>OZ025293.1:193759737-194411779 GCA_964019185.1 Maratus speculifer | reverse complement strand
TTTATGATTTAATTTATGAATATATACATATAAAAAGTAATGAATTACTTTTTGAAGTTGGTGCCAAACTATTTGAAATATATTAAGAATTGTAGCTAAATTATGCCTAGTACCATAATTAAAATAGGGATGATCATTATCGATTGTGATTGTTTGGCACCAACTTCAAAAAGTAATTCATTACTTTTTATATGTATATATTCATAAATTAAATCATAAATATGTCAATTCATTTCTTGTAAAAAATATTATTTCTAAAATCAATGTTTGGTGGATATTAAATTATATATATTAAGTTTAACCGTTTTTATGCCGGTACCTGATAACCGATGTGTGCTTATTGGATAACGCTTTGTCATTAGAGAATTTTAAAGAATTATTTAATTCTTTTTAGCGCTTTTTTGAAGTCGGTTGATATTTTTTTTACAAAAAGCTTATTTTATTTTTTACTCTTCAAAAAGAAAAGTGATTTCCCTCTTATATAGAGTAAAAGCTCTTCTGCAATACAGTTCATTGACGAGCAGTAAATTTTTTGAAGTACTTGAATTAAGTACTACGAAAAGACTTTTCTCATTTCCTTTGGTAAATAGGTTTTCATAAAAAAAAAGATTTTGCGTTATAGAGAAAACAGACAATTGAAAACATAAATAAAATTATTAAATTATTTAAAGCTGGAAAATGACAGAAACAGCTTCGTAAAATGTTAAAATTAAAAGCGGAGGTTAGCATTTGTTACGTATTTTCAGCAAAGAGCAATATTGTTATTTTTTAGAAGCTATGATCATACAAATCATTTACTTGAACACGATTAGAAAACTAGTCAGATGTTCAAATACAAAAATATTCTTCTATCGTGTGCATGTTAATACTTCCGTGAAAATGCAGAATAGCAGCCCCACCGGTTTGTTGTTTTAAGGAAAAATTTAGTCAGCAACAAAATATGTGTACTTATAACTGAATCTGAAGTTTGATGAAAATCCGTGCATTAGTTTTTGAGATAGAGCCATTGCAAAATCTTTAAAAAATCCTGCATAACAGGGCCACATATTGGATGGTGTACATAAAAAACTAACAAGGATGAAATTTTATCAGGCACTAACGAAATCTCAAGTTTGGGGAAAATTAATGTATTAGTTCTAGAGATACATTTATTACGAAATCGAAAAAAAATGCAGCATATCAACGCCATCTATAAGGCAAATTACACCAAAAACTAAACAATACCAATCTACATCAGGGAGTAACTGAATTTGGAATTTTAGAAAATTTCGTGCATTTGTTCTTGGGATAAAGCTATTAAGATAATCACGAATAATGCACTATGGCAGCGTCAGCTGTTGAGCGATTTGCATCAAAACCTAATGAGCACCACGGTATATAAAATAATAACTAAATATAAAGTTTTATGAAAATCCATGCATTAGTTCATGAGATATTGCTATTGTGGAAATTGTAAATAATGAAACATAGCAGCGCCATTTGTACGGCGATTTACACCAAAAATTAAACAACGCTAATCTATATCAAGTACTAACTGAATCTGAAGTTTTAGAAAATTTCGTGCATTAGATCTTGAGATAGAGCTATTGAGATAATCATGAATAATATACCATGGCAGCAGCACCTTTTGAGCAACTTGCACCAAAACGTAATCAACACCATGTTATATCAAGTATTAACTAAATTTAATGTTATATGAAAATCTATGAAATAATTCTTGAAATATGGCTATTGTGGAAATTATGAATAATGCATCAATATACACCAAAAGCTAATTCGATCTAGTTTATATGAAGGTCTCATAGTATCTAACGTTTTGTGAAATTACGTGTATTAGTTCTTGAGAAAGAGCTATTGCGATAATCACGAAGACTGCACCATGTCAGTGACACCTGTTGAATTAGTTGCATTTAAAAGTAATGAGCACCATGGTATATGAAGTAAAAACTAAATATAAAGTTTTATGAAATTCCATGCTCTTGTTCTTGAGTTATTTCGTGAAAATTGTAAATAATGCAGCATAGAAACGCTGTCCTCTTTTCTGTAAAGCTTATTCGGATTTCCTATAGCAATTTTCAAAATTTTCATGAAGTTTTTGCGTGACTTTTACTGGGTTTTTGCGATTGGCTATTTTTTTTAACATTAGTTAATGGATTTTACGCATCTTACCTAATATAGTATTTTATTTATCTTTTATTAAGTTTATTCAAAATTTGTACAATGATTTTTATTCTTCTTACCCAATATAGTATTTTGTTTCTCTTTTATTAAGTTTATTTAAGTTATGTACAATGATTTCTTTCAATTTCGCCAAATGTATTACAATTTTTAGTGCTTTTTGTAATTTGCGATGATTTTTTGGCTTTCGATTTCCTCCTTATATAGTAAAGTCTGTTTTCTTTTCAGTAAACTTCATTCGGATTTCGTACAGCAATTTCCGAATTTTTATGAATTTTTTATGTGGTTTTTACTGTTTTTTTCGCGATTGTCTACCATTTTTTACATTAATAAAGGGAATTCAGTATCATTCTACTAAACAAATATAGAATTTTATTTCTCCTTTATTAAGTTTACACAAAATTCGTACATTGACTTTTAATTTATTCGTAAAATTTATTACAATTTTTAGTGCTTTTTTTTTTTATTTCTGTGACGTTCGAGTTAGATAGTGTAGTTACCTTAAGATATGTTCAAAAATGTTTTGAAAGTATTATTCTAGTCTAAATTTGTATTTAATGAAATTTCCGACACTTGTTCTAATTTCACTTCGTAATTCGTCTGTTATTAGCTTAAGCTTGACTCTCATATTTTTATAGTTTTTTATTTAAATTTCTATATTTCATTTTTTTTTTTTTTAAAGAGTAAATTACAATATATTTTAATGTGAGATAAATTACTCTGAGGGTTTATCACATTTTTTGTATAATATGACAGGAAAATACAACATTAATCCACAAATCCAAAAAAAAAAAAAATGTAATCAGATTCAAAGTATATAAAATAAAGCTTACAGCTAATGTTTTCCATCAGCTCGTTTCACCATAAATTTTAATTTGAAGAATTCCATTTAGAAGGAAAACTTTTAGTAGAAAATTAAAGATTTTTATGTTACAGTTTGTTTTGAATAAAGTGTAAAATATGAGCGCGTTCATCCCTCTCCAACAACTTCGTAGCACATTAATCTCCATTAAGCAAAGCTGTTACTTTAACCTTTCTAGGAATATATTTGCTTGCTCAGTAAGAATATCTAAAAATAAATTTCGAAAATAATTTTTATAAACAAGGAAGTGTGGTATGATGTGTTATCAAGTCGACGGAGAAAACCTGTCAGGATGCATAATAACAGAAGTAGCGTAGGAAAAATGAATTATGCGTGAAGTATCTTATTGCTGGAATGCTTCAGCCTTTTATACAAAGAGAATTTAATTTACTATCTGAGGAAATATAAACTTTAAAATATACAAGATTCAATAAGAAAATTAATGCGAATAATGGAAAATATTTGAGGTTTCAAGGTAAATTTTAATTAAAAAAAAATTCATGGAAATTTAAACCTCAAAAGATAACTTTTTGAAGAAATTTAATTGTGAAATATCACATTAAGTAATTTATTAAACTTTCTAATTCTACACTGTAAGATATCTGTAAAGTTACTAAATTTTTTCTAGGAAACTGAGATTCCTAGAACTTTTCATGTAACAGCAACATCAAAAATTCATACAACCGATTTTTTTACATGAATGTTTGCTGTTACCGTTACATAAAAAGTTCTTGAATCCAGTTTCCTAGAAAAAGTTCAGTAAGCCTACAGCTTTTCTTTTTTTACAGTGTAATGAAAATATTAATGCATGGTAAATTCGAAGTATAAAAATGAAATTTTTATTACCAAGTATTCAAATATTTTTCCATAATAAAAATCAATTTTAGCGATTTAATAAATTTGATATATACTACCAGAATAAAATGTTTGGACACTAGTTCTCCTAAGGAATATGACTTATTTATTTCATGCGTTTCTCAAACCCGAAAAAGCATATCTTCACTACAGCTATGAACTTCTATTATCACGAGTCCAGTTGTTAAAAAACATTCCTAGAAGTTCTTTGAATGATATTACGTATAGTGTAGCTGTTGCCGCATATTCAACTGTATAACTAGTGCTCAAACCTGGTCCCTTGAAAGCATCTTTGCAAGAAACTGTAAAACAATTGATCCTGCGTTTACTTACTTTAAAATGATACGTCTGTATGCACAAGTTGTTTTCCTGTGATACATGGATTATGCCCTTTTAGAATTAAGATAAATGCACCAGTAGTGGGCCACTTAAGTACATTTATCTAATTGTTATTAAAGTATTAGTGAATTTCAAAAAAAAAAAAAAAAAATTAGCCTAGTCCTTACCTTTATGTATCAGAATAAACATTAAATTTTTTTTAATATATTCTCTAGAAAAAAATGGAAAAAAAATGTTACCTTCCTCTATGGTCCATTAGTGGGCCAAGTAAATTTCTTAACCTCCAGTAGCCCCCCCCCCCCCCTAGAATTGGGCCTCTCCATTCTTGAGAGATTCTCTAATGCATACTGTAAAGAATTTATAATTTGTTTTACATTTCTACACTTAAATATACACATTAATGAGATCATATTTAGAAGTTTTGGTGATTACGTAAACTAATTTTAGCTTCTATTTAGTTTTTTCGTATAGTCTGTAAAAACACCTTTCCAGCTCAAAGACTGAGAATAATGAAGTTGTCTCTTTGCCTGATAACAGATAAGGGTTCCAGCCAATCAGCAATTAGTTTGTTATCTGACAGGGGTGACTAGAAAACTTGTTTTTCAACTTTGAAAACTGGTGGCCAACTATTGGTACATGGCCCACTATTGGTATACTTACCCTATATGTTAAAATTTATATGTTCGTTTTCATTTGTTAATTAGAGAGCTAGTGTAACTTATTAGAGAAATATTAAAGCGATTTTTTCAACATGTTAACACTGCAAATTCGTAAAACATTTTTGCAAAGCTAACTGAACATAATAATAAACACTTTTAGCTAAAATAGTTTCGATTGTGTTGTGAATATGTTGCAAATGTGTTATTCCAGGAAAAATATTGTGCAAAAAGTGTTATTTGAAATGACAAGAGTAGAAAATGTATTTACATTGTATTGTTATCTTATTTTAAGAGCACATACAGATTCTAAACCTTTTATACAACACTTTTAAAAGAATTCGATTTTGATTTTATATTGCAATGAAACACGTGTAAAAAATTTAATATTTTGCTTTTCAAAAAGTATAATGTGCAGATTGTTGTTATGTGCTTATAAGAGATGTATTCAGCGAGTTGGATGAAGCGTGGATAAAACAGAAAAAAAAAAAATCATTAAGAGGTTTTTAAACACATATAGTTAATCACTATTTTTATAAATATAATATCGAAAGAATCTATGCATTTGGTTTTAAAGTTTCACATTGAAGATTCGAAGACGATAATTCAACACACTGCAAATTCCCAGCACACATTGAGAACACATGTGGAGCACTTTGATTGAAAAAAAGTGTTCCAGTCACCTTAATGTGTACTGAAATGTGTTCCGGATGTGTTCCACTATAAAGAAAGTGTGCCGACAGTGTCCTGAAAGTGTTCCGAAAGTGATCTGCTTAGAATATTTGTTAAATCTAAACTTGGGAACACATTTAAGAGCAGATTGGGAACACATATGGGCACACTTGTGAAATCATGGCTTTCTGTGTTACAATGATGACGACCATAAGGAGTGTTGATCGCAATCAATGTGGATCTCAAGATCAATTTGGTAAGTTAATTTTTTTTTTTAATTTACTTATTTTTTGCATGCATGCATATAGTGATTATTACTTTTGAGGCTTTCATAAATTCATAAAAACCTCGAGAACAAGAATAATAGGTGCACTGTGTGTGCGTGGGGGGGGGGGGGTGTAACATTAACATGGAAAGGAATTTTGTGGTTAATTAATTCAATTTCATATTCAATTCCACTTTCAAATACTGATCGTAATGACGTACAGTGGTGTCAGGAATTGGGGAACTTAGGAGGAAAGAGTTGTCATGTAATTCCCCCTCCCCCTTTCACAGGGCCGTACAGAGAGACCACGTGTCCTGGTAGCAATCCAAATGCAAGCCCTCTTTCCTCTCACATCATAAATATAAATTTGCTAAGTCGAAATTTAATAAGTAAAATTACCGTCTTAGACAGGTTGTTTCCGTCTTAGGAGGTATAAATGCATAATATCCTTTTTGGTTTTCCGTATGAATAAGAATTCTGTTTTAGACAGGTAAATTTAAAAAACAGTAACTTCTGACTTTTTAATTTTATTATTTGTTAGATATTTAAACTAAAAAATAATTAACTTAAAAAAGTACGATTACACTGTTTTGCTACTTTATTTTTAAACAAGGACCGAAGCCAGGTGCTCTAGTAGAGATGGTAACAGGTGATCAGGGGCGTGCGAAGAGGAAAATACGCCCAGGGAAAAGGCTGAATTTGACGCCCCCCCTCCGGAACTTTTTCTTGTAACAGGCAAAAAATAACGTTGTGAGCATAAATTTTTGCGCCCCGTATATTTCCGCGCCCGGGGCAACGGCCCCTGCTCCCCCCCCCTTTCGCACGGTGCTGCAGGTAATTTGTACCATCTGTCAGAGTTGATTTCAGGAAAACGTCCGAGGGGGGGGGCGATCCTCCCCCCCAGAACAATGAGATGTCTCCCCGGAAGATTTGTGATTTTGTGTTTTCAAAGGCAAAAAATGCACGCCCACCCCCGTAACTCTACAATGTCCCCCTCCTCCCGAGCAACAGAAATCCTTCTTGGTAAAAGTGTCTAAATTTAACATTGTCGTCTACCCCCCCCCCCCCTCATTTTCTACGGACTGCTCCCCAACTCCTTCAGGTTTGGATTTTTTAGTGAATAATTGAAAAATGAATATAAGTGAGATGAAAAGATAAGTGTTATATATTTTGAGCTTCTCCCCCCTCTAGACTACATGTCCAACTTGCTAAAGTTCTTGGCACAGAGCATATAACTGTGTGGCTCTTGACATCAGGAGATTTTTCAAGTTAGTTGGAACATTTTATTACAATGAAACGTGTCTTTCCCTCAAATGCAAATGTTCCCTTAAATTAAGAGCCCATGTATACTTATAATTGGAATAAATATTGATAGCCCTTTGCTGTTTTTTCATTACATATTTTGCAATTAAAAAAATCCTTAAAGTTTTTTTTGTGTGTGTGAGTGGGGGGGGGGGGAGAGATGGGAGGGGGATGCGGAATTTTCTTTTTCATTTTGTTTCAAATGACAGCAGAAGCATAGCCTCACCCCTTGAGCAGATGATGGATGCAACCGTCCTTCTCCTCTCCTTAGTTACTAATGATAAACTCAGTACTTACATTATTATTAATATTATTATTATTTTAAAATATTGAATCTAAATTGTATTACTGTATTGTCCTAATTCTTATTTGGCCTAAAATGCGGTCGGTATCTTGACACAGTACATTCTAAATTAAATAATTAAGAAATATGAATAATAATAAATTATAAAACTTCTAACTTGCAAAGAATGATAATTTTTTCCGAAGTACTGTAGTGGCAAGTTTTTATCAAGTTGGTGTGGCAACATCGACGCGACGCGCGGGAAATGGAAGCTGAGCTGTTTGTTTATGTTTACATTCCGACTCGGCGTCTCTGTGCAATTCGCAATTTTTATATATTTATATTAATATAAAGGTTACTCGACTTGTTTCTTTGAAAACAAGATTTTCTGTGGTACGTATTCTATTGCATCTATTGCATTTTGTTTGTCGAATTAATCAATATTCAGCCTAATTTATTTTACATAGGCACGTGATCTACATTTTATTGTGACATCTGAGTTTTGACAATAAAGGCAGGTATTCAGATATCCCATAAGGAACACACTGTTTTAAGATTCTTTAAATCCGAGTGAAATCTAAAATTCGATATTCAGATGGCATCCATATTGCTTAAAAAAAAAAAAAAAAAAAAAAAAAAAACGTTCGGTGTAAAAAACGTTATGTTTGCATATCTATATCTGTATTGTATGTTAATCTGTAATCTCCCGTTTTTATATTAATCAAAATGATTTTAGTAACAGTATTACAGTAAACTCTCTCAAATATATAGGTACATCTTCAAACCAGCAGTTATGTATAGTGTAAATGTTTTGTTTGCATTTTTTTTAAGAGTAGGGTCACCCGGGGTAAAATGGATATAAAAATCAGCTTTTTTATTTTTAATGTTTCATTGTAGAAATGTTGTGAAATAAATTCATGTTTTTGTTCAATATTTTTGACATTGTGTATCTTAGGTCTAAATTAAACACAATTTGTGGTTCCCTTTTTTTTAAATTTTTGTGTAAAACACTATACCTATTTTACCCCGGTGTATACTCATTTTACCCCATGGTTCGGGGTAAAATGGGTATATGCTGGTTAAATTTGAATAATAAATTAAATATACTTAAATACACGATAATTAATGTGTAAACCATTTAAGAGTTTTGTACTTTCATCTTCTGAATCATGTGTAAACTTGGAAGGTGAAGGGAAGGGGCTTCAAAAACTCCCCACTTCAATTTGCTTATATTTTTTTCTTGATGTATAAAAACACTGTTATGAAACTAATGTAAATAAGATGAGAGTACTGACAAATCCTATCCTCCACCACATCAGTTTACACACATGCTGTGAATCGTGTTTCTCTTTAAAGGTATTTTTTTTTATTATTATTTAATGCAATTCAAAAGCAGATAGATATCAGTATGAATATCTGTAGGGAAAAATGAGAAATTAAATTACACTGGAAAATCAATGTTTAATCAAAAGCAATTCATGCAGATAGGTATAACATAATAAAAATTTACATGCAAAGTGTATACTGGCAAGGACTATTGCAGCTTGGTTGAGATAGCTTTCTGACAATTTGGATGCGTTCACATCAGCAACATCGTCTTTCTCTGGAAAGAAATAAAATAATCCAGCAGATGACTTTGTTGCAAACTTCACAGTATTTTCACCTTCATCAGGGATATCAATAATGAGACCTGTGAATTCTTGAACAGACTTCTTTACATTAAATTTTACAGGGACTCAATCGCAAATCATTGGATTCATTGCAGTGAAAACCTTTGGCTTAACTTCTATTTTATGGGTTGCTTCGATTCTTTTAACTGTTTGTACTTTTTTTTTGTGTGTTCCTAGTGCAAAGACTTGTAGCCACCTGCTCTGTAGTTAAAACTTCTCCTATCTTTGCTTGTACTCTCTTGCGTTTTTCTCTGAGTTTTTTTATAGCCTCGCCAGTACTAGAAAATGTGTTTTAATTTAATTTCACGATATTTTTCTTACCTTGTGTTCCTGTACATTTAATCAATTTGCATGTATTTTAATGTCACCCGAAATAGCCTAATTTATAATATAAATGATAAATTAATGATATAAGTAATAGCCTAATTTCATATAACAAAGCATAATATCAATTTAAAACATAGGATCAATAACAATTTGCCTTCAAAGGTCTTTCAACTTTGATCAATCTTCATACATTCATATCTTGACCTATACCCATTTTACCCCATATGACAAAAAACGCTATAAAATTTTTGTGAGTAAATAAATTTACTCAATTTTAAAGTTTTCAGTTAGAAGAATCCTTCTTCTGTAAATATCAAACAGTTTATTCCTAAAATTCTTCCAGTATATTTTTCTGGAAAGAAGTTTTTCAACCACTAAAAACACTTTGTTCTATCTTCTGTAAAACAAAATGGTTGCCAAGCCTATTATATGTGTCGCCAGTTTGTTTTTATAAGGTTTAAGTATTGCCAGATATGTAAGCACTTTGTTCATAATTTAAATTTTTTTTAAAAATTTGTCTGGTAAAATAATAAAATAAATAAAATATACCCATTTTACCCCGGGTGACCCTATAATTTGAATGTATTTAAATATTAAAAAATATAATGATTGCTTAAAATGAGTAAAATATTAATTTAAGACCTAATTGATAATTAAATTAAATAATAAAAAATTAGCTCTAAAATGAAGCCCTATCAAGCTGTTTCATACTTTGAAATTTTTGGGTTATTGTCAACTAGTGTGTTTTCTTTTCCTGTCATTTTTTTATTTGAAATATTTGGAATTATCCATATTAGGGGGGTGTGCATATATAACTATTATCATTTTAGGGGGAAGGGGGGGGGGTCTGGCATTGGCAGACGATATCTCTAGGGGGAGACAGAGTTTGTTTATTGTTATCATTTTTGATCCAACCAAAATTTTCTCTTTTTTATTTGTAACATACATGGTCTTTGGTTCAAAATAGTATGTTTTTTTGCCTATTTTTATGAAAAAGCAAAGCCGTTATTGAATTGAAATTACGAAATTATTATAAAGTTGAATAATTCTAAACATGGAATTCCCCAATGTTTTACATTCCTATTCTTTATATGTGTATGCATTCATAATCGCTGTTCGACAATGCAAAATTAATATATTTGAGATGAAACTTATGTTTACTAATAGGTAAAAGAGAAAGAATGTTGTTCGCTTGTTTTGTTGATAAAAATTTCTATCTACACCCCCTCCTGTCCCTCCCCATTCATGAGCGGTAAGTGAAAGAAGACACTATTACTGTTAAATAGATTATGTTACAAAAAGCTATTATAAAATTCCTTTAAAAAGTAACTATTTATTTTAAGTGTTATTTCATATGTATTTCATACATAAGCTGATTTATATCTTATATATAAAGTTGTATTTTATTAACTTCTCTTCTTTTGAATCAATAAAACATTAAAAAAAATATTTTATATGTCACTCTAAACAAATTTAGTAAATTTTAAAAGTGAAAAAAGAAAATTTAGACATTGATAACGATATTACTATGGGGAGTGGGGTCGAAAGATGATAACATTTGATATCGGGAGGGTGGAGGGAGTCCAGATTTTCCAAAAAGTTGATAATATGTATGAACAAACCCTAAGAAGAATTATGAAATCAGAAAAAAAAATTAAATTATTACATATCAAAACTGAAACTAATACAAACAAATAAGAAAAAGCATGCGTCAAGCATATATTATGAAACACTTCCTGTAATGTTGAACAAAGCATCGTTTTTTAGATAAATAAGGTGTTAATGTCCATAGCCAAATATGAGTTTTGATACTTTTGAACAGACCTGTATTTGATCTGCCGGTTTATATATATATATATATATATATATACTGTATACTGCGGAAGTTTAGTTTAGCAAGAAAACGCCTAACAAGTTGAAATTTCTCGGTATTTATGTATTAACGCCACCACAGTTACAGGTTTGGCGATTTTTAATCTACACTTAAATTTTTTTGACAAATCATAAAATAAAACACTTTATATAAAATTAAAGCACTTTCAAAATTCAAAACACTATATTTAAAAACAAAGTAACATATCAGATTTCGGTGGAAAATGGGCCAATATAGAGTCACTCCTGCTGCGGTAGCGTTAATAAGTAAGTACCAATTTCTCTTCCAGCTATTTATACTAATGTATGGAAAAATATTTCAATACTTTTGTTAAGCCATGTATAGTGTTCATTCTAGGCTATTTTTGAAAGGGTGCAACACCCTGCCCTTTTTCAAATTTGCAAAATGCACCGCTGGTTTTACCCAGAGATTTTTAATAAATATTTTATTCTGTATTATTTTTAAATTTGTGTGCCCAAAAATGTTAGAATTTTTTTCATTTCTTTAGGAAAAAGAACATCAAACTATTCAATTATGGTTTAATTTAATTGTATTTTTAATTTTTATGTCATAAAATCAATCAAAATTAATATTACTTGACTTATCTTCAGTGTTCTCACTGTCGCTCGCCATTGTGCCAAATTGCTACTAAATTCTTCATTTGGCAAGCAAACAAGCGATTTGATTCGTCAAATTGCAAGTGCTCAACTTTTGCCTTTTCTTTTCTTTTTTTTTATTTTTTTTTGTGTGTGTGTTTTTGCCTTGTGTTTTGAAGAGTATACTTTTGAAACTGCATTTGAAGTATGGACTTCTTAGAAAAGCCGAATTCTAGAAAAATAAAAGTTCATTTGAATATGACATTTTGATTTTTCAGATTCATTGTGTATGATATCATAAAATTCTGAATTAACTTAGGAATTTTTATTTCATAACATTTTAATGAGTTAAATCAGTTTTAGATTTTATTTTTCTTGATTACGCAAGATATTTAGAACAGAAATGTATAATATAGACGCACGCGGTGCGCAGAAAACTTTATGAAGTTTGCAGAAAATTTTAAGAAAGAAACAATTTTTATTTATTTATTTACTTATTTTTTTTAGTACCAAAAAATAAAATTATTCCCTCAATTTTATCAACAAATTATTTACTGTTAACGCGAATGTCTTCAAAAAAAGCATGAAATTTAATAAAGAATCGCGTAAAAACATGCATTTCACCAAAGAATTGCGTAAAAAAACCTCCATTTCAACAAAGAATCGTGTAAAAAAAATCCAACATTTCGACAAAATACCGCATGAAAAACTTGAATTTTGTCCAAAGGCTGAGTAAAAAATGTGAATTTTGTCCAATGACCGCGTTAAAAACATAAATTCCATGCCTGAATCGCATAAAAAAATACAAATTTTGTGCATGAATCGCATTAAAAAATACAAATTTTGTGCATGAATCGTGTTAAAAAGGCAATAATTACGTTCAGAAATTGTATGAAAAGTGCAAATTACATCTATGAATCATGTAGTAAAACGCGAATTATTTTCAGAAATCATTCAAAAAACGCGAATTTTGTTGGCAGAAAGCTGAAATGCAAATTACATCTATAAATCGCATAAAAATAGCAAATTGTGTTCATAAATCGCATAATAAATGTGAATTGCATTCATGAATCGCATAAAAAACACGAATTACGTTCATGAATTGCTCAAAAAACGCAAATTACGTCCATGAATCGCGTAAAAACATGAATTATGTCCATGAATCATCATTTCATCAAAAAATCAAGAAAAAATCCAAAAATTTCATCAAAAAATTGAAAAAAAGCAAAAAAAAGTAAATTTTGTTAAAAGATCGTGAAAAAAAAAGGCAAATATTGTTGAAAGATTGCAAAAAAGCAGACAATTTTAGAAAATCACGAAAAACAGCTGATTTTGTTAAAAAGTCACAAAAACCAGATTTTGCCAAAAAAAAATCTGAAAAAAACGTTAAATTTCATGAAAAGATCACAAAAAATGGGAAATTTCGTTAAAATATCACAAAAAAGGCAAATTTCGCCAATTTTGTTGCGTTTAAACACAAAAAAAACGCAAATTTTGAAAAAAAAAAAGAGCACATAGTTTGTAACTGGTTTGGGGGCCCCAAAGCACTGAAACTTAAGGGGCGTCAAATTTATACTACAAACATCATTTTTAGGCTGTCGCAAGAAAAAGTTACGAGAGGGGAAGGGGCCTCAAATTCTAATTATTCCCCAAGTGCAATTTTCTTTTCGCACGCCCCTGATTGTGAAGCAAGAAAATCCGCTTTAAGAGCAATAAAGGCACAATTTTGAAGCAGGAAAATCAGCTTTTATAACAGAAAAATTCCCTTCTCACATTAATTTTTTTTTGTGCCCCTTTGACGAAATTTACATTTCTTTCCGGTCTTTTGCGAAATCTGTCTTTTTTTTTGGGGGGGGGGATATTTTGATAAATTTTGCATTTTTTCGTGAATGTTTGGCAAAAGTTGTCGTTTTTTGCAAATCTTTTGACAATTTTCCATTTTATTGCGATTTTTGGACGAAATTTACCGGTTTTTTGCAAATCTTCAGATGAAATCTGTCATTTTTATCATGATGTCTGATGAGAGTTGC
The DNA here is from genome assembly GCA_964019185.1 of Maratus speculifer. Taxonomy (NCBI): domain Eukaryota; kingdom Metazoa; phylum Arthropoda; class Arachnida; order Araneae; family Salticidae; genus Maratus; species Maratus speculifer. The sequence goes on along the minus strand of OZ025293.1, from coordinate 194,397,871 downwards.
CATTTTTCATGATTTTTGGCAAAATTTGTCGTTTTTTGCAAATCGTTTGACAAATTTTCATTTTATTGCGATTTTTGGACGAAATATATCGTTTATTCACTATTTTTTGAGGAAATCTGCCTTTTTTTGGAGATTTTGTGATGAAATTAAGCATTTTTTCGCGAATCTTGTTGGAAATTAGATATTATTTTGTGATTTTTTAATGAAATTTGTCGGTTTTTCACGATTTTTTTACGAAATTACTCGTTTTGTAGGACACTTAAGAGCTGTTTTTTTGCCTAATTTATGCACAATACTGCATATTTTGTCAAAAGATCAGGAGAAATATGCCAATTTTGTTAAAAGATCTGGAAAATATGCAAATTTTGTCAAAAGATTGCAAAAGAAAAATTAGAATTTTGCCAAAAAGCGAGCAAAGAAGACATATTTTGTAAACAGATTGCAGAAAATATGCAGATTTTGTCGAATGATTGGAGAAAAGTCACAATTTTGCTTAAATACTGGGAAAAAATATGGGAATTTTGTTGAAACATCATGAACAAAATGCGAATTTTGTCCAAAGATTACGAATATTGTGCAAATTTTGTCCAAAGATTACAAATATTGTGCAAATTTTGTCCAAAGATCACGGATAGTAAGCGAATTTTGTCAAAAAATCACGGAAAGTATGTGAATTTTGTTGAAAGATCGCAGAAAAATGCAGATTTTCTCAAAAAGGGATGTGAAAAAAACACGAATTTTGTGAAAGGATCATGGATAAATGCAAATTTCATTGAAAAGATTGTCGAAAAAAGTGCAATTATCGCCAGATGGTCACAAAAAATGCAAATTTTGTTAAAACGCTGCAAAAAAAAATGCAAATTTTGTTAGTGGTCCATGAGGCCATGAAAGTTCAACTTTTTCTTTGCTGAGCCTGTAGCATGTCTGCAGCAAAGAAAAAAAAGGTGAATTTCACCAAAAGATCTCAGAAAAATGCAAATTTTATGAAAGAATTGCAGGAAAATGCAATTTTCATCAAAGAAATGCTAATAAAATGCAAATTTTATCACAGAGTTGTGAAAAGACGCAAATTTTATCAAAGGATCATGAAAAATTGTGAATTTCATCAATGGATTTTGAATTTTAAAAAATGCATATTTTTTCAAATAATTATGGAAAAAATGTCAATTTTTGACTAAAGATTGAGGAAATGCTAATTTCGTCAAATGTTTGTGAAAAGCAAGAATTTTTGCCTTTGCAGAAAACATGCAAAATCAAAGACGATTGCAAAAATTCATGATCTTTTGGCGCCTGATCAGCAAATTTCATGATTTTTACACACTTAAGGACAAAATTTGCGATTTTTTTTCCGTGCTCAATCAACACAATTCACTTTTTTTTTCCCCTGGCAATAAGCCAAGAAAACATTTGATTTTTCTGCAGCTGGTGAATTTGAAATTTTTTTCATGCATCATCAACAAAACTGACAATTTTTTCTTGCCCAGTCAATGAAATGTGTAGCTTTTCTCGCTTCAATCCAATCAACAAAATTTGCAACTTTTTAGAAGTCGATCAGTAAAAATTCATGATTTTACAGTGGCCAATCGACAAAATTTGCCCTCTTTCTGTTTTTAATTGACGAAATACATGTTTTTCTGTGCCCAATCAACAAAATTTGTGATTTTTAACAAACTCTGACAAAATATATATTTTTTTACACAACAAAATGAAATTTGTGACTTTTTTTCCTTGATAAACTGACAGAACTCATGATTGTTTTGTTGCCGATCAATGATATTTTAAAATTTTTTCGAGCATTATGAATAAATTTGCAATTTTTCCATGTGTTATCAACAAAATTTGAGATTTTTTTTTTTTTTTTTTTTTTTGTTCTTGATTACAAAATTTGTTATTTTTTTCATGTAAGATCAATGAAATTTGCTTTTTTTTTTTTTTGTGATAAACCAAGAAAACATGTGATTCCACAAGCAATAAATTTTATTTGCATTTTTTTCATTTATCATCAACAAAACTGATGATTTTTTCTTGCCCGATCAGTAGAATATGCAATTTTTTGCGTATAACCGACAAATTCATGTCTAATCGACAAATGAACAATTTCACTATTTTTCACACTTAATCAATGAAGTTCACAATTTTTCTGTGCTCAATCAGTGACATTTGCAATTCTTAAGTGATTGACAAAATTTCATATTTCCCCACGATACATTGACAAAATTTATGATTTTTTTCTACAATCTATGCATAAAAATTGCAATTTTTTCCAATTGTAAATTGACGAAATTCACAGGCCGCAGGTTTTGGTTTTGCATCCCTAATATTAGATATATTTTACATCTAATGCGGTGCAATAATGAAGTTTAGTTAAATTGTGGCTTAATTATTGACTTTTGAATTTTTAGTACCATATATTTTTCACTGAGTAAATGTTTTTCAACCTATTTTCCTACTCAAATTTGCTAATTTCTGTCACTCTTAAGCCTTGTCATACCTTTTTTTTAAACTCTCTGTATCTGTCAGATTTTTGTAAAAGAAAAATTGTATGTATCCTTTCTGATTTTTTTTTAATGATTTTAGGATTTTCTCTTACCTATGGTAGATATATGTGGTGCCTACCCCAGACCGAAGAAAAACTGGTGAAAAAACACAGCATCATTTACGATTAAGGTATAGCTAATTTATTGTTTATTAATTTAAGTTTATGCATACATAAACTTGTGCTTAAATGTATTTTAAGAAAATGCTGCACATTTACTGTCTCTGTTATGAAAATCCTGCTCATAGGCATGTATTTAAAAGTGTATGTGGCTCCAATTACTTTTTTTTTACGGGGAACAAATGGCAGCAATTCCCCGATGGTAAAATTTCCTGAGGAAAATTTCAAGCTATGTTACCAACTAATAAATTGCAATACAGTCAAGTCTCTCTATATCAAAACTCCATACATCGAATTTCTCTATATAATGAATTTTTAGTAGGAACAGTCCCCTTTTTGCATGATTACATTAAAAATAGTCTCTATATAGCGAAATATCTATTTCCATATAACAAATTTTTTTATAAATTGGTCTTAATTTATTCAGTTTTAAAAAAGCTTCAAAATTATATGGAATCCATTTTCCATCACTTATTTTTGATTTATCATTCAGTGCTGTTTTTTTTTTTTTTTTTTTTTTTTTTTTTTTTTTTTTTTTTTAAATATTACTTCTCTCCTTGTTCTTTAAATCCAACGAGTTAATCCCACCTCCCACACACCTTTCAACATCCTTCTCAAAACAGAATCAATTGGATTGTTACACACAGGGTTCTCGCTGTCGCTCGCCATTGCGCCAAATTGCGACTAAATTCTTCATTTGGCGAGTAAACAAGCAATTAGATTCGCCAAATTGCTAGTGCTCAATTTTTGCTTTTTCTTACTTTTCTTTTTTGTTTTCATACATATGCATATATACATATTTTTAATAGATTTGTAGCAGATAGTTGAAACTAGATTAATAACAGTCGGTGTCGCAGTTATAAAAATTTAAGTTATTTTAGAACATACGGACATAAGGGGGGGGGGGGTGTTCATTAAAAGGTTAAAGATAATTTTTTAGTGCTACACAGCGAATCTATTTTGCTAATACTTTTTTCATTTGGCGAATGTTTTTTATTTTTAATTAGCCAAATTACTAACGTCGGTCAAATGTCAGCGAGAACACTGGTTACACATATAAAAAAGGAATCAATGAGAGGCCTTCAAATGGAGGAAAATGTGAACTACAATTTTTCATTCCTTGCTAAAATTTGAGCATTTTTTTTAAAGAGTGTTACAATTTTAAAATCAAAACAACAAAAAATTACAGATTTCTTCCTCTGAAATTAATGTAAGTCTTTCTCATTTGATTTTCATTAAGCTTTCAAATAAATGTCTATTCTTTTTTTTTTTTTCTTTCTTTCTTTTTTTTTTTTTTTTTTTTTTTTTTTTGAAACTGCTTAAATAATTAAGAAATGTTAGATTTACTTTTAAACATTTCAAATTCTTAATTAAATAGATCAAAAATAATTTTTGTTCAAAATTTACACATTAAATATGATTTTTAACATCATTCTCTATACTAGGGATGCACCAAATATTCGGTATCTATTCGGTATTCGGCCATGTTACCGAATATTCGGTTAGGCCGAATATCAAACTATTCGGTTAAGCCGAATATGAAACTATTCAGCCTGCCGAATATTCGGTTTGGCCGAATATCAAAGTATTTGGCCAAATCCAATACTTAATAAAGCCTTTTAAAGAACATTTTTTAAAACTTTTCACAATTTCTACTTTTAACTGTCAATTTATAAATATATTTGAAATAATATGAAAGAAAATTATATTTAAATAAAATAGAATGTTTTTACATTATTTATTTGCTGTTTGTAAAATGTAACTTAAGAAAATTAACCATGAGAAGGATTAAAATGGTGATTTATTAGGATTCTCCTTAAGAATAAATGATGCGAGTGCAGATGCAAGTTCCTAGATTTTATTTAGTAAAAAGTCTGTTTCTTGCTTTTCCCAAATAAAAGTCTTTAAACAAGAAAGAAAAACTTTTGAGATTAGTAATAGCTATCAAGGCAGACAATTTGTGTTCATGAAACCATAATCAACTTATTGAGTCATGAGTACATTGTATTTCATCTCACTCTAGGTCAAACTTGTGTTTTCGTTTGTTGCATTAACAATAAATAAGATACCATAACTGTATTTTCAACTCGCATGCTTTGATTTCTGTAAAATATGATATGATATGTTAAGAAGGATGGAAAATGCCGCCATTTATAAGATAAGAACTATGATCTAGACATTCCTTTTTTCAGAATTAAATTGAAAGTACTTATACTTTATACTGAAAAAAATCTGTCTAGAGTTATTTAAAAAGAACAATTATGAGACGCTACAGTTTTTCTTCAACCATTTTTTGATTATTTCTCTTTGATTTTAAAATGTTTGTTTCAATTTGTTGAAGAAATCATGAAATTTAAAATTTTATTAATTAAAAAAGTCTCATAATTGTGCTTCTTAAATAAATAAAGGCAGAATTTTTTCAATACTAAATGCTCTTATAAAAAGCTCTTGTTTATCAAAATATAAGTTTCTCTTATTAAATATTATGTAAAATTGTTTTAAAAAGTAACATTTTAATACCTTTAAACTTTGAAATATAAAAAGTATTTGGAAAGCCGAATATTCGGTATTCGGCTGAATAGTTACTATTCGGATGGCCGAATATTCGGTATTCAGCTTAACAATTACTATTCGCCTTGCCGAATATTCGGTATTCGGTTCAGCTGTCGGCTGAATATTCGGCATTCGGCCAAAATCACTATTCGGTGCATCCTTACTCTATACATCAAATTTCTCTATATGACCAATTTTTTACAGGAACGATGGTTTTCATTATATAGAGACTCGACTGTTATTATATTTATGTATATCTCCACTCTGAAAAAACAGTTCAAAATAAACATTTATTGCAATAATCTGTTCAATCACAATCAAAAAAGGCTTTTTATATGTTAGTATCTTTATAGTACCTTTTATTATTATTATGTTTTCAAAGATTTTTACACATATAACTTGGTCTTAGATTGATTTATGCTCTTAAATTGAGAGCAAGAATACAAAACAGAGAGTTTGAGATTAAAAAATCTAGAAAGTGTGAATTTTACATTTTTCTGTTGAATTTAATGGCCCATAATTGTTTTGAACTTGGAACAAAAGCAAAAATGCAATTAAAAAAGGAAAAACTTAAACCATCTGTGCTGCATGAAATGACCACTCTTTTAGCCTAAGATGTCTCAAAATGTAATTGCTGCTCTTTTTCAAAACAAATGACCAGTTTTCATTTAACTAATGCATACAAAAGGTGTCTCACAATTTTAAATGCAATATTCACCCTTTAACTGAATCACTTTCTAGAGCAGAATTTTATTCAACAAAATTATGGATTCTAAGTAAGCCAAAAAATTTTTATATTAACTTTGATTTTGATTTATAAAAATGGCTAATTGGCTTAACCAGTGATTCATATAAGAGTCAATATTATATTAATGAATGTTGCATTATAATATATACTACCAGAGTGAGTCATAATTATCGAAACAATATGCTATCTTGTTAAATATTGTCCCTTTGTACAATGCTTCCAATTGCAAAGTTTCATTAAAAAAAATGTGAAAATTTTCATAAGATAAGTTGCATTACCATGGAGGGTCTTTTTAACAAAATACAAAGATTAAATTTTTATATGCACCCCCCCCCCTCCCCCAGGATAAAAATTCCAATTAGGAAAACTTCCCTTATTCAGGCCCGAATTATATACAAAAAATTGCATCTGCATATCTGCAAAACTCATAAGTGTTATACCCATTTAAATAATTCATCAGGTTTTAAGGGACACAAATTGAAATAGTACTCACAATTCAAGAAACAATGTTACTTTAACAGTTCTAGGAATTTTTCAAAGGCAACACTATTCCATATGAAGGGTACATTTATTTTCAAACATGGAACACACTTCTAAAAAAAGGGCACACTTGTACCTTGTTCCACCAAAATATTTTGAACTGCTTTGTTTAGAATCCCCTAAAATTTGTGATATTTTCCCAGAATCAATTAAATTGCCACAAAGTACATGGGAAAAGTTAAAAAGGGTCATTGGACGCACCAGAAATGTTTAAAAGAACCATCAGACCCATAAAAGAAATTAAAAGGGCCACCAGGTGTTGCGCCTTGATAAAACTACTTCAAATAATAATGTGATCTGCTGTGAGATTATCAGAGCTCAATACTGTTGGACACAGGATGTTGTTAGACATGGTTAAGTTTTGGAATAATATTACAGTTTATATTTTTCAAACACTTACATTTTTTAGCGATCCACATTAAATATTGTATTTGGATTTATCTTTTTTTGGTTATATCACTGCAGATGATGATTAATATATCTTACACCTCTTTCTAAAATGCTTTAGTGTTGACTCTATGAAAAAAGGGCTGCCGGGCAGGAATTTTACAAAAAAGGGACATTATTCTGTAAAAAGGATACACTTGTACCTTACCCAAAATATTTTGAACTGGTTTGTTTAGAATACTCTAGAATTTGCAATATTTCCCCATGATCAATTCAATTGCCACAGAGCATATTGGAAGTTTTAAAAAAGACCACCAGGTGCATCAAAAGGATTTAAAAGAGCCACTAGGCACATAAAAGAAATACAAAAGTCTGTCAGGTGTTACACCCTGCTAAAGTAGTTTAAAGTCGACACTATGCTTATTATATTTAAATAAAATTCAAAATTGTCATTAGCTAATTTTTTTTTTTTTCAATATACATTATGTATCTGATTTTTTTTTTTTTTTCTTTAGAAGGATGGCAAATTTCAGACAAAAACTGAAGGATGTGCCAGCCTCTCGATCGCCAAGTGCAATAGTATGCATTAAAGACATGCTAATCTTCTATGCCACTGTCCTGTATTTGTTAGCAATTGTTAAGTGAAACTTCAGCAAGTGTAATGGAGTTATGAATTGTACTGTTATAGATGAATTACAATTTGAAACTAAATTATCCTGTGCAATATATGTGCAAGCAATTGGAGCATTAGGAGTCTTTGTATTGGACCAGCATAGTTATAAACTTTGAAAAAAGTCATAATTGTTTAAGCCCTTTTAAAATGTAATTGAGAGATTTTAAAGATAATAAAAGTTTTGAACAAATTTGAATAATGGGCTAAAGTTTAAATTTCCATTGTTGTTATTTTTATACATAAGTAATAATCATGTGTGCAAGATCTTCGGTCTCAGCTGACTGATTTCAGTCTTGAAGAGATTTTTGACTAATAGTAAATTTTGCTTTATCTGCAAAAATAACAATAATTTTACTCTAAATACCTTTTAACCTGTTTCTTTTATTATAAGAAATAATTTTAAACCTAGAAATCATCTTGGCCATTTACATCAAGCGATTTCTAATACTCAGAAAGGTTTTTACTCTTGGCTTGGATGGGCTTTTTGCATCCATGGTAATAAAAAAAATATTCAATATTTTTATTAAATTTCTGTGAAAACTTTTTTCTGTGATGTTATTTTATTTTTTATGCTACATATCTTTATTTTTTTACTTAATTTTTTACATTTTAATCATGAAGTATGATCACTAGGGAGATTTATGATTCCATCTGGGGTTTTGGAAAATCATAGTTAAAAAAAAAATATAATGGATCTAACAAAAAGATTTGTATAACTGTAACATAAATGAATTCCTTCAGATTTCAATTGTGGTGCTTGTTGGTAAATAGCAGATCTTGTATGATTAAGTAAATGCTTATAATTCGACTTATGAATGAATATTCATATGTATTAGGCAAAAAAAAAAAAAAAAAAAAATCTAATGGACCAAAAATTAAACAAAGCATCATGGTGAATTAAATGAAAGCATATCAGAAGAATAAGAATAATTTTTGTTGCTTGTTACTATCAGCATTAAGAATAAATTTATTTTGTTTTGATTTTGGGTTTACATTTGTTTACCACAAATTAAACAGCTATTCAAATTTTACAATTTTTTAAATACAGTAAACTCAAAGGCAACTTGAATTCAGTTAACTAAATGATCTGCTTATATTCAATTCTCCAAGTCCTGAAGCTTTTTTAAGCTAATGACTGTGAACATTTTTACTGTTTTTGTGGTGGTGGGGGGGGGGCATAATTTTTTCCCTCTTTGATCTATGAGTTTACTGTGTATCATGCATTTTTCAATAATTTTTTTATTATTCTAATATTTGTAATCTAAGTTTTCTCTTTTAAAAGAATAAATCTTGATCTTGATATACAAGCTTGCATTATTCAGCTATGTGTTAGCGACATATATCCACCATATTTTAAAGTTGTCACCAGCTAAGCTAGAAGTTGCAACAAGATATGCAAATCTTTTGGGTGTACATTTGTTCCTTAAAAAATATGTTATATAGTTGGCCTTGTTAAATCCGCATTATTTGCAATTATCTATCATCTGCACTTTATTTTCAGATTTAAACAAATGAAAATTGCTCTATGAAGTTTGTAAGAAAAAAATAACAAATTATCGAATCCATATTTAGTAAATTTTCAAAGAAATGTTTAGTTATTTAAGAATTCTAATGCAGTTCATCTATTTAAAAGAACAGATTTTATATTGAAGCTCATGATCGCAAACCAATAAATAGATTGTACTAAATGGCATAGCAGATTAAACAATCAATAAAAACATTTTTTTACTATATTTTTTACATTATTAATTTTCTATAAATTATTAATTTCGACAATATTGTTAATTTTAATGTTTCATTTGTATGCTATATTTTCCTGCGGTATTTTTAACTTATATTAATTATTATATTGTGTATAAATTTGCTGTAAATTGTTAAATTGTTTTCACATTGCAGTTTAAATTTTTATAATAATAATCGGATTCAAACAAAAAAATTGTAAACAAAACTATGATCTAAAATCCACCAATTTTTCAGCCTCAATGTTGGCCGATTTGACAGAGACAATACAATATACTTATACTTTTTAACTGCATACTGACATCAGGCTTTTCCTGTTTAATCTCAAATTAGTTGTCTGAGCATTTAAAATATTTTATTATATTGGAGAATAACAGGAATGCATACAACATTTTGTCCTTTTAAAAGAGGTGCCCACATCAATAAACAAATTGTCTGAAATGGTTAATGTGTAAATATTTTTGGTCATAAAAAAACTTCATTGAAAATATATGTGCACCTGCAGAAACTATGTGTAAAAGAAAATTTTTTTAAATATATTCTGAGAAATGTGCTTGAATGTGTACTAGAAAAAGATCAGTTTTCCACAAGCATTCTAAAAAGTGTTCCATAAGCATTATAAAAACTGTTCCATATGTGTTCTAAAAAGTGTTCCAGAAAATGCGCTGAAAAGTGTTCCAAAAAAGGTGACAAAACGTATTCCAAAAAGTGTTCTCAAATGTGTTCTAGAAAGTGCGCTGGAAAGAAATAAGCGTTCCATATGTGTTCTAAAAATGTGTTCCAAAAAGTGCGCTGAAAAGTGTTCTAAAAATGGAGACAAATATGTGTTCCGAAAAGCATTCTCAAATGTGTTCCTTAAGTGTTCTGAGAAGTATTCTAAAAACTGTTCCAAAAAGTGCGCTAAAAAGTGTTCTAAAAAAGGAGACAAAATAAGTGTTCTAAAAAGTGTTCTGAAAAGTGTTTTAAGATTTGCAGTGCATATTCAATCGTGTAGGTGTTTGCTTACAGATTTCGTTAATTTTTTCTCTTTTTTTTCCCCTCCATCAGGAAAAGAATAAATAAACACATTTTGTTATTGTTGTTAGTTGACTTATGGATTCGTTTTTCATTTTTGCAGTTGATAATGTAAGACATATTTATTTTAATAAACAAAAACAATATATTTTTTTCACAATTTAAATGAGGAAGACAACATTATTCATTTTTAAAAATCTTTTTTCATAACAATTTTGATTTTAGAAATGAGATGAAAAGTCTAAATAAAAATTTTAAACGGATTTTTTTTTCTTTTTCTATGAGAGAAAGTTTTCTGTGTGCCTGAAAACTATGCGTACTATTAAATTTATTATGTATATGCGTACTATTATATTTATTTTATATAAAAATTTATTTGCCAAATTTGATGACCATTTAATAAAAATATAGGGATTATTATGCAGACTACATAGAAAATATTCAGTAGCTCAGAACCTCGATAATTTGAACTTTTATAATTCGACAGAGTTTTACGGAAGTAGCTGTGAACATTTAGCTAACACAATTTCCAAATGAAATTTTGATTGCATTCACGCGAACCCAGTATAAAATTATTTAAAAAAATCTGTTTATCATTCATACAATTTTTATTATTTTTAATGCTGATTACAGGGTAGTGTGTATAATGTTGTTTGTCATATTTTCTGAAAAGATCATTTTTTTATATTAAGAATTCTGGAAATTATAAGCAAAAAACATGGCGAAATTATAGACTTTTTAAATAAAAATCTTAAATTCTCTACGACTATAAATGCTGCCCTCATAAAAAGAACTCAGTTTATTACAATAAGCCACTTAATCATAATCCTCAGTTTGAACGAGCTTGAATTAGTTTTGACAGGGTTATCCAAAAGATATTCGTCCTTTTTCAATTTGGTGACGGTCCCCTATGGGGTTTCCTGAAAAATTCTTCACAGTAATATATGACCTTTACTATTATTTTTACACACCTTGACTTTCAAGAAAATTTCTTATGGATGTTTCTAGCTATTTAACAAAATGTCTAAAATCGCAAGTGGCCGGTCATCTTTGGCTATATAGTGTATATGTGCGTATGTGTATGATCTTTGTCATGCTATAACTATCATATTTATGGACCAGTTTGGATGTAACGCGGTGCGTACATAGTACATACCAATTTCCCGACCAAGTTAATCGCCAACTTAATTAACCATCTTATTTTCTGACCATTTGAAAAAAATATCAAAAATGCATTTAAAATAAGATACGAAAAAATTAGAAATTGAAAAAAAAAATGTTGTTATGTGTTTTACTTTGATACAAAGATTCCGAAGCATTTTTCGTTTTGTCCATATCTTAAAAAAGGACTAAGTTATCGCACTTTGAGTGTCTAGCGCAGGCATCCGTGTTGCCAGTGAGCTACTTTTTTAAATTCTGATTTCTTGATATGCATCACTTTTTTGAAGTTCTGAAATTTCCTTTGTTTTCGTCTAAATTAATGTGTAATAATATTAAAAATGGCACATTTTACCATTTCAAAAATGTGGTGCTAATCAAGAATCTGAATTTTAAAAAAGTAGCCCATTTGGCAACACTGATTGGCATTTTGAAACAATCAGATTTTTGTCACACAATAACAGGGTATTTTTGAACCGATTCCTGTTGCTTCGTGTGTAGATGGTGCATACCAGTGTCTCAAACGAGTTCAGTTGCAAGCTTGATCCACCCTCTTGTTTAAAAATGGCGGCAATTTAAATTTTTTAAAATGAGGTTTGAAGAAATTAGAAATTGAAAAAAAAATTCTTATGTGTTTGACCTTCATACCGCAGCATAACCGATTTTGATATAACTTGGTTTATACATAGCACATAACAACGTCTCGTCCGAGTACGTTGACCAGCATGATCTGCCACGTTGTATCGAAATAGCGGCAATTTGTTGCGTAAAAATGATTTAAATATTTAAAATTTAAAATAAGGTACAAAGAAATTAGAAATAGAAAAAGTTTTTTCTTATGTGTTTGATCTTGATATAAAGATTCCGAAGCCTTTATTGTTTTGTCTCTATATTTAAAAGTGGATGAGTTATTGCACTATGAATTTCTAGTGTTGCTGAAATTTTGAAACAATTTGTTTTTTGTCAAGCGATAGCACGCTTATTAATTAACCAATCTGCACGTGATTTGCCATGTGCATAGTACATAGTAATAACTCGTTTAAGTTTGTTGGCCAGCCTTAGCCGACATCTTGTTTCAAAATGGCAGCCAGTTAGGTTTTTTAATTTAAAATTTAAAATGAGATACAAAAAATTTAAAAATTAAAATTTTTTTTGAAGGTTTTAGTTTTATACAATCATCATGGAGCATTTTTATTTTTGTCTTTATGTTAAAAAATAGCTGAGATTTAAATTTTGAATATCTAACGTGGGATACATTTTGAAAAATGTGAGATTCTCCTCAGATCTCACTTGTACAAATTGACCTATTTCGATGTAAGTAAGCATGTGCACAGGAAATACTAAGATCTTGACCAAATTCAGTAATAAAAAGAATATTTCGCAGTTAAACGTATGGCATAGCGCTCACAGGCTATTCACACTAATTGTATATTACAGCCTTATATAATAATGCCCTTCGAAAAACAAAATTAATGGAGGAAATATCCCCCCATTTCCTGTCTTTATACTTAATCATTGAACCTCAAAACTAATCAAAGATACGCCTTATCATATAATAAACTTGTATCCAAAATTCGAAGCAAGTCGAATAATTCGGCATAAAATCCCATTTATTCGATTTAAGAAGCGTTGCACCCCTTTCCCTCCTTTATAATTCACCATTAAATTTCCAAAACTGTTCAGAAGTTCATCTTATAAGGAAGAACCTACATCCATGATTTAAAGCAAATCGGATAACTCTGCAGAAAACTCTGATTAGCTAACTTAAGGAGGAGGTAATCACCCGTACCCACCCCCCTCTTTATACTTTACAAAAGAACACTACAATTAATGAGAGAAGCTTCTTAACACTATGAACCTGTATCCAAAAAACTGAAACAAATCGGTTAATTCTGCATGCACTTATTTACGTAAATTATGTGGAGTAATTCCCCCTATCCCTCCTTTATACTTATCCAATGAATTCCAAAAACAAATCAGGGAAGCGCCTTTTCAGAATGAACCTATGTACAAAATTTGAAGCAAATCGGAAAATTTTGCGTTAACAAACCAATTAACCTTAATTAAGAGGGGGGTTACCCCTCATTCCCCCTGTTTAAACTTATCCAGTGAACACTCAATACTAATCAAGGAAGTACCTCATCAGAATGATTCTATATCTAAGATTTGAACGAAATCTGATAATTCTGCATGAAAAACCCATTTATATAAATTAAGGGGACGATCAAGGGGAGGGTCAATAGCCCCTGTACCCCTTATTAATACTTATCAAATGAACACCCAATACTAATCACGGAGGTGCCTCACCAGAATGGTCCTATACCTAAGAATTGAACGAAAGCTGGTAATTCTGCATGAAAAACATGTTTATTTAAATTAAGGGGAGGGGCATTATCCCCCCTTTCCTTTCTTATACTTACCGAATGAACTCTCAAAACAAACCAAGGAATCGCCTCATCATAATAAGCCTATATCCAAAATTTCAATCGGATATTTTATCATGAGTTATTGCGTCACGTACGTACGCACGTACATACATACCTACACAAGGGGCGGGCACATAAGCTCTCAGGCTATGATAGCCTGTGAGCTAATTAGTTTCACTCAACATGTTGTTTTAAAATGGGAGACACTTCAGGACATCGGCAAATTTGACAAACAAATATAAATCACTTTGTATAAAACCAGCTTGAATAAAGATATCTAATTTCGCGGCAATATTGTTCTTATTCAGTATTTACAAAAAATAGCACTAAATCTTTTACAATCGGGTTCCACGAATTTCAACTTTGTGTATCTGAAAAATTATAATTTTGCTTTTTTATAATAAAGAATATAAAAGCTATCTCTTTCTCCCGACACAGGTCGCTAGGACTTTCTTTTTAGATTAATATATCGATCCATATATAGATATTGCCTTTCCTAATTGGAGCGTGATGTAAAGCTGGTTAATTTACCTTTTTTCCAGAAAAGTATTTATTAATAAATATGTGACAATGGCATTATGTATCTATAATATTAATACAGTAAAAGAATAAAATCAGAGAATGTAGCAATCTTTTAATAAAATTTTCTGGAAATATTGGGTTCAAGAAGAAACTATTAATAAGACATCCAATTTCATCCTACTTTCTCTATTTAAAGGATAATATAAAGCTTTCATAAAGTATTCGACGTTAGACAGATAGGGAATTCCTTTCTTTAAATTGTTGTTGTTTTTTTTTAACCATACTTAAATGCCAAAAACTTTTATTTTAATTTAAAATTTTTTTTTAAATAAAAAAATAATATTTTTTCAATATAATATCAATCCGAGAGGAAATATATAACAGCAAATAACAAGAAAATTGGTAAATATAAATTTTTATAAAATTATGTATTTCTTCGGTGACATGAACCATTTTATTTTTATTTTATAAAGAAAAATGCTTTATATTATTTTTAAAAATCGTCGTTACAGTATTTATTAAACTTTTAATAAAACAAAGAAATATTTTTTGCGATGAAGCCAGATTATATATGTTTTTTACGCTTTTAAAATTATTGCCTAATTTGAATCAAATTTTGATGTTCAGTTGCTGTCACCATAAGATGGCGAAATCTCGTATCAACATTTGGAGCTTTGGCTGAACCATCCTTCCTATTGTAATCTCATTCAACAATTGGGACTATGCTTTTACAATAGCTCCAGATGTTGGTACGAGATTTCACCATCTTATGGTGATAGTGACTGAGTACCAAAATTTGATTCAAACTAGGAAAAAAAAATAACAGTGTAATAAATCTAATTGTCAACTTCTTATTACAGTATTGCTAGATCATACGAAGTTTGTATCCTGTGTTTTTTAGCCGCATTTATCTTCTGTGTCACAAGTAAAGATATTTAAAAGTTTTGGGATACAATATGGAGGAAAATATATACATATCCATATGTGTCCTCCATATGTGTATATTTGACAAATATAAGAAATTTGGAAAAGAACGTACAGCATGTAAGTTAATATCAACAAGAAAATTCCAGATTCATATTTTCTTTTCGAAACTGAAACTGTCCATTTTCTATAAACTATCCAGCTTTCTGAGATAGCATTTTAGAAAAATGCATGAAAAGATCTTGTTTTTAATATTTCGACATATATTGTTTTTTCTTGTTCATAATATCGAAGTCATTTCATGTTTTTGCGTCCTTCAACATCTATGATTTTTTTTTCAATAGAATCTATTATTATGTCATACAAAATAAGTTTTTTAAATTTCCACGCTCATAAGGAATTAAATTAACTTTGTAAACCAAATTTAGAATTATTTTTTAGCGTATGAAAAAAAATTGCTTTGTTTTTAACAATCCTCTTTTTAAAATTAAGAAAAGTGAAACTTTTCAAAAGAAGTAAAACATTTTATCTTAACACGCTGACAGCCAAGTCAATCACCGGTGACTGACACTGCACTTTCCGTATAGGCCGCGTCAGTCACCGATGACTGACGGTCTAAAATATGATATAAAACTAAAAATATATATAGTGTTTTAAGTAATTACTTAAAATTTACATAACTTTTATTTATTGAAGGACTATACCTTCGTAATAATTACTTAAATCAACATATTTTTTTTTTAGCTTTATATCATATTTTACACTGCCAATCACCAGTGACTGACGCGGCCCAAACGAAAATTTCAGTGTCTTTTACCGTGGTATTCAACGTGTCAGATAATTAACAAAGAGCAGTGTTAATTCGTTAAAATTCTGAATTTGTTATTTTTAACCGACTTCCAAAAAGGAGAGGAGGTTATCAATTCGACGCGTATGTATTTTTTTTTATGTATGTTCACAGATTACTCCGAAACCATGCAACCGATTAACTTGGTTTTGATGTTAAATGAAAGACGATGCTCTCGAATTGGTACCACTTCAGTTTCATCGAAATTGGTTCAGTACTTTTTTAGTAATTAAGCAAAAACTAATAAAATTAGTGATTTTTCGCTAATTAAAAGTGTTGAATACGTTCGCTGAATGGACTGTAGACAGCATGGCCGAGCGGTCTAAGGTGCTAGATTGAAGCTCTGTTTTGCGAAAGAGAGCGTGGGTCCGAACCCCGCTCCTGACATTATTTACATCTATGTAAAATTTACAATTTTTTCCGTATTACAATTTTTATTTTTAACCGGCTTCAGAAAAGGAAGAGGAAGTTATCAATTCGACGCGTATGTATTTTTTTTCTATGTATGTTCACCAATTACTCTGAAACTATCCAACCGATTAATTTGGTTTTTGTATTTAATAAAAGAGGCTACTCTCCAATTGGTACCACTTCCATTTCATTGAAATTGGTTCAGTACTCTTTTAGTAATTAGGCAAAATGTAACAAAATTTGTGATTTCTCACAAATTAAAAGTAACATGGACTTTGAATAAGCTCGCCAGCTGTTGCGTTATCAGTGTGGCCGATCGGTCTAAGGCGCCAGACTTAAGCACTTGTTCTCGGAAGAAAGCAAGGGTTCAAACCGCACTCCTGACATAACTTACATCCATGTATAATTTATAATATTTTTTCCGTATTATAATATTTATTATTAACTGACTTTAGAAAAGGAAGAGGAAGTTATCAATTCCAAACGTATGTATTTTTTTCTATGTATGTTCACCGATTACTCCGAAAATATCCAACCGATTAATTTTGTTTTGTGTAAATAAAAGAGGCTACTCTCGAATTGGTACCACTTCCATTTCATCGAAATCGGTTCAGTACTTTTTTAGTAATTAGGCAAAATTTAATAAAATTGGGGATTTTTCGCAAATTAAAAATAACATGGACTTTGAAAAAACTCGCCGATTGGAGCGCAGTCAGGATGACCCAGCGGTTTAAGGAGCCAGATTTAAGCTCTGATGCTGGAAAGAGAACGTGCGTTCGAACCCTATTTCTGACAAAATTTACATTCATGTATAATTTACAATATTTTTTTACGTATTATAATTTTTATTAACTGACTTCAAAAAATCGTTAACTTTTAACTAAAAAGAGAAAAATAAACTTTTCTACAAAAATTGAACCGACTTCAAAAACTACTGCAAAGTGAAAAATAATTTTTTTACATAAGAGTAATAAGAAATTAAATTAAGAGCATGGTATTTACCATGCGTATTATTATATTTATGTACATTAATTTGATTTTTTGGAGTCGGTGCCAGCCAAACCACTTTCAAAATTAAAATTAAATATCCAATTCAATTCCTAAAAGAATAAAGGCTTGGTTGGCACCGACTGCAAAAAATCAAATTAATGTACATAAATATAATAATACGCATGGTAAATACCATGCTCTTAATTTAATTTGTTATTACTATTATGTAAAAAAATTATTTTTCACTTTGCAGTAGTTTTTGAAGTCGGTTCAATTTTTGGTAGAAAAGTTTATTTAATAAAGAAAAGAAGTTGAAAATTGCACGTAAAGCGTAGCAAATGAGGTGCGTTCGTACGATAACGAAGTTTTAAAAATATCAATCTCATAAAATTGTAAATAGTTAAGTACAATTAAACTGCGCACCAAACAATGTTCTCCCTATACCATTATGTAATGGAATACTTTTCTGTGGCATTGTAAATCAATAACAAATGTTCATTGCACCACAAACTATGCAAAATGTATATTATAATATGTAATTTATAGATGCATATCAATTTTATTATGTTCGAATGAGTGTAACACTATTAAAATGCATTTGAAATTTCCCCATTGGCTGTAATGTAACGAAATACTTTTGGTCGTCCCTGTAATTGAGCTATGCATCTGAATTTCACACAATTTGAAATGACTCGACAAAATTATGTAATAATTATGTATTTTAAATTTCAAACGATTAAAATGCATTTGAAACTTTTTTCCCCATTGACCATAATGTAACGGAATTATTTTGATTTTCCCTGTAATAGATTTATGGACCCGATTTTCATATAATTTGAAATGACTTGACAAAATTATATAATAAATATATATTTTAAATTTCAAACGATTCGGTTTGGTGGTTTTTGCGTTGTTATATGCAGACGGACGGACTGAACGACAATTATAGGTGTTACATATTTACATAATTACGAAAGCACCTAAAAAGAAAAGTTTGTAGCACTAAAACTTTGTTATTCATTATCTAAGCTTTGATATTCTTTGGTGTTTTCATTCGTGTGGCTTACTCGAGTTTATATGTAAAATATTAGGTAGATCTAAGTTAATAAACTTAGGCTATAGAGTCTAAATTATTTTGTCTCATTTATTCATATTCTTCTCAGCTCAGAGTTTTAATTAGCTTTTTATATCATTTCTATTTCTAAATTATGAACACAAACTTACTGCACAATACACTAATATACGATAAAAATTTCAATTTATTTTCATTAAACCTCTTCATGATAGAAATAAGAAATTTTCTTAGTAACTTACTAAAGCTGTGTGGAAAATACGAAAATTCATTTACAATAATTGCTATATTTCTTTGAAAGAAATAAATTTATTTGCAGACAAAGGCATTATAAAAAACAAATTTAGCATGTTGTGTAGAAATCAGTTGGCCGTTCTGAAGCATACGTGAATACTAATCTCAGACAATATGTTACGTATTTTTCAGTTAATTTATAAAGAAATTAAAGTAATATAATTAAATAATTAACCACAGACATCTTCTGAAATTATGTACTACTGTACTTCTTTTGTTCATATGACTCTTAAAATTAATTCTGGAAGTAACATAAAATACTCTCTTAAATATATAAAGTATAAACAATTGTATTTTTCCATATTTTAACATTTAGGTTTGATATACTGCAATTATCAAAATTATTTAAAAAATAAATGACTTAACAAATGGGTCTCCCTTTAAAAAAATCTACGAGAAAAAACAATGTGCAAAGTATTGTTGAAAATATATGATGTCAGTATTTTTTATTTCAATTTTAAAAATTTCAACAGCACAATGCAAGTTATAAATGATTTTTAAATCATACAGAAGAGAAATTTTCACTGTGTTTTTCAATTCACATGAAGTAAAAATCTACGGATAAAAATATTTTTTAAACGGATATGATTTATTTTAACGTATAATTAATTAAAGGGTTCAAATAATGGATTGCATTAGTACATTTAAAAATAATATTTGCTTCACTACAATAAATTTTATCACTCTAAAAAATTAAAATATATTAACACTTCATAGTCATTTTTCATTAAAATATACATTAACATACCTTGTTACATTCCTGCGTAGAATTTTGATTAGTTTAACGTGATAGATATAAGCTATGCTTTGTGATAGCCAGTGTATTTAAAATAGTATGATCTGAAAAATATTTACTAACAATATTCAGTTTTGAATCAAGAACTAATTTTATACAGATAAAATTATTTACGGATGGTAAAATTCTAGTTCTGTAGATGAGATATATTTTTAACTATGAATATGCAGGAATTGAAAAAAAAAAATGAATATACGCCTTATTGAATCATAGCCTTCTCATTTTTCTTTCATTTCAGTGTATATACAATTTGAAATAATGAGTGCATCAAGATTTACTTCAGAAAATTGAAAATTGATTTTAAAATGCTGTTTAAAATACGAAAATATTGTAGACGTGCATATGCATTAACACAGGGTGCTTCTGACAGATCCACCGGCAAGATCCACGATGCAAGTTACAGTTAATCGGATAAAATAAAAATATGAAACGAATGAAAATGATCAGAATTTTTATAGAAAACATGCCGGACGATAAAGAACATCGACGAGCTTCACCAGCGAAGAAAGTGTACTGCAAAGTTATGGCGGATATTGACAAAATCTGTAAGACAAAAAAGTCGTGAGAGCAAATGAAGTTTCCATCGCATTTTAAGACATTGTAAATGGAAAAGCTACATACAAAGAATAGTATATTTATCTTAGAAGAATATATGGATCGAAGAAAGAACTTTGAGAATGGTGTGAATAAAAATTGTAATGTAATAAAAGTAACTTCATTCACAATTCAAGAAATTCTAATTATCAGTACGATGCTCACAAACTCGTATAACTGGGTGAAATCTCGGTAGGTAGGGGCTTGGTCAGTGGTCTCCGAGTACGGTGCTCAGATAATTAACACGTTTTTCTCCCAATGGTACATAACTACACTGTGAAAAAAAACCCCAGAAATTCACGGATATATTTTTTCTGAATTTCACAGAAAAAGTCACTTTTCACAACAAAAGGGCATTTTCCGTTAAAAATTAGAAAACTCCACTCATATTTCCTGAAAATAACGAAACGGGTGGAAATAGAAAGAAAAAGCGGAGACACTCCGTTATCTGGGGGTCTCCGTGGCCGAGTGACAAGACACCACGCCGCTAATCATCTGTGAGTGTAGATTGTGGGTTCGAATCACACAGTCTCCATGGAATAATGAAAACATAAAAAATCCCTTTTAAATTACATTTTTCCAGTTTATTTTTCTCCTATTTCTTATTAAAAATATCTTTTAATTAACTAACCCAAAATAAATAAATAAAAAATTAGTGTGCGACAATTTCAAAAAATTGTCCATAACATTATTTTTGTATAAAATGAATACAAAATTTTTTTCATTAAAAAAGAAAAAAAAACAGCGATTTTAAACAGTGCTTTTTTTATTATTTAAACTAGTTAAAAAATTAAAATTGATTTTAAAAATAATAAGTATTATGCATCGCTCTAAAATAAAATAAAATAAACCGTTTACGAATATTCTAACGAATATATTTGGAAGGAAATCTTGCAACAGCACAACAGATTTGACCACTAACTCATAAAAGACATACTTTGTACAAACTGGAATTAGCAGCTTTGGCTCTGTCAGTAAGGACTTATTCCGCTGTCTAAATATCTCGCGTTCGATCATCCTCAGGCCGGCTTGACATGAATTACACAAAAAATAATTAAATTAAAAATTATAGCAGCTCAAAATCATTCGGAAAGTTCGAATTCTTTGACGATTGATCGATTCATTAATTTTTAAAATTAAATTATTGTTATTTAAAATCAAACCTTGTAACGGAAAGTTACCGCTTCTCCAAATGGAATTTTCCCTTTTTTCACTTCCCAAAACGGAAAATCTACTAACGGAACGGTAAATGTCTGGGAACTTTGCTGTCAGTAGTTTTACCATAAATTCACAGATTTTTTTTGACAGTGTACTCTGTTTTATTTTTCATAATAAAAGTAAATTAATGAGTTTCGTAAAAATGCAAGAAAATATGTACCGAAAACAATTATTGAAAAAATACCTTGACAACAAAAAGAAACAGTTGATTGAGAAATTGCGGTGATTAGCCGAACTCTTTCTTTTTCTCTTTTTTCCCTTTTTTTCGTTCTTTAAGCATACCACTTACAACTCACTTCCATGGATATAAAAATTCTATGGAAATACTTTGCATTCATTTAAAATTTAGTATAGAAAGAAATAAAGGATAAGCATAATTTTTTTTTACTTTTATTAATTTTTTTTCATACAAATGCAGAAGCGGAAAGTTGCTCTCACAAGAGAAAGCGGTGACTTTCGAGCTAGTGAGTTCGAACATTCATCAGACTGGGGCTCGCTCGGCTGTCAATCAAAGAGCGATTTTTAGTTTAAACTGCTCATATATATGGGTGCAAAATTATAGGAACGATCATATAATTGCCTAAATAAAAAATATAATTATACTAATCCTCATATTAACCATACAAATTTATAATATAAATTACTCGAAAAAACTCAACAACATCTACTTATAATAAAATGCGACTTGAGACAAGTGTAGGAACGATTCCAGGACGAACCATTCTGATCTGGAAATCATCGACTGTAGCTAAACGCCACGTTAGGGTTAAATGAAAACAGATGCTAAAATTATGCTTTTAAAATTTCTTCTATTTGAAATAACGTTTGTTGAGCAAATTTCCCTATAAAACATGTATATCATATCCAATTATAATATATTCAGTTCCAATTTAAAAGTAAGCTATTATAAACAAAATAAACGATCGATGGTTTCGCAAAAAAGAAACGAACGACTCTGAGTGATTTATTAATATAATAATGATAATAAAAATATTCAATTAGGATTTTAAAGTATTTGTAAAATCGTATTATAGCCTTAAATATATTTTAAATTGTTTTCACTTTTGTTTACATTTATTATAGGCAATAAATTTACAAACTTTCAATAAAAAAATCGAAGTTTTTTTTTCATTTTTTATGCTCTGTGGACTGACTTCAACTTTTATTGTGCTGCCATCTATCGGAATCGATATATATGAAGAATTTTTTGAATTGAAGAATTTTTTCCATATTAAAATAATAATAATAATAGTATTAAATAAATATTACAAGATGTAATATTGTGTAAGAAAGAGATGTCTCTTGAACGTTTTCGTTATGTAATTTTTAAATACCATTCAATAAGTATAAATAAAAGTTGAATAATTTTATTAAGATTTCTTTCATATAATTTAAATTTCTATTATTAAGGTACCCTGGGGTAATAACGCCACGTTAAGGTTCTACCAATTTTCACGGCTCAGTTTTAGTTTGTATATTTCAAACAAATATATCATTTGATATAGCAACTCATTGACTATCGATAATTTAACAGATATGTATTCATAAAATGTAATGGTGTGATTTCTTGACCAATGCTATTTGGCGTTATTACCCACCTATATGGGTAATAACGCCATGCAAACAAAACTATGAAATAAGATGGAAAAATTGCATGTAGATTGCCCAATTCTAAAAATACAAACTCTACAAACTTAGAAATTGACAAATTGCATTCTAAGCTTTTGAAAATGTTCTATTTTTTGTAAAAATGTAAGAAAAATAAAGGTGTAGTGTGAGGGGAGGGGAGGATGAGGCAAAAGAATATCAGACCGTGAGCTTCTTTTTGCTTAAAAAGGATCGCTTAAATAGAATTATTAGAAACATTGCACAGTTTTAACTGTGTTTATTTCAATCAGTAATTAGGATGTAGCTCGGCCACTGTAGGGAATCAACTGGGGTATTAATACCAAGGATTGGCGTTATTACCCCGTTATAGTTATTGCGCTATACATTTTAAATTACAAATTATCTCGTGAAGATATCCAAAAACTTCAACAATTTTTTGAAAGTCCATGAAATGTACTAGAAATTTATGTAATTAACAAAGTATTTCCGGATAAAAAAAATAGTCTTCACATCACAAAACGTATCTCGCAAATTTTAGATCGAGCGTTAATTTTAGTTGCTTGTAAAAACAATAAGACCTAAAAATGAAACAAATTAACTTAAAGCTGTTTTTTTTTTTTTTTTTTTTTTTTTTTTTGAAATTTATATGACTCAAAACCCTTCTGCGCAGAGCACATGGTTGTCATTTACCAGATTATTTCATAATTACGCAAAATATTAGCACTTGGCGTTATTACCCCGCCTGGCGTAATTACACCAGACCACTTTATTATTATATAAAGATGTCAACATTTATCCACTTAAATTTTCAAATTTTGTTTTCTATTATGAAGCAAATACTTTTTTTCCTCAAGATATAATGGATACATGAGATATTATTATGACTGAATTAATAAGGTTGAAAATTATTTTTCCACATTCTATTATTAAATTATAATTTTTCTTACTTTTCAAAGTTATTCAAATTCTTTTAAATAATGCAAATGGGAAAAAATACAAATAATCATAGACATTTCATATAAAAATATCTTCAAGTTGATTATAAAAGAAATATGAAATGCTTTTGTATTTTCTCATCTTAGTTCAATAATACTGTTCTTAAATTCAAAGAGCTACTTTCTGATACATTTCTGAATACATTTTTTTTTTTCGGAAACGCATAAAATTTGAAGAAATTCTTATTCCTAAACTGTAATCTAAACGACATTTTCCAATTTTTGTTAAGGGTCAGAAGATTAATCAGAAAATGTTGTCAAAATGTATGTTTTGAACGAAATTCCCTTCACGGCAGAATGAAAGAGTGGAAAAACACGTCATACCATGTCAAGAATAGCATATATTTCCACAAGTATTTTAGTTATCAAAAAAATAAAAAACTCTATTCCATTCCAAATCACTTCAGTAGTCAGTTTGTCATTTTTATGATTTTACGTTAAAAATAAAATAAAAGTCATAAATTCGTCAAAAAGTTTCGCGTTGTTCAGTAGCGAATTTGAGAACAACCATAAATTATTTTTTCATGTAATTAAAAAATATATATGAATGCACATGCTAAGTATACATTATATAGTATCAATATTGATTAAAAGCAATAAATTAGCATAGCTAATCTGTAATCGGTGAAAGTTAAGAACATACACTTGTTTAAAGAAATTTCAGAACAGTGTTTCCATAATTGTTAAATCGAATTCTAAATGTACAAATGTGTATTCTTTTAGATTTAAAACTACGGCATCAAATGTCTAAATAAATTATATTGGATGTCAAATCTTCGAAATCAATCACATAAGCGGGAGTTGCAGCAGGTGTTTGGGAATTAGGTTCTTTCTCAGGTAGAATAGCGTTTCATTGATTTCCGTTATTGCTTATTCTTGGAGCAACTATATACCCAAGCATTAAAAGTCAAATAAATTTTTCTCCCGAATTAAATGTCACTTATACAGCTTCGTATAGTGGGGTATATATTTATACTGAAATATATATATATATTGTACTTTTTTAGTTTTACTCTGACGCTGATCGACTGCTTTTTAGCAGTATTGATTAATTTTTCATCAAGGTAATAACATGAATCAATAAAATGTTATCAAAATAATAACAAGAAAATATTTTTAACCGAGGTATTTAAATTAAAATAATGATCTCAAATCACTCGAGTTCATAAATTATTGATTTTATTTTGTTTAAATCAAATATTTATTATTTTAACCCCTTGAGCTCTACTGGTAGAATTTTCTACCACATAATTTTAATTCCAAAATTTCACAATGACACCAAAAAATGTGACCAATTTTACTTCAAAAAGGTTTAATGCATTTTTTCGTGTTTATCGTTAACCGTTTTTTTTCTTTGCAAAATACTGGTGCCAATGTGACATTTGGAATTTTGAAGAAATTTATACCCCAGAGCTCAAAGGGTTAAAGAACCCATTGACATATTAGAGGATCTGAAATTATTGCAATTGTTTGCCGACACGTGTTTTCTAAAATTTTTAACTACAGCGAAACACTGAGAAAAAAAAAATATACCTCCTTCTCCTAGAATGAATAGTCAGTCACTTTCCGAATACTCAAACTAGAACTACAGATTACAGAACTATGCGAATAGATTAAACAACTATGTTGAATCGACGCAATGACCTGACATTTCTAGTTTAGTGTTTTCTAGGTGACGAAACGATATTAAATCGTTTCAGTAACGAGAAATTAACGCTTGATTTTGGGAATGGTTTCGTATACTAGAATTCTAGTTACCAAATTAAACCTCTTGTGTTCGCATCTATTTGCAGAGATTTTTAAATAGATTTGACAACGAGAATATAAGAAAACGCTCTTGAATTCTATTAGGGAACTCCAGAACTCTCTGGCATAGGGAACTAGAATTTATAAGGATGACATGGAACTATTTTTTCAAGAGCCACAATTTAGATTCTAGATGCTGGGACTATATTTTTTTCTCAGTGAAACACTCGTTTAAGATACACTCGCATAAGATAATATCCCGTTTAAGATACAAATCAAGAAACTGAAAAAATTTCGTATCTTAAGCGGGATCGTACCTTATTCTGATTTCATAGATTCTCAAGTAATAATGCAGATAAAGCCAGTGTATATTGTTATTAACATGTACATTACAGGTTATTTAGTCATTTATAACTCTCTTTCTACCAATTTCTACCAATTTTTAGGTAATAGGTATTTTTAGAAATTTTGAGTTTCAGATTTTAAAATAAAGATTAACTTTATTTTTCTCCAAAATTTTATTGAATCTCCGTTTGTACAGTTAAAAAAAAAAAAAAAATTAAAATGCTTTTATGCAGTACTTTCTGCCAAGTTTTAAAAAATCCCTGTCGGCATGGCCTATAGGTTGAGGTAGATTTCGAAGTTAAGTGCTCATTTCACGAATAAAAAATAAAATATGATAAGAGATAAACCCAGTATAACAATTTTATTTCACCATTTTTGAAGAATTTTTAATTTCATTTTTCTGTAAGAACTGTTGTTATCAGAACCATCTTAAGCGAAATTTGGCTCAAAATACACACCTTGACACCTATTTTTGAAATATAGTCTGATTTTATGAAAAAATTGACTAATATGACACATTATATAATTCTTAAATAAGGGAAACTGCCAATTGAATGTTTTTCAGAGCAAAATTGATTTTAAAAATGAGTCAGAAAATAAACAATTTTTTATTTGAATAAATTTCCAATTCTTCAATCACGTTCGCTTCGGTAAATTCTGTTCAAAATTCCCATTTTAAAAGCATTTAAAATATATATATATATATTCTGCATTTATCGAAAAACTGGCCGATACGTCACATTATATATTTCCAAAATAAGAAAACCTGTCATTTTGATGCTTTTAAACTCAAAAATGAACTTAAAAATGTGTCAGAAAAAGGCAATTTGTTGTTTGAATGCTTCCTGAATTTTCAATCACGATTGCTTCGGGAAATTCTGTTCAAAATGTCTATTTTGAAAGCCTTTTTTGAAATATATTCTGCCTTTATATAAAAAAAAAACTAGCCAATACATCACATTATATAGTTCCCAAACAAGAGAACGTGGCATTTGGATGCATTTAAAAGCAAAATTATGCTTAAAAATGAGTAAGCAAATAAACAGTTTGGATTTAAGGTTTTGTCTTCAATTCCTATTTTCGTATAATTTATTTTTGCTATAAGAGGTGGTCCTATAAAAAACGTGTGAATATAAATGTTGTAGATGTAAAATAAATTTAATCTGATTTGATAGTTTAAGAATTGACGAAGTTAATGGATTTTTTTTTCTTTTTCCACCCCCCTTTTTGTTTTTGTTTTTATTTCTTCTCATCAATAAGAACTGGTTCTATCAAAAAAATTTTAGTACAAAAGTTTTCGAAAGTATTAAGGGCATTTATAAAAAAATTATTAGGACTTTGTATCATGAGAATTGACAAAGTTAAGACTATTTTTCTGCCAAAAACCCCGTTTTTTGCACCCTTTGAACCCATTTTAAATTTTATCAAAAATCTGTCATGCATAAATTTTGGCCTATTTTTTAGAAGTAATATAAACTTTAAACTGATTCGATATCTATTTTCACTAACAAGTTATGTGTTTTTTCCTGTTTTCACATAAACCCTCGTTATTTCAACCCCCTTTGTCCGATTTTGCCCATTGACGAACTTGACCGTGATTTTATGTATAAGTTTATTGGAGATTTGAGCAGAATTATAGGAATTTTCGTGTCAATGAAAAAGTGATATATATATATATATATATATAGAGAGAGAGAGAGAGAGAGAGAGAGAGAGACTTTTTTACTGATAGTAGTTTTAGGGTCTAGGGATCATGATCGGTGTAGATCTGCAAAAAATTTTCAGAAATTCCAACATTAGGAGCGATTGCACTAGGGGGTATTTCATATGAAATCTACCAAAAAAAAAAAAAAAAAACAATAAAACGAAATTTTTGGTTATAATTAGAAAACGGCAACTGAAATACTTAAAGAGTAACAATAATAAATTTTCATAGAAAAGCTAAATATATGCGTGGAATAAAAATTATTGTATACATTATAAAAAGTAAAATACGTGAAAAAGTTTTACTTTGTTGAAAATTTTTTTTTATCTTGGTTTCGTGCAAAGTAGGGCGAGATTTTATTACAAAGTTTTCTACTTTGTTGATATGCTAGAAAAAAATCTTCGACGGAGGAACCAGCATCCATCGAAGAGGCGTATAATCGAAGTAAACTGAACGAACTCATTTCAAATGCGAATGATGATATGGCTGGTATATCGGTTTCTTCATCTGCGTTCACTTCTGCTTCTTCTGAAAGCCTAGGAACATCGGGACTTATCTCCGCGATTATGTCTGCGTAGCACTAACTTTACTGGTTGCAAACGGATTATCAATTTTGACAAATAAATCTTAATCTTCTTGATTGTACTCCTCTTCTGCGCAGGGCCATCGCTAAAACATTTTATTGTGGGGGGGGGGGGGTGAGAATCTTAAATTGCCAAGTCAAATTTCAGATTTCGCCATCTTGATGAGAAACAGAAATAAAAAAAATTCACGAATTTACTAGCATATTGCCAATTTACCACAATTATAAAATGTAATATACATCTTATTTGTAAAAAGTTTACAAATATTCCCAATTAGATTTGTAAATTTTGCCAAGTCTATGAAAAAAAAAACATGTATTGTTCTCATTAAATTCGTATACATATTTGCCTATTAAGCTGTAACTTTGCTAAGTGTAACAGTGTTCTATAATTTATAATTTAACTAAAAAAAATGAATTTGCCAATTAGTTTTGTAATTTTGCCAAATATACCAGAATTAGAAAATGTATCAGATTTTATTAAAAGATAAGAAAGTTTAACAAGCTTGCCAAACAGTTTTATAATTTTCGACAACTTACCACAATTAGAAAATGTAATATAAATCTTATTTGTAAAAAGTTTACTTATATCGCGAATTAGATTACAAATTTTCCAAAGTCTATGAGAAATAAAAAAAATATTGTTCTCATCTCAGTAAACGAATTTGCCAATTAAATTTGTAACTTTGCTAAATATGACAGTGTTTTATAATTTGCAGTTTAAATAAAAAAAAGTGATTTTCCATATTAGTTTTGTAATTTTGCAAAACATACCAGATTTAAAAAATGTATCATAGATTTGATTAAAAGAGAAGAAATTTTAACAAATTTGCCAAACCAGTTTTATAATTTTGCCAAGTTACAGTGAACTCTCGTTTATACAGATAGTCAAAAGCAAGCATTTTTTGTCCCCATTCACGAGAGTACATTATAACAGGAGTTCATAAACATGACGTTTCACATTAAAGTAAAAAAAAAAAAAAAATCTTATTATGCACATAAGCGTTGTAATATAACTAAAATTTTGTTTTCACAAACCATTTTATGATGTTTTCTAAAACTGCTAAAACAACAACTACAGCAACAAAAATAAATAAGAGAAACAGTTTCAAAATTAAACAAACAAAAATAAATAAATAAATAAATAAAAGTGCATTTGAAATTCCAGTTTACACTGAATTATACTTATATTGTTACTTGAATGTACAAAGGCACATTGTTAGTTGAAGATGGTTGAGGGTCCGGGACTTATAGGCGAGATTTCTACTAGTTTTATCTTAGAAATAGAATTGAAAAAAAAATAAGATTTCTTTGCCCTGATGAATGTTTGTCCATTAACGAATGAACTCTTAAAATGTACGTATTAAACGATGTCTGTTATATGCACTTTCTATAGTCTAAACCGGTGATTTTGCTTCTGTATGTAATAACAATAAATCCATCTTAAACGGGGCCGTGTAAACGAACGTTCACTGTACCACAGTTAGGAAATGCAATATAGATCTTATTTGCAAAAATTTTAATAATATTCTCAATTAGGTTTGTAACTTTTACCAGGTCTATGAGAAATAGTGTATTATAGTTTTTATTAAAGTCGTAAACAAATTTGTCAACTAAGTTCGTAAATTTGCCAAGTGTAACAGAATTCGCGAATGTTTGAAGGGGGATCCCCCCTCCTTAGCGAGGTCCGTGCTTCTGCGATGTCAATGTTTTGAAAAGTGCCGTCAATATCAAAGGTTTTGCAGGATCAGTTCTGAATCGTGGTTGAAGTTACGTCTTCCCAAACCGCACTCAGGAAATGCGTGGCGTGCAAGAGGCAAATATGTTTACATGTTGGGCAGGGCAGATACTTTTTGCGATGATTTATTTGATGTAGATGACGTACAACGTTACGAATTTTTATATTTCATTTTGAGAATATGAATTATGCCCTGATCCATGGGTTGAACCACGCTAGTCGCACTGGGTGGTAAAAATTCTAGTTCGGTGTTTTGTAAGCCGGGGATATGCCTGGAATGGCTGAGACAGTTGTCAGCCAGACACAATACTTTCCTTGACTCCTTTTTCATTCGTTCATTGAACTTGCAGATCCACGTAACGAATATATCGCTTGTCATAAACGCCTTGATCTGACTTTCATAATTGCAAGCCAAATCTTTAAAACAGCGAGGGATTCTGTGACTTGCCCATGACAGGGCATTTTAATTTTTCTGTTCCGCTCTGACTTGATTACACTAAAACAGGGATACGCTCTTTGCTTAGCTTGTTTCCAGAGAATTATTCACCATTACGGGCAAAAATATCTGCATCAGAGATATAGGCCCTATGGTGAGCGCCTTCCACGGGGAGTCTTCCTAAGGGAACCTAATCCGTATTTGCGCATGGAAATCCAAGGTCTGCAGAAAACAACGGAAAACTCCGAACTGTTAGGCTGGTGGGTACGATTGGGTTCGAACCCAGTTCCTCCCGTCTACCAGCTTCTAGAGTAGAACTTCTCTGCCACTGGTGGGGTTCGCAACAGAAAGGCGTCATTCAAATTTTATTTGATATCTTTTGAAACTTGTCTTTTGAATTTATGAAAGATTATTTTGATTTTATAAGTGTATGATTTATTAAAAAGCATCGGTGAATAAAGTTTTACACATTTTTTCATGTTGAACACAACTTTTGCGCATACGATTAGAAATAGAATAAAAATAAAAGGATGAAATAAATAATATAAATATATATATTCTCTAATTTCATGGCGTAACTCAAAATTTGATATCATTATGTTAAAACTCCATATTTAAAAATGTTAGAGCCATAAGATACTGCTACGTCAAAAACTTTTACAAGTTAAGTGTTTTTGTTTTTATATCCTACACTACGCTAGTCAGCATTTATAAATCTTTTAAGGCAATAATATTTTATACTGGTAATATTTTAACCAGTTATATTCCTGTTTCACATATACGTATGTACCATAATAATCTGCATGCTGTGAGGCAGATGATATAACTCCCTTTTTTTATTAGCAGTAAGATGAACTTGAAATCTCATGTTGCGATAAAATAACAATTCTGTCAATTTTTAGTAGATATAAAGTAGAACTGCTGGTTTAATTTTTTATTAAAAAGTGGTTTCCAAAGACAATCAGAGTTATGTTTCGTGCAGAATGTTTTATTTGGAAAGAGGAGAATCTAATCATGAAAATAGGTGCATAACGGAGACAATAAGAATAACTGAATAAACGAGAATAAATTTGCTTATTTGCTTCTCTTCATAGGAGATAGAATGATGGAAAAAGCTTCCGGGAAATAATTTCAGGTATATTTCTGCTTCAGCCTTTTTCAATAGTATTTTGTTTTATGGTATGAGATTTAAAAGATTTCTTTTATTAGGACGGCATTTGTAGGCTATGAAAGGAATTATTTTGCAATTTTACAGCAATTGCAATATAAATATTTCGATCTAAAATGCTTTGTACTTTTTTCTGTTTTCTAGCAGTTTGAATTTTAAATTGGTTCTAACATTTCAAAATTAATAGAGAATTTTTGTTAATTTATTTCTTAATAATTAACTTCAAGGCTATATTAGTGTTATTTATAAAGTCATGTTGTATTTTTGCCCATCTCACTGTTGAAATTTTGCAGCAAACTCTCCAGTTAGTCAACCGTTTTTTAGAAACCTATTCCTAAGAGTGATTCATCTATATTCTGACCGATGAAAACGCATTATAATATTGTCAAATAATTGTTATATATAAAATTGTTTGAATGACTTGCTAGTTTGCTAAAGATTTTTAGAAGTGTACCAAACACTCAAAAGTAAAATGAATTTTTGAACCTTACTTCAATGTTAGTACGCTAAAATTTTGATTATACTATAACTGAACAGAACAGACAAAGATGTTGACAGAAATCTTGAGCTCTAAATAAGAATATAGCCTTTTAATATTAAAACTGAATTTTGCTTAAATGATAAATTTATATATCATTTATATATTATTTGCATATCTATCTGTACATATATAAAAAAATTGTCCTGACTGACTGATAATCAACGCACAGCCCAAACTACTGTACCTAGAAGTATGAAAATTAGGGAGAAAATACTTCTTATGACGTAAGCTTGTTCAATTTATGAAATTGCATTTTATTTAACCTTTCTAAATTATGAATTATGAATTCATTGCGCCCTATTCCCACATTGTAATGTATTCTATTATGTATATGAACGCTTTTATTAAATGCTTTCTGCTACAAAAGACATATACGCAGATGTAATATCTAACAGAAATAAAGAAAAACAATTCATTTTCAGTCTGTTCCACTCAAAGTACCGGTGAAAGCTATCGCACGGATTTTAACAACTATAATAAAAACTAATTTTTGTACAGCTGCCGACAATATTCTTTCTCTTCAAAAACATATAGTTCTGCAAATTGTTCATGGATGCGTCTAACAAACATCGATTTTGGGGCATAAAATTTGATTGACAGCATATGTTTTTGTTTTTTCTTTGAGAGATTTTTCGATTCTCATGGAATTATTCTTTTAGCTATTTCGCGCCCGTCCCCAGGGTCTCAACATTTATTCGTTTGGTTATGTTACTTAATGTTATGTAACGCATTTCTGTCTCTCTCTGCATAATTATCGCAAAGGTCGGCAAATACAGGGTGTATCTAAACTACTGGGCAAAACTTTAAGGGGAAATAGTACACATCAAGACAAATAATATTAAATGGGAAACTAAGGGTCCCAAACGTCTTCCGAAGGAGATAGGCGACATCAAAATTTAGGGTCCAAAATTTGAAATGATTATAAAAAAAGGAAAAATTGGTCGATTCGTTTGCGGTTTTCACGAAAACTATTCTTTATGTCAGTATTATCTTGAAAATAAATTATAAAAATAAATTTCAAAAAATGCCGATAGAGGGCGCTTTAGACTTTGGAGTAACGAAAAACTATTTTTTACCATTATTTTTTGCATCTCATTAAATTTTTTCCAAGCTTAGACATAAATTTAAATTTTGTGCTGAAAATCTGAATCGTTCAGAATGGTTAAGTACCGCTAACTGAACTGTGTTCATTGGGGGTGGGAAGGTTCAAATTTCAAATGATTATACAAAACGGAAAAATTGGTCGATTCATTTGCGGTTTTTTCTAAAACTATTCTTTATGTCAGTATTTCCTTAGTAATAAATTTTAAAGATATATTTTAAAAAATTCCGTTAGAGGGCGCCTTAAAATTTAGAATAACCAACAGCAATTTTTAACTGTTATTTTTTGCATCTAATTAAATGCTTGCAAAAGCTTAAATTTTGAGCTCAAATTCTGAATCGTTGGGAGTGGTTAAAAAGCGCACTGAACTGTGTTCAGGAGTTGAAATATTATCCTGCCCACCCTACGAATACGGTTCAATTTTTTGCTACTTAATTATTCACAACGATTCAGATTTTGAGTTCAAAATTTAAATCTAAGTTTTTAAAACATTTATTTAGATTAAAAAAAATAACGGTTAAAAATAGTTGTTGGTTACTCTAATGTTTAAGGCGCCCTCTAACTAAATGCCCTTATCTTTAAAATTTATTTTCAAGGAAATACTGACATAATGGTTTTAGAGAAAACCGCAAACGATTCGACCAATTTTTCCGTTTTTTATAATCATTTGAAATTTGAACCTCCCTACCCCCATTGAACACTGTTAGTTTGCGCTACTTAACCACTCTTAACGATTCAGATTTTCAGCTCAAAATTTAAGTTTATGTCTAAGCTTCTAAAAAAATTTAATGAGACTCAAAAAATAACGGTAAAAAATAGTTGTACGTTACTCCAAAATCTAAAGCTCCCTCTATCGACATTTTTTGAAATTTAGCTGTATAATTTATTTTTAAGACAATACTGACATAAAGAATAATTTTAGTGAAAACCGCAAATCAATTGACCAATTTTTCTGTTTTTTTATAATCATTTGAAATTTGAACCTGCCCACTCCCATTGAACACTGTTCAGTTTGCGCTACTTAACCACAGATTTTGAGCTCGAAATTTAAGTTTCTGTCTGAACTTCTAAAAAAAAATTAATGAGATTAATATATGAAAATTAATTTATGAAAATTTCAAAGAAAAGTGAAGAGTTCTTTCCGGGAGGGGCATAATAGTTGAAACTCTGAGAGGGAGCAATTTTCTATATTAGGCCTACACCTCTTATGTGACATATCGTTGGTAAATTCTCTGACCATTATTTCAAATTATACATCTCCCTCTCCTCTCCCCTTACTTTGCCTCCGCGGGGGCACTACATTTGGCCGACACTCCTCACGTGATATATCGTTGAAAATACACTGTGACCATTTCTTCATGTTATGCATTTCCCGTGCCCTTCCCCTCACTTTGCCCCTCTCGCAGAATGCGGTTATCGTATTACATCAGGGATACCTCAAATAATGGTATAATTATCGAATTGATCTCAATGACGTAGAAAATTCAATAAAACTTGATGATTCCGTTTACCCCCCAGTTTGTCCCCGTTTTTGCTACCAGGGGTTCTTTTAATTCTTTTTTTGGCCATTTTGCTCCTAATTGTCAAAAAATTCTAATTTTTGATACTAAAACGTCCTTATTTTTTTTATACTTTTCACTCGCCTTTTCAACTTTTTTGAAATCAGTCGATACCGTCAAAAGACTTTTTGACTATTGTGGTTCCCTTTTAGTCTTTCATCGGTGTGTTGTTTTTTAATTCAATCCATTTTTAGTTGCCATGTATTTCTAAAATCCTTTATAAGCATTTAAAGCAATTATTTTAATAATAGATTGTAGGAGATCTTGATTGGAGTAATCCATGATTGTATCGATTGTGTTTTTTTTTAATGATGACGATTTTTTTCGACTGGTAAATTTTCGAGAATCGTCCGTCATTAGATCCTAGCAGCAGTTTACGTAGAAGCCTGAAATTCAAGATAACAAGCATATTAAAAAATGTTACACATTTTTTTCAGCAATTTTAGAAATTCTCCCCGTCCAAAAGGATTAACAGGAGGTACAAAAATTTAGGTCATTCCGCCACACCTCAGTAGCAGATTTAGACAGAGACATGAATTTCAGGTTACCTAATCTACTAAAACAAACTTAAACATGCATTTTATCAATTTTAGAAATGCCCATCTAATCGGGTTTAACGGGATGGTCGCACTTTTAGGACATCTTGCCATATCTCAGCAGATCATTATGAATGCCATATCTTTGCGTAGAATCCGGAAAATTAAGATAACACACCTACTAAAAAATAGTTAACCATAAGTACTTCAGTCATTTTTTAACTATTTTGTCTATTATGTCGTCATAATTGACTTTGGATAGGATAAAGTAAGATTATACGGATACGACAACAATTATGAATGTTTGATCAGATATTAAGTTTTTTTTAAAGGTGTATTTTACTTAATTCACTATCCTTTAGAGAAACCGAACAGCGTAGCGGGCAAAAACTGCAAACTGCATAGTCAAGCATTTAAAAATAAAATAAAGTCAGTCTTTTAAAAATTGATATGGCTGCAACTTGTATGGAGTGTCTCTCATTTCAGATTATTTATTACTTATCAATATGTTATGCTTTGTGCATTTTAGAATTTGAATAATAATTTCGACAGAAAATTGAATATTTAATTGAAAATATATTGCTGCTATATGCTGCTGTATCGTATATTAGTCTGACGTCACACATTTAATATTACTATGATACTTTTTATCGTTATAATATTCATTCTAAATGCTATAATTCAACTATAAAACGTAGAAAAAAGTGGAAACGTTAAAAACATTAAGTAAAATTATATTATTATGTATACACCAAAATTATAACTTAGAATAAATATCTATTTTTAAAAAAACTTGAAATTCTTACAAATCATTGGTGGAAAGCAATACTTTAAAAATATTAGCAAAAATATCATTTTGATGATTGAAAAGTTTGATTTATTCTTTTTTTGGCCTTTTTTAAAATTATAAAATTAAGTATCGTACTTTTCACATGATCAACAATTTAATATTTATGAAATTTTAAGTAACATTTTACAACGATTTCACTCATAATATATATAGCTACGTTATAAGGATCACAATCTTGTATTATTAAATTGATATTACTCAGCTACTTCAATATATCTAATGCTGAATGAGCAAATAATTGTTTGTAGGATACCACATCATTGTTTCGGTTCCTTTAAATGGGAAATTCAGCAACCATTAAGAGATAAGAGGAAACGTAGCTTGTTCACTAAGACATTTGTGAATTTATATGGTCCTTTTGATAGAATTATATTTTCTCGAAACTAATTAATGTGAATAGATATCGCTGATGCACTCAACATTGAAGTGCTATTAATTTAATAAAACTGTTATTTCGAAACCTTTCATGTGTAACTTAAACCTTAGTCATTAGTATAATTACACCGAATGGAAACACATTACTAAGATAAAATCTATTTGAAAGCTTGAACAGAATTCAAAAGTACATTTTTTTCTTTTGTAACATATTGTTTATTGAAGCTAATTTTTATAAAAAAAAACTTGCAAGTAATATGTAATAAAAATACATTGCTGTGATATAATCTTTTAAAACAGTGGAAAATCTTCCAATGTTTTTATTTTTTCTCAAAGTAATATCACTTTTATTTATTTATTTATTTTAAATCTGGATTTTAAAAGAAAATTCACACTTTTCTGTTTGTAGAAATTCACACTTTTCTCCTGAGAATCCTCTTATAAAATATTTTTATTAAGCTCATATAGGTATAAATGTGCGTGGGTTTATGTTTGTGTTAGTATTAATTATGATAATAAGCTAACTGAAATTCATCTGCGCTAACTCTGCTACATTTCAGTGAAAGGCGCGTTTCCTTTTGTTGACAATAAAGAGCGTCTCCAAAAATCTTATTTTTCTTCCACCTACCAACTCGCAACGATATATCATAGATCTTACGTGTACATGAAATGTATCTATATGGCAGTGCTGCAAAAGGTAATTACCTAAATAAGACCTGTGAGTACAGCATTTTAACCATTCGAAGACTGTGGACCATTAGTTTTAATGATTGGGACTCTTGTCAGCTCATATAAAGGGTATTCACTATTAACGTCGTAAAAAACAAAACGGATTCAAATATTATTATTATTTTTTTTTTTTTTGTTGTTTTAAACAGGGTAAATTTCAACACAGACAGTGAGCCTGCAACCGAATTTGCAATGGGCGAAGAATTGAATATCCTTGAAAAAAAAATAATATCTAAAAACATACCACTCATTTATGAGTTTTTTTTTTGTTATTTACAATATTTAATTACATCCTACTTATTAAATTTAACATAAGTTGTAACTGCTGCATCTTTTCCCTAAGGATGAAGTTGAAAGGTCATTTTTTACACTGTTATCGAATATTGAACAAAACTCATATATGGATTTGCGTACACACAATGATTTTCAAATAGCACTGCAACAGTAGGAAAAACACTGATATCTGTAATAAATTGCTGGTCAAGATGACTTTTTGTTATAGGAGATGTTGTTTCCAGTATAGTATGCTTATTTGACTACAGATATAGTTAGCCAATTTTATAATACTTACCTGAATGAACCAAAATTCATTCAAAATGGAAGTTTTCCGCTTAAATGAAACTGAACTTAATTAATCTCAATTTCTCCTTAAATGTCATTTTTATACAATTTATGAAAATACCACACATATTTACCTCAGTAAATCCCCTAGAAGTCTTTCTGCATCTAATGTAAGATAATTCATAACTCTGTACATCTCACATTTTAAAATTTATTGTTTGTTATCTTTTCTACTGCAGTTAGATTAAACAAAATTTCAGGTCGATAAGGTTATTTGATCTTTAAAAAAAAAAAAAAAAAAAAAAAAAAGAGAGAGAGAGAGAGAGAGAAACGGTTATTATTTTTACGGGAATATTTGTTTCATTTAAGAATTTATGTAAGAGCTTGATAAAGAACTGTATAAAATGTAATGCAATTTTTTTAACGTAGTAAATAATATGAAATGTTTTACGTTTTGTCCCTGAAGTTCGGATTTTTCAATGTATAGTATTTATATACGATTGTATATATTTCAAATTAGGAAGTACTGAGAAAAAGATGCAAAATTTGTGACTGTAATTGCACTGATTATTCCAATTTCAATGAATATATATATATATTTTTTATTTGTTCTTTGCAACTGTAATTTGTAACACCGTTGTTCCTCCACTCCCTAACGAAAAGCTTGCATAAACCAATTATCTCAATCATCAACTTTTTTTCAGTGTTAATGGTTTATGTCCATTGGATTTTGTTTATAAATATCTACACATTCGGGGGTTCGGGGGGGGGGGGATTAATTTTCTCTGTAGGAAAATATCATACAAAGCGAAGAGATTGATTATTTATTATTAAAGCGTTGGAGGAAACATTTAAATGCCTATTTCATCATCATCACATTACTATTAAAATTATTTCAACACGAAATTAAAAAAAAAAAATATCTGTTCATAAAACTCTTTAGTATAAAAATAGCGATTAAATAAGACACAGTGTTAAACACTTTTAAGCGTGCCATATTATTTTGCAAATGCGCCATGCTGTCTGCTCATTCTATAACAAAAATTTATTAAAAAGAAATAACGTATATATTTAAAAAGATTTAAAAATATAACACAGTAATATTCATAGTATTTAGATGAATTTGTATTATTACCACAATGATTCTTGTTTGGCTTCCACTATCAGCATCTCATTAATGAGATTCTACAGTACAAATATTTAATTATTACATTTCTGGAAATTTCTAAATTTTGGTTATTTTTATCACAAATAATATTGCTTAATTTTATTCCCTAATTTTTGATGCAGTGAACTCTTACTCTTAATAAAAGATTGCCATTATTGGAAACACTCAAAACATTTTGAGACTTTTGCTGTGCATGTGCAATGATATCTATTAAATACGAGATTACAATAATTATTAATAGACATATTTAAGAAGCCTATTACCTCGACATACAATTTTCTTACCATCTGAGCCAAAAATATTGAACTTGCTTTCATCGGAAAAAATAACATTTTACCAAAACTCTGGCGATTTGCTGACATAAGCTTTTGTAAATTTAAATCTTTTCACCCTATTTGTTTCACCAATAAATGGTTTTTTCGAGGGGATCTTCCTCGAATATTTGCATCATTTAGAATATTTCTAATTGAATGTGGTGTAACTATTATTCCCGACGTTGATGCGACATCAACAGCCAATTCTCGAGCACGTAAAAAAGGATTTTTTAAAGATTCTTTTATGATGGCTCTCCTTTGCCTGGTATTTAGCTTTCTTGGACGCCCTGTTCGCGGCTTATTTATTTTTGAACCAGTTTCTTTTTTCTTCTTAATTACATAACGAACACTAGAAAAGTCTAGATTTAATCTTTACGTATTCCTCGGTAACTTAATCCAGAATTGTTAAGAAATATAATATTCTCACGGGTAACAATAGCCAGTTCACACGTTTTCGTCGCCATTAGAACAAAAACTCCCCAGAATCCCTGCTCCAGTTAATATATTACGTGACTTTAAAGTGCGGGGATAATGTACTGCGGGACTGATATGCTAAACTTTTGCATAATGTTCACATTTTATGCCTTTTTTTAACAGTCAATACTTCGTATGCAAATACTTTTTAGGTATGAGAAAATATTAATTAATATTTTTTAATTTGTAATATTACTGTTTAAGGAAAATAGGTAGTTATTTTTATTTTCTTCTTATTTAAATAAATAAATAATAATTAACAGAATAGTGTCAAGTTTGCTTTATATGGTTACTTATGCAAAAAATCGTCTGCGTGCAAATACTTTTTTTTTTTTTTTTTTTTTGCTCACTGTAGATTGGGAAAGTGGGAATTAGACGATTGGTAAAATATTGTTGCAATAAAATAAAAAAAATAAATAAGTAAACTTGAAAAAATAATTAAAGCATTTAAATTTTGGTTAGGTGTTTTCGTCTGAGGGAGATTTTAGGAAAGAGGTATTTAGATAATATTTATCGGAAATCTGGTGAAATGCGAAATATTCTCATCCCTATATTTGCCTTATTTACCTCTAAATTAAGGATGAAAATGTGTTTTCCGATTATAAGCTGTTTCCAAATTTAATTTCTTTTGCTTTTGAAAAAGGTGGGAGGGGGACTGATAATCGATATTTTACGATAGTAATCGGTTAAAAAAAATTTCCTTTCTTAAAATATTATGTATATATTGAAAGCATCAAATAATGTAGCTGATTTAGAAATTGAAGTAATCTAATACTGCAAGTCTGGAACAAATGAAATAGAAAAATCTGCAAAATTGCTTAACGTAATACCTTTTTTATTAACGATGCATAATAAATATTACTGAAAATCGTTAAATAAAATAATACATAACACTTACGGCATTTTAGAAAACATTAAATTTATTTAAATTGCTACTGAGCGTAAACGAAGTTGTTCATCTTTATGTATTTACTGACAGATGTGTTTGTAGAAGTTTCAATACAAAATCAACTATTGTATGACAAAAGTGTCTTCTGTTTCAAGAAAATTATAAATATTAGAGCTGACATTATTTCTCATGAAGTTAACTGAAAGGAACAGAATCGCAGAATGATAATTGGGGAATTTATAAACTGTTCACATCTGTCCCAACTAGAGTGTTTTCAAATGCCCCACATTCCCACTAGAATTAAAATGAAAAATAATTAACATTTCATAATTTTTGAAGATTTTTTTTAATCTTCAATATTTATTAGTATCCATAGTATATATTAAAACATTAAAATTTAAATAAATGAATAAATAAATAAAGTTATTCGCTTAGCAAATTGGAACTGAGATTTTAATTATGAGATCAATAAATAGTGTTTTGAGTCCTGAATAGATAAAAAGTGTCCAAGAGCTTCAAAAGATTTTTACCATATGTCTACAAGTGCTACCATCTTTGGTAATTTTTTTGAAAAAAAAAACAAAAACATATAATAACTAGTGAAAAATCGCAACATACAGATGTAGCTCTAGTCTCCACTACATATTATGACTTCTGAATTATCATGTAGTTTGTCTTTAATGCTCAGAGCGATGATGCCCTCACTTGCGAAACTTATGTTGTCATGCTTCTTCATATAGCGGAACGTTGTTACAGTGTCCGGCTGAATGATAGACCAACGGGTAGGTCAGTCTGCTGAGAAAATATTAAAAAACAGTCGTCCGAATAACATATGTGAAAATCAGTCTTGATACTATGATGTAAGTTATTCGATAATTTTTCGAGCTTGAGAGCATCTGGCAATGGTTATAATCAAGGGAAAGCGTCAGTCAAGTGTGAATGTGGCTTTCGTATACTGCCCCATTAAACATATTAAGGGAGTCCGGAACAAAAATTTTCACAATTTCTAAAAAAAATTATTGCATTAAAATTTTCTTTTTTTAATTTAAAATGACGTTTAAATTATGTTTTTATCTTAATTAGTACAGAAATTATTATTTTTTTCGATTTGGTTTGTCTTTAACATCTGGCTTTCAAGCAATGGTTATCAAGGAAACGATTTCTTGTAAAAATGAGTTTTTCTTCCCGATGGGTTTTTTCAACATTTTTCCTACTTAAATTGTTATAAATTAAGAACTGTTAAGGATGATTGGTTCAAATTTTGAACATGCTTTTTTAACTGTTTTTACTTTAATTATGATTCAGAAAATTTGAAAAAAAAAAGAACTATTTATTTTTGAAAATATGATTTTTTCGAAAAAAAAAAGTCGCAACATTTTTTCATTAATTTTTACATTAAATATTTTTTTTTATTTAAATTAATATTTTAAGAATGCTGAATCAAAATTAAATCTTATATATTATCGTTTATTTAAATGAAAAACAATTAAGATTCTACGAATAATATTTCCAGTAATGACAATTTTAAATTGCTGCACTTTTTTTTTTACAAATTTTAAGTTTCATTTTTTTTTATATCTATAAAAAGTTTTATCCTGTGATTTTATTTAAAAATAATATGGTTACTCATAAAAAATTTTCAAAAATTTAACTCAATAAATAAAAAATATTTTAAAATGTTTTCCAGACCCACTTAAACAATCAGCTTTGAAACCTTAACGCAGATAAACAGCATTTTTAAGCATCTTTAGTACCTATTTCGTGCCAAAAGACCCTGACTCAGGTTATCTCATATACGTACTTTATTACCTACTGTAATACACTATATTGCCATTGATTATGGGACACTTGCGATTTTAGACATTTTACTAAATATCTAGAAAAATACATGAGGAATCATCTCGAAACTCTTTGTGTATAAATATAATAGTATAAGTCATACATCTCCGTGAAGATTTTTTCCCGAAACTCCAAAAGGGGCCGTCAACAAATTAAAAAAGAATGAATATCTTTTGAATAACCCTGTCAAAACTAATGCAGCAAAAGAGCTCAAACTCTAGATTGTAATTGAATGCCTTATTGTAATAAGCCTTGTTCAATTTTATGCAAATAGCATGCATACTCGCAGAGTAATTAAGGTTTTTATAAAAATGATCCCAAATTTTTCCAAGTTTTTTCCTTATAATTTTCAGAGTTCTTAATATAAAATATTATTTTTTTCAGAAAATATGACAAACAACATTGCACACAGTACCCTGTAATCAGAATTAAAAAATAATGAAAATTGTATAAAAAATGAGTTGGTTTACTAAATAATTTTTTACTGCGCATGCGTCAACGATATCAAAATTTCATTTGCATATTATGTTAGCTAAATGTATCGAGCAACATTTGTGAAAGTCACAAAATCATAACTTGAAAATTCTGACAATAATCGTCAATTGAATAATTCGAAAATCCGTTATTCTCAAAATGAAGCAAAAACAAGAGGGGTTGTATCCATATATTCATTGATTAGTGTCAATATAGAATACACAATATGGGATGTACTACTGCATTTGGATAAAATCCCTCATTTTTTTGCTTCATTTTGGAAACAACGGATTTTGTCCTTTTTCTATTGACGATTACTTTCAGAATTTTCAAGCTATGATTTTGAGACTTTTATAAAAGTTGCTCTATACATTTAGCTAACATAATATGCAAATGAAATTTTGATATCTTTGACGCATGCGCAGTAAAAAATTATTTAGTAAACCTACTCATTTTTCATACAATTTTTATTATATTTTAATTCTGATTACAGGGTACTGTGTGCAATGTTGTTTGTCATATTTTCTGAAAAAAAGTTTATTTTATATTAAGAACTCTGAAAATTATAATGGAAAAACTTGGAAAAATTTGGGACCATTTTTATAAAAACCTTAATTACTCTGCGAGTGTGCATGCTATTTGCATAAAAATGAACACAGTGTATTACAATAAGGCATTCAATCATAATCTAGAGTTTGAGTGCTTTTGCTACAATAGTTTTGAC
Source organism: Maratus speculifer (assembly GCA_964019185.1). Classification (NCBI taxonomy): domain Eukaryota; kingdom Metazoa; phylum Arthropoda; class Arachnida; order Araneae; family Salticidae; genus Maratus; species Maratus speculifer. Next base: position 194,353,849 of record OZ025293.1, on the reverse strand, counting down.
AGGGTTATTCAAAAGATATTCAATCTTTTTTAATTTGTTGACGGTCCCCTATAGCGTTTCGGTAAAAAATCTACACGGAGATGTATGACGTATACTATTATATTTATACACTAAGAGTTTCGAGATGATTCCTCATGTATTTTTCTAGATATTTAGTAAAATGTCTAAAATCGCAAGTGTCCCATAATCAATGGCAATATAGTGTATATATCTACATATACAAAAAACTAAGTTTGATACTATAAACGTAGGTCGGGCGGCTCTGCGCTTTTGGTCTGTTATGCATATAAGAAATCGCTGTTTTCTGTGGTATTAATCAGTGTGTACTTCAATTCAAATAACTTCAAAGTGTTTTTCCATTAATCAGCATAACACCTATATATATTATACACATTTGTTATTTTCTTGTGTTAGCACAAATAGAATGCATTTACATGTACTATACTTTACTATTTACCAATTCTGATAAAAATTTCAACACTATAGTATCTATGGATGTATTTTATATGAAATTTTTACCAAATAGTGACGTAATAAAATGTTGTTATTATGTCAGTAAATTCAAAAAATTGTTGGATAAGGTAAATTTTATTACAGCATGTATGCCAGTTTCTGTCAAACTCTAACAATTGTCTGTCATCGGTCTGGATTAAAATACAGGTTTTTATTATTGCTAATCACTATTCTTTAAAATTTTCCAACATTTTACAGAGGTAAATAGATTTTTTTGTATGTGCGCTATCAAGTTCTTTGCTGTCAACTTTTGACAGGCTCCATCTATTGTTACGTTAATTTAGTTTGAGATGCTATCTAATTGTTTTTATAGAAATACTGTGCACTATTTAATTTTGTGTATGAAAAAAAATTCCGAAAAATGGCGTAGGTGTTATGGACATTCTGGAAATAAAGTAATATTTCAGAAAATTACTTAGGCCAACGACTATTTAGTCGGAGGATACGGACATTTAATTTTAATTACAAAATTATAGAAATAAAATTACCAATGATTGCTTGTATATTTAATTTAAGTAAAAATAGTAGTTAGGAGAAGTAAGTTATTTAAAATTTTATTTTACACCTGAACTTTAATATTTTATCTTGTAAAGTAATGTTGTTTATATAAAATAATGCGATATAAATTAATACATAAATTAAATTTATAGATTGACTGTTAGACAATAAAGAATTTGAAAATATAAGAGTATCTTGTCAAATCATTACTCACTTGAACCGATAATCTTTTGTATATGGTGTCTTTACTTGTGTATACATAATAAAAAACACGGATGAAACTGGATTTCAAACTAATAATAATAATAATAATAATAATAATAATAATAATAATAATAATAATAATAATAATAATAATAATACTCGGTCGAATGCCGTCCGACTAAGTCCGAGATGAGACGCTGAGATCATGGTTAAAAAGTATCTTAATTCAAGGCAAATCAAGGTATTCAAATCAGTTGTAAAAGATAAGAATGCAGTACAAATATGCTAATAAACATTCATTCGCAAAATACTAAAGAGTCATTTTGGATCGATAATTTCTTTTTTCTCCTCGTAAATGCTAACTGCAAAATGACAAATGAAATTAAACCAATCTTCAAGGATTTAAGGACGACGAAAATCAAATTTGTTGAAGAGAAACTAAGAAATACCCAAATTCCTAGATCATGTCGTTGCATTATGTACCTTATATGAGATTTTTTTTCTTCTACGAAAATCTAAAAATATTTCACACTATAAATGAATAATCGAAACCAAGGAAGAACAGATGTAAAACTCTGTTTAAGAAATGTTTGCTGAAATTTCATAGTTCGTGTTATCACTTAATAATTGTATGATATTATTTAATTATGCATGTAAAATAAATATTTTATACTGGGGATTTTTTGATGTTTTTTCTTATCATGATGTTTCTTTTCTCATTATGCGTGTTGTAAAGGAAATTTATCTCTATTATAAAGTAAACTGACCATAAAGCTAAAAAAAATTTTACCATAAAATTTCTTAAGAAATTAATCTATATAATGTACCTATAAAAATAAGAACAAAATCGCATGTACTTTCTTTCCCCTTAAAGAACACAGTCGTTAGATCCCATAGAGTGACGATTTAACGAGGTTTCAAATGTTGCCTTTTAATAGATAATATTAAATAAAATATTCAATTTTAATAGCATTATTGAATCATATACCGAAATTCATTACATACATTTAATATTTTCTTGGTTCAAATTCAAAATTACCTTTAAAATATAAAATATTCTCGTTAATGATGTTCTTCATCTAATTAAAATGCTGCCCCAAATATCTGTGTCCCTTCAACGTGCGAATTAGTGCATTTATTTCAGCATAAGACAAAGTAATTTCGATATGCATAATCTGTGTTTTGTATTCGGTAAGAACACAGCGATCTCGTACGAAAATTAGAAAAGTATTTTAGCGAATAGCGAAATCTTTATCTAGTTACTTTAATTAAATTTGGGTGTTCTACCTATTAGATATTTGGATCTAGCAAAGTGCAGATTTGTGCTCATAAAATAAACCCTGCATCTGCACATGAAATATTTGAACAAATATGCTTTGAAGTATTTCCTGAAAATTTACATCATTATATTATTCTAGATGAACAACTTCTAAAAATAAGGTAACTTATTCTTTCATAATTATTGTTTTACTTCACTATATGTGTAACTTGTTCATTTGACAATGAAAACAAAAATTAAAAAACACATATGGAATTTAATGTTATTCACTATACAATCATGGAAATTTTGCGAAAGGAATATTTATTATAATATTTTTTTACTTCAAATTATTCGATTGTTGGTAATGGGTTCCACAGAATCACATAAAATTTTACAAGAACTTCATCTGTCTAATAAAACTAGGTTTCTTATCAATAATAGTCTGATTAAAAGTTTCATAACTAACATATTTTTGAAGATATTTTAAAAGTTATTTTTATACATTTCCAAACTTTCTTCATAATTTGTTTAATTGTATAATGATTTTAAGTGCTTTTTAAACGTTGTTTATAGATGTATTTTTGAATTACTTTACGTCTTTGTTTCTGCCTTATATAAACATGATCTAATGAATACAAGGTGATTAAAAAGGTAAAATGGCTATTATATATGGAACAATTGATGTTAGAAGTATATTTTGATTAAAAAATACACTTCTTAAGTGTTCGTCTTACAATAATCATGGTACATATTAAGATACGAAATATTTTTATGTAAAGTCCTCCTTTCATTTAATATTTAGAAAAACCTTGCCCCGAGTCTAAGAATGAGATTGCAAAAACCCATTTTTTTTTACAATAAGTAATCAAGTACTTTGGATTACTCGTATATGTATTTTCAATGGTTTCTTGAATTAAAAACTTTTTTTTAATTAAGTAAAGAACCTAAATTATAATTCTGCACAAAGTTTATTACAGACAAATAATCCTTTCCCAATAAACATATGTCTACAATTAAATTTTTCAAAAAATAAAGAATTTAGGTATATTTATTTTGCTTTTTGAAACTAAATAGCATGCTTTATTTTATCTACTGTTACTTCCTGTTTATTTATTTTTTGAATTTTTAAGCGCTTTCTATAACTGTTCAGGATTATCATACAATATATTTCTCAAAATTTCTGCCGAATGTCTTTAATTTAATTAAACTTTCAGTAGCGACGATATGTATATAGCAGACGTCTTAAAGAATAATTTAAGTAAACAGCAAAAAAATTGCAATTTCTCTGCAAAATATTTCAAAGTGTATTTAAATTGAATTAAGTACCTTAGTAGGAAACAGATATTTTATCGTACAAAAATTCTCTTAATACATCGATAAAAGAAGAAAAATAAAAAACAACAACAACAAAAAAAAAATACTAGAGAAAAATTCCTTTGCTGTTCTTTACTATTGTCATCTTACTTATTTTGGAAAGGAATTCATATTCTAGATGAAATAATTGCGTTACTTAGGAATGTTTCTCATTTATTTGTGTAAAACATGCTAACGCAGAAATTAAATGACAGCATTCTTTCCATATTTTATGCACTTTGGTATAGTAACTTGGATCGTTCACAATGAACTTACAGAAATATTTTTTTTTAGTATTATTTAAACTTGCAAATAATAATGACATTTATTTAGACTCGAACATACAGAGATAAACGTTTGTGAACAACAATTTCTTTTCCAAAATATTACTTTACACTTTATCCACTCTCAACTGTGTCCATGGTTAATTCCTAAGCCGTTAGTCATAGACGTATAGTTCCAGTTACAAAATTGTTTTAAATGAAGTAAAGAAACATTTAAAAAGTTATTTGGGTCAATAAAAACATTTCTTAAAAGTTACAAAATTTAAATATTTATACTGTCCTCCGGTCTTTTAAGTTATATTTATTAAACTTTTTCTATTTCACTGACAAATAAAACAAAAATGTCTCGTTATTCTGCGATTAAAATTCACCGAGAAATAGCTGTTTAAAGTTTTTAGCTGTAAATTAGGGGTCATTCACAAATTTAGAAGAAATATAATTTGTGAGATGTATTAAAAAATATTTCCTAATAAAATTAACATTGCAATATAAAATTGAAATCTTTAATCCTTCTGACATGTTAATGCAAAATATATAACTTGTAATAAACATATAAGGAAAAAAAAAAAAACAGAATTTTAGTTAAATAAAATGAGGAAAATTAACAGCCTCAATTCTATATTATGACACATAGTTTCAAATATCATTAAATTACACTAAACTGAAAAAGTTGGGTTATGGCATTTTTTAGTATTTGATAATAATTGATTCTTATATATTCTGTACCGCTGATCACGTAATTGACCTTCATTTTTTACCATCACGTAAAGATTTTTTGACAGTCATGTATTTTAAATAAAAAAAAAAAAAAAAAAAAAAAAGAAAAATAGAAAAAAAATGATACAATAAAATGTATGCGATTGTTGTATTTTTAAATTTTGATTATTGATTTTTATGTATTTTTTACCACTGAATGCGAAAATTACCTTCATTTTTAATCATCGTCATTATGGAAATATGCAAGCTTTAAGAACCGTTTCTTTGGACACTACTCAACCTATTTCGATGAAATTCGGAATACATATTCATTTGATTATCGTCAAGACTTATGCAGACAGTTTTTTTTCTGGGACTAAAGCTTTTGCAATAAGCTAAAGCAATGGCAAATTTTCAGAAATTTTCCATTTTCTGAATTTCTTCCGCAAACTGATTAAAAATTTTTAAAACTGTCTGACACGCATAATTTTATACTCTGCCATCAAAAATGTTTTTTAATGAAATCGCTCGAGTGCTTTAGGAATTAATGAGGTTTTTCGTCGAAATGTACAATTTTCCGAACATCTAGAAAACAAGTACACTTCTAATTTGTGTGTAGTTGTTGCATAGTTTTATCAAACACATGAATTAAAGTATGTATAAACACTTGTATAAAATTTAATTTCATATTATAAAGGAATATAAAGTGTTAGAGTAAATTAATGCAAGTGGGCTTGGCACTAGTGCTCGCGATGGGATACGTATAGCAGCTATACGTTTAAACGATATACGTAAATCCGTATAATACGCTTTTCTGCTATACGGATACTTAAGAATATACGTTTAAACGTATCCCGATACGTATAACGCGTATCAGCTAAACGTATATTTAAGAATACGTATATTTAAAGTATACGTATATTCCACGTATCGTATCTAATTTAAATAGTAGACTTCATCAGTCGTATGTCATTGAATTGAGAATAATTTGGAAATCGGTGGTGTTACGACAGGAATCCGCATAGTATGTCTTATATATAAGAGATCGAGCAATAAAAAGCGTATACTTTATAAAAACTTTTGCAAAAAGTTCACAAAAAATCAGACTCCTGATTGGCCAATCTCGTTTCACTAACAGTAAAATATCTATCTGGATTCCGACCAAGATTGTAGAAATCGTAAAAAAGACAGCATAGTAGCACCACCTGTTGAACGATTTACACACAAAACTAATCATCATACTATCAGGCACTGCCTGAAAATATAGGGGAGACTGGGGCACATGTGAACATAGTTTTTTTCTCATAACTGGGTTAATTTCTATAAGCAAAACTACTCAATATAGTAAACAGTACCTTTTTTACGCATGGTAATTTTTTTAATTATTTTTATAGCTCTTCTTACATTTCTTAATAGTTTTATGAATTCAAAAAAAAAAAAAAAAAAGTTCATATGTGCCCCAATGAAGGGGCAGCTGTAAAACACAAGGGCAACATGTGAACACAAGAAAAAATAAATATCTGACACGTTTTTAGCTCACAGGCTATCATAGCCTGAGAGCTTATCTGCCCGTCCGTTCTGTATGTACGTTCGTACGTTCGTTCGTGCGTAACGCGATAACTCATGATAAAAATATCGGATCCACTTGAAATTTTGTATATAGGTATATCCTGATAAGGCGCTTCCCTGATTAGTTTTTGGAGTTCATTCGATATGTATAAGAGGGGGAACGGGGGGTCATACCCCTTCCCTTAATTGATATAAACGGGATTTTCATGCAGAATTAACAGTTTTCGTTCAAAATTTAGATATAGGATCATTCTGATGAGGCGATTCCGTGACTGTTATTAGGTGTTCGTTCAATAAGTATAAACAGGGGGAACGGGGGTTCATGCCCCTCCCCTTAATTGATATAAACGGGATTTTCATGCAGAATTAACAGTTTTCGTTCAAAATTTAGATATAGGATCATTCTGATGAGGCGATACCGTGTCTGTTATTAGGTGTTCATTGAATAAGTATAAACAGGGGGAACGGGGGGCTCATGCCCCTCCCCTTAATTGATATAAACGGGATTTTCATGCAGAATTAACAGTTTTCGTACAAAATTTAGATATAGGATCATTCTGATGAGGCGAGTCCGTCGCTGTTATTAGGTGTTCATTGAATAAGTGTAAACAGGGGGAACGGGGGGCTCATGCCCCTCCCTTAATTGATATAACGGGATTTTCATGCAGAAGTAACAGTTTTCATACAAAATTTAGATATAGGATCATTCTGATGAGGCGAGTCCGTGGCTGTTATTAGGTGTTCATTGAATAAGTATAAACAGGGGGAACGGGGGTTCTAATGCCCTTTACCTTAACTTGCATAAATGGATTTTTCAAGCAGAATTGTCAGATTTCGTTCAAATCTCTGAATAGTTTTGGAAGTTTAATGGTTAAGTATAAAAGAGGGGAATAACTCCTCTTAAATTATATAAATACTAAATGGGTTTTTATTAAGAATTATCCGATTTACTCTGAATTTTGGATATAGATTTTTTATATGATAAAGCATGTCCATGATAGTTTAGGAGGTTTAATGATTAAGTATAAAAAATGAGAAAGGGGAGAGCTGTTTCCCCTTCTTAATTTTTTTTCGAACGGAATTAACGAAAATACATGGCTGTAATGTACAATTAGTACGCGTAGCCTGTGAGCTCAATGCCATCAGTTTAACTGGGCAGTATTCTTTTTATTTATTATCTTTTCCATATGTTACCATAATCATTAGTTGTACTATCTGTTAAATTCACCATAAAGAAAAATATATGTATATTTATTTAGTTTCTGAGTGATATGTTTAAGCAAAATATTATAAAATAAAAATAAATAGTGTTTTTTTGGGGGGGGAGGGAGGATTAGATAATTGATAAAATATTGTTGCAATAAAATAAAAGCTTAAAGAAGTAAACTTGAGAAAATAATAGAATTTAAATTTTGCTTAGGGCTTTTTGTTGGAGAGAGATTTTAGGGAGGGAGCATTTCGATAATATTTGTCGGAAATCTACCGAAAGGCGAAAGATTTTAATTCCTATATTTGCCTTATTTGCCTATAAATTAAGGATAAAAAATTGTTTTCCGTTTATAAGCTTCCTCCAAATTTAATTTATTATGCTTTTAAAAGAAAGGGGGGTGGAAGTCAATAATGAAGATTTCACAGTAGTTTAAAAATTTTATTTTCTTAAAATATAATTTTATTTTCAAAGCACCAAATAACATAGCTGTTTAAGAAATGGAAGTAAACTAATACTACAAGTTTGCAACAAATGAAATAGAAAAGTTTTCAAAATTGTTAAACGTAATATTTTTTGCATTAACGATGCATAAAAAATAGTATTGAAAACCGTTAAATAAAATAATATATAACATTTATTGCATTTTAGAAAACATTAAATTTATTTAAATTACAATTGAACATAAACGAGCTTGTTGCTTTTTATGTATTTGCTGACAGATATGTTTGTAAAAGTTTCTATACAAAATCAAGTTTATAAGACAGAAATGTCTTCTATTTCAATAAAATTATAGATAATGGCATTATTTTCATGAAGTTAACTGGCATTATTTTCGTGAAGTTAACTAAAAGGAACAGAATAACTGAATGATTATTGGAGAATTTAATGCCGTGTTCAGATCTGCTCCAACTAGACTTTTCATAAGTGCCCCACACTCCCACAAGAGTTAAAATGACAAATCTTTAACATTTTTCAATTTTAGCAAAAAAAATTATCATAAATATTTATTAGTATCCACAATATATGTTAAAACGTTAATTTTTTTTAAAAAAATGAATAAATAAATAAAATTATTCTCTTAGCAAGTTGGAGATTTTACTTTTGAGTTCAGTTAAGCAGTATTTCGGCTCCTGGGGACAAACAAAATGTCGAAGAGCTTCAACAATTTTTTTCCAAATGTCTATAGGTGCTACCATCTTTGGTAATTTTTGAAATAATAAAACATACAATAACTTGTGACAAATAGCAAGTTTCTCATATGCCCCATTTTCACACATGCCCCAGTCTCCCCCATATATGTTTCTTTTTTCTGTATATTAAGTTTTGAGATAGAGCGCCCACAAATCTCATGTCACACACAGACAGACAAAGTCACAAACTCACAGGCAGATATTTTGTAAAAACATGTTTTTCGGACTCTCTTACCCTTAAAACTTGTTAGCCCGTCGAAAGTTTTCCCTTATTAATTAAATACGTAAAGATACAAGAAAATATAAAAAAGTAAGTACTGCACCACAGATCTTCCAAAGAATAGTTTGATTCTAGCACAATTATGTAAGACATTTCATAATAAAAAACTTAGTTTTTTGGGGAAAAAAACCAAAATCTACACTGAGGAACGTATTCAGATTTTTTTAAGTGCCTGCAAAACAAGTAGTAGTTAAGTAAACACATCGTAGTTCTTTGAACAAAGAAACGCGATGGGGATACTCTACCGGATATTTCTCAATGTCGTTAATCCGCAGAAAAACATTAAAAAATCAAATTTCATATCTTGAACGAAAAACGTTTAAACGTTTATACGTTTAACCGCGTGCATAAGATCCGTATATACGATGTACCGTATATGCTCTTTTGTGCTATACGTATAATTGCCGATGCCGCATTATACGTATAGTAAATCCGTATTTCGTATAATACGTATTATACGTATACTCGTATAAACGTATAATCGAGAGCACTACTTGGCATCATCTCTTCAAGGCGTAGCGAGGGAGGGGGTTCAAATGTTCTAGATACAAGTAATACTGTAAAGTTTTCTTTGCCTTGAATAACAGAAAATTCACAGATTAGATAAGGTAAGCAGAACTTTAGAAAATTAATGATATTCTGACTGCTTGGACCCCTAGGCTGGCTACGCCATTGCTATCCAAAGGGAAGATGTGAAAAATTGCTAAAGAAGCAAGACAAACATAATAAAATATAAATTAGAATGCTGACAGAAACTTTTATTTAATTTTAAGAGTACCCACGGTAGATAAATAGAAATAATGTAAAAGGCTAGAATGCATGAAAGCAGCAGCTTTAAGAAATTCTAAATAATCATGCACCTTCAAAAGAACGTAACATTAAACAAAATCCTTTAGGAAGGTAAGTAAATAAATTTCTTCTAGAATTAACACAATGAGATGAAGTCAAACTATGTTGCAACTAGTGTTGACAGGTCGAATGTCACAAAAGAGAGTAGTTAAAACGTACTTTTTCCCCTGTGCTTAAATTCCATCTAAGCAGGTTTTGCATTTCCCAAATGACTTTCGATAATTTTTAAACCATGTCGCATAAATTTATTCTGCACTTTTTTAAACTGATTTCATTTCCCTTAACAAATATTTCAATATAAAAATAAAGCGGGTCAAGCCTCCCATATGTTTTGAGTCTTAACCCATCATTTTTTCATCATTGAAATCAATCACTTTGCAAGTTTCTTATGTATTATACTATGTTGAATTTTTATTTCGATGACCAGTTACATAACGAATTAAATAATTTATGAAACTCCATTCTAGGTTTAATATTTTAAAAAATAAAAAAGTATTTTTTTAAAAATGGGTCAACCCTCCCTAGTCTCCCGCATACTTTTTAAGGCGAAAAATAACACAAATCGTCAGATTTTTTTTTCACTTTTTGACACGTTAGAGTTCTGAGAACCAATAAAACAACAACATGAAAATAAAATTAATAATATTTTCAATATACATTTTTAATTTTCAAAATATGTATAACTTATGACATTTCTGTAAATTTTTGCAAGGCTTGTTTATAACTATAGCAAAAAACAAAATATGTAATGTTATATGACAATTACATTAAAATAAAATGTAGAAAATAGAAACAAACTAAAATGGAATCTAATGTAACAGAAACAGGTTTTTATCACTTAACTTTGAGCATAAATTAAGATTAAATATGTATTATAATCTTTAGTTTACAACTTTTAAATCCGATTATTTAAATTTTACGTATCATTAAACTCGAGTGTATGTCATTTGAAATTGATCCCAAATTTCTCTGAAATGATTAATTGCAATTTTGCACCTTCGAACGCAAAAGAAGATACATCTATCTTATAATTTAGCTTCATTAATTACTAAAAATTAAATGGTTCTTAATTATGATTAATATCCTAAATTATAGTTCAGAAATGTTTAAAGTAAAACGAAGCGACACCCGTCGAAATTTTATGGAACACAAAAAATTAATCAGGAATTTTTAAATAGACTTTAATTAAACATACAATAGTCTGTACTAATAAAAGAATAAATCACTCTGTCTGTGAGTGAGTGTGCGATGGCTAGAGAAATCTACCGCACGTAGACGTCTGAAAATTTAGGTTTTAATAGACCAAGACAAGTCCTGGTGAACCTGAGGCTCATTATTTCAATTTTTTACTGCCTGTGTCCCTAGGCTGCTTTAAGTTTTTATGCATTAAACTATTAATAACTTTCCCCTATTTTATCTAATCTTCATTTAGAGGTATCTTTCTCCACTTAGTTATTCTTGCCATTCTATTTTCCAATTATGATCCTGGATCTTTGGAGTCCGTTTCAGGGCCCCTTAAAGTTTTTATGATTATAAATTGTTAATAAATTGCTTCCTTTCAACCTACCTTCATTTTTGGGATCCTTTTTCCATTTAGTTATTCTCACATTTTTTAATTCCATACAATATACTGGGGCCATCTAGAGAATATAGAGCCCGGCTCAGAATCCTTTGAATTATTTGTGAGCCTAATATCCCTCCCCCCCCCACCTTATTTTCTTACCTTCTTAGTGCAAAATTGTAAAGTTGAGTCTTCGATTCTAGGACCAACACCCTGACAATTTTAATAGGCTCCTAGGCCCTTTACTCAATCTTTTATGTATTTCTCTAAAATATTATTCTAACGAATAATTCACACCCTACGCTTAATTTTAACTAATTGTAGATGTAAATCTCTAAGTACTAAGACATTTTAACATGCTTTCATTTTAGGGCTCTGTTTTTAACTGTCAGTTGGGCCCTTTTAGGCCTCTTATTATAGCTCCCTTAAAAATGATCTGATTCACAATTTTTTTAAACAACTTTTCAGATCCTCCAGCTACTTCATAAATAAATAACAAAAAAAAAAAAAAAAAAAAAAATCAGACTTTAGCTACAATTAATTTTGAAAAAATATCACCTTCTTGGCTCCCGCTTCTTTAAAAATGATCCGATTTGCTTTCAATTTTCTTCAACTAAATGCCAAATAAGTCCCTGGCCTCTTGGAGCATGGTACAGAATTCATTGAATCTTTTGCACCAGAAATTGCTATTAAATTTCCCCATCTTAATCCAATCTTCTTTTTTGTAAACTTTTTGTCATTTAATTATTTTCACATTCCTACATTCTAGTTAACACCTTGAGCCTTCAATGGCCACATCGGGCCCAGTTCAGGGCTCTTCAATCTTTTATTCGTTATGCATATTTCACCCCCTCATTTACTCTTCTTCTCAGTGCATAATTTTAAAGTTGAGTTTTGCACTGATCATCAAGAATACCTTTATCTTTTTATTTGGGCCCTAGGGGCTTTTTTAAAGCATTTACTCAATTTTGTGTGCTTAATTAAAAACATATTTTGAAAAAAAGCGACATGGGCCAAGGCGGCGTCGCAACTTTGCGACTTCCTTCCGAAGTGTGTTTAACACAATTATAAAGTTAAATTTTGAACAATGGTTTTATTTTAGCTACACTACACTGTTAAAAAATTTGGTGCTAGGTTGAACCAATTTATGGTGCTGCAGTAGCTGCCACCATAAGGTGGTGAAATGTTGTTCCAACATTTGGTGCTAAGGTCGAACCATAAAGTGGTGAAATGTTGAACCATAAAATGGGGAAAGGTTGAACCATTAACTTTAACAGAATGCATTTAATGGTTCAACCTTTCACCAACTTATGGTTTAATCTTTCACCAACTTATGTTTCAAACTTAGCACCAACTTATAGTTCAACCTTAGCACCAAATGTTGGAGCAACGTTTTACCATCTTGTGGTGACAGCTAATTAAACACCAAATTATGGTTCAACTTAGCACCAAAAGATGTAGGTAGATAATCTTTGACTATTGTTTTGCCAATGAGATTTTTTGACTGCTTTAACATAATTTAAGGTGTAATATTTATGCCTTTTCCAGCTAATTTTTATTTGATGATTATTTATAAAATCAGAAACATAAAATTATTTAGAAAGTTTAAATATATTTCAATTATGACATTCCTCCACCCTTCTGCAATATGTAATGTTCATAGCATCATTGAAGTTTTTACATATTTTATACAATCATACAATGACGTTATAAACATTTCATACCAGGGAAGAAAAATCAATTTTCAACTTCTGAAATAAATTAGAATTTTTTAACTAAATGTAGTTTTCAACTTTTAATAATACAAAAACAATCTTCAAACAAAAATCAATCACAGACAGTAAATGTACAGCTTAAATTATATTTTAAAAAACTGACAACAATTTATAAGGAAAAAACAGTGCAGTGGGAGGAGGGCAAAAATCAGCGATTATTAATCCCTCCCCCTTTTTTTTAAATACAATGTTAAGAAATTCCTTACAGTCATGGCAGATTTTGATAAAATGTAGGAAATTTTAAAAACATAACTATGCATAAGTTTATCAGTAACATCAAAAAGTTTATAAGAAGTCCCTCAGTTTTTATATTTTCAGACAAATTTTGAAAACGACGAATAAAATTTTGAAAACTGGCTAAAAAAAAATATTGTAGTATGCCGGTATCTGATACGAATATTATGTTAGCAAAAATACATTTTGAAAAATGTGTTAAGTAATGAATCATATTTTTAAATTTCTTATATTAACAATAGTATAGTGACTGGTGAGAGATTATTTTATTTTACTTTTTTTTTAAAACTAATAACCTGATAAGAAGTGATTTTTAAAAAGTTTGATTTTCAAATATACAAATCAATAAAACTGTCATTAATTGCCAATGACCATAGTGCACATCACACAGCAAAGTGAAATTAATAATATTCCGTTCACAGATGTTACAGCAATATTCAATTTTTTTCCATACAAAAGAGAGATTTATGGGATCTATCAAATAACAGAAATGTTAAAAAATGTAATTTACTGTGGATAAAGTTTTAAGTTTAAACACATATTATTTCATTTTTATGTGGTTCTTATCATAAACAAATTATTTGACTAATCATAGGAGAGGACTTATTTTATTTCTTTGATAAAAATAACATGATTTCAGCTCAAGTGAAGTTACATTTAAAAAAAATGTCAATGACATGTTTACTTATCATTAGCAGATTGTGCATATTTGCATAGTCAAATGCTTTTAAGTCACAAGTACTCCCTATATGATCTGTGGATTGAATGTGACACTTGAAATCATCCCATCGTACAACCCCCACATTATTGAAAAAGTATAAATTTTTCACTCAAATCGAAATATTCAATTTGTCTTACTTCACCAATCAGTTTAACTGTTAAAAATAGTTTATTTGCATATTCTTTACCTTCAGTTCATTCTGTTAAGCTGTTTAAATGAAAAACCAGATGTTATTACCAATAAGGTTATCTGAGAAGAAGGTGCTCGTTGGTTGTTGACCCAGTTAGCTTAAAATGTAAAGCATTGACCCTGTAAGATAAGGACCCGGATTCGATTCTTAGCCTGGGCATTTTCTTGCTTAGTTGGAAATATTTTTTTTTTGTATATATATATATATATATATATTGTGAAATGTTTCTTTTTTTTTAAAGTATTTGGAGTTGTTTTTAAAAATCTGTCAATAAAAGCAAACAAAGGTTTCTAAATATTTTTTCCAGTTAATAATCTCAACACTGGAATAGAATCTAGGAAATCTAATTTATAGTATTTGGTGCACCACACACCAACGAGACATGCAACAAAAAAAGTTTTGAGTCATGAACAATTTCACCCTGTTATCAAAGAAAAACTGTTAGACTGTCAGATTATGTCTCACCTTTATTTTTTTCTTTTTGCATGTCTAACTGATGTGCAGTGAATTTTTCACATCAGCATCCATATATCTAGTAAAATCATCCATCATGCAGTATTATTAATATTTATGTACTAATCATGATATATAATTCATATATATATGACTGCTAAAGGTTAAGCATAACCAATAAGTTTATTTCTTGATCAGATTCAAAATCTTACAGAAATATTCTTACTACTTGATTCAAAAATCTTATCACAGTTAGTTAAAATTACACAAGTTCAGTTAAAATTAATAACAGTTGTTTGAAATTACAATGAGTGAAAATTTTTAGTTTGTCATAATTTTAGCAAATGATTCATTAAGAGCACAATTTCATAAGAAGCCTACAATAACATTAATATTTAAAGAAATTCATTTATCAGCAAAATTTGATATCTTTTAATTTATTTATTTTGAACTAACAATTTATGTTTCTACAATCAATATAACAAGTTATAATTTTTTTCAATGTATAACAACCTGAGAAAAAACTTTAATCTTAATTAAAAATATATAAATTAATGTGTACGAAGCTTATGTTTTCTATATTTTAAAAACAGTATTATTTTATGATAAATTACAAACATTACATTCAAATACTTTTTTTTTAATATTTTTTATTGGAAATATTGTGTTGAAATAACAATTTCAGTATTTAAAAATTTTTAAAATATGCACATCTATAAAGAATCATTTAAGTTGACAAAAACCATCAAACTAATTCAATACCTGTCACCTTTGTGAAATAGAAGTCTTCTTTGCTTTTTAAAAGCAATTTTCAATGAAACAATCACAATTATGAAATCTCTTGTACTTTCAAGATGAGAGAAAATGCAGTATTTAATTTATACATATATATTTTTTTTTCAAAGTTTAGTTTGCAGCATTAAAAATTTCATGTTTATTACTGGCATATATTAGTACAAAAATCAAAAAATATTTTTTTAATACATTTAAAAAAAAGGCAATAAATCTGAAATTACTTCAGTAAAATTTTTTAAATGTTATTTAAAAATATTTATGGTCTGAAAAGATCATTTAAAAAATATGTATAATCGATCAAAACTTAACATTAATTGGAAATCAAATTTTGTAAAATGTAGATAATAAATAATATTGTTTCTTCCCCATACACTATTATGACACTTAGAAGAAATTCTTAGTTATAGTATTAAGTAATAGTTCTTTAGTGAATGAATGCTATTTATAAAATTAATCTGAGAATAAATATATTAGTACTGTGAAGTGTCTAATTATTCAAAAGATAATATTGTAACCCATCATTACATGAGGCATGGTATGAGAAAAGAATGCAAATCTCCAAATTTACATCTAACCAAAAGGATTGAGAAAATTACAAAATTTTAAATTTGTTTCTAAAATGACAATATAAAAATACAAATCAATTTAAATAAAAACTATTTGTAAATCTGGTGAAGTTAAAGCCTAAGAAGCACACTCAATACCACTTAGTTCTAAAATATGCAATGCTTGTCACCTGTTTTAAAGTTTCTTCTACCTTCTTCTACTAGAATGGATCATGTTAAACATCAACAGCTGACTATCAATATTCAACTATCTGACTAAGCAGTGTAAAAGGAATGTGTATTTTAAAAATTCATATATATATATATATATATATATATATTTACACACACACACACATATATATATATATATATATATATATATATATACACATAACTAGGTGACAAATTAAATATTATCTTAAATCAAATGTTTATATTTTAAACTAAATAATTAACACAAACTACATTAATATTTTATAGAACTTGAAAGAAAAAAATAACACACAATTGAAAAGTAAACATTTATTAGAAAAGGAAACTTCATTTATACATGTTATAATATCTTCTACAAAATGGTTTAATTATTATGGTAATTTTTGCATACTTTGTTACAGCAAAACATATTGGGTTTTAAAAAGTTTTCTTACATAAAACAAATTATACATGAGTATAACAGTATTTAAAGCATAAAAATATAATAACAATCACAATGCAAATTCATTAACTTACATTCTTCAGAAGTTATTAAGAAACAATGTAGGTTTGCTTATTATAAGGTACTAATGATTTAAATCATGATTTTAATCAACTGATTTAAAAAAAATAATCATAATTTTTCTAAATGTTTAAAATGACATAAAAAGTTATTCAAATCTAAGATGAATATAATTTAGAAAGATTTACTTCTTTTTTGATTTAAGAATACACACAAAAAAAGTTTTAAATAAATATTATTTTTAAGCTGACTGTTGTAAAAAGTTCAAGTATAGGAGTTTGTAATCCGTACAAGTTGAATAAATGTTTTTAAAACTCATATACATTAAATAAAAATTGTTAGGGATTAAAAAGGCTGTAAAAACTATTTGGAAAACTGAATATTGTGAATCTCCACTGAGTATTAATGATGCTGTTGTTTAACACATTGAGAGCCATATAGTGTTGACATAACAGAAAAATGTTGCGAACAATTTCCTCCCTGCGGACCATTATATTACCAAACTTTTTTGCGTGACAGTGTAAATGAAGCATAACTGATTTGGACAGAATATTTTACAAAAAAATGTATTTGTGCATCTTAGAAAGTCATACTAATTTCACAATGTTTGTAACAGTTTAGACATCATTAAATCATGTTCACAAAATGTTTTTCATAAATTATAATATAATTAAATATTTTTCAATGTCCCTGCACACATACTGCAAGTGCTACACTAAAGTACCTATATAATTTTGTTAAAAAAATAAATAAAACTACCCGACTTTTTTTGTTTCCCCTAATATTTATCAATATAAATTCAGATTATATGCATATTTTTACTCTATAATGAAAAACATTGATTAAGAACAACATTAAATGCATAAGAAAAGTATGCACTATATGAATTTTCTATTCTTAATTATTTTTTAAATTATGCTATTGTTATATAGTTTGCATAAATCTTACTTAAAATATTTAGATTGAATGAATAATTTAAAATTTCTTCATTTGTAATAACCGAGATTCTGATGGAAAGTGATAAAAACTCACTGACCTCTTCAAATACATAAAAATTTCCCTGACTTTTTGCCGAAGTTTTAAAATTTCTTGAAACGTAGGATTCCTGCACACATATTTTCTGATAAGCGTCTCCTAATGCACTTCAAGAATCTATATAAATTTAATTGTATTTGAAATACTGTTATACTATTAAAATACTCGACAATGGTTTTGTTTTTTTTTCTATTTAGATCATAATGTAATGAAATATTTTGAGTGGGCCTGTAAATAAACCATGATTAGTACACACTTCATTCTCAATACTGAATATACCACTGTAGATTTCAATAACATATATAAATTACATGGTAATATGAGTATATTTACATGAGTTAGAGGACAGACAGACAGATGTCCAAACAAATTCAATTCATAAATATTTCCCAACTATATATGAAAATGATAAAAAGAGCAATTACAGTTCAGATTATGCAAAATAAAAATACCATATGGTAGATAAACAAAATTTAACAATAATTATAACTAAACAAAGTATTTATTTGATGTTTTAAGTCCACAAATTATGTTATTCAATTCAAAGCCATGAGATAATAACTAATTGTAAGACACAAAAAATAATCAGCATAAAGTAAAACTAAAGTTACCATAGTATGAATGTTTAAAAATTGAATAACAAATGATATCTACATGATTATTCCACCTATAATATATAACATAATAATTTATATAATTAAATTAGCAACTCTTGTAAGCATTTTGTTTTTGCTTATTTCTTGCAAATACTGCTAAACTACAACTTGACTAAAAAAATTATATGTAAATAAAACAAAGATCAAGAAACTACTAAATTATATTTATTCATTAAACTTTCAACTCCAAATTGTGTGGATAAGATAGAATTACCGTATTTTCCTGCGTATAATCTGCAGCTGTAAATTTTAGCCTTAAAATTTTTTTTTCAGCAGATAATCCACACCGGCGAATAATCCGCAGATTATAAGACGATTGCTCATTGTTTTCAACATCCCAGAATACTAATAAACTTTCTATTCATTTAGTTGTCTTATTTAAATAATTAAAATAAAATACATAATTATAGGATAACTGCAAGTTCATCTATTACCAACTTTTTCTGCCTTTTCTATTGCATCCAGCTTCAATTCAGTTGTGTAACTTACGCATTTTCTTTTAGACATGATTTTTAATTTATACATATTCCACATTACAAATAAAAAAAGATTCAACTAACATATGATCAGATTGCAATTTTTGATCGAAATGAGTTGAGAAACTTTGTATCTGTAACCTTCATAGAAGTATGTTACTAAAAGACTAGACAAATATTCTTTAAAAATCATATGTGAACCAATCACAAGCAGCTCCGCGAGCAGTCTCCCAAACAGTCAAACATTTAATAGGTTTACATTTTATAATTGAATAATATGTAATTAATGAACTATGCTTGTGCATATTCACTAGGGTTTATAACCAAATACTTTAGAATTACAACATTGTTTTTTTATATTTATGCAATGAGAGTGGATGGATATGGGTCAATAAAATTATGAGCATCAAAATTTTTACATCAATAGAGTCACCTAATTTAAAAGCTTTTATGTGAAAAAAGGTACTGCTAGTAAAATCGCGACATACAAATTTTGTTAGAGTTTCTTTGCATAATATAATAATAATTTTACTAAATACGGGTCATTCATTTGCAAAGCTTGATATATACGACTAATAGACGCTACTACGACGCCTCTAGTGTGGTGTGTGATTACCTCTAGAGGGTGCGTGGTCCCCTCTGACAGATAGACAGCATGCACAACGAGTATGCATGCTGTTAATAACAGAGTTAAGGATTGCTTGTGGAAGACTCTCCCACACTTCCACCAGAACAGTTTTTAACTCCGAAATGATTCTTGGTGGAGGTTGGCGTCTCGCAATAACCCTTCCAAGAGCATCCCAAGCATATTCATTGGGGTTAAGGTCAAGAGATTTGGCTGGCCAATCCATTCAATGAATATCCTCGCTTTCTAGATACTCCTCAATGGACGTCTACAGGACGTCTACGTCTACCTTGATGCTACTACAGGAACATTAATTTCAAGGAAGACTGTTGCCAGGAGGCTCGGTGAAAGAGGTTTGTATGCCAGTAAGCCCGCCATTATCATCCCACTGACTCCCACAAAAGAGAGCGTGCACAATGGTGCAGCCAGCACCAACACTGGACACAGCTCCAATGGGCTAATGTTCTGTTCACAGATGAGTCCAGATTCAGTCTTCAACCTGATTCTCGGCGAATATTCATATGGAGGGAACCTGGGACCCGATACCTTCCCAGTAACATCATGGAAAGGGACCATTATGCTGGTGAAGGATTGATGGTTTGGGCAGGGATCACGCAAGATATCCGCACACCGCTCTATGTGTTTGACACTGGTTCCGTGAATGACCAGAGATATAGGCAGGAGATCCTACAATCCTAAGTGCGTCTTTTCAGGGGTGCTCTTGGCCCTGAATTTGTTTTTATGGGCGACAATGCCCAACCACATAGGGCTCGCCTGGTTGAGGAGTATCTGGAAAGCGAGGAAATGCATCAAATAGATTGGCAAGACAAATCTCCTGACCTTAACCCCATTGAACATGCTTGAGGTGCTCTTGGAAGGGTTATTGCGAGACGCCAATCCCCACCCAGAAGCATTCCGGAGTTAAAAACTGCTCTAGTGGAAGAGTGGGAGAGTCTTCCACAAGCAATCCTTAACTCTCTTACTAACAGCATGCATACTCGTTGTGCATGCTGTCTATCTGTCAGAGGTGACCACACACCATACTAGAGGTGACCACACACCATACAAGCCTCACTTTCATTGCCATCTTTCATCATGAATTTCAGTCCACATTGGACTGTTGGCAATAACTCTTGCCAATGAATGGCACTTTAATTTTTGCTTTGCACATATTATTGTCATACTATAAGTTATATCCATACCAATTTTCATTTATTTCTATCCAGTATTTCTCGAGATATTTGGGAAAATGCCTTCCATCTCTTAATTTTTTCCACCAGTGTATTTAAGTATATACACAAGGAAAAAATCTAATTTAACTTCTTATATAAAGAAAATATTTTCTGAGGCATATTGGCATCAGTTATTTTTAGAAAACAGTTTTGTAAAAATTTTAATGTGAAACATAGTTCTTTGGGGTATGAAATATTTAAGGGGGCTCAGGGGTTGAAAACTTTACAAAAAATCCATTATTTTTTTATGATCTAGTTTGATTATTCAATTAATTCTTAACCCAATGCAAAAAACCGCATAAAAATATTTGCATTTTTAACGGAGTTATAAGCACTTTATGTATCAACACTTTCATAGCCGCACCCATATAATTTCAACTTTAAGTCGCATTTTCTTGAAACTTGATTTTTGACGACTAACACCAAGATTTAAAAAAAACTATTTGATAGAATGGCTTAATTTTTTTTTTTTTTTTTTTTTTTTTTTTTTTTTTTTTTTTGCATGCATATAACATCATTATCTAGAGAATGAATTAATGTAGTTTAGATAGTTTAATATTTTGAGTATTTTTAATGAAAAAAAAGTTGTGTTTTTTAAATTTTTAAGTTTGAGAGTTTTTTTAATAAGGTTTTTTTTTGAGTGATTATTATATCCTTAATTCATTCTATAGAGTAAAGTTTTCTGATCATTTTAAAGCAAAAATTAGGTTCTTAAGTCAATTCAACGTTAAGATATCTTGGTGTTGGTGGTATAACACAATTTTTTTTTCGAAAATTGTGTTACATAAATTTTGCTATATTTCTTATTATATTATATTGAAGTACTTCATTTTATAATTTTATAAGACTACAAACAAACCTTTAAAATATCAGAAAGTTTAAATTAATTACACTGAATACTTCTGTTCTTATATGGACTCGAAGCGAGAGCTCTGTTTACATGTTTTTTCATATCGATTAACCCCTGAGCCCCCTTAATGTGTAGTAGAAAGATAACAGTAAACAAACCATATTAACAAAATTATGGCCTTGTGTTAGGCAAACGTTTTCAGCAACTACCATAAAATTTTTGCTTTCCATTCCTCTAATTGCAAAAAATTTCAGAGAAACACAGGATAATTCATCTTCATCAAGTGAAACCTGAAGAAAAAACCCGGTTAATACATTACATTAAACAAGTTTTATTTAATGAAAATTTCATTAACAAATGAATGAATCAAACACATTTTTAGGAAACAAAATTCTAGTTAAATATTTTTTTTAGTTTTATAAATGTTAACTCAGAAATTATTTTTTTTATCACCAATTTATTTTATTTGTTTTTTAATTATTATGTATACTAAATTATACGGACTAACATGGAAGTAAATAACAAATCATTTGTAGATTGTACTAAGAAAAATTAATAATTGCCTATGTTTTGACTAAAAGGCAGGATGTATGTAATAAACTCAGGGCCGAAACTAGAGGAGGGAAAAGGAGCACGTGCCCCGGACGCCACCAGAACAGAAGGTAAACGGGGCGCCAAATTAAGATTTTTTTTAATGTGTTTGATATAAAGAATGTATATATGTAAAGGGGCTGGATGCCAAAATCCATGTTTGCCCCGGATGCAAAAAAAAAAAACTAGTTTCGGCGCTGATAAAACTAAAGTTGAAAATATGGAATTTTGCTTTGGCCAATAGCCAGTAGCTTAATTTTTTTAGTAGCCAATTATTGGCTAGTGAGAGTAATTTTTTCAAGGGCCAGTAAATACATTTATGACTGAATATTTTATTGCAAAATACAGACGAGTTAAGTATAAATAAGAGCTAATATATGAACTAGATAAAAATATTTTATATTGTTTATTGAACAGAAAAATTATATGCAACATGCTTATGTTGCAAGCTATATAATTACAACTATGCTTAGGTACTTGGGTAGCTAACAACATAAAATAAACTCCTACCCTCTTTTTTACAATTATTTGTCTGAAATTAAAATCTGACAAAAGAAAAAAATATATTTATCCCTGATTAGCAAATTTGATTTAAAATATTTTAAAAAAATTGAAATTCACGGTGAAATTATGACAAAAATAAAGAGAGAGAGGAAGGAGGATCTCTCAATACTAATATTTTAAATTTTTATAGTCCTTTGATATAATGTACATTTAATTTTGCAGTCTTTAGACAAAATTTGTGCTTGTTTTTGCAACTTTTTAATGAAATTTGGATTCGCTTTCATTAGGGTGCACAACTTGTGGCCATGATGAAGCAACCACAGAAAAATCGCGAATTTCGTTGATCTGGAGCAAAAAAAAAAAAAAAAAAAAAAAAAAAAAAAGCGTATTTCATCAATTAAGGTTAGATAAAATGCACATTTCGTTGATTGGACACCGAAAAAACACAAGTTTTATCAGATAACGAAAAATTGCAAATTTTGTTGGTCAGAGACGGGACGGGACTGTTGTGAATTTTGTTGATCAGAAACGTAAATAAAAACTGCTAATTACATTGATTATGTTCTAAAAAAATTTTGAATTTTTTTCCAATTGGGAGCAGAAAAATCACTAATTACATCGATCAAGCAAAAAAATTCACAAATTTCGTCAAATGACTTTGTAAACATCTCGAATTTCATGATTGGCTTCATAAAAATTTCAAATTTTGCCATTCAGGTGCATAAAAATTGGGAATTTCATCGATCTGGAATGGAAAAATTGTGAATTTTGTTGATCCTCTGCATAAAAATCTGAATTTTGTCAAGCAGGCATGGAAAATTCGATGAATTTTGCCTATTAGACTCTGGAAAAAATATGAATTTTATTGATCATGCGAGGAAAAATCTCGAATTTAATCGATCCATTTTGTAAAAATCGCGAATATCGTTGATGGGCTACGTAAAATAACCAATCTTGTTTATCAGTCACGAAAAAATTGTAAATATTTTTGATCAACTTCATAAAACATTCAAATATTGTTGATCAGCAGCGGAAAGATCATGAAATTTGCTGATCATGTGAAGAAAAATCATCTATTTCATTCATCATATGAAGGTAAATTGTGAATTACATCGATCAGTTTCGTAAAAATCGAGAATTCCGTCAATTGGCCTTGTAAAAAATATGAATTCCGTCGACCAGTTTCGAAAAAAAAATCACAAATTTCATTGATCAGGCTCAGAAAAATAACAAACTTCGTTGATCTGCTTTGGAAAAATCGTGAATTTTGTCGACAAGGAGTGAAAAAATCATGAATTTCATTGAATATGTGCAAACTTCGCCAATCGTGTGACCAAAAATTACGAGTTTCGTCGATCATGCGAAGGAAATCATGAATTTCGTAGATTGGTTTTGTAATAATTGTGAGTTTAGTTGACCAAGTTCATAAAAATCCCTAATTTTGTTGATCAGGTGCAGAAAAAATTGCAAATTTTGTTGAACATGTGCAGAAAAATCAAAAGTCTTGTCGATTAGGCATTGAAAAAACGAGAATTTCATCCATCATGTGCAGAAAAAATAACAAATTTCGTTGATAGTGTAAGGAAAATCACAAATTTCATCGAACATGTGAGGATAAATCACTAATTTGAACAATCAGCTTCGTAAAAAAAAAAAAAAAAAAAAAAAAAAAAATGAATTAGGCGTGGAAAAATCATGAATTATTTCATAAATTTTCTCGGTAGCTTCATAAAAATTGCAAATTTTTTCAATTGGTTTCGTTAAATGCATAAATTTTGTCAATCAGGCATAGAAGAATTACTAATTTCATTGATCAGACACAGAAAATCAGGAATTTTGTTGATCAGGCAGTCTTGTAGATCGACTCCTTCGCTCTCTTTCGTTCATAAAGTTCACATTTTTTTCTGTACGAGCAATTTAAGCATGTTTTTTAGCATTTTTAGTTAAACAAAACTTACTCTGCTGAAAAAAGTCAAGGCATACTATTGCATCTTGAAAATAATTCTGGCTATATCTGTTATATATAAAAATGTAAAAACTGCTGATATATTTCTTGACAATATTCGCATCCACTATCGCGATTTTTGGACAATATTTCTTTTTGGTAGTTTTTGATGACATTTGTGTTTTGTGTGTTTGTTTTCACAATTTTTGACAAAATTTGCATATGTTTTTGTGATTTTTTTTTTGCTCGAAATTCACAATTATTTGAGGATATTTAGTTTTTTGTGGTTCTTTGATGATATTCGCGTTTTTTTTCAGATTCTTTGACGATAGTTGTGCTTTTTCATGATTTTTTGACACTAATTGCATGTTCACTTTTTTCTTTCTTTCGTCGATTCTAGCGTTTTTTGCCATATTAGGGTTCTTCTCGCGATACTTGCACGATTTTCATGTTTTTCTTGCGGTTCATTGCATTTTTTTCATGAATTTGGGTTTTTTTTTTTTTTTTAAACAGAACTTGTAGGGTTTTCCACAATTCTTTGACAAAGTACCCTTTAGAACATCCTTTTTTGATCGAAATTCGTGATTATTTGACAATATTTACTTTTTTGTAATTCTTTGATGATATTCGTGTTTTTTCCTTATTCTTTGACGATAGTTGTTTTTTCACGATTCTTTAATGCTAATTGCGCATTCACTTTTTTTTTTATCCTTGCGTTCTTTTTGTGATCCTTTGACTAAATTTGGGTTCTTTTCACGATACTTGCACGATTTTCATGTTTTTCTTGCAGTTCATTGGCGAAATTCGTGTTTTTTCTACGATGTATTGACAATATTTGATTTATTTCATGGATTTTGGGGTTTTTTGTGATTTTTTAACAGAATTTGCAGGGTTTTCAGCAATTCTTTGACAAAATACCTTTTGGAACATCCTTTTTTGATCGAAATTTGCGATTATTTGACGATATTTACTTTTTTGTGGATCTTTGATAATATTCGCATTTTTTCCAGATTCTTTGACAATAGCTGTGTTTTTTCACAATTATTTGACACTAACTGCGTGTTAACTTTTTTTTTTCACAATTCTTGCATTTTTTGCGATTCTTAGACTATATTTGGGTTCTTTTCATGATACTTTCATGATTTTCATGTTTTTCTCGCAGTTCATTGGCAATTAGTGTTTTTTCTACAATCTATTGACAATGCTTGCATTTTTTCATGAATTTTGGGGGTTTTCTGAGATTTTTTGACAAAACTTGCAAGGTTTTTCTGCAATTCTTTGACAAAATACCTTTTGAAACATCCTGTGTTTGGCTAGTACTTTCCATATTTTTAGTCGACAGTTATTCATACTTAGTCGCAGAGTGCTTATTTTCATCTTTAATGTAAACCAAGTTCTCTTGCCTTGCTTAACATTTTTATATCAATAATTTTTTTCTCTAATACATTTTTTTACAACAGCTGTTAGTAGAAGTTATTCTTCCATTCTTCTTTAGTTCCAATATTTTGTATAAATTTACTATCACAAAAGAAAAATGAGAAAATCTGATTCTCATTATTTGCTCTCTTACTCTGCAGAAATTTATTACATTTGCCATGCTTATTTTATATGAAAAATTGATTACTTAAAGGAAATTACAACATTATAAATTATATTAAAATAAAATGTTTTTATGTCTTTACAAACTTAATGTACTTAATGTTTTACAATACTCAGGAATTAAATTTAGAAACAAAACAATTTTTTAAGCTCTTTTTTTTTAATTTATTCATAAAACAAAATACCTGTAGAAAAATTCCAAATTAATCGTAGATTTTAATGCTTTTGAGTTATTTTAGACACTTATAAAGAATTCTGATCTAAATCAATGATTTTTTTAAAAATCACTTGATTAAAATCTCAATTTAAATCACTGATTTAAATCAACTGATTTAAATCACTGATACCTTGAAATAAATTATAGAAATTACCTGTAACAATGCTAACATTTTTTATAATTTTTCTAAATTTGAGATGGGACGAATAGTGACTAGGCAGAATTTCCAAATACTGATATTCGGCTAACTTTTAGACTGTGTTCCTTTTTTATTTTAATAATGAAAATAACTTTTGATTACATATGCATTACATACCATAGGTGTCAGTGTACAAGCCGAGTATATGACTTTTAAGCAAAAAATCGTCCAAAATTAGAAATCTGTATATAAGCCGACAATAAACAAACATAATGAAAAATTTAACAGTCAAACATGTAGAATAGGGTGGGCCGAAAAAAACTTTTTTTCGATTTTCGATTATGGCGGGTGCGGAAAGGTGGCCACTGGTGGCACTCAGTTCATACAAAAAATTTGAGATTTTTTGGACATTTCCTTACCCTGCCGCAAACGGCTTGAAGTTTTGCAAAAATGTTCATTTTTGAACTTTTTCGAAAAAAATTTAAAAATGTTAAATTAAATTTATTTTGGTTGTATTTACTTGAAAAGGCATATTTAATGTACCAAATGTTTAAATAATATCTGATCATGCATTATTTAATATCTGTGTGTATTATAACTTAGGCTATTTTTATAGCTTTTTCGCGTATAATAGGCAAAAGTTGTATTTGTTTGAATCGATCGTTAGTTTCTATATTATTTATGTCCCTTGGTCTTCTTTATATTTTTTCTATGTATCAAACGTCATATATTTGGGGAAAAGACAGCAGTATACTTCAAAAACAAATTTGGAAGGTGAGAAAATGGTGAAGCAGGACTCTAAGAGAGCGCAATGACTCGGCGTAATACTCAGGGAGTGAAGGACGAAATAGCTAAGAGCCAAAATGCGATAAAGGTTTCTTATTATTTATCCTTGCTCAGTAACCTGCGACATTTGTTCAGTGTTAACGTGAAACATTTATGTAGTGATTATACAGTGCTTTTTGGGTCGTTTAATGTGTCATTATAGTGTTTTGTGCGTTTTATTACAACGAGAAATGGCTAGTATAAAGGGCCATGACAATGCAAAGACACGCAATAGCGTGAAAAGTAACTTTTGGAGGGCGTCATGCATATTGAAAGAATTGCAATTGCCAACTTATGCTGATAATCATGCGCCACTACTACTAGTTGCTTCACCATGTAGAAGTTGTGACTGCAGAGGATACGAATCTCTTCATCGATAAAAAAAAAAGTCAGAAGAGAGAAATAGAAACTTGGAAAGAAGATACAGGCAGAAGAAGTTATTGAAAGAAGGAAAATTAAAAGCATAGTTTTTGATGGTAGAAAGGATAAAAGTATATTAAATGAAAAATAACAAGCGGCACCGTCGAGAGAAAGGCGAGGAACACATCATCGCGTTCCGGTCACCGAAAAGAAATAGCAAAATCATTATACAATCTTCCAAGTCACCACAAGTTAGACTTTTCTGAACTGACGAGGTGACAAGATAACGGAACGAGGTATCAAGTGACCCGAGTATTCCTAACCAGGTTCAAACAACACGGTGATGTGTTCCTCGCCTTTCTCTTGACGGTGCCTCTTGTTATTTTTCTTCCTCTTAATATACTTTTATCCTTTCTACCATCAAAAAGTATGCTTTTAATTTTCCTTCTTTCAATAACTTCTGCCTGTATCATCTTTCCAAGTTTCTATTTCTCTCTTCTGACTTTGTTTTTATCGATGACGAGACTTGTATCCTCTGCTGTCACAACTTCTACATGGTGAAGCAACCAGTATTAGTGGCGCATGATTATCAGCATAAGTTGGCAATTGCAATTCTTTCAATATGCATGATGCCCCCAAAAAGTTACTTTTCACGGTATCGCGTGTCTTTGCATTGTCATGGCCCTTTATACTAGACATTTCTAAGCTCGTCGTAATAAAACGCACAAAACACTATAATGGCACATTAAACGACCCAAAAAGCACTGTATAATCACCACAAAAGGGTTTCACGTTAACACTGAACAAATGTCGCAGGTAATTGAGCAAGGATAAATAATAAAAATCCTTTATCGCATTTTGGCTCTCAACTATTTCGTCCTTCACTCCCTGAGTATTACGACGAGATATTGCGCTCGCTTAGAGTCCTGCTTCACCACTTTCTCACCTTCCAGATTTGTTTTTGAAGTATACTGCTGCCTTTTCCCCAAATATATGACGTTTGAAACATAGAAAAAATATAAAGAAGACCAAGGGACATAAATAATATAGAAACTAACGATCGATTCAAACAAATACAACTTTTGCCTGTTATACGCGAAAAAGCTATAAAAATAGCCTAAGTTATAATACACATAGATATTAAATAATGCATGATCAGATATTATTTAAACATTTGGTACTTTAAATATGCCTTTTCAAGTAAATACAACCAAAATAAATTTAATTTAACATTTTTTAATTTTTTTCGAAAAAAGTTCAAAAATGTACATTTTTGCAAAATTTCAAGCCGTTTGCGGCAGGGTAAGGAAATGTCCAAAAAATCTCAAATTTTTTGTATGAACTGAGTGCCACCAGTGGCCACTTTTCCGCACCCGCCATAATCGAAAATCGAAAAAAAAGTTTTTTTCGGCCCACCCTAATGTAGAATGTTCTTTTTATTGCTAAGAGTAAACAAAGCACTCTCCGAAATTATTGATATCACTTAGAGATCTATGGTAAATCCTTCGTTGCTTTACTTCCATTCTCCAACACTTGACAGTTTTTCTAAATGAGTCATTTAAAGACAGCCTTTGTCTCAGAATGGGTATCATCTGGGGGATTCAGATGTGACAAAGTGCGAATAAATAAGACAATAAAGATTAAAAAAAATTTAGGTATACAAAAGCTGCATCACCACATCATCTTCAAGCGATTTTCAAAATTGTATCTTGCATATTTTTTATAGATATTGAGATCCTTCTTTTTTTACCCATAATTACCCAGGGTCACCCTACAGATAATTCTTATGTATTTTACGTTTACTATCTTGTTTGTTTTAGAATTTAAATTTGAAAAAAAAAATAGACATGTGTTTAAGCTGACATCCCCCCCCCCTCTCTCTGAGTAAAAAGAAGTATCCAAAAATTCTCGGCTTATACACAGAAATATAAGGTATGTATACACATTAATATTGTTTTAGTATAATGACTAGATGGTACCCGTCAAGATTTGACGATAAACATATTGAAAGATTAATTAGAACCTGTAAATAAAGTTTTGAAAACTTGATTTATTTTAATGTTATCAGTGTGATTCCAACAGATTCAAAGCGTTTCATGGTTCTGTCAGTTTAACCTACTCAAGTAATTATTTGAAAGAATTTATTCAGAATTTTAACAGCGCTTGCTTTTTAGTAGAAGTACAGTCACCGCCAAAAAAATCTTGACACTTTCGATTTTTGATGTTTTGTTAAATATCTAGAAATATACAAAAGGAATCATTCTGAAACTACTGGTGTGTAAATAAAATAGTACACGTCATATATTTTGACAAAGATTTTTCCCCGAAATCTAACAGGGGACCGTCAATAAATTGAAAAAGAACGAAGATCTTTTGGATCACTCTGTCAAAACTAATGAAGCAAAACAGTTTAAAATGCAGATAATGATTAAGTGGATTATTGTGATAAATTGTGTCGATTTTTATTAATATAGCTTGAAAACTCGTAGAGAAATTAAAGTTTTTATAAAAACGGTCCAAAATTTTTCCAAGTTTTTTGCTTATAATTTTCAGAGCTCTTCATAAAACACAATAATCTTTTCAGAAAATATGACAAACAACGTTGCACATAACACCCTGTAATCAGAATTAAAAAATAATAAAAAATGTATGAAAAATGAACGGGTTTACTAAATATTTTTTTACTGCGCATGCGTCAATATTATTAAAATTTCATTTGCATATTATGTTAGTTATATGTATAGAGCAACTTTTGTGAAAGTCTCAAAAACATAGCTTAAGAACTCTAAAAATTATCGTCAATTGAATATGGTCAAAATCCGTTATTTCCAAAATAAAGCAAAAAGATAAGGAGTTGTATCCAAATATAGTAGTACGTGCAATACTGTGTAGGTACTAATCAATGGAATATGGATACAGCCCCTCATCTTTTTGCTTCATTTTGGGAATAATGGATTTTGACAATATTCTATTAACGATAATTTTCAGAGTTTTCAAGCTATGTTTTTGAGACTTTCACAAAAGTTGCTCTATACATTTAACTAACATAATATGTCAATGAAATTTTAATAGCGTTCACGCATGCGCAGTAAAAAATTATTTAGTAAACCCGTTCATTTTACATACATTTTTTATTATTTTTTAATTCTGATTACAGGGTGTTATGTGCAATGTTGTTTGTCATATTTTCTGAAAACTTTTATTGTGTTTTATGAAGAGCTCTGAAAATTATAAGCAAAAAACTTGGAAAAAGTTTGGACCGTTTTTATAAAAACCTTAATTTCTCTACGAGTTTTCAAGCTATATTCATAAAAATCGACACAACTTATCACAATAAGCCAATTAATAATTAACTGCAGTTTAAACTGTTTTGCTTCATTAGTTTTGACAGGGTGATCCAAAAGATCTTCGTTCTTTTTCAATTTATTGACGGTCCCCTGTTAGATTTCGGGGAAAAATCTTTGTCAAAATATATGACGTGTACTATTTAGTTTACACACCAGGAGTTTCAGAATAATTCCTTGTGTATATTTCTAGATATTTAACAAAACATCAAAAATCGAAAGTGTCAAGATTTTTTTGGCGGTGACTGTATAACTAAAATTAGTATAACTGATATTTATTTTGGTGAATTTTCTCAGTATTTAAAAAAAAGAACAATGTTTAGTATTTTCTAATTTTTAAAATCATTTTTAAAGTTTTTATTAATTATATTTTTATCAGTCTCATTTTAAATCCCGAAATTTAAAATTTCATGCTATGAAGTAACTATTCATAATATATTTGAATTATTTGAATTTTTCATAACGTTTTGCACATAATTTAATTATTAAACCATGAGTATCATAAAGTAGTTCAACTTAAGTCTTACATGACTATTTTTCTTTCCCCATGTTTTCTCTTCTTAATTTAAATTTTTTTTCCCGAAAAATAATTAATACTTTTCCTTATATGCACACAAACATATATCTTCCTTGTAATGCTCATACGAAATATAACAAACGTTGTAGATTATTTTAATATATTTAAAAGAATAATTAAATAAAAAATACTTTAGCTTAAATATTTTAAGTTAAAATTGTTAAACTATTTCTAAAATATTTTAGCATACTTCACAATTTTAAAGATTCAGATATTACTTCATGACGACACTCGGGGATTTAGTTAAAAATCATTTAATATATGATCTGAATGATGTATAACATTTATTTATTTATATAATTCACGTATATTACAGTTTACAAAGGATTACTTTTTATAAGCTTCCACACACATGATAGGAAAGTGGAAAATTGCTGCTACTACCTGCCGATAAAATAATGTTTAAATATTTCCATTTTTTAGAAAAATAATTTTTTTTTTAAATATTGCTAAATGTTAAATTTTACGACATTTTTACAATTTTTTATTTGCTTGTGTTGTATTTATTGTTGTTTATTTTATTTCATTTTAAGAATGCAATTTGTAAAGATTTTCAATAATTTTATTCTTACAAATGTATCTCTAAGGACCTGAACTGGAAATTGGCTGTTTATATCTAACAATTACTGTGTTTTAATTACTTAAAATATTTTAAAAATAAAATTGTTACCTAAAAAAAACATTGTTGAGCATTAAATTTTATTTAATTATAACCAAAGAATAAAAATCACAACTCTCCCTCGTAGTAAAATGTATCATTATTAAAAAAAAAAAAAAAATTATCGAGCAGTGGGATTGGACCCTAGTCCTCTACATAAGTTCAGAGCTATAAATCCGTGCCTTATACCACTGAGCTAACCAGACTCGCTTCGAATTACTTCTAACTGGAATTGCTAATAAATTCAACTTCGCGCATGCTCAAAGACCAATTTGAGTTGATCTTAAAGAGGTTGCCTACTGTTTTAATATATACTGTATGATCATATGTATACAAATAATTTTCAATTTTAAAGAGGAATAAGAATTATAAACAACTATATATTTATTTGTCAATTTAAATTTTTTAAATAATTTTACGTATTTCTTATTTTTGTAACTTTCAAACATCTAGACACTCCTAATAATTAAAATAAAACAACTTTTCCTACATCTGAAATATAATAGAATAATTTTTTCTACAGGAAATTAATTCGTAAGCATTTAAAAAAAAATAAATTAGGAACTTCTTAATCATTTTACCAATTTTAAAATACACTTTTTAAATTTATTATTAAATTTTAAAAACTTATTTAAGCACAAAACATTATGAAATTGCATTTTATCATTTTATTGTAAAATAGGGTGGATGCTCCAGTTTTGGCCACATTAAGAGAAAAGTTGAAATAGAAATTTTATAGTTTTGACTGAATAAAGCATATTAAATTGCAATTTATTGTATCGTATTTTTAAATTCATGTGCTTGAAATTTTGCAAAAGTTATGCAACTTCCTCATTTTGTTTTGAAAAAATACAAGAAACCACTAAATCATGCTGTAATTTTATTGAACTTTTAAATTTATAAGTCGTGAAACATTTCTAAATATATCGCTGAAATTTTCTCTATAAGTAGTCTTGTGGCCAAAAGTGGAGCATAATGTTGTACCCTTTTTGGCCACTCCATGGCCATAACTGGTACACATAGCAAATGTAAAGTACCAGTTTTGCCCCCCCCCCCCTTTAAGCTGAAAAAATAATTAATTTCAATATGAAATTGCAACAGAGAGAAAGCCTACTTCATAAAGCTTCATAGCAATTTGTTTCAGAACAAATAAAGTTCGATAAATGCCTAATATTGAAAGATTATGAAAACTTGTTACCTAAACAAAAACCTTAATACATGTGAGTGCACACTATAATTTCACACTTTTTTTTTTTTTTTTTTTTTTTTTTTTTTTTTTTTTGCAAGTCATTTTTTTATTGAAAAATGAACAAATGGGATTGGAAATGATAAAAGAGTGTTAGATTAAGGAGTACGAATGCATATAATTTGTTAAAATCAATTTACAGCCTAAATAGAGGGTAAATCAATCCAATGTGCCAAAACTGGAGCATTCACCCTATATCAGATTCGTCTTCTATAAGTCAGCTTAGGAAGTTATTTTGATTAAAATATAAAGAATTTACAAAAGTTTATAATCAAATGATACTTTTATCCTTTCTTACATTCAATATCAATAATATTCTTACATTTTTAAAATTCATGAGAACGTATTTTCTGAAATAATATTTAATTTAGTAAATTTTACTCGGAGAATTTGTGTTCATATTCATAAACAAATTTTTAAGAATGAGCTTGATCCGAAATCATTTTCCAAGCCCTAAGTTAAAAATTACATTAAAACAAAAGATATGGTTAAAGTAGAATACACATTTAACAAAAATTTTGATATTTAAACCAACACATACAATATTCCACTTCTATAACAAGCACTAAAAGCATACACAGAAACTGATAAGAACATTAATGAAGGAAGATGTTAATTAAACAATATATAGAACATAGTAATATGACATATTAAAGCCAAAAATCATGCAAATAACTATACAAAATTGAAAACTATGGAATAAAAAAATTATTTTGCTTAATACACACCAACACCGGCATCCATTACTGTTTTGGTTCTGTGTTCTGTTCTTCACGAAAAGCGCCGTAGATAATATGCGCAGAAATCTGTGTTCTGATTGGCTGTAAGTAGCACCATCTTTTGGTGAAAGGAAAATCTACTCCATAACATGGAACTATCAAAAAATAAAAAGCACCATCCTTTGGAGCTTCTCTTAATGTTACTCCATAAGTTGGTTCAACATTGAACGGAAATTTTTAACAGTGTATGCAAAAAGAAAAGATTATTACTACACTGAACTTAGTTTTATGAAATACAAAATGAAGTTTATTTATGCGCTATTTTTATTGTCAGAACCGAATTAAGTACATCATGAACATATTAGGATAAAATTAAAATAAGAAGTTATACAGAATAACAATTTTTTTTAATTATTTAGGCTTCACATCTGTTTGAACTTTCATGGTACACGGGAGCTTGCATGCAAAATGAGTAATTCAGCTACGGTTGGTCCCACGATTGGCTGAGAGGTTATGCTCTCGAAACTGGTAGACGGAAAGTGCTGGGATCGAAAATCAATCGCATCCGTCGGAAAAACCGTTCGGAGTTTTCATGACTTTTTTTTAAACTTCAGTAACCTTGCCTAAATACGGGTTAGGATCCCTTAGAAAGACCGCCACGGAGACCACGCGTCCTTCAGGCCTATATGCTTAGTGCAGTTAATCGGCCGTCATAAATAGCACCATCACCATCAGCTGTGGCTGACAAATCACGGATTTTAACCCCTTCGCGACGGGAAACTTTTACGAAAATTTTAATGTATTGTCACCGGTTTTTAAAAACAGAAATTTGAGCTTTTTTAAATTGACAAAATGCTCCGATTAAATAAAGCAAATCATACAGTATAATTTTAATGGTGGTGATAAACAAGAATTCTTAAGCCGTTTCGCAGTATGTATACGTGTCGCTCGTCCCCAAGGGGTTAAGGGAATTCAGCACACAAGTAGATCATATTTATTTATGAGTAAGTGCAAAATAATAGATTTCAAGGTTGTTTATTTAAGCATCGAAACTTATATTAAAGTTTGACATGAAATGAAGATTTTGTCAATATGCTTGAAATTTTAATTTCGATTATTAGCTTAAAATTTAGTGATTATTAGCTTGGACAATTTTTTTTTCAAAGTGTTTTGCGTAGATCTATTTAAACATAAACTTAATCTGTATATCAATTTTTACCAAATTTCGTTACTATAGGCCTACGGTTTTTTTTTTTAATATATACATTTGCTCATTTTGTATTGGGTGAGTGCAAAAGTTCATGCGGAGTTTGAGACTAAAAGTCACACAGTTATTAGGCAAACAAAGCTCTTTATTCAATTAATGGCATATGATCCATCGTTTTCTGTAATATGTTTCCAACATTCTGGCAGCATATGGATGCCCCGATCATAAAAAATACGCGGTTTAGATTCGAAGAACGAAGACACCCCGTTTTTTAAGGCATCCAAAAAGTCAATTTTTTTCCATTTAAAAGGTTTTGCAATAACCAGAACAAGTGATAATCAGATGATGCGATATCAGGAGAATACAGTGGATGAGTTAGGACATCATATTTCAGGCTGTTCAGTTTGCGCAGCGTCTGTCTCGAAGCGTGTCGTCAGGCGTTGTCGTGATTAAAGACTACGCCCTTGCGATTTGACAAAATCGGATTTTGTGTTTGATTTTTCGATTCAGATTGGTTAATTGGCGACAGTACTTGTCCGAATTAATCGTTTGCAGCGGGGAGAAATTCAAAATAAATTATGCCCTTACAATAAAACCAAGCACACACACTGTTAAAACTAATGGTGACACATTGCACCTTTTAAGGGTGAAAGGCTTGTCTCACTGGTGACACCCCTAGAGGAGCTAAAATGGCACCCTTAACTAGGGTGAAAGGATGGTCCCCCTAATCCAGGGTGTTTCAGGGGGTGAAAGGACGGCACCTCAGGGAAGAATAATGGCACCCCTTATCCACAGTGTTCAATAGGGTGAAAAGATGGCACCACAGGGGAGAATAATGACACCCCTTATCGAGGGTGCCCCAGGAGGGGAAAGGATGGCATCTCAGGGGAGAGTAATGGCACCCCTTAACCAGGGTGCCCCAGGGGGTGAAAAGATGGCGCCTCAGGGGAGAATAATTGCACCCCTTATCCAGGGTGCCCCAGAGGGTGAAAGGATCGCATCTGAGGGGAGAGTAATGATACCCCTCATCCAGGATTCCTTAAGGGGTGAAAGAATGGCATCTCAGGGGAGAATAATGATACCACTTATCAAGGGTTCCCCAGAGGGGGAACGAATGACACACATAATCCAGTGTGCCCTGTGGCATCCTTCAAGAAATAGCACTCACAATCTATGGCCCACTGTTGCAATCCCCTCCCCCCACCCCGCTTGTCAAGAAATTGTATTGGTTTGAATCATGAAATACAAAGTGTTTACCCATTTTTAAATTGAATTCTGCAGAGAAAATTAT
The DNA here is from genome assembly GCA_964019185.1 of Maratus speculifer. Taxonomy (NCBI): domain Eukaryota; kingdom Metazoa; phylum Arthropoda; class Arachnida; order Araneae; family Salticidae; genus Maratus; species Maratus speculifer. Next base: position 194,316,854 of record OZ025293.1, on the reverse strand, counting down.
CATGATCAGTCAATATTTTGAGTCTTTTTTTTTTCTTTTAGATTGATGGAATATTATATTTTTAAACTCATTATCAGGTGTCCAAAGAAAAATTGTAGCATATTTTTGTAACTCAGAGAGGGATAATATGAACTACAAAAATAATCATAGAAAGGCAGAAAATTCAAATTGTACTTTCATTTACATGGAGAGTATTTTAAGAAAAGTTCAAAATTTTAAACTTTTATACAGTCTTTGCATTTCAAAATCACCAATCATAAGTCATCACTATTGCATTGTTAGTCATACCCAAAAGGTTTTGTTAGAATAAATTGCAAAATTTACACAACTTCTACACCTATTTTCTACCTCTAAAAATCACTGAGTTAGAGTCAAATATTATGACTTTGTCATGCAATTTGAAGCCTGATTTTCAATTTTATGTTTTGAATTTCTTGTAAAATGAAATAAATCATGATTTTTGACAGTCTCTAACTCGGATGTTTGGATCAAACGTTTTGGGTATGTTTAAGAAAGGGCCAGTAACTATTTTTGTGATTGGGCATTTTTAGATGCAGGAACATTATAAAAATTTTATGCTTTTTGACTCTAAAATAAGAGAAAGTACAAATTGAATTATCTATCTTCATATGAATATTTTTATAATTTTCTTATAATTTCAGAAGTAATCCGTAACCATCTTTTTTGACACATAGTATATTGCTTGACATGTATTTTCATTATTTTATATACAGGGCAACTGAAAAGTATGGGGACACAGAAAAATGCTATATCCTGTAAAATATATGCCATATTTTAATTAAAAAAAAGAAAAGAAATAACAATATTTTAACAAATTGTTCACTGGCTTGATATTTATTTTTTACACAAGTTTGAAAACGAAAAATCACAGAATTGACAGTCCGCTTCAGATAATTCTGATTTGAATCATTCTATGCCTTGATAATTTCGCATCACATACAATACAAACTGGGGATTTTCTATTACTAACTTTTCTACAGAAGTCAAGTGAGTTAAGATCTGATTGTTCGAAGGTAATACACCTGTTATTAAATATCCACGCAGATGGGCGTTGAAGGTCAATGTTGTTTTTGCTCCATGTGAAGGTCCCAATACTGGTGGATGTTCTATTAAAATTATTTTGCTTCCATGAGGCCAACACATCGTTGAACATATTAGTTGCTGATCATTTTGACGGTTGTGAACTTTTCGGAGGATTAAGGTTTTCATATAATAGAAGAAATGCTACAAAATTTTAAAATAAGCAAATCTCAGATTTTAGTTGTGAAATGTCAAACAACGCACCAATATTTTTTTCAGATACCCTGCTGTATCTAATTAAAAAAAATAACACAAATTAGAAAAGAATATGTAATAAATGCTGTGTAACTTTTAAATTAGTAAGAATATTTCATATTCTTTAAAATTCCTCCAGAAAGTTAGCCATCAAGCTATGAAATGAATTATAGAAAATAAGTTCATTTTATAGTTGTGGTAAAATCACAGATGAAATTGAGTTAAAAAAACATTTTTACAATATATGTAGTACTTACCTTTATAGTGAACTTAAGCAAATCCATATTTTATAGCATATATCCACACAGGATTAGAAGTTAAGAACTGTATGTAAGGTGCCAAAATAATGCCTAAAAATTTTTTTCGATGTGCCAACTGCATTTCATATTTTCTTATTTATTTTCACAACCATGTTAATAGTAATAATATTGCATTGCATATTTAATTTTAATGTAGTGAAGGGAAGTGGAGAGGAAACTTTATATATTAAACACTTTTTCTTACTAAACAAAATAAAAACTGATTTTGCATAAGTATGAAACCTGATTAAACTACAATATTTGCATTCTGGAAAAACTTATTCTTTTTATAAAGCTAATATGCATAAACAGATAATCAAGCAAATATGTCCACAGAAAGAAAATATGAGCTTTAGCTATACCTACCCAGCAAACACAGAACTAACAGAATGGTACAAAAATTATATCTTTCGACAAGTACTAGAGGTGTTATTTCGATAACAGTGAATCGTAACCTAAAAGTATCGATTCTGTCCTTTCCTTCGATATCTTTGGGGATACTCTCATGCGCTGTCATGATGGCGCCAGAAATATGACACCACGACGAAAATCGGCGATGTAGATGATACGTGTTTGACACAAATACGTAGGAATTCCAACACTTCTGGCATAAAAATGATAAAATAAGGGCACAAATTTGATATTGTTGATATCCAATGAGAATCATTTTGAACGTTTTTTTTTTAATGCCCATATGATAACATTTTGTGCCAATCTAATGACACTTTATACACATGTCGGCGGATACTTTTAATATATATATATATATATATATATATATATATATTTTTGGTAGTATCTATACTATTTTAATCCTTTGAGGGCTAAATCACTTCCATTGCTAATATGTTGAAATGAATGACACTAAAATCTTACATGTATATTTGTAAAGAAGAAAAAACTAAATTTTACATACATCAAACTATTTTTTTAATCAATATTCTGGTAACATTTGGAAATTAAAATTAATTAGTTCCATAAATATACAACCGCCTTTGAAAGAGTAAAAAAAATATTCCAGCTATATAATTGGAAAATGATAAAAAAAAAACCTTGATACAATCAAAGTTATTTTTAAGACCTTTTTTCAAGTTTCAAAATCATAAATTGTTGCAAGATTTTCTCTAAATTTTATAATAAGGAAATCAAGCTTGCGTTGTTTTATTGTGGAAAATTAGGACTGAAGAATTTCTTCTTCTATATTTTGCTATTAGCACATTTTGTAACGCTGTATTTAACTTCACTTAAATTTTATACAGAATCTCTGTGTACTGCTTAGAGAATCTTTTAACATAAACATTTTCTTTACTCAGTTTCATACGTGTATTTTATTTTTATGAAGTTTCATACTATTGATCGTATTAAAAAACTTTTCTAAAATCCACTCTTAACTGATCAGGAAAAAATGCATCTAACTAGCACACATAATACAATAGTTTTTTTTTTTTTTTTTTTTTTTTTTTTTTTCATATATTACGGATGTTATCCTTCATCTTTTTATCGTACATTTGCCTGAAATTCCAATTTAGAGAAAAGAAAAAAACATTCCAAAGAAAAAAATATTTTTGAAAAAAGTTTTTTTTAAAAGTCCTTTAACTGTCGTAATTATGAAGGATAAAAAAATGTTCTAATTTTTGCTCAACTATTCAATAGCACCTTTTTTACAATAAAAAATGTTTCATCCCCCCCCTTTACAATAGCATTTCAATTAAGTTCCAAGTGTAGTACATTGAAAAAAAAATCAAATATTGCTTCAAAGAAGCAAACATTTTTCTAATATAAATGCATATGCATGGAGGGGGGGAGGGATTTTCTCTTAACTTTTCTAACTAATCATGAAGCATAAAAAGGGGTGCAATAATCTAGGCATAAGTGGATTGTCTCTCGCCACTAAAATTATTAAAAAAATTTCTTTGCTGAAAATTTAATAACATTCTAGCAAGAATTTTGCACAAAATATTAATAAATCAATTTAGGGGTGAGAGACTGCCCGACGGCGCTTAGATTTTCTGCACCCCTCATAAAATATATTCAAATTTTTATTCAATGGCTAAATTGCTTTTGTCTATAAGTAAAAGATTTATAATTAATACAAATTATTATTATTAGTGGGGAAATTAGCATTAAATAAAAAGTTTATTTTTACTTATTAGATATTTTATTGTTTTTTCCTCTTATGGCATTATTGTCTCGCAGTAATCCCTACATAATAGAAGTATAAAAAAATTTCTTATTACTAACTTAAATATTATCAGGTGTTAACACATATCCCAATCCCCCCCCCCTCTCTCCACACACACACGAGTAAGAAAGTACTTTTGAGATAACATTTTTTCATTTAAAAACTTCCATTTTATTACTTATTTATTTTTTTTTTCAAGCACATTCAATATTTTTGGACTCCAAAAAAGTTTCAGTGACTAATTAAATTAACAACATTTTGTCTTTGGGATGCGTAAACCATTTAAATAGTAAAAATAATATATACCCTAATTTCCTGCGTATAATCCGCAGATCAAACAATTCTTTTTCGACCCAGAAATTTTATTTTATAATTGAAGTCAAATATTTACGGCGATCTACAAAGTTATATTTTATTTAATAAAATTTCTGGGTCGAAAAATGATTGTTTGATCCGCGGATTATACGCAGGAAATTAGGGTAAATAAAATTTCAACAATACAAATTTGTAATGAAGGGGGGTGGGGATAAATGGAATAATTTATGCTTCATAAACTTTCATATTGAGAGAGTACAACTGAAAATTTTGTATGAAATATAATTAAATTAAGAATGTACAAACTATTTCAAATAGAATACTAATAATAATGCATACACACACCAAATACACTTTATCTCAAATCATAGGTAAGACAAAAAAATAAATAAATAAATAAAAATAAATAAATTCCTTCATCCCCCCCCCCCCTTCTTGTTTGCGGTAAACCTTATGAGTCTTTTTCAAATCATCTGTCAATTCTTGTCTATGTTTCATCTGAAAATACCTACCATGTTAAGATAGCTGAAATAAATAAACACAGACAATATAGAACAATGCAAGTGTTAGTGCTACAATATTTATTAACTACAATTTTTGCTTACAAAATACAAATTATATATTTAATATTTTTAACAAAGATTTTCCTTTTATTTTTTTAAAAGATGAGATTTAGCAATACAATATTTCATATCGACAGTTATCATGCTCTTTCATAATACATTTTCTTCAAAATTCAGAAACTGGCCCAGAAGTCCTCAATCCTTTATTCTCAATACTGGTATACTTCAAACCCAGATTCCTTCCAAGTTGGGTGCTCCAAGTATCTGATAATTTCTCCACCTATTTAAACAACATAAAATAACATTTTAAAAGGATCAAAAATTGTTATTGGTAGACACAAAATCAGATTATTAAAAATGTAGAAATATAATAAAATAATTGACTTTCACACCTTGAGAACAAGTAAATTACACATACATTACCACTAAATATATAAGGAATTTTATTCAATATATATAAAAATATTTTATACTAGGATTTTTATTTAAGACTAACTTATTTTTATGCGATTTAACCATTAGACATCATTTTCCATGGATTACATTTTCATTGTATAGAAGAGAATCAGCTGTTTATTAAAATTCTAATGCAGAGATTGACAAGTATTTTTAAATGGGTTCAGAAAATTTTTATTGAGAACTAAAGAACAAAACACATTTCATAAGTACTACCTATTTATATTTTATTATTATTATAGATATACACACATGTAATAGAAAAGTCATGCATTAGTTCTGAACAATTACTAGATACATAGGTATAAGGTCTAAAAATGTTCTCATCACGAAATAGAAAAGGCATTCTTAAGGCATCTGTTGAAAAATTAATGCGAAGAATTACACTTGCTTTCTTGAGCCAGATTTTTACAGTTTTGTTCATGTGGTGAATAAATAATGGAAAAAGTATCTTGAAGGTGGGCATCCATCAATCTCAAAACGATATTTGTTTATCAAAAAATTAATTTTGAACAAAGATTTTTTACATACATATGAAGACATGAAGAGTCAAAAACAGTAACCAGGTAAATAGCTAAGTTTTTTACAATTTTCATACAATACTGAAACATTTTTACCCCAAAACTCTTAAGAGGATGTATTTTTATACACTGGTAGGGAACTATTTTCTTGCAAGACAATTATTTTCATTTGAAGTTTTTCAGGATTGAACAACTTCACAACCATCTATTTTGCAGCTGGAATAACTATGGTGACAAAAAATTGAGACAACTTAATTATCTCTGGAAAGTTTTGGAATCTTGCTTCAAAATTCCTTTACAAACTGACATAAAAATTTAAGAACACTACAGTGTGTATTTCGGAATTCTTACAGTCATGTATTGTTCGAAAATGAATAAATACTTCATTTGTAATATCTCCCCCCCCCCCAAAAAAAAAAAATCCAGTTTGTTACAAAAAGCAGACACATTTACATCAGATTACACATTAATTTCCCATATATCTGTAACTGGATGTTAAGTGCCCCTCTCTACTGGAGAATTAGGATTTATTCAAAATTTTTCAAAAGAATAGAAATCAACACAACAGCACAATCAATACTTTCCCATAAAATATTATGACATGACATTTGAAAGAATCAAAATCATACATAAACCAAAAGAGCCCTTAAGAATTAAACTAAATAATTAACTATACCAGTGTTTCTCAACCTTTTTCAGGCCATGCCCCACCAAATCATATCTAAAACCCTGATGGCCCCCCTCCCCTCTCTCTGAAAAATAATTCTTATTATATAAAAATTGAGCTGTTATTCCATTTAAAGAAGAAAAAAAAAATAGCCATTTAAAAATGGAATGGAAAAGAAAACATAAACAAGTAAAAGAAAGGTCATGAAAAAATGAACATAAACGAAAGAAATGTGTTCAGGAAGCAATCGTTAATAATATAGACCAGGAAGCGGCTGCACAAACCATCACCTCATAGAATTGATTGTTGAAGTTTCAGCATTAGACAAAAATTGATTTGTATATTAAAATGCAACTGGTCTGCCAAATCATACCTTGGTGGAAATCGCTAAAGACCTGATTTTAATGATTGATCGGTAAGTGCTTTACTGCAGTCAAAAGTATGAAAATGTAGAGGACTGCTAGCAAGAAAACAAATGGTAAATCTACTAGTCAACCACTAAAATAAAGTTTGTTAAGATATGACTTGGTAGACCAGTTGCATTTTGATATGCGAATCAAGTTTTAACTAGCTCATGAATTTCAGTCATCGACTCGATAAGGTGATGGTTTGTGCAGCCGCTTCTAGATCTAATAAGAGTAATAATAATAATATGCAGCAATGAAAAAAAAAAAAAAATTAGATCTTCAAATATTTAATAGTGAACTTTGATACACAAAAATAACTTTAACTGGATGTTTCTTGATTATGTATCTGTCATTTTAATTGCTGATAGTAAAAGTAAATAAATAAAATATATAATAAAATTCAAATTATAACATTTAAGATGAATAGAATAAAATTAATGAGATTTTTGTGCTTGATGTTGGCTGCAAAGAGATTTTATATTAGGCACTAATTTTGTCAGCTTTTATCTCAAATCCCTCGTTTAGTGATGTCTAGTCGATTTCTTTATTTTAGTAGTAAATCGTTTACCGCACTCAAGCCACATTCAGCAAGGTATGAAGATGGGAAGGGTAACAATATTTTTCTTGCAAATTGTGTTGAATTAGGCTATTTAGTTTCAGTCTCAGCACAAAGCCACACCATATTGCCTTTTATGTTGAATAGAGTTTTAATTGACTCATCGTTTTTAATTTCAGCAATTTCTTCTCTGTATGGTGTTGAAACATTAGATAAATCAACTAACATTGGCTGCATGACCCATGATGGAAAATCCATTTGCTTTAAATCAACGAATCTATCATTCATATCAGAGGCCAACATTTTCAGATGATTGACAATGGCAGTTATAGCGGTGTCTGTTACCTCGCATTTTTGTAACCAGAAAAATAGGTCAAACTTTCTCTCTGAAATATGTTTTTGTCAAACCTCAGCAGATGCAAAAAAACCCAAATATTTTCACTTTTGCATCAACAAGTGTTTTGTTTTCTCCTTGAAATTGTTTATTTAATGTATTAAACTTTTCAAAGATATCTGCTAAATAACTAACATATGCTTTTCCATCAACGGTTTGTAGGGCCTTAATGTCAGGCTTTTCATTTAAAAATTCACCAAGAACATCGAACAACTCCATGAATCATTTTAAACAATTCCCTTTTGAGAGCCATCTTAATGGCACTTTTTTGTTGTTGTTCTTTGCAACAGGGTTGGGTAGATTATTTTTTTGAAAATTAAACAAAAAATGATCTTGAATTCGGAATAGTCGAGGTTGGAAGGATTCCGGATTTTGGATTTTGTACTTTACAAACACAATGGAGTGCTGCAGCAATGATTCACTAGCAAACTATTTTCTGATATTAGATTTTTTTTTTTTTTTTTTAGTTTCACGTATAGGTCGACCCCTCCCCCCCCTCCTTTAAAGTTCTTTTTTTGTCTAAAATTTCTCGACTTATACGCGAGTATATACGGTAATCTTATTTACTTTACCCTGAACAGCGAAGTGCTCTACAGCATCTATCCTGATCATGATGTTACCCATAAGTGGGAACCCCCAGTATTCAGTTGTAATATAACTAGGTAATTATCCACACTGTAAGGATGAAAGTTTGCATAAAACTTGTGCAGCCAGAAATCAGGCTTTCAACATATAGTTATTGAATCTTAAGAATTAAATAACAGTGCCTTCTACCTACACTCTGCTTTTTTAAAAAATCTAGGACAATTCTGTTTTCAGAAATGTTTCTGTAAATGTAGCCTAGAATTTTTCTAAATTTTAGTCACCAGAAAAAATTTCCCCTCCCTCATACTTCATTATGAGTTTCCATGTTTAAAATTTAACCTTTAAAGACATGGGCAGTGTGTAATATGCACCATAAATGGTTTCAGTTTTTTAAAGTATAAATAATTTTTAACCTTCCGTCTACCAGACAAAACACCCGTTTATCTACGGCAACACCTAATTTTAATTCCAAACTTGCAAACGGCACCAGTAATATTTTAATATAATTTTGCTTTTACAATGAAAGCTTAAATTAAGGAATTCGTAATATCTAGACAAGTCCTTTATAAATTCCGGTGTCAATCGACAATTTCTCATTTTACCATTGACACCAGAAATATTGCTGTCGGGTCCAATGGACCCGTCTGGTTAGACGGAAGGTTAATGATAATTATTTCAGACAGAAAAAAAGAATAGTTTAGAATTATTAGCTAGAAAATTTAAAAGAGAACTTTGAAAGATAACACATTCTAAGTCTATTTTATTTATAAAAGTTTGAATTCTATTAAAAAAATAAAAAATAACTTACATGTTTGGAAATATCCTCATACTCCAATATATATTTGATATGTGAAAGAAGGTCTTTCTGAATTTCTAAACACCATCTAAAAACAGAAATTAAAAAATAATACAACAGGCATATATGCAAAAAATTTAAATTTCTATTAACATCTATATGAAGTCAAAAACTTATTTGTCATTATCTTATCGAGCATTCCTTAAGATGTATGATTTTTTAAAGCAAAATGTAATTATTCGAAAATGTAGTGTTTATTCAAAATGAATGCTTTTCTATAAATACATTATAGGTACACTGTAAACGCGTGATTATCCACCAATACCAATTATGGGACCAACAGTGTAGTAGATGATCAGACTTACTAAAATTACATGTCTGTATAAGAATAATTAAAAGTTTTTATTATTATTATTATTTGCTGCATATTTTTGTATAGGGGAGAGTGGAATACAGTAGACAACCCCTTATGTTTTATTTATTTTTAAATTTTTAGAGTTTGTTTTACTGCTATTATTTCTGTTAGGCTTGGAAATTTGTCAGTCTGTAAATAAAAATCACAAAAAAAGCAGATTTTGTTAAACAGTTGCGAAAAATGCAAATTAACTAAGCTTCACAAAAACACAAATTTTGCCAAAGAATTGTATATGTAATAGATTAGATATAGTAAGATTATTTTCAAGATGTAATAATATTCCTTGACTTTATACGGGAGTGTAAATTTTGTTTTAAAGTGCTAAAAAATAAGGATAGTAACTAGTGCAGAAAAAAATATGAATGTTATGAATGAAGGAAAGAAAAGAAGTCAATCAAGATTTTTCCATGCCTGATCATCAAAATGTGCAATTTTTTCATGGTTAAGCAATCATGGCGATTTGCACTTTATGAACTGATCAACAAAATTTGCGATTTTTACAAAAATGATCGGGAAAATATGAAGTTTTTCTGCACCCGATTGACAAAATTCATGTTTTTTATAAAGTCGATCGACGAAACTCATGATTTCCTCCCACATGATCAAGGAAATTTGTCATTTTTCTCCGAGTTTGATCAACAAAATTTGCATTTTTTTTGCACCTAATTATAGAAATTTGTGATTGTTCAGTATGCCATCGACAAATTAGTGATATTTCGGATTCTTAACTGATTGCAGGGTCGCTCCATGGTAACTTATGTTACGTTTTGAACTATTTTCAGTAATTTTAGTAATGTAACAAAAAAGAAAATATATATATATATATATTTATTAGACATGGTTTGCTAATTAAAGTTATTCAAAGCCCAATTTATACTAAAATTACATAATTTTAATGTTATTTCATAAATTTTGTTAGTTTTATTTACTACGGTAACTGCCATTACTGAAAAAGGAATATGTTATCATATATAAAGTGCAATTTTCATTATAATTTTTTAGGTAATTTATCCAAATTGACCCTCACATAGGTTTCATTGTCAAATTAAGTTAATTTCACACTTGAATGTTTTTTAGTGTTATATTACTAAAATTATTGCAGTAAATTGCTGTAAATGTAACATAAGTAACCATGGAATGACCCTCTGATGCATTATTATTATTTTTTTTTACTTTGCTGCAAATTGATGAAGTTCACAGCTTTTTCTTGCAATAAACTGATGAAACTCACAATTGTTATGCCCCCGATTAACAGGGTTCCCCCAAGTGGTCCCAGCCCAAAAAAACCCGCCCGGGTTTTTTCAAATTTTTGCAGGATTTTACAACTGTATCATTGCACAATTTAACTGATTTCTTATTTGAAATTAATGAAAGACATTATATAAATTTAGCATATTTAACTTAAAGCAGGGTTGTTATGATTTTGCCCAACTCAAAAAACCAACTTTTTTTTTATTTTTTTTTCAAAAATTCAACTTTAAATTGCCTAAGGTTAATTTCTTAAAATTGTCATTAAGATCTTAATAATGATATTAAGATATATTTCTTAATAGCAATACACCACTCGTAAAGTTTCTCTCTCACCACCAAGAGGAAGAAATATCTTAATTCTACCAATGAAAATTTTAAAAAGAAATAATTGTAATTTAATTTTTTATATATCAGAAACACAAAAACAAACCTTTTCCCATAAAAAAATGATAATTTATTCTATGTTATGTTATACAATATTGAAACTCGTAACAAAATACCACATATGCTGGGAATCCTAATTTATTAAAGTAGCTATGTAAGATTTAGTTTATTCTGTTAATTAGTTTATAATAAAAAAAAATACTAATTCTGATTTAGCATTAGTATTAATACAGTATTTTAATGATAATTTCATTCGCAAAATTATTACTGATAATCAATTTTTGTAAAAGCAAAAAGTAATTTTGATCGTCATGTATTTATATATATTTGTAATTACTTCAAATTGTGTTTAGTAGTAGTAAGTACATTTTTTTTTCAAACATTTTGAATGTTCTTCGTTAACTCAAAAAATTCATTTACAGCTGGCTTAATATATCAATGCAAGAAACTAGTCATATCAGACACAAATCTACCTTTTAAATTAACTAGGTTTTTCAATATATACATTTTGTTGATTTATTTTTAATGCAAAATTATACCCAGGTTTCACTGATACATGAACAGTTTAGCTGTTATATATATGAAAATTAGAAATTTTAAGTCTTTAAAAAAAATTCGATAAAACCTGAAAAAGCCCAGGTTCTTACAGAAAAACCCGGGTTTTAGACTAGTGGGCCCAGTGGGTTGGGCTTTTTAAAAAAAAACCCGGGTTTTTTCAAACCCTGCCGATAAACGAAATTTAAAATTTTCCATTCATCAAAGACAACATCAGCGATTTTTCCATTTCGCATCAATCTATTGTGTGATTTTTTTTTCTCCTAATGACACAATGTGCTTTTTTGTGACCAATCAACAAAATTTGCAATTTTTTCACGCCTGATTGAGAAAATTAGAGATTCGTACGAAGCCTATCGAGAAACTTCGAGATTCGTAAGAAGCCTATCGAGAAACTTCGAGATTCGTAAGAAGCCTATCGAGAAACTTCGAGATTCGTAAGAAGCCTATCGAGAAACTTCGAGATTCGTAAGAAGCCTATCGAGAAACTTCGAGATTCGTAAGAAGCCTATCGAGAAACTTCGAGATTCGTAAGAAGCCTATCGAGAAACTTCGAGATTCGTAAGAAGCCTATCGAGAAACTTCGAGATTCGTAAGAAGCCTATCGAGAAACTTCGAGATTCGTAAGAAGCCTATCGAGAAACTTCGAGATTCGTAAGAAGCCTATCGAGAAACTTCGAGATTCGTAAGAAGCCTATCGAGAAACTTCGAGATTCGTAAGAAGCCTATCGAAAAACTTCGAGATTCGTAAGAAGCCTATCGAGAAACTTCGAGATTCGTAAGAAGCCTATCGAGAAACTTCGAGATTCGTAAGAAGCCTATCGAGAAACTTCGAGATTCGTACGAAGTCTATCGAGAAACTTCGAAATTCGTACGAAGTCTATCGAGAAACTTCGACATTCGTACGAAGTCTATCGAGAAACTTTGACATTCGTACGAAGTCTATCGAGAAACTTCGACATTCGTACGAAGTCTATCGAGAAACTTTGACATTCGTACGAAGTCTATCGAGAAACTTCGACATTCGTACGAAGTCTATCGACAAACATAAGTACAAGAAGTCTATCTGTGGAATCTTTTCTGAGTATTAGAAGTAACTAAATGAAAAGGGGTTAGAAGATTTCTAAGCATGGGTGCAAGTTTGAAATTTTGCCAAGATTGAAAATATTTTGACACTTCACCCTCCCACTCAATGAGAATATAAGCACGTAACTCGAGTTTTCTTCCATGACCATATGATGAAATAAGTTTCTTCCCCCGATCTTTCGACAAAATTTTCAACTTTTCTACAATATTTTGCTGAAATTTGTGATTTCTTTACGACTTTAAACCGAAACTTGCGATTTTCCACTGAAATTTGCGATTTTTCTAGTTTTCAGCAGAAATCTGCATTTTTTCGCTGAAATCCAAGTATTTCATACAATCTTTTGATGAAATTTGCGTCCTTTTTTGCTATCCTTCAACAAAAAGTTTCATTTTCTCTGTTATCATTTGATGAAATTCTTGTGTTTTTGGCAATCATTTCACAGAAATCACGCTTTTTCTCGATATTTTGGCAAAATTTGCACCTTTTCCCTGATCCTTCATTTAAATTCACATTTTTGCGATCCTTTGACAAAAAAAGCGTACTTATTTTGTATTCTTTGACCGGAAATAGCGTCTTTTTTTGCGATTATTTGACAGAAATAGTGTCTTTTACGCGATCCTTTAACAGAAATCGCATCTTTCCATGATGCTTTGGCAAAGTATGCATTTTTTTTCACGATCCTTTAACAAAAATCGCAGTTTTACTGCAATCATTTGATGAAAATCGTGGAATTTTTTGCAATCATTTGATGGAAATCTCTTTTTCTCGATTCTTTGACAAAATTCGCGATTTTTCCACGATCCTTTGACAAAATTCACGTCTTTTCCACAATCCTTTGATTAAATTCATGCGATTTTGCACTTTTTTGCGATCCTTTGACAAAAATTGCATCTATTCAGTATTCTTTGACTGGAAATAGCATCTTTTTCGTGATTTTTCTACGGAAATTACATCTCTTCCATGATTCTTCGACGGAAATAGCATCTTTCCTGCAATTATTCGACAGAAATAGTGTCTTTTACGCGATCCTTCAACAGAAATCGCATCTTTCCATGATGCTTTGGCAAAGTTCGCATTATTTTTCACGATCCTTTAACAAAAATCGTGTTTTTACTAGAGATGTACCGAATATTCGGTATCTATTCGGTATTCGGCCATGTTACCGAATATTCGATTAGGCTGAATATCAAAATATTCGGTTAAGCCGAATATTCAGTTTGGCCGAATATCAAAGTATTCAGCCGAATCGAATGCTTAATAAAGCCTTTTAAAACACATTTTAAAAAACTTTTCACAATTACTGCTTTTAACTGTCAATTTATAAATATCTTTAAAATAATTAGAAATAAAATCATATTTAAATAAAATAGAATGTTTTTACATTATTTATTTGCTGTTTGTAAAGTTTAACTTAAGAAAACTTGTGTTTTCGTTTGTTGCATTAACAATGAAGAAGATACCATAACTATATTTTCAACTCACATGCTTTGATTTCTGTAAAATATGATATGATGAGAAGGATGGAAAATGCCCTTATTCATAGGTAAAGAACTATGAGCTAGGCATTCCTTTATTCAGAATTAAGTTGAAAGTATTTATATTGAAAAAAATCTGTCTTGAGTTATTTAAAAAGAACAAATATGAGACTGTATAGTTTTTTTTCAACTATTTTTTCATTATTTCTCTTTGATTTCAAAATGTTTGTTTTAATTCGTAGAAAAAATCATATTTAAGATTTTATTAATTGAAAAAGTCTCATAATTATGCTTCTTAAATAAAAAAAAGGCAGATTTTTTTCAATACTGAATGTTCTTATAAAAAGTTCTTGTTTATCAAAATATAAGTCTCTTTTATTAAATATTATGTAAAATTGTTTTAAAAAGTAACATTTTAATACCTTTAAACTTTGAAATATAAAAAGTATTTGGGAAGCCAAATATTCAGTATTCGGCTGAATAGTTACTATTCCGCTGGCCGAATATTCGGTATTCGGCTCAGCTGTCGGCCGAATATTCGGCATTCGGCCAAAATCACTATTCGGTGCATCCCTAGTTTTTACTGCAATCATTTGATGAAAATCGTGAAATTTTTTGCAATCATTTGATGGAAATCTCTTTTTCTCGATCCTTTGACAAAATTCGCGACTTTTCCACGATCCTTTGACAAAATTCACGACTTTTCCACGATCCTTTGACAAAATTCACGTCTTTTCCATGATCCTTTGATTAAATTCATGCGATTTTGCACTTTTTTGTGATCCTTTGACAAAAATTGCATCTATTCAGTATTCTTTGACTGGAAATAGCATCTTTTTCGTGATTTTTCTACGGAAATTGCATCTTTTCCATGATTCTTCGACGGAAATAGCATATTTTCTGCAATTCTTCGACGGAAATAGCATCTTTTTTGCAATTCTTCGACGGAAATAGCATCTTTTTTGCAATTCTTCGACGGAAATAGCATCTTTTTCGCAATTCTTTGACGGAAATAGCATCTTTTTCGCGATTCTTCGACGGAAATAGCATCTTTTTCGCGATTCTTCGACGGAAATTGCATCTTTTTCGCGATTCTTCGACGGAAATAGCATCTTTTACGCGATTCTTCGACGGAAATAGCATCTTTCTCGTGATTCTTCGACGGAAATAGCATCTTTCTCGCGATTCTTCGACGGAAATAGCATCTTTCTCGCAATTCTTCGACGGAAATAGCATCTTTCTCGCGATTCTTCGACGGAAATAGCATCTTTCTCACGATTCTTCGACGGAAATATCATCTTTCTCGTGATTCTTCGACGGAAATATCATCTTTCTCGTGATTCTTTGACAGGAGTTGCGTTTTCCTACAACTTTTTGACAGAAAACTCGTCTTTTTTTGCAATCCTTTGACAGAGACCACGTCTATTTCACATTCTCTGACTGAGATGATATCTGTTCAGCAATCTTTTAACAGGAATTGCGTTTTCTTCACAAGCTTTTGATAAAAATCATGCCTTTTTTCAAAATTCTTTGATGATATTAGAGTGTTTTTTGCATTCTTTCGGCAGAAATAGCGTGTTTTTCGCGATCCTTTGATAGAAATCGCGTTTTTTTTCCGCAAGCTTTTGACGGCAAACGTGTCTTTTTTGCAGTCCTTTGACAGAAATAGCACCGCGATCATTTCACGAAAATTATGGGTTTTTTCCACGATCCTTTGATGAAAAGCGCGTGTTTTTCACTATCCACTTCCATCCTCAGGAATTTTTAAGAGACCGAATTCCGTCTCAGGACTGAAAAACTTGCACTTATGTTTCTAAGCCTTGCATTATGGCTAAAAAATTGATTTCTTACAATAAAAGAAAGTGATTAAATGTTCTTGACAGTAAAACTACTATTATTTAAGTATATAAAGTAGAATTTAGAATTAGCCAAAAATCTCTTCAAGACTGAAGGTCTTGCACCCATGTCGATAAAATTTGAGATTTTTCCACCAACCATTGACAAAGTACGGTTTTTTCAGCACCCGATAAATGAAATTTGAGATTGTTAAATGACTGATAAAAACTGCACCCCCCCCCCCCCCCCCCCGACAAATTGATGAAGTCGTGATTTTTTTCTCATGTTTTTCATTGATGAAACTTGAGATTGTATGCAGCCAATGAACAAAATTTCCAACTTTACAGCACCTCATCGACAAAATTTGTAACTTTTATATGCACTGATCGATAAAATTTGTGATTTTTTCTGTGCCTGATCTACAAAACTTGCAATCTTTTCATGCCTGATCAACGATATTTCTTCTTTTTCTGCATTAAACAGCGTTCCTTTTTTTTTTTTTTTGTTGGAGCGATAAATAGACAAATTATTTGTTTTTTAGTACAGCCGATGAAGAAAATACGCAATTTTTGACGCATCATCAAGAAAGCTGATGATCTTTACTTGTGCGATCATTGAAATGTGCAATTTTATGCATCTGATAGAAAAAATTTGCGATTTTTCCAAGCTTGATTGACAAAACTTGTGATTTTTCCGTGCCTGACCTTTGAAATTCGATATTTTTTCTACACCTCATTGGCAAAATTCATGATTTTTCTATTTCCTATAAGCAAAATTTGAGATTTTGCACACCTTATCAACCTAATTTAAACTTCCATTTTTAATTCATATCGTAAAAAACAAAGTCCCATTAATATGCCCCTTCCCCCAATCAAATGTAAAGAAAAATCATAAAATAAGAGGGAAGCATTTACATATTAAAATTGTAGTACATATCTATGGATGGTGGTGATAGGGGGATGCTAATGGCTGATCGTCACAAAGTATGCATTATTTTAATTAAGTGAAACTCAGACTTCTGACAAAATTTGCATTTTTTTTTTTTTAAGTATTTTGACAAAATGTGTTTTTCACGACCATTTGACGATAATCGCACTTTTTT
Organism: Maratus speculifer; assembly: GCA_964019185.1. NCBI lineage: Eukaryota > Metazoa > Arthropoda > Arachnida > Araneae > Salticidae > Maratus > Maratus speculifer. The sequence continues at coordinate 194,299,712 of OZ025293.1, read as the reverse complement.
CCATGGTCTTTTCAAAGAATTTGGCATTTATCCATGATCCTTTAGCAAAATTCAGTTTTTTACAGCCCTTTTAGCAAAAATTTGCATATTTTCTGCGATTCTTCAACAAAATTTGCATATTTTCTGTAATCCTTCGGTAAAAGGCACATATCTGCAATTTTTCAGCAAAATTCACATTTTTTTTTCCTGTCTTTAAACAAAATTCATTATTTTTCTACAATCTTAACTTGTCCCATATTTGTGAGGCAATTCCTGGTTATTGCTTAATATAATTTTATTATATTTATATATGATATTTTATCTATTATAAGTGTACACCCTAAAAACTATTGTCTTGCAACTTTTCTTAATCGCAAGTTTAAAGCCTCCTTAAAAATATAACTGTAAATGCAAAAACGGTAAGATAAGACACACCCTATGACAGAAGAACTAAGTAGAAAAACTCTCTTCTTGCAAAATGCTGAAATCATGCATAAACATATATATAGGCAATACAAACATCCAAATGTTATGCCGAGTGTTAAAGATCCATATTAAAGTTTATGTAAAATTTCTTGAAAAAGGATCCAGAAACTTCAGTCATAAAACTGAAAAAATAGACATTTAGTTATATATTTTACTAGCAGCCTTCGCCCGCTACGCTGGTCAGTTTTTTAAGAAACTTTGAATCAAATGAAATTTTTATATCATAGTAATTTTCAGTTTTATATCGTACTTTAGACTGTCTGTCATCGGTGAAAAATCAGTCATCTAAACGGAAAGTTCAATGTTAGTCACCAATGAATGACGCAGCGCTCAACATATTAACAATTTTAACCACATGAAAATTCATTCAGCAGAACATTTAAAATAAAGCCAAACTTTTGTAATTGGATTCATCTGATAAAAAAACATTTCCTAAGTATTCAATTAAACTAGAATGCTATATTTCATTTGTTACAAAATTTCTGAAAAATTATCTAACTAACAATGTAAAATCCATTAAAATCTATCTTGTAGAACTTAAGTTATAAGCGGCCACAATGAAATTTCACTTTGCGTTTTATATATATTGAGATAGTTAAATATAGCTTACATAATCATGTTAACCTGATTATAGAACTCTCTTTCAAAATTATAGGTTGAATAGATTTTTTTGTGCTGTGATTAATACGAAATCCAAACTTTTTTTCATTTATATAGATAAGGATTGAAAATTTCAGGTTTTTGCGCCGAAGACACCGCCAAATCAGGAAAATGTGAAGTATCTCAAGAACTACTGAACTTAAAAATTGCTTGGTACCATTCGATTCAGCATGAAAAAATGCACTAAAATATGTTATCAGTTGAAAAATAACTACAAAAGCCGATTTTTTAGGAATTTTTTTAAAGTTCGTCCCTGTTTTTAAACCCCTTAGGGGTGGAATTTTCAAAAATCCCTTCTTAGCGGCACTTGATGTTATCAGAAGTATTTTTACCCCAATTTTCAAGATTTTAGGTTCGGCAGTTTTTTTGTGATGCGATTAATACGAAATCCAGACCTTCTTTTATATATATAGATAAGGATTGAAAATTTCAGGTTTTTGCACCAAAGACACTGCCAAATCAGGAAAATGTGAAACATCTTGCAAACTACTAAACTTAAAAGAATTGCTTGGTACCATTTGATTCAGCATGAAAAAATGCACTAAAATATGTTATCAGTTGAAAAATAACTTCAAAAGCCGATTTTTTAAGTATTTCTTTAAAATTTGTTCCTTTTTCTAACCCCTTTAGGGGTGGAATTTTCGAAAATTCCTTCTTTGCGGCACCCGATGTTATCAGAAGTATTTTTACCCCAATTTTCAAGATTTTAGTTTCGGCAGATTTTTTTGTGCTGTGATTAATACGAAATCCAGACTTTCTTTTATATATATAGATTAACCAATAAATTTGTAAGGATTAATCTATTTACAGTGGATAAAAAAGTAATAAATACTGCTAATAAATGCTACAAAAATTCTTTGGCTAGTTCATGCTTTGTAAACTATACAAGTCTTTTGTATATGAAATAATTTTGTATCTATACCAAAACAAATCATGGTTTATTATTAAACAATTATGAGATGAATAAAACTTTTACAAGATTGATTATATTTACTTTTACTCAGTTTTAAAAAATTAACTATCAATATACATTCTTTACGTCAAAAAGGATTCTGACCAATAATTACCCCAGAAAGACAGAGAATTACTCCATTTCCAGAACAATTCTTGGTCACTTAAAAGTTATTCCAAATTTCAATTATGTGCATATATATATATAATTAAGATTTTTTATTATATAACCATCATGGGGGGTTTATTCCACAAAAAATTAAGAACAATACCTTTAATAGTTTTCATAATAATTGGATGCTGACTTTTGATCAAGAATTACCTCAGGTGACCAGGGCCGTAACTATAAACTTAGAGGCCCCAGGTGCAGTTTTTTCCTCGCACACTGCTGTTTAAATATTACGCAGTATGATAAATCAAAAAATGGCTTAAAAACATAGAATTGGGCAGGTACTTGGCGCCGACAAAATTTTTGTTGATCCCACTAAAACTAGCATAGGGGAAAAAATACAGACTTCTGATTGGTTGAATACTTTGAAGAGTGTTTTGCTTAGGTTCATTTTTGTTTATGCAACTTAATCATATGTTTCTGGGTACTTACGTATTAACACCAGGTGAAGAATAAGAATAAGCAGAAGAATAATAAAGAACATCCTTGTTCGCATGTACACAAAAGATGCCGTCAAAAATGAGCAAACAACGAGGCAACAAGGAATCCTAAACATAACTACATGCACGTAAGAACAACAAAATTGCTCTTTATTTGCACATTAGCATAACCTCTGCTGCGGCGTTGTTAATACATAAGTACACCTGTTCCTGATTCTGCTTAAAAACCTTTTGAAAGATAAGTTTTGATAATTTTTTTTTTCGATTTTATCGAAGAGAGATTTTCTAGAATTTTTTAGACACGTTTTGTATCATTCAAGTGATCAAAAACTCATATTTTCTTTCTTATACTAGCTTCGGTGTGATCGGCAAACACAACATGACACATTCGACTCGACATTTTGCTGTCTGCTCTAGAGCTGATTTTGCATGTGAAGTGTACAGAGTATATCGACAGACATGCAAAAACATTTATTCTAGTGCTTTGATTTATTTAATTACTAACTTTTAGCTAGGTGCTGGGCATTTTATAGGAAGTTAGACAAGAAACTAAAATCAATAATGTTTTTTAACCATCAATTTGGGGGCCCCCCAGGTATGGAGGCCTTGGGGTAGTGCCCTGGCAATAGCTACGACCCTGCAGGTGACCCTACCCAGGTAAAACATTAAATCTGATTACTTATATTCATTCTAGTGGACAAACAGCCAGTAAATGTTAATATAAATATACATAATGATTTCATAAATGCATACATTAAAAAATTGTTTTTAACATGATTGGAAATTAGCAATGATAAACAAAATAAACAATTGATAACAGTTTTTGGCAATCATTTAACGGCTCAATAAATATACAAGACTGGGCATACCCTGCACTTTATCAAATTATATAATCAAATGTGTTTTGAGTCTTCAAAATGAAGTGGCCGATTTTTTTTTTTTTTTCCCCCTAAACATGCCAAAATGCAATTTTTGAAAATTATTGCAAGTCAAACTCAGCGATAAACAAATATGGTGGTAACGCTTAAAACTAAATTGATATTTCAAAACAAAATTCCTTCGCAGTTTTGTACTCGTAATAATCTCAATAAAAGAGGCCCATTCTCAAAATTTCTTTCAATAAAACAGGTCTCTTCTCAAAGTTCCATTCGATAAAAATGTACTTTCATTGATTATTTTTATTAAAATTTTAATATTTTAACAAATTAAACTTACCATAAAGAAAAACTTTAGCAGAAGGATTTAAAGAAGTAATCATTAATAAACATTTGTTGTTATTTTGAGAAACTGTATTTCATTTTTGGGGAAAATGTTTCTTACACACAAAAAAAAAGTATAAAGATATGATACAAATCTAAAAAAGAACTTTTACTTTTTATAAAATGGGTCCTAAGAAAAAAAAAATGTATCGATTGCTCATAAAGTTAGGTAAATAATGTTTAAAGAAATGCTTGTATCTTTACATTAAGAAAACGTGTACTGATGTTTGCAAGTCACCTACCCTACAATATTTAAAATTTTTACTCAGTTATAAGTATTAAATAATTAGTGTATAAAGAATATTTAGCAAAGCACTTACCTTTTACATAAAAAAAATCCACAAGGAAACGTTGAATTCAGATATCTCACGCGCCGCTATTCAACACACAAACACAAATCACAGCGGAAGCCGCCATTATTTTAATCGAAATCAAGCCTCGCCTCGTCAATGTTGCCACTCTTCTTTTTCATTATGACAAACTTACACGAATAATATGGCAGAATATCGATACCAAATCAGTGTCGCGAAGAAAATTATCATATACATGGTATTAAAGGTGATACCGTAAAACACATACATAAGTGACATATTAAACTACTGTCATGTATAGGATAATTGATAGATAACAAGAATTTAACGCTTTTACAGGACTACGATTTACTATCGTCTTTCTGTAATAATATTGGCACAACTTGTATGATATAACTTTCTTTTGTCATTAAAACATGCCGCAATGATACTTGAAAATCGATGTACTTGACAAACATGATAATTCTGACATCCGATCGTGTCTTTTCCGACAAATTTGTGTTAGCTGGGTAGGGATAAGCTAATTTTTAAAAAATCTGAGACTAACAGTACATCAGAAAATAAAAAGTTAGCAAATAAAAGAATCTTTGATTGTCAATTATGGTGTGGCATTTAAAACATTTCCAAATCACACATATTTTTTTTTGTTTCTTTGTTTGAGAAAGGGAGTACAAAAATTTTAAAACAATTTTAATACAGTTTCTTATTTTAGGAACATATAAGGATGCAGAAATATCTCATAATAAAAGAAAATCTTGTTTACAGGGGTGTAATATCCAAGGACCAGTTTTATCAGTCATTGGTTAAAGTGAAGTTAACTTAGAGGTTATTGACAGGTTCAAAATTCTTAAGACACGTGCTGATGTCATGGTGCAGAGGGGGGGGTGTATGCTAAAATACAAATGAAAGCATTTGCTAAACAAAAAATAAAGTTAAAGAAAGCTAGCTATCAAGATTTGACGACTAGGAATAATTTTTCTATAATTTAGTTTCATTTGACGACCAACGACTGCTGATTTCTAGTCCTGTATCCACATCAAAACACTTTCTGCGAAATTGTTTTATGTTTTGACTTATTGCATCTGAAATTTTAATCCAAAGAGTAATTATAATGAAAGGAATAAAACACTGAATTAAAAAAACAACCTTTTAGTTCAAATAATCTTTTTATTGTAAACACCAAGAATGTATTAATTATTATTAAACAAAGACGTGACACTATGTGGAACTGATGCCACTAAGAAAGTTTTGAAGACATAAGTATCTAATAAAAATGATAAAAATTTAAATTGGCTTTTGCTATAGTTAACGTTAAACAACCAAAATAATGCATGCCACAAAGTAACTAATCTTATAAAATTATCAGTTTTTGTAATTAACTGTTTATATAAAATTAATACATAGCATGAGTAATTTAACAAGTTGCTTGAGATGTGGAGCACAATAACAGGTTGAAACACAGAAATTTCTGCATCTTCTTCATGATAAAGAGTAGGAAACTTTTCGTGTATCAAACATGGTAATGTAAGTACTGTAAATGTAAGATTACTATCTGAAATAATAATAATAACACATTAAGGAAAACACACACAAGACAGTCCAATTAAAATGTATCATCAAAGTACAGCAAAAATGGTAGATGAACAAAAAAAGAATGAATAAAATTTAAATAAAATTTAAATTATAACTCACAAGGCTATCAAAGCCTGGCAGCTAATGTGCCCGCAGGTTCTGTATGTAACGTGATAACTCTTTATATAAATATCAGATTTGGTTCAAATTTTATATGTAGGTTCATTTTGATAAGGTTCTTCACTGATTAGCATTGGAGGCTCATTGGTTAAATATGAAGGGGGGAAAAGAGAGTGCTACCCCCCCTTAATTTATATAAATATGCAGAAATCATGCAGAATTATCTAATTTTTTAAAATTTTGTTAATAGGTTCACTCTGATAAGGCACTTCCCTGATTAGTTTTAGGGGCACATTGGTTAAGTAAAAAGAGGGGTGGCACCCAGGTCAAAATTTATGCTTGTACCAGCAACAAAAATATGCTAGTTATTGCTACTTATTGCTATGTCTGCTAGATTTCCATGCTATTATATGCTAGCTAGCATCACATGCTATATCGCTAGCTTGTATAACAAAAGCATGACAAGCTATATGCAAACATTTCATGTTTATTTCCACCTGTAAAAGCATAAAGTGGGCCAATACACACCACGAATTGCTGGAAAATCTGCTGGAACCAGCAATGGGTAATGCTAGTTTATGCTATTTTACTTGTTGGGTAATAGCACTTGGTGCTTGTCTAGCAAACAAATACCAACATTAATTTCGACCTGGGTAGTTAATCCACTGTCCAATAACTTACAGTTGATTTCTTTTATTTTTGGAAGGGCATTATTCTGTGAAATAAGAGTATAATATACAGTTGTATGTATAGCCTGCGAGCTCAATGCCATCAGTTTAACTGGGCACTTTCCTCTTTATTGCCTATTTTCGGACAGCACGAGAAAATTACATGAGTAACTCATACTTGTCATTTAGTTATTCTTTTCCTGTGTTATCATTAAGAGTTACAAACTACAGGGTGGTCATAAAAAAACTTTGCCGATATATGGAGCTCTAGCGGCCAGTCCGCTCAAGCGATCGAGGTGAAATTTCAGATATAGCTATTCAGAGGTATGAGGTCGAGATTCTGTGAATGGCAATAAAATATCGCGCACGGTTACGGTTATAGTTACAGAAACTCGAAATTTTTCAATGGCAACACCCATTTTCTCATCACAAAATGCTCAGCGCATGCAAAAACCCTAAAGAGCATTGGAACGGTATGGTTATTGCAATAAACGGACGCGTTATGCTCGCATAAAATCAGCTCTACGAACGGCTCCCAAAAAACACGACCAAGGCGTACAAAGAAAATTTGAATGTGACCGAGACAAAATACCAATTACATAACGTCGTTTGCCAGATAGTCAGCGTAGAAAACAGATAAAAACTGGGATGGGAGTGTTAGTTCTTCAGTTGGAGTTCGCAGATGCCAACAAAATGACTTCGTTCGTGGTGAGTTGGTAAAACTATTATCAAAATTCGATGAATGTTCGAAAACCTGGCGCGTTTACCGTCGAAATCATCGCCAAATACGTAGCCTAAGCATTTCACAAGCTCTTCGTGATTTAGTAATGAAATTCGAAGCAATTGGCTGCACCTGCGATAGTCCGCGATCCGGACGACCAACTGTTCCTGAGGATACTGTTACTAGTGAAAAATGCTCCAAGGAGCAGTGCAAAAGCAGAATATGATTTTAATTGAGCATTAAAAAGTAATGGACAAGTGCTTCTGTTAATTACTGAGCATGAGGAAGGATAAGGGATCCCTTCTTGGCTACAACTCACTTCAATGCCAACTTTGAAAAAATCATATTTGCGCTTTTTCCATATAAAAGAAATTTGCGGTTCTTTAGTAGAATTTTCCACCGTGCTTTAGATGTTAACCAGGGGTGTAGTCATAAAAATAACATAAGATATATGCTCTAAGCAGAGGGATATTCTAGAATGTGTATACTATAAGCTTTCTTGAAAAACAGAGGGTATATGGTGTTCTATTAAAAAGTCCAGAAGGTGTACGGCGTATAGCCTGTACTACATCTCTGATGTTAACTGCACTGTTCACTCTGCACTATACTACAAATCAATTTTCTGTGCAATTATTATACACTTAGGGTATGCTTGGTGGCAGTGCATGAATGTGATACCTGCAGGAACTAGGTATCTGGCATTATGTCGCCTTCCTTTACATTTATGTCTAATTAAGCTGCATCTTTACTGGTTACGTCTTTACACTATACATTTTTATAGTAACTGCGACTGATTTGTTTTCACGGAAAAAGCGCAAATATGATTTTTTCAAAGTTGGCATTGAAGTGAGTTGTAGCCAAGAAGGGATCCTTTATCCTTCCTCATGCTCAGCAATTAACAGAAGCACTTGTCCATTACTTTTTAATGCTCAATTAAAATCATATTCTGCTTTTGCACTGCTCCTTGGAGCATTTTTCACTAGTCCTTCTATTTTTCCATATTCCATAGGGATACTGCACAACTTGTTTTGTATTTTATATATAGAAAACAAAATCTTATTTGTATTGAAATTAAAAAATGCTACATACTCTAATACTCTGGTGTTACAAATTAAAAAAAATTTTAAAACAAGTTTTTCTATACCAAAATTCTACGGTGGTTTTCAAAAAAAGAAAAAAAAAAGAAAAAAAAAATCAGTTTTTTACTAAAGTGAATAAAATAATAAATCCTTTCAAAGAATAGATTTTTCATTCAAATATCCATTATTTTTGCCAAAAACAGGAACTTTTTTTATGCAAGAGTAAAGTTTGATACAAAAACCATGCTTCTTTTTTTTCTTAATCCGTATTTATTACGGACTTGTTAAAAACGTACTCCACCGCTTTTATAGGAAACGATTGCTTTACTGTGTTATGGAGCATTCTCATTGGCCATAAAGAGACATTCTATAAAAGCTGTGGAGTGACTCTGCAACAAATGGGTCAAATTTTTAACAGTGCACTTGTATATAATATCTCTATTCCAACCAATGAGAAAGCGCCATTTCACGGCCAAGTAACCGTTTTCTATACAAGCAGGGGAGTGCGTTGCAGCAAAATGCAGCAGATTTTTAACAGTGTGCATATCCTTGGCGCTATAGTTTACAGGAGTGGTACATTGTTCAAAATTTGAAACTTTTGCTGCATCGCCACTCCATCACTTTGATAGAGTATCTCTATTTTGATCGATGAGAATCCTCGATAATGCATTTAAATAATCGTTTTCTACTTATCTACTATATCGTTTCCGTATATTTATTTTATTAATCAGCACCAAGGTGCGCACTTTATTAGAAGACGCGCTCTATTAGAGGGCGCATTCTATTAGAATAAATACGGTATATACTTATAATAAATACACTTTGTTAAAGTACAGGGCCCCAATATTTGACAGGTATGCCAGGCATTTTTGCCATTGATGCCATTGTGCTAAAAACAAAATATAAATAAATGAAAAAAATGGATAAAATATAAATTTGGCATGGTGCAAAAAATTGCCTAATTTAAAATTAAAAATCAAATTTGACAGCCACCAGGGCTAGACACCGTGCATAATTATTCAAGTAAATGATTCATCAACACTAGAACGCCCGAAAATTCTACTTAAGTTTGAAAATAATATTTCTCACCAGAATTTTTATTCAAAATTATTTAATTGATTTATTTAACGTAAATTTGCGTGGATTAGATTTAAATTATTTCAAGAAAATTTTTCTGGTTCGAATTGAAATTTAGTTACATGATTGGAGTCGAATCGACTCCATCCGGGCGTTCTAGTGTTAAAAAATGACAAAAATCAGCATGTCAAAAATTTCAAAAAAAATTCATAATTCGTTAAAAAATTAAGTTAATAATAAGAGAAAAAAAAAGCATTCTGTATTTTTTTATGCTTAATCGAATGGTGTAACTGGTTTTTCTCTCCGATGATCACAAGTACCTTAGATTAATGACTGCTATTATTTTATTTCATCTTGTAAAAAAACTGTTTAACGTAAAGCTATGAATTTTTGCAGGATTAATTAGCATCGCAAAATCTTTAAAATAAACTTTACCGCAACATTCTATCTGCAATAGAACGTTAGATATACCCATTTATGACCAAGTTTGGAAAATACGCAATTTCAGAAAAACCGCCCAGCGAAATAACATTTTCTCGATGACTACCTCGGGATAAAAAGTTTGTCTTTTGTTTAAAAAAAAAATTAAGTTTTTATCTTTAGTAGTTTTCGAGAAAAGTGCTGTGACACAAAATTTTTGTCCGATTTTCAGAATACTCTACAGTACACCTACAGTATGCCATAAAAAAAATAATTTTTGTGCTATGTTGTGCTTCTTGGTCAGACGAACATTTAAAAAAAAATCATCAAAATTCGATAAGTATTTAGTTAGTTATTGCAAAAAGAAAAATTGAAAAATCCGTGTGCATCATCGCTCAATCATATTATTGTTGCGCGCTGCCGCGCGCACAATGATGCAAGTGCGTCACATAGTGACAAGAGGACACATGCAAACTACAAAAGATGCATCTCGTGTATTTGATATGCCAAAATCAATGGTCTTAAAGTTACTGCGCTCTATAATTCGCATGTTTTCTTACCGGTACCAGCACGCCCAGATGTTGAAAGTGAGAGATCATCAACAACATATAGATTTTGTTTATGAATTTCTTATCCAATATGATGGAGATAACGATCGGCCTCTTCGCATATTATGAACGGATGAGGCACATTTCATCTTAACTGGTAACGTCAATGGCCTCCGCGATCCCCCGACCTCGCTCCTATGGATTTCAGGTTCTAGAGATATCTAAAATCTAGAGTCTACATACGCAATCCGCAAACTTTACAGATTTGAAAGATTCTATCAAACGTGCCATTGCAAACATCCCTCATGCGATGTAACGTTCGGCTGTACTGTCCACAGTCGCCACCATGCAAAGTGTAATTGCTTGTGATGGCACCCATGTGGAAAATATGTAATCAAAATAAAAGTTTTCTTTTCTCCGATCTGTATTGTAATCAGAGATTAGTGTACTGACTTTGTGTCATATGCAAATTTCCTCCTTACGCCCAATCGAGATTTTTTTTATGGGAGGGGGGTGGGATTCACAGAACAGTCTTTTGTGCATGTATAACATGACTGTTTCTTGCTATACACGCACGGTTCCAACGCTCTTCAAGGTTTTCGCATGCGCTGAGCATTTTGCGATGAAAAAAATTGGTGTTGCCATTGGAAAATATCGAGTTTCTGTAACTATAACCGTAACCGTGAGCGCCATTTTGTTGCCGTTCACAGAATCACGAGCTCATATCTCTGAATAGCTATATCTGAAATTTCACCTCTATCGGTTGAGCGGACTGGCCGCTAGAGCTCCATATATCGGCAAAGTTTTTTTATGACCACCCTGTATTTACATTATTAACCATATTTACAAAACATATTTTGCAACAAAGTGTCTATTCCAGATTAGCAACGAATTTCCCTAATATGTCCTGGTATCCCATAACAGTAATAATAATAAAAAAATAAGGAATTTTATTCAAATTTATTTGTACGCCCCTATTATGTGACCTATATTGGCACTAATAAATGAATATATGGTCACAACCCCTCGTTTTTTCCCTTCATTTTGGGAATAACGAATTTTCAACGTATTCTATTGACAATTATTTTCAAAATTTTCAAGATGTGATTTTGCGACTTTCACAAAAGTTGCTCTATGCATTTGGCTAACATAATATGCAAATGAAATTTTGATATCTTTGACGCATGCGCAGTGAAAAATTATTTAGTAAACCTACTCAATATTCGAACAATTTTTATTATTTTTTAATACCCTATGTGCAATGTTGTTTGTCGCATTTTCTGAAAAGAATGTTACTTTATATTAAGAACTCTTAAAATTATAAGCAAAAATCTTGGGTAATTTGAGACTGTTTTTCGGATTAGTAGAAAACCTTAATTTTTCTACGACTTTACATGCTATCGACATAAAAATGAACACAGTTTATTACAATAACCCACTTAATCATAATCTACAGTTTGAGCGCTTTTGCTACATTAGTTTTGACAGGGTTATCCAAAAGATATCCAAAAGGCATTCATTCTTTTTTAATTTGTTGACGGTCCCCTATTGGAGTTCCGGAATAAAACCTTCAGGGAAATATATGACTTGTACTACACTACCTGACCATTGATTATCGTCCACTTGCGATTTTAGACATTTTGTTAAATATCTAGAAAAATACATGAGGAATTATCCTGAAACTCACAGTGTATAAACATAATAGGACAGGTCATATATATCCGTGAAGATTTTTCCCAGAAACCTTAGAGGAGACCGTCAACAAATTAAAAAAGAATGAATATCTTTCGGATAACCCTGTCAAAACAAATGCAGCAGAAGCGCTCAAACTGTAGATTGTGATTAAGTGGCTTATTGTTATAAACTGTGTTCATTTTTATGTCGATAGCATGTACACTCGTAGAGAAATTAAGGTTTTTATAAAAATAGTCCCAAATGTTTCCAAGATTTTTGCTTATAATTTGCAGAATTCTTAATATAAAATAATAATATTTTCTGAAAATCTGACAAACATTGCACATAGTAAACAACATTGCACATAATACCCTGTAATCAGAATTAAAAAATAATAAAATTTGTATGAAAGATGAGTAGGTTTACTAAATAATTTTTCACTACGCATGCGTCAACGATATCAAAATTTCATTTGCATATTATGTTGGCTAAATGTATAGAGCAACTTTTGTGAATGTCGCAAAATCATAGCTTGAAAATTCTAAAAATAATGGTCAATATAATAAGTTGAAAATAAGTTGTTCCCAAAATAAAGCAATAAAAAAAAAGAGGGATTTTTCTCAAATGTAGTAGTAAGTTCCGTATTGTGTATTCTATATTGACACTAATCAATGAATATATGGATACAACCGCTCTTGTTTTTGCTTCATTTTGGAAATAACGGATTTTTAAGTGATTCTATTGACGATTATTTTCAGAATTTTCAAGCTATGATTTTGCAACTTTCACAAAAGTTGCTCTATATATTTAGCCAACATAATATGCAAATGAAATTTTGATATCGTTGACGCATGCGCAGTGAAAAATTATTTCGTAAACCTACTCATTTTTCATACAATTTTTATTATTTTTTAATTCTGATTACAGGGTTTTATGTGCAATGTTGTTTGTCACATTTTCAGAAAATATTATTATTTTATATTAAGAACTCTGCAAATTATAAGCAAAAATCTTGGAAAAATTGGGGAGTATTTTTATAAAAACCTTAATTTCTCTACGAGTATACATGCTATCGACATAAAAATGGACACAGTTTATAACAATAAGCCACTTAATGACAATCTACAGTTTGAGCGCTTTTGATGCATTAGTTTTGACAGAGTTACTTTGACAGAGTTACATTCATACTTTGTTTAATTTGTTGGCGGTCCCCTATAAAGTTTCTTGAAAAAATCTTCACGGAAATACATGACCTGTACTATATTGTTTATACACTGATAGTTTCAGGATAATTCCTCATGTATTTTTCTAGATATTTTGCAAAATGTCTAAAATCGCAAGTGGACGATAATCAATGTCCAGGTAGTGTATTATATTTATACACTAAGATTTTCAGGATAATTCTTCATACATTTTTCTAAATATTTAACTAAATGTCTAAAATCGCAAGTGGACGGTCATCTCTGGCCATATAGTGTATATCAGGAGCTTTAGGGAACTGGCTAATTCTTTATTTCCCCTTTTGCTATATGGGGGAAAGTCGGGTGGAATGGGACAGTAGGTTTTTGTTTTTGTGCATTATTCTAAACATTTCATCGATCGCACACAAGATGAAGCAATGGTAATCCATTCTTCAGTTTACAAAAAATATTGTTATGCATAGACTTGCAAATGTATGAAAGAAAAAATTATTTCAAAAATCCAATTTAAATTTGATTTATTTGCTTTCAATATATTAAAGGCTTGTTTATGTATAAATGTAATAGTTTTCCTGTTTATGGAACATTATACTGTATATTATCCATAATTTAAACTAAGCCTAAAGCAGCATTTTTGTTTGAACAAGAAGTTTAACACAAATAAGGAAGTGGCGCGGAATGGGACATGCCAGAAAAGGGAGGAATAAGACGCGCCCAGTTCCTTTTTCAAATTAATAATAATGCGAATTTCTAACATGCAAATATTTTTAAAGGATAATATATTAATTTTAACATTGATAATATATATATTCATACTTCAAAATGTAAATAAATTGGTGATTATTTAAGGCGCAACGCTAGGCACAGAAAAAGACCCGGATGATAATGCAAAGTCTATGGGGGCGTTCTTTTCAAATATTTCGTCCAAATTTTAATATTTTTACGTGATTGTTTTGCACAAGATTGCTGAGGGCGATCCGCAACCGGCGTAGTTTTTACTTTTTCAGTTTCGGTTTCAGATTTTTTTTAAAAATTACTTTAACTTACGAAATCGATTTAAACTGGTTCTGAAATTGAAACTATCGTTATACAAAAAATATAAAAGCAAAATCGAAAAAATAAAATAAAAACTAGGCCGGTTATGGATCATCCTCAGCTGTCTTGTTCAAAAAAATCATGTTAAAATATTAAAATTTGAGTTAGGTATTTGAAAAGAACGCTCCTATAGACTTTTACATTATCATCCGGGTCTCTTTCTGTGCCTAGTGTGGGGCCTTAATGACACCTATGACAGAGAATCCTGAATTTTCATTCCAGTCATGAAGATACTGGAATTTTATATTGTGGCATATACATTATCAACTTACAACCTTTGGTTGATTGTTTATCTTACCGACACTATAGGTTATTTTGTGCCTTATAGCTTTTTTTTATTATTGCTGTCCCATAACTCTTAATGAGGAGGTATGAGACACATTTTGAAACTTACGTTCTCTTTAAAATAAAATAGTATTTGCACGTTTTGTTTCTATATTGTTCAGGGGAATTAAAAAGTGTTTTACCTTGCATCCTATAAATTTAAATTTTTCTTTTTGTATATAAAAAAAATCTTACTTTTGTAAAAAAAAGTCCCACACCACCCCACTCTCCCCTATATAGATATTATATATTAATACACCATTTACATGAAAATAGAATTTTTATCAATAGTATTAAAATGCAGTTTAAGGGCTAACAGTTTATTGTATATCCTTAGGTTTTTACCACCTTCTCCCCAGGTTTTTACTGGTAAAAAGCCAACCCTGTTTACTGGTCTTGTTTCAGAACGGGTAGAATGAAAGATTGTTAAAAATTATATCATTAGAAAAATGTTTAGGATTTATAAATGACAGTGCAAAAATCGCCTTTAAAACACGAGATCTTCATCACCTGCGGAAAAATTTCACATTTGTGTAAAATTACGATATAAGTTTTTATTCATTGTTATATTTTTTGAACACACACTATTTCTGTAAACTATTCTGAAGTTCAGTGGAGTAAATACAGATTGTTTTCCTTTTATAATTTGAATGTTCATGACTAAAAATTTGTCATATCGGATGATGTTGATGATTGAGAAGGGGGGGGGGACTGATTACGGTCTAATCAAACTTAAATTACTATTATTGAAAAAAATATTTTATTTTATTTAACCATAAAATTCTGTTACTAAATAAGGTTTAATGCGAAAGAATAATTTCGAAAAAAATGGGTGTAAATCTGCATAGCCGATAATCAGATCATAAGGTATATTCATTTCAATTCCCTAACATTTTCTCCCTTTTTGAAAGAAAATGAAACCAAAAGTATGAAAATATGAAGAATTGGGAGTAAGAAAACATAATGGTAAACCGAAGATACCACTAAATTCGGGTTTTTAGGCATTTCCCACCAAGGTATGACTTGGCTGACTAATAACGTTTTAATATGCAAATCGAGGTTTTATCCGTGATTTTTATCCTTAAATGAGACTAAATGATTGTCCGTGCTACCGCCCCCCCCCCCCCGATCTAATCTTATTATGAAGATTATTTTGGAAATAATGGTGGTTAATAAGGAAAATATTAATAATGAAAACCCTGTAAATAAGTTTTGATTACTTTAAGATTTGCAAGTATTCAATTGTCTTAAATGAAAAAGTTACCCCCCCCCTCTCAAATAAAGACAAATCAGGTATACTGAAACAATATTAGAGAAGTTACGCGAGGCTGCAATATGGTGTGAATTAGCCTTTATAGGAAGGGTTCGAATAGCATCTATCCGACAATATATGCAAAGCCGGCCAGATGCTGTCCGAGATCCCGTGTAAAGGTTAAAATTAAAACTTCGCGAATAAAATTAATTGCTTTTAACTGTATATAGACGCAAAAACATATTTTAACCTTAACTGCTCTGACAAAAATTGTTACACAACTACTGTGACCTGTCTGTCAGACCATTTAATCTGAAGATGGATAAAATGTTTCATTAATTCTCAGAATACTATTTATGTATTAAACTTTATGTACAAGAATATTATAAATCAGATTCAGCTATTCAAAAGTATTTAGAGTTAGTAATAAGACTCCAAACTAAAAAAATCTGACCAGTATCTATAGTTAAACTAAAAATTACAAGTTAAACTGTGAAACTTGAAAAACTCACGGTGTCAGAGACCACTAACAGCAGTTAAGGGTTAAATCTAAACAGTTGAGTTTAAACACAAGGTAAAATGGTCATAGAATATTCCGATTACAACAAGATTCGTCTATAATAACTGATTTGTAATGAAAAAATATGTAAATATTTTTACAATCTTTCATTTCGCTCTTTCTAATTGTGCGTCCTTAGGATTCCCGTGCCTAGAGCAGTTTGCTCCAATTGCTCCTCGGTAGCTAAGGCCTCGATAAATCATTTAAAAATATTGACATGTAAACGGGAAATTGTAAAATAACTGCCTCATAGCTTTAACATTAGCAAGCGGGTATTTTGGTGAGAGTGTAGCTTGTAGCTTCACATAATAAACTTACCAATCAATCATACTAACAAAAAAATCTGATTTACTGTTTTCTTATGACATTACATATACGGATGTACGATAAATTAACGTAACAATAAAATAAAATAAAATAAAGTTAAATCTTACCTTTAATCAGACTGCCCGGTTCACTGGTCGCGCAAATCGGATCATTAAGTCCTCATTGTTGTATTATTGTAGCTCAGTGGTTAGTCCTCAATTAATATAGCCAATTTACACACCGCCATGTTTTGCTTTGCTCACACCCGTAAACTTTACTTGCCGACACCGAAAGCAGAAAGACACACGTCATAGCGCATGCGCAAGTTGCCAGTCACCCGATGAGGTGGTACAGTGCTGCCAATACGAAGTACATGGCACCTTATTTAGCTCCCATCATCCAGGAACAGATCTGTCGTCACCCCAACCACATATTCAAGCTCCTATGACACCCTAGGGTTCCAAATGGCACCACCATTTCACCTCCGGGTCCCAAATGGCACCGGTTTGTCACCTTTATTTTTAACAGTGAACCATAAGATCTGTAGTTTTTTACAAAATCTTAATATTCGTTTACCAATGTTTTTTCAATGATACAGTTAATAAATCAAATATTTATTGTATGGAACCCTCTGAGCGCGAATAATACTCGCAATTAACCATTTATTACTGAAGAAATGAAAAACTATTTTAGTAGATTTAGTTCATATGTATATACACACTCACGCATAAATAAATATATGTATCTATGTGTGAGTGTGTATTTCCACATGCAATATTTTTTTTAACAGTGCAATTCAATGTTTAGATACATATTCACTGATTATAAGCAGAATATTGTTGAATGATGATGAGTTTGTGCATTTCTAGAAAAAAGTAAAAGAGATAATCTATTTTTCATAGTTATGTTTGGAAATTAATGATAAAAACCAATCATTTGGTGCCTGAAGATTATTTGATATGTTATTAGTAATTAAAATATTTATAAAAGTATATTGTTAATATTTTTATATAAGATACTTTATCTGTTAGAATTTAAAAAATATTACAATTTTTTTACTTTTCTATAAGCAGTAATTTTTCTTTAAGTATATAATTAGATTTTTGCGATAGCGATTTAATATATAGTTTTTAAATCCACAAAATTTAAAACAAGTAGTTATTACAATTTTAAAATGTACAACCTCTGACAATAAAGTCGGTGAATATTCCTGTAACATTAAAGTAGATGAAATATTAACAAAAGTTACCATACCATCATTCGAAATCGTCATATCTCATAAATATGCATCGCTGAGATCTGTTATACATATCCTGGGAAATTCGCAAGAAGTCTTCTTTTGGGATGGAGTTCAAAAGCTTCGTCACGTTTCGTTGGATGTCAGCAATATGGTCATATCTCTTTAAAAGAGAGTTTGAGTGGTGGAAATAGGAAGAAGTCTGGAGGATTGAGATCTGGAAAGTATGGTGGATGTTCAATTTGCACCACCCCTCATGAATTTCTTTCGATGTCTTGCAAAGATTAAAACCAAGCTTTAAACTGATCTTTTGTTCGTTCATTTTCTTGTTCTCAGTTAAGAACCAACACATTGAACAAGCACTTAGTAAAGCACGTCTTAAACAGAACATAAACGACGCTCAACTGAACAACGGTTAGGGAAGATGATCAACACTTGCCTCTATGCAGCTGCAGCGTTTTGTTTCCCCAATGTTGCCAAATCGGTCGTTCTGAATTCATTCACTGAACTTATTTGTCAGAATAGTAAATAAATGTAAAATTGGAATATCATTTCGGAAGAAATAATCGACATGAGTGAACAGAATAATATTGTAAAGAGTTATTGTGAATAGTGTAAAGAGTTATTGTGAATAGTGTAATGAGATAAGGATGATTAAAAATGCAATTTTAAGTGTCAGATTTAGTGGAAAGAAAAGTCTGGCTCGATTCTTTCTTTCTTTCTTTTTTTTGTGGAAGAAATAGTAATTAATCATTTTTCTTTCGCATTAAAAATATACAACTATTTAATACTAAGACATCATAAACTATTTATAAAAGCATTTTTTGTGTGCGCACACATACATATATATATTGAGAAAGAGAGGTGGGGGTTCTAATTTTAAAAGTAAGAAAAAAGTTTTTTAAAAAATAAGAAAAGTTCTAAAACATGTATAAAATTAATAAAAAATTACGCCCAAGTATTGCTTTTGTGGGACACTTATTTAAAACATACCAATGAGTCTTAAATTATTTTTATCAATTACTATTCTCAACTGCATTTCCAAGTATTTCCTCACAAATAAATTTATTCTTCTCAGATTACCAATCGATAGCTTAAATAGTATTACCTAATATGCATGTTTTCAACATTTTTTTCCTAATGATATGTCAATTTATGAAAATCTTAATTATTTATCAAACTACATCAAACTTTATAAAGAAAATTACTTATGCAAATTTCTTTATTTAAATGCTAATAAATTAAACGAATTATTCTATTGTATATTTCTATCAAATATTATCTGTTTTAAATAGCATAAGTAAAAGAATACTCGACTCATTATGATTTGTCGAATGTATAATAAGAAGACATGCGAGAAACAACATTCGTGTCAGAAATACTCTTGACGGTTCTGCTGGTTAAAAGTGACATAATGCCCTTGTTACTTTATTAAAACAGATAAATAAAGGTAAAATAGAATAATTAAATTTTTTCCTCGTGACAGTAAGTTGCCGTTATCTTTATGAATTTCAGCGATATTAAATTTTCGTTTCTTATAAGGTATTTATTCTTTAGACAAAAGAAAATGTTATGTTTATTTTTACAAGCACTATTAATTTATTATTATTTAACGTCTTTGTTTTCGGAAATAATTTTTATTTCATTTTCTTAAAATTTTCTATTTAATGTTTATTTCATACAAAACTTCTAAAACAAAATTGTACATTTAACAAGAATATTAATTTTGAAGATTAATTTTGTTTTACGATTTGTTTGAAGTCGCTGAAATAGCGTAAAATTTATATAGATAGGATTAAATGGGGCAACTGGGCCAAGATTTTTGCAATGCAGCAATGGAGATGCAGGCAACTCAGCTTCCAAAAGCTAATGTTCATTTGAATTAAAGTTTAGATCTCTTTAAATATGTTCAGCTGGGTTCACTCTATCAGACCGAAACTTTTAAAATTAAATTTTAAAGTCTAAATATAAAAAATATGTGTATTTAACTGTTCTTTCTTCGTGGAATCAGTTGAAAATGGGGCAACTGGACCAGAAGCGTCTGTGATCCACACTTTTGTGTTTTTTCATATAGTGTATCAGGTCCTGTTTGAAAAAGTGTAAACAAATAAAAAAAATTCAATCAGGCAAATCATGTAAATTATACATCAACTAAAGAGCGTTGTAAGGGAAATCTTCGAGGTGAAGGTGTCTAAAAAAAGCACTAAATCCGAAATTATTAGATGTATTTATATGAAAAGCATAGGAATTAAGTGAGTACTTAGCTGCCAATGCTCTTCCAACTGAGCCATCCCGGACACGAACATCACTGGAGGACCATTTCACCCAAATAACCTCAACGATCATTTAATCTGATCTGATACTATGGATCAGAATAAATCGAAGGTCAATATATGGAAACTGCAGAAAACGCTGCATACGAAATCGTTTTCTGCGTTCCCATATATTGACCTTCGATTTATTCTGTTGAGCTGATCCATAGTATCAGATCAGATTACATGATCGTTGAGGTTATTTGGGTGAAATGGTCCGCCAGTGTTCGTGTCCGGGATGGCTCAGTTGTAAGAGCATTGGCGGCTATATAATTAATTTGCCGATTGAAAAATCGTGCCTTAAATTATTCTAATAAGTGCGTACTTGTGTACTTTAGTTTTGGTAATAAGTACTAAAGTTACAGGGATATTTTAGGGAAAAAATAAAGAGATAAATCTATGAACAAACAGCTACGCACAGCCGCAAATGAAGTGCGATATGTCCAATAAACCTGTAGAGAATGTAACCATGTTTCTATATCGAATAGAACTATTTTTATTGATTTCGATAATTTTTTTACTAATTTACCTTTGTCTTATTCACACATCTCCATTTGTATCTTAAAATTTCAAAATTTGGCTGTCTCACTTAAGAAACTTCTTTGATACCCAAAATATGCTTTTTAAGAATTATATAATGTTATTATAATAATATATTATATAATTTTATTTGTTGTAAGCAAATAAAACAATAGAGAAATTAATTTCCCGTAGTAAGAGAAACTTAAAAATATTTATACCTATTGAGGTAATTCGACCATATATGGTCCAGTTACCCTTCATACAAGCCTCAATTACTCCATTCTTGAAAAATTGATTGGGTAACTGGGACACTGGCCTTACATTTGAAACTAGGAATAAATATGTATAGATATCTAATAATATTATTACATTTATATGTGTAGTGTTTAAAAACATGATTGCTTAATAAAAATATTTACAGTATTTTAATAAAAATCAGATGAAGTTCAACGAAGCGAAAAACAAATCTCAGGAAAATAGTTGCGTCTTTTCGCTTTTTAAAACTTTATTGCTAACTTACAAAAAATACTCAGGGGCGTGCCAGCAGTACTCGGCGCCTGTGTGCAGAACTCCATTTGGCGCCCTACCCCCCCTTCCCCCTCAAAAAAGGCTATGAATATTTAAAAATGTATAGTTGCCATTCTTTAGGAGTTTTTTGAACCAGAAAATTTATTTAATAAAATATGTCTTGTTTCTTTACAATTCGTACTTTATTTCATTAAATAAATTAATTTCTGTTTCCAAACATGCTTAAATTACTTGAAAAATAAAGGAGGATGGCAGCCATGTAAATAAAATTTGTAACACAGTAAAACCTGTGTAAATGAAAGCACTCTCTATCAGAATCCTACGTTACAGTAAAATTTCATTATCCCGGAGAAAATAATTTAATGCAATAACAATAGATTGCATCTAAAAGAAAGAAGTATTGGCGATGGCTACGAAAATCTACTGCACATAGAGATCTGAAAATTTGCATAAGGATAGATGATGGTAGATGCACCGTGCACCTGACACTCATTTTTTTTGTTAATTACCCGAAATATTAATTAAAACCCCTTAATGATAATCGCAAAATGGCGAACTTTTATTCCTCAATGAGATTATGCTTGTGTGCCTCCCCAAGCAGTCCTTCCTACTGACGAAAAGAGTAACGTTTGATTTCTTCTGCATTTTCAAATTGAGATAGATAGGTAAAAGATAGATAAAAGCTATTTATTTCGCTCAGAAATCTATGGTGTGAAAAAAAAAACACCTTTGTTCGATACATAATAGTTTCCACCAGACATGATCATTAGTAGAAGGGCTGAACAAAATTATTGCTTTGGCCGCTTAAGAGGCTACATCGGTGAAATCGAAACTTAGAATCCTCTCACCATGCCTCTCACAAACACATGAATGTTGCCAACACGAAGGCGTATCCCAAGCTGAAAGATTGACACTTTAAAAGACCAATGATATTTCAAAAGCTTCTAA
This sequence comes from Maratus speculifer, assembly GCA_964019185.1. Taxonomy (NCBI): domain Eukaryota; kingdom Metazoa; phylum Arthropoda; class Arachnida; order Araneae; family Salticidae; genus Maratus; species Maratus speculifer. The sequence goes on along the minus strand of OZ025293.1, from coordinate 194,277,296 downwards.
TTGACACGAAAAATGGTCATTTCAGAGTACAAGTTTACACACCTCTTCCCCCCCAGGCAAATAATGGGGGACGAGCTCGGTATCCCATGGGGGAAAAGTGATTAGCAAAACAGGAAATGAGGGTTAAAGATAAGAAATCTTGTACTTCTCAGGTCTGATAGAAAGAGGAACTAAATGTACCTTGCAAAAATTTGGGTAGCAGAATTTTCTTCATTTATTTATGCAGAAGTCAGCATGGAAAAAAAAAGACTTCCAACACAATTTCGTAAGGCTAAATTTTCTGTAGCCAGAAAACAACAAAATTTTTAGAATTATCATTATTTATTTATTTATTTATTTATTTTATATATATTTTGAGACCCGTTGCGGTAGCACTTTATTTATAAAATGCGTCTTAGGGTAGACATTTATAAAGATATTTAAAAAGATATTTCATCTGCATTTTAAAAATTTTGTAGGACAATTTTTTTTTTTTTTTTGGGGGGGGGGGGGGGACAACCGAGAGCGATTTGTACGAGGCTTTTTTCGACTGGTTAAAGATATTTTAAAGAGACTACTTCAGTCGAGGGGAAAAAATAAAAAAAAACAATAGCGATTGGTAGTCTCATGTTAGAAATTTATAAAGATATCTCGTCAGAGTTTTAATGTATTTAAATGACATTTTGCATCGGATAACCTAGATCGATGCGTACAAAAACCGTTCTCAACATTTTTGGTTTTGTCTATGGATATTTTAAAAGACCATTTCAGTCAAACGAAACAATACACTCGCTAATGATAATATAACGGTAAAAATTTATAAAGATATCTCTTCAGCATTATAATATTTTTAAGCTTTTTTTTCTTTCGATATCTGAGATACCAACTGTACAAAGACCTTTTTCTATTTTTTCGAATTTATTTACGGATATTTTAAAGAGGCTACTTCAGTAAAGCGAAACCCTATGGTAGTAATTTTTAAAGATATCTCGTCTACATTTTAATATTTTAAATGATTTTTTTGGCATAAAATAGCTGAGATCTTATGGTGCAAAGACCGTCTTACACTTTTTCGATTTTGCTTACAGATTTTTTAAAGAGGCTACTTCAGTAAAGTGAAATCCAATTGTAGAAATTTATAAAAATATCTCTTCTACATTTTAATATTTTTAAATGATTTTTTTTTTTTGTCAAGGGATAGCTGAGATCTTTCGGTACAAAGACCGTTTTGTACATTTTCGACTTTGTTTAGTGGAATTTTAAAAAAGCTACTTCAGTCAAGTGAAATCCAATGCTAGAAATTTATAAAAATATCTTTTCTACATATTTTAATATTTTTAAATGATTTTTTTGGCATTGGATAGCTCTGCTCTTTCGGTACAAACATAGTTTTGTACTTTTTTGATTTTGTTTACAGTTGTTTTAAAGAGGCTACTTCAGTCAAGCAAAATCCTATAGTAGAATTTTATAAATATATCTTTTCTACATTTTAAGATTTTTAAATGATTTTTTGGTATAGGATATCTCAGATCTTTCGGTACAAAGACCGTTTTGTACTTTTTGACTTTGTTTAGAATTTAAAAAAAGCTACTTCAGTCAAGTGAAATCCAATGGTAGAAATTTATAAATTTATCTCTTCTACATTTTATTATTATTATTATTATTATTATTATTATTATTATTATTTTCCGCATTGGATAGCTCTGATCTTTCGGTACAAACACCATTTTGTACTTTTTTGATTTTGTTTACAGGTGTTTTAACGAGGCTACTTCAGTCAAATGAAATCCAATGGTAGAAATTTATAAAATATCTCTTCTACATTTTAATATTTTTAAATGATTTTTTTGTCATGGGATAGCTGAGATCTTTCGGTGTGAAGACCGTTTTGTACTTTTTTGATTTTGTTTACAGGTGTTTAAAGGGGCTAATTCAGTCAAGCTAAATCCTATAGTAGAAATTTATAAATATGTCTTTTCCACATTTAAATATTTTTAAATGATTTTTTTTTTTTTTTTTTTTTTTTTTTTTTTGTCACTGGATAGCTTAGATCTTTCTGTATACAAAGACCGTTTGTGCTTTTTCGGCTTTTTTTTGGAGAATTTTAAAAAAGCTGAGATCTTTCGGAACAAAGACCGTTTTGTACTTTTTCGACTTTGTTTAGAGGAAATTTAAAAAAGCTATTTCAGTCAAGAGAAATCCAATGGTAGAATTTTTAAAAAATATCTCTTCTACTTTTTAATATTTTGAATGATTTTTTTGTCATTGGATAGCTGAGATCTTTCAGTGAATAGACCGTTTTGTATTTTTTTTATTTTATTTACAGGTGTTTTAAAGAGGTTACTTCAGAGAAATTAAATAAGGTAGAAATTTATAAAAATATCTCTTCTACATTTTAATATTTTTAAATGATTGTTTTGACATGGGATAGCTGAGATCTTTCGGTACAAAGACCGTTTTCTACTTTTTCGACTTTGTTTAGTAGAATTTTAAAAAAGCTACTTCAATCAAGTGAAATCCAATTGCAGAAATTTATAAAAATATCTCTTCTACATTTTAACATTTTTAAATTATTTTTTGGCATTCGATATCTCAGATCTTTCGGTACAAAGACCGTTTTGTACTTTTTCGACTTTGTTTAGCGGAATTTTAAAAAATCTATTTAAGTCAAATGAAATCCAATTGTAGAAATTTATAAAAATATCTCTTCTACATTTTAATATTTTTAAATGATTTTTTTGGCATTTGATATATCAGATCTTTCGGCACAAATACCGTTTTGTACTTTTTCGAGTTTGTTTAGGGAAGTTTTAAAAAAGCTACTTCAATCAAGTGAAATCCAATGGTAGAAATTTATAAAAATATCTCTTCTACATTTTAACATTTTTAAATTATTTTTTTGCATTCGATATCTCAGATCTTTCGGTACAAAGACCGTTTTGTACTTTTTCGACTTGTTTAGGGGAATTTTAAAAAAGCTTTTTCAATCAAATGAAATACAATTGTAGAAATTTATAAAAAATTATCTCTTTTACATTTTAATATTTTTAAATGATTTTTTTGGCATTCGGTATCTCAGATCTTTCGGCACAAATACCGTTTTGTACTTTTTCGAGTTTGTTTAGGGGAGTTTTAAAAAAGATATTTCAGTCAAGTGAAATCCAATTGTAGAAATTTATAAAAATATCTCTTCTACATTTTAATATTTTTAAATGATTTTTTTGTCGTGGGACAGCTGAGATCTTTCGGTACAAAGACCGTTTTGTATTTTTTCGACTTTGTTTAGAGGAATTTTAAAAAAGCTACTTCAGCCAAGTAAAATCCAATCGTAGAAATTTATAAAAAAATCTCTTCTGTACACTTTAATATTTTTAAATGATTTTTTTTTGTCATTGGGTAGCATAGATCTTTCTGTACAAAGACCGTTTTGTGCTTTTTCGACTTTTTTTAGTAGAATTTTAAAAAAGCTACTTAATCAAGTGAAATCCAATGGTAGAAATTTATAAAAATATCTCTTCTACATTTTAACATTTTAAAATTATTTTTTGGCATTCGATATCTCAGATCTTTCGGTACAAAGAACGTTTTGTACTTTTTCGACTTTGTTTAGGGGAATTTTAAAAAATCTATTTAAGTCAAATGAAATCCAATTGTAGAAATTTATAAAAATATCTCTTCTACATTTTAATATTTTTAAATGATTTTTTTGGCATTTGATATCTCAGATCTTTCGGCACAAATACCGTTTTCTACTTTTTCGAGTTTGTTTACGTGAGTTTTAAAAAAGATATTTAAGTCAAGTGAAATCCAATTGCAGAAATATATAAAAATATCTCTTCTACATTTTAATATTTTTAAATGATTGTTTTGTCATGGGATAGCTGAGATCTTTCGGTACAAAGACCGTTTTCTACTTTTTCGACTTTGTTTAGTAGAATTTTAAAAAAGCTACTTCAATCAAGTGAAATCCAATGGTAGAAATTTATAAAAATATCTCTTCTACATTTTAACATTTTTAAATTATTTTTTGGCATTCGATATCTCAGATCTTTCGGTACAAAGACCGTTTTGTACTTTTTCGACTTTGTTTAGGGGAATTTTAAAAAATCTATTTAAGTCAAATGAAATCCAATTGTAGAAATTTATAAAAATATCTCTTCTACATTTTAATATTTTTAAATGATTTTTTTGGCATTCGATATCTCAGATCTTTCGGCACAAATACCGTTTTGTACTTTTTCGAGTTTGTTTAGGGTAGTTTTAAAAAAGATATTTCCGTCAAGTGAAATCCAATTGTAGATATTTATAAAAAAAAATCTCTTCTGTACACTTTAATATTTTTAAATGATTTTTTTTTTTTGTCATTGGGTAGCATAGATCTTTCTGTACAAAGACCGTTTTGTGCTTTTTCGACTTTTTTTAGGAGAATTTTAAAAAAGCTACTTTAGTCAAGAGAAATCCAATGGTAGAAATTTATAAAAATATCTCTTCCACTTTTTAATATTTTTGAATGATTTTTTTGTAATTGAATAGCTGAGATCTTTCGGTGTAAAGACCGTTTTGTACTTTTTTGATTTTGTTTACAGTTGTTTTAAAGAGGCTACTTCAGTCAAGTGAAATCCAATGGTAGAAATTTATAAAAATATCGCTTCTACATTTTATTATTTTAAATAATTTTTTTGTAATTGGATAGCTGAGATCTTTCGGTACAATGACCGTTTTTTACTTTTTGGACTTTGTTTAGTGGAATTTTAAAAAAGCTACTTCAGTCAAGTGAAATCCAATGCTGGAAATTTATAAAAATATCTCTTCTATACATTTTAATATTTTTGAATGATTTTTTTTTTTCGTCATTGGATAGCTTAGATCTTTCTGTACAAAGACCGTTTGTGCTTTTTCGACTTTTTTTTGGAGAATTTTGAAAAACCTACTTCAGTCAAGAGAAATCCAATGGTCGTAAATTATAAAAATATCTCTTCTACATTTTAATATATTTAAATTATTGTTTTGTCATGGGATAGCTGAGATCTTTCGGTACAAAGACCGTTTTCTACTTTTTCGACTTTGTTTAGTAGAATTTTAAAAAAGCTACTTCAATCAAGTGAAATCCAATGGTAGAAAATTATAAAAATATCTCTTCTACATTTTAACATTTTTAAATTATTTTTTGGCATTCGATATCTCAGATCTTTCGGTACAAAGACCGTTTTGTACTTTTTCGACTTTGTTTAGGGGAATTTTAAAAAATCTATTTAAGTCAAATGAAATCCAATTGTAGAAATTTATAAAAATATCTCTTCTACATTTTAATATTTTTAAATGATTTTTTTGGCATTTGATGTCTCAGATCTTTCGGCACAAATACCGTTTTGTACTTTTTCGAGTTTGTTTAGGGGAGTTTTAAAAAAGATATTTCAGTCAAGTGAAATCCAATTGCAGAAATTTATAAAAATATCTCTTCGACATTTTAATATTTTTAAATGATTGTTTTGTCATGGGATAGCTGAGATCTTTCGTTACAAAAACCGTTTTCTACTTTTTCGACTTTGTTTAGTAAAATTTTAAAAAAGCTACTTCAATCAAGTGAAATCCAATGGTAGAAATTTATAAAAATATCTCTCCTACATTTTAACATTTTTAAATTATTTTTTGGCATTCGATATCTCAGATCTTTCGGTACAAAGACCGTTTTGTACTTTTTCGACTTTGTTTAGGTGAATTTTAAAAAAGCTATTTCAATCAAATGAAATACAATTGTAGAAATTTATAAAAATATCTCTTCTACATTTTAATATTTTTAAATGATTTTTTTGGCATTCGATATCTCAGATCTTTCGGCACAAATACCGTTTTGTACTTTTTCGAGTTTGTTTAGGATAGTTTTTAAAAAGATATTTCAATCAAGTGAAATCCAATTGTAGATATTTATTAAAAAAAATCTCTTCTGTACACTTTAATATTTTTAAATGATTTTTTTTTGTCATTGGGTAGCACAGATCTTTCTGTACAAAGACCGTTTTGTGCTTTTTCGACTTTTTTTAGGAGAATTTTAAAAAAAGCTACTTTAGTCAAGAGAAATCCAATGGTAGAAATTTATAAAAATATCTCTTCCACTTTTTAATATTTTTGAATGATTTTTTTGTAATTGGATAGCTGAGATCTTTCGGTGTAAAGACCGTTTTGTACTTTTTTGATTTTGTTTACAGTTGTTTTAAAGAGGCTACTTCAGTCAAGTGAAATCCAATGGTAGAAATTTATAAAAATATCGCTTCTACATTTTATTATTTTAAATAATTTTTTTGTAATTGGATAGCTGAGATCTTTCGGTACAATGACCGTTTTGTACTTTTTGGACTTTGTTTAGTGGAATTTTAAAAAAGCTACTTCAGTCAAGTGAAATCCAATGCTGGAAATTTATAAAAATATCTCTTCTATACATTTTAATATCTTTGAATGATTTTTTTTTTCGTCATTGGATAGCTTAGATCTTTCTGTACAAAGACCGTTTGTGCTTTTTCGACTTTTTTTTGGAGAATTTTGAAAAACCTACTTCAGTCAAGAGAAATCCAATGGTCGTAAATTATAAAAATATCTCTTCTACTTTTTAATATTTCTGAATGATTTTTTTGTCATTGTATAGCTGAGATCTTTCGGTGCAAAGACCGTTTTGTACTTTTTTGATTTTGTTTACATGTGTTTTAAAGAGACTACTTTAGTCAAGCAAAATCCTATAGTAGAATTTTATAAATATCTTTTCTACATTTTAAGATTTTAAAATGATTTTTTGGTATAGGATATCTCAGATCTTTCGGTACAAAGACATTTTGTACTTTTTTGACTTTGTTTAGAAGAATTTTAAAAAAGCTACTTCAGTCAAGTGAAATCCAATGGTAGAAATTTATAAATTTATCTCCTCTTCATTTTAATATTTTTAAATGATTTTTTTGGCTTTGGATAGTTCTGATCTTTCGGTACAAACACCGTTTTGTACTTTTTAGATTTTGTTTACAGATGTTTTAAAGAGGCTATTTCAATCAAGTAAAATCTAATGGTAGAAATTTATAAAAATATCTCTTCTACATTTTAATATTTTTAAATTATTTTTATTTATTTATTTATTTATTTATTTATTTTAAACATGGGATAGCTGAGATCATTCGGTACGATATCCGTTTTGTACTTTTTCGACTTTGTTTAGGGGAATTTTAAAAACGCTACTTCAGTCAAGTGAAATCCAATTGTTGAAATTTATAAAAATATCTCTTTTACATTTTAATATTTTAAATGATTCTTTGTCTTTGGATAGCTTAGATCTTTCTGTAGAAAGACAGTTCTGTACTCTTTCGACTTTGTAAAGGGGAATTTTAAAAAAGCCACTTCAGTCAAGTGAAATACAATGGTAGAAATTTATAAAAATATCTCTTCTATATTTTAATATTTTTTAAATGATTTTTTTTTTGTAATTGGATAGCTGAGATCTTTGGGTACAAAGACCATTTTGAACTTTTTGATTTTCTTTACAGGTGTTTTAAAGAGGCTACTTTAGTCAAGTGAAATCTAATTGTAGAAAAAAAAATTAAAATATCTCTTCTACATTTTTAAATTTTTAAATGATTTTTTTTTGTCATGGGATAGTTGAGATCTTTAGGAACAAAGACCGTTTTGTACTTTTTCGACTTTATTTAGAGGAAATTTAAAAAAGCTACTTCAGTCAAGAGAAATCCAATGGTAGAATTTTTTTAAAATATCTCTTCTACTTTTTAATATTTTGAATGATTTTTTGTCATCGGATAGCTGAGATCTTTCAGTGAATAGACCGTTTTGTAATTTTTCTATTTTATTTACAGGGGTTTTAAAGAGGTTACTTCAGAGAAAATAATAAGGTAGAATTTTATAAAAATATCTCCTCTACATTTTAATATATTTAAATTATTGTTTTGTCATGGGATAGCTGAGATCTTTCGGTACAAAGACCGTTTTGTACTTTTTCGACTTTGTTTAGGGGAATTTTAAAAAATCTATTTAAGTCAAATGAAATCCAATTGTAGGAATTTATAAAAATATCTCTTCTACATTTTAATATTTTTAAATGATTTTTTTGGCATTTGATATCTCAGATCTTTCGGCACAAATACCGTTTTGTACTTTTTCTAGATCTTTGTAATTGGATAACTAGATCTTTCGGTACAATGACCGTTTTGTTCTTTTTTGACTTTGTTTAGAAGAATTTTAAAAATGCTACTTCAGTCAAGTGAAATCCAATGGTAGAAATTTATAAATTTATCTCCTCTTCATTTTAATATTTTTAAATGATTTTTTTGGCTTTGGATAGTTCTGATCTTTCTTTACAAACACCGTTTGGTACTTTTTAGATTTTGTTTACAGATGTTTTAAAGAGGCTATTTCAATCAAGTAAAATCTAATGGTAAAAATTTATAAAAATATCTCTTCTACATTTTAATATTTTTAAATTATTTTTATTTATTTATTTATTTATTTTAAACATGGGATAGCTGAGATCATTCGGTACGAAATCCGTTTTGTACTTTTTCGACTTTGTTTAGGGGAATTTTAAAAACGCTACTTCAGTCAAGTGAAATACAATTGTTGAAATTTATAAAAATATCTCTTTTACATTTTAATATTTTAAATGATTCTTTGTCTTTGGATAGCTTAGATCTTTCTGTAGAAAGACAGTTCTGTACTCTTTCGACTTTGTTTAGGGGAATTTTAAAAAAGCCACTTTAGTCAAGTGAAATACAATAGTAGAAATTTATAAAAATATCTCTTCTATATTTTAATATTTTTAAAATGATTTTTTTTTTTTGTAATTGGATAGCTGAGATCTTTGGGTACAAAGACCAGTTTGAACTTTTTGATTTTATTTACAGGTGTTTTAAAGAGGCTACTTTAGTCAAGTGAAATCCAATTATAGGAAAAAAATTTAAATATCTCTTCTACATTTTAAAATTTTTAAATGATTTTTTTTTCATGGGATAGTTGAGATCTTTCGGAACAAAGTCCGTTTTGTGTTTTTTCGACTTTATTTAGAGGAAATTTAAAAAAGCTACTTCAGTCAAGAGAAATCCAATGGTAGAATTTTTTAAAAATATCTCTTCTAATTTTTAGTATTTTGAATGATTTTTTTGTCATTGGATAGCTGAGATCTTTCGGTGAATAGACCGTTTTGTATTTTTTTTATTTTACTTTATTTACAGGTGTTTTAAAGAAGTTACTTCAGAGAAATTAAATAAGGTAGAAATTTATAAAAATATCTCTTCTACATTTTAATATTTTTAAATGATTGTTTTGTCATGGGATAGCTGAGATCTTTCGGTACAAAGACCGTTTTCTACTTTTTCGACTTTGTTTAGTAGAATTTTAAAAAAGCTACTTCAATCAAGTGAAATCCAATGGTAGAAATTTATAAAAATATCTCTTCTACATTTTAACATTTTTAAATTATTTTTTGGCATTCGGTATCTCAGATCTTTCGGTACAAAGACCGTTTGAACTTTTTAGACTTTGTTTAGGGGAATTTTAAAAAAGCTATTTCAATCAAGTGAAATACAATTGTAGAAATTTATAAAAATATCTCTTCTACATTTTAATATTTTTAAATGATTTTTTTGTCATTCGATATCTCAGATCTTTCGGCACAAATACCGTTTTGTACTTTTTCGAGTTTGTTTAGGGGAGTTTTAAAAAAGATATTTCAGTCAAGTGAAATCCAATTGTAGAAATTTATAAAAATATCTCTTCTACATTTTAATATTTTTAAATGATTTTTTTGTCATGGGATAGCTGAAATTTTTTCGGTACAAAGACCGTTTTGTACTTTTTTGATTTTGTTTACAGGTGTTTTAATGAGGCTACTTCAGTCAAGTGAATTCCAATGGTAGAAATTTATAAAAATATCTCTTCTACATTTTAATATTTTTAAATGATTCTTTTTGTCATTGGATAGCTGAGATCTTTTGGTATGAAGACCGTTTTGTACTTTTTTGATTTTGTTTACAGGTGTTTAAATAGGCTACTTCAGTCAAGCTAAATCCTATAGTAGAAATTTATAAATATGTCTTTTCCACATTTAAATATTTTTAAATGATTTTCTGGCATTGGATAGCTGAAATCTTTCTGTACAAAGACCGTTTTATATTTTTTCGATTTTGTTATGTTGGTTTTAAAGGAGCTTACTTCAATCAAGCGGAATCCTATGAAGTTTTGAAGTTCATATAAATATATATTTTTCTCTTCTATATTTTAATATTTTTAAATGGTTTTTTTAGCATTGAATGTTAGAAATTTATAAAGATATCTCGTCTACAAGTAAATATAAACTGATGATTACCTCTATCAAACAAATTCCCATGGTGGAAATTTATAAAAATATCTCTTCTACATTTTAACATTTTTAAATTATTTTTTGGCATTCGATATCTCAGATCTTTCGGTACAAAGACCGTTTTGTACTTTTTCGACTTTGTTTAGCGGAATTTTAAAAAATCTATTTAAGTCAAATGAAATCCAATTGTAGAAATTTATAAAAATATCTCTTCTACATTTTAATATTTTTAAATGATTTTTTTGGCATTTGATATATCAGATCTTTCGGCACAAATACCGTTTTGTACTTTTTCGAGTTTGTTTAGGGAAGTTTTAAAAAAGCTACTTCAATCAAGTGAAATCCAATGGTAGAAATTTATAAAAGTATCTCTTCTACATTTTAACATTTTTAAATTATTTTTTTGCATTCGATATCTCAGATCTTTCGGTACAAAGACCGTTTTGTACTTTTTCGACTTGTTTAGGGGAATTTTAAAAAAGCTTTTTCAATCAAATGAAATACAATTGTAGAAATTTATAAAAAATTATCTCTTTTACATTTTAATATTTTTAAATGATTTTTTTGGCATTCGGTATCTCAGATCTTTCGGCACAAATACCGTTTTGTACTTTTTCGAGTTTGTTTAGGGGAGTTTTAAAAAAGATATTTCAGTCAAGTGAAATCCAATTGTAGAAATTTATAAAAATATCTCTTCTACATTTTAATATTTTTAAATGATTTTTTTGTCGTGGTACAGCTGAGATCTTTCGGTACAAAGACCGTTTTGTATTTTTTCGACTTTGTTTAGAGGAATTTTAAAAAAGCTACTTCAGCCAAGTAAAATCCAATCGTAGAAATTTATAAAAAAAAATCTCTTCTGTACACTTTAATATTTTTAAATGATTTTTTTTGTCATTGGGTAGCATAGATCTTTCTGTACAAAGACCGTTTTGTGCTTTTTCGACTTTTTTTAGTAGAATTTTAAAAAAGCTACTTAATCAAGTGAAATCCAATGGTAAAAATTTATAAAAATATCTCTTCTACATTTTAACATTTTAAAATTATTTTTTGGCATTCGATATCTCAGATCTTTCGGTACAAAGACCGTTTTGTACTTTTTCGACTTTGTTTAGGGGAATTTTAAAAAATCTATTTAAGTCAAATGAAATCCAATTGTAGAAATTTATAAAAATATCTCTTCTACATTTTAATATTTTTAAATGATTTTTTTGGCATTTGATATCTCAGATCTTTCGGCACAAATACCGTTTTCTACTTTTTCGAGTTTGTTTACGGGAATTTTAAAAAAGATATTTCAGTCAAGTGAAATCCAATTGCAGAAATATATAAAAATATCTCTTCTACATTTTAATATTTTTAAATGATTGTTTTGTCATGGGATAGCTGAGATCTTTCGGTACAAAGACCGTTTTCTACTTTTTCGACTTTGTTTAGTAGAATTTTAAAAAAGCTACTTCAATCAAGTGAAATCCAATGGTAGAAATTTATAAAAATATCTCTTCTACATTTTAACATTTTTAAATTATTTTTTGGCATTCGATATCTCAGATCTTTCGGTACAAAGACCGTTTTGTACTTTTTCGAGTTTGTTTAGGGGAATTTTAAAAAATCTATTTAAGTCAAATGAAATCCAATTGTAGAAATTTATAAAAATATCTCTTCTACATTTTAATATTTTTAAATGATTTTTTTGGCATTCGATATCTCAGATCTTTCGGCACAAATACCGTTTTGTACTTTTTCGAGTTTGTTTAGGGTAGTTTTAAAAAAGATATTTCCGTCAAGTGAAATCCAATTGTAGATATTTATAAAAAAAAATCTCTTCTGTACACTTTAATATTTTTAAATGATTTTTTTTTTTTTGTCATTGGGTAGCATAGATCTTTCTGTACAAAGACCGTTTTGTGCTTTTTCGACTTTTTTTAGGAGAATTTTAAAAAAGCTACTTTAGTCAAGAGAAATCCAATGGTAGAAATTTATAAAAATATCTCTTCCACTTTTTAATATTTTTGAATGATTTTTTTGTAATTGAATAGCTGAGATCTTTCGGTGTAAAGACCGTTTTGTACTTTTTTGATTTTGTTTACAGTTGTTTTAAAGAGGCTACTTCAGTCAAGTGAAATCCAATGGTAGAAATTTATAAAAATATCGCTTCTACATTTTATTATTTTAAATAATTTTTTTGTAATTGGATAGCTGAGATCTTTCGGTACAATGACCGTTTTTTACTTTTTGGACTTTGTTTAGTGGAATTTTAAAAAAGCTACTTCAGTCAAGTGAAATCCAATGCTGGAAATTTATAAAAATATCTCTTCTATACATTTTAATATTTTTGAATGATTTTTTTTTTCGTCATTGGATAGCTTAGATCTTTCTGTACAAAGACCGTTTGTGCTTTTTCGACTTTTTTTTGGAGAATTTTGAAAAACCTACTTCAGTCAAGAGAAATCCAATGGTCGTAAATTATAAAAATATCTCTTCTACATTTTAATATATTTAAATTATTGTTTTGTCATGGGATAGCTGAGATCTTTCGGTACAAAGACCGTTTTCTACTTTTTCGACTTTGTTTAGTAGAATTTTAAAAAAGCTACTTCAATCAAGTGAAATCCAATGGTAGAAAATTATAAAAATATCTCTTCTACATTTTAACATTTTTAAATTATTTTTTGGCATTCGATATCTCAGATCTTTCGGTACAAAGACCGTTTTGTACTTTTTCGACTTTGTTTAGGGGAATTTTAAAAAATCTATTTAAGTCAAATGAAATCCAATTGTAGAAATTTATAAAAATATCTCTTCTACATTTTAATATTTTTAAATGATTTTTTTGGCATTTGATGTCTCAGATCTTTCGGCACAAATACCGTTTTGTACTTTTTCGAGTTTGTTTAGGGGAGTTTTAAAAAAGATATTTCAGTCAAGTGAAATCCAATTGCAGAAATTTATAAAAATATCTCTTCGACATTTTAATATTTTTAAATGATTGTTTTGTCATGGGATAGCTGAGATCTTTCGTTACAAAAACCGTTTTCTACTTTTTCGACTTTGTTTAGTAAAATTTTAAAAAAGCTACTTCAATCAAGTGAAATCCAATGGTAGAAATTTATAAAAATATCTCTCCTACATTTTAACATTTTTAAATTATTTTTTGGCATTCGATATCTCAGATCTTTCGGTACAAAGACCGTTTTGTACTTTTTCGACTTTGTTTAGGTGAATTTTAAAAAAGCTATTTCAATCAAATGAAATACAATTGTAGAAATTTATAAAAATATCTCTTCTACATTTTAATATTTTTAAATGATTTTTTTGGCATTCGATATCTCAGATCTTTCGGCACAAATACCGTTTTGTACTTTTTCGAGTTTGTTTAGGATAGTTTTTAAAAAGATATTTCAATCAAGTGAAATCCAATTGTAGATATTTATTAAAAAAAATCTCTTCTGTACACTTTAATATTTTTAAATGATTTTTTTTTGTCATTGGGTAGCACAGATCTTTCTGTACAAAGACCGTTTTGTGCTTTTTCGACTTTTTTTAGGAGAATTTTAAAAAAAGCTACTTTAGTCAAGAGAAATCCAATGGTAGAAATTTATAAAAATATCTCTTCCACTTTTTAATATTTTTGAATGATTTTTTTGTAATTGGATAGCTGAGATCTTTCGGTGTAAAGACCGTTTTGTACTTTTTTGATTTTGTTTACAGTTGTTTTAAAGAGGCTACTTCAGTCAAGTGAAATCCAATGGTAGAAATTTATAAAAATATCGCTTCTACATTTTATTATTTTAAATAATTTTTTTGTAATTGGATAGCTGAGATCTTTCGGTACAATGACCGTTTTGTACTTTTTGGACTTTGTTTAGTGGAATTTTAAAAAAGCTACTTCAGTCAAGTGAAATCCAATGCTGGAAATTTATAAAAATATCTCTTCTATACATTTTAATATTTTTGAATGATTTTTTTTTTCGTCATTGGATAGCTTAGATCTTTCTGTACAAAGACCGTTTGTGCTTTTTCGACTTTTTTTTGGAGAATTTTGAAAAACCTACTTCAGTCAAGAGAAATCCAATGGTCGTAAATTATAAAAATATCTCTTCTACTTTTTAATATTTCTGAATGATTTTTTTGTCATTGTATAGCTGAGATCTTTCGGTGCAAAGACCGTTTTGTACTTTTTTGATTTTGTTTACATGTGTTTTAAAGAGACTACTTTAGTCAAGCAAAATCCTATAGTAGAATTTTATAAATATCTTTTCTACATTTTAAGATTTTAAAATGATTTTTTGGTATAGGATATCTCAGATCTTTCGGTACAAAGACATTTTGTACTTTTTTGACTTTGTTTAGAAGAATTTTAAAAAAGCTACTTCAGTCAAGTGAAATCCAATGGTAGAAATTTATAAATTTATCTCCTCTTCATTTTAATATTTTTAAATGATTTTTTTGGCTTTGGATAGTTCTGATCTTTCGGTACAAACACCGTTTTGTACTTTTTAGATTTTGTTTACAGATGTTTTAAAGAGGCTATTTCAATCAAGTAAAATCTAATGGTAGAAATTTATAAAAATATCTCTTCTACATTTTAATATTTTTAAATTATTTTTATTTATTTATTTATTTATTTATTTATTTTAAACATGGGATAGCTGAGATCATTCGGTACGATATCCGTTTTGTACTTTTTCGACTTTGTTTAGGGGAATTTTAAAAACGCTACTTCAGTCAAGTGAAATCCAATTGTTGAAATTTATAAAAATATCTCTTTTACATTTTAATATTTTAAATGATTCTTTGTCTTTGGATAGCTTAGATCTTTCTGTAGAAAGACAGTTCTGTACTCTTTCGACTTTGTAAAGGGGAATTTTAAAAAAGCCACTTCAGTCAAGTGAAATACAATGGTAGAAATTTATAAAAATATCTCTTCTATATTTTAATATTTTTTAAATGATTTTTTTTTTGTAATTGGATAGCTGAGATCTTTGGGTACAAAGACCATTTTGAACTTTTTGATTTTCTTTACAGGTGTTTTAAAGAGGCTACTTTAGTCAAGTGAAATCTAATTGTAGAAAAAAAAATTAAAATATCTCTTCTACATTTTTAAATTTTTAAATGATTTTTTTTTGTCATGGGATAGTTGAGATCTTTAGGAACAAAGACCGTTTTGTACTTTTTCGACTTTATTTAGAGGAAATTTAAAAAAGCTACTTCAGTCAAGAGAAATCCAATGGTAGAATTTTTTTAAAATATCTCTTCTACTTTTTAATATTTTGAATGATTTTTTGTCATCGGATAGCTGAGATCTTTCAGTGAATAGACCGTTTTGTAATTTTTCTATTTTATTTACAGGGGTTTTAAAGAGGTTACTTCAGAGAAAATAATAAGGTAGAATTTTATAAAAATATCTCCTCTACATTTTAATATATTTAAATTATTGTTTTGTCATGGGATAGCTGAGATCTTTCGGTACAAAGACCGTTTTGTACTTTTTCGACTTTGTTTAGGGGAATTTTAAAAAATCTATTTAAGTCAAATGAAATCCAATTGTAGGAATTTATAAAAATATCTCTTCTACATTTTAATATTTTTAAATGATTTTTTTGGCATTTGATATCTCAGATCTTTCGGCACAAATACCGTTTTGTACTTTTTCGAGTTTGTTTAGGGGAGTTTTAAAAAAGATATTTCAGTCAAGTGAAATCCAATTGCAGAAATTTATAAAAATATCTCTTCGACATTTTAATATTTTTAAATGATTGTTTTGTCATGGGATAGCTGAGATCTTTCGTTACAAAGACCGTTTTCTACTTTTTCGACTCTGTTTAGTAAAATTTTAAAAAAGCTACTTCAATCAAGTGAAATCCAATGGTAGAAATTTATAAAAATATCTCTACTACATTTTAACATTTTTAAATTATTTTTTGGCATTCGATATCTCAGATCTTTCGGTACAAAGACCGTTTTGTACTTTTTCGACTTTGTTAAGGTGAATTTTAAAAAAGCTATTTCAATCAAATGAAATACAATTGTAGAAATTTATAAAAATATCTCTTCTACATTTTAATATTTTTAAATGATTTTTTTCATTCGATATCTCAGATCTTTCGGCACAAATACCGTTTTGTACTTTTTCGAGTTTGTTTAGGGGAGTTTTAAAAAAGATATTTCAGTCAAGTGAAATCCAATTGTAGATATTTATAAAAAAGAAATCTCTTCTGTACACTTTAATATTTTTAAATGATTTTTTTTTTGTCATTGGGTAGCATAGATCTTTCTGTACAAAGACCGTTTTGTGCTTTTTCGACTTTTTTTAGGAGAATTTTAAAAAAGCTACTTTAGTCAAGAGAAATCCAATGGTAGAAATTTATAAAAATATCTCTTCCACTTTTTAATATTTTTGAATGATTTTTTTGTAATTGGATAGCTGAGATCTTTCGGTGTAAAGACCGTTTTGTACTTTTTTGATTTTGTTTACAGTTGTTTTAAAGAGGCTACTTCAGTCAAGTGAAATCCAATGGTAGAAATTTATAAAAATATCGCTTCTACATTTTATTATTTTAAATAATTTTTTTGTAATTGGATAACTAGATCTTTCGGTACAATGACCGTTTTGTACTTTTTGGACTTTGTTTAGTGGAATTTTAAAAAAGCTACTTCAGTCAAGTGAAATCCAATGCTAGAAATTTATAAAAATATCTCTTCTATACATTTTAATATTTTTGAATGATTTTTTTTTGTCATTGTATAGCTTAGATCTTTCTGTACAAAGACCGTTTGTGCTTTTTTAACTTTTTTTTGGAGAATTTTGAAAAAGCTCTTTCAGTCAAGAGAAATCCAATGGTCGTAAATTATAAAAATATCTCTTCTACTTTTTAATATTTTTGAATGATTTTTTTGTCATTGTATATCTGAGATCTTTCGGTGCAAAGACCGTTTTGTACTTTTTTGATTTTGTTTACATGTGTTTTAAAGAGACTACTTTAGTCAAGCAAAATCCTATAGTAGAATTTTATAAATATCTTTTCTACATTTTAAGATTTTAAAATGATTTTTTGGTATAGGATATCTCAGATCTTTCGGTACAAAGACATTTTGTTCTTTTTTGACTTTGTTTAGAAGAATTTTAAAAATGCTACTTCAGTCAAGTGAAATCCAATGGTAGAAATTTATAAATTTATCTCCTCTTCATTTTAATATTTTTAAATGATTTTTTTGGCTTTGGATAGTTCTGATCTTTCTTTACAAACACCGTTTGGTACTTTTTAGATTTTGTTTACAGATGTTTTAAAGAGGCTATTTCAATCAAGTAAAATCTAATGGTAAAAATTTATAAAAATATCTCTTCTACATTTTAATATTTTTAAATTATTTTTATTTATTTATTTATTTATTTTAAACATGGGATAGCTGAGATCATTCGGTACGAAATCCGTTTTGTACTTTTTCGACTTTGTTTAGGGGAATTTTAAAAACGCTACTTCAGTCAAGTGAAATACAATTGTTGAAATTTATAAAAATATCTCTTTTACATTTTAATATTTTAAATGATTCTTTGTCTTTGGATAGCTTAGATCTTTCTGTAGAAAGACAGTTCTGTACTCTTTCGACTTTGTTTAGGGGAATTTTAAAAAAGCCACTTTAGTCAAGTGAAATACAATAGTAGAAATTTATAAAAATATCTCTTCTATATTTTAATATTTTTAAAATGATTTTTTTTTTTGTAATTGGATAGCTGAGATCTTTGGGTACAAAGACCAGTTTGAACTTTTTGATTTTATTTACAGGTGTTTTAAAGAGGCTACTTTAGTCAAGTGAAATCCAATTATAGGAAAAAAATTTAAATATCTCTTCTACATTTTAAAATTTTTAAATGATTTTTTTTTCATGGGATAGTTGAGATCTTTCGGAACAAAGTCCGTTTTGTGTTTTTTCGACTTTATTTAGAGGAAATTTAAAAAAGCTACTTCAGTCAAGAGAAATCCAATGGTAGAATTTTTTAAAAATATCTCTTCTAATTTTTAGTATTTTGAATGATTTTTTTGTCATTGGATAGCTGAGATCTTTCGGTGAATAGACCGTTTTGTATTTTTTTTATTTTACTTTATTTACAGGTGTTTTAAAGAAGTTACTTCAGAGAAATTAAATAAGGTAGAAATTTATAAAAATATCTCTTCTACATTTTAATATTTTTAAATGATTGTTTTGTCATGGGATAGCTGAGATCTTTCGGTACAAAGACCGTTTTCTACTTTTTCGACTTTGTTTAGTAGAATTTTAAAAAAGCTACTTCAATCAAGTGAAATCCAATGGTAGAAATTTATAAAAATATCTCTTCTACATTTTAACATTTTTAAATTATTTTTTGGCATTCGGTATCTCAGATCTTTCGGTACAAAGACCGTTTGAACTTTTTAGACTTTGTTTAGGGGAATTTTAAAAAAGCTATTTCAATCAAGTGAAATACAATTGTAGAAATTTATAAAAATATCTCTTCTACATTTTAATATTTTTAAATGATTTTTTTGTCATTCGATATCTCAGATCTTTCGGCACAAATACCGTTTTGTACTTTTTCGAGTTTGTTTAGGGGAGTTTTAAAAAAGATATTTCAGTCAAGTGAAATCCAATTGTAGAAATTTATAAAAATATCTCTTCTACATTTTAATATTTTTAAATGATTTTTTTGTCATGGGATAGCTGAAATTTTTTCGGTACAAAGACCGTTTTGTACTTTTTTGATTTTGTTTACAGGTGTTTTAATGAGGCTACTTCAGTCAAGTGAATTCCAATGGTAGAAATTTATAAAAATATCTCTTCTACATTTTAATATTTTTAAATGATTCTTTTTGTCATTGGATAGCTGAGATCTTTTGGTATGAAGACCGTTTTGTACTTTTTTGATTTTGTTTACAGGTGTTTAAATAGGCTACTTCAGTCAAGCTAAATCCTATAGTAGAAATTTATAAATATGTCTTTTCCACATTTAAATATTTTTAAATGATTTTCTGGCATTGGATAGCTGAAATCTTTCTGTACAAAGACCGTTTTATATTTTTTCGATTTTGTTATGTTGGTTTTAAAGGAGCTTACTTCAATCAAGCGGAATCCTATGAAGTTTTGAAGTTCATATAAATATATATTTTTCTCTTCTATATTTTAATATTTTTAAATGGTTTTTTTAGCATTGAATGTTAGAAATTTATAAAGATATCTCGTCTACAAGTAAATATAAACTGATGATTACCTCTATCAAACAAATTCCCATGGTGGAAATTTATAAAAATATCTCTTCTACATTTTAACATTTTTAAATTATTTTTTGGCATTCGATATCTCAGATCTTTCGGTACAAAGACCGTTTTGTACTTTTTCGACTTTGTTTAGCGGAATTTTAAAAAATCTATTTAAGTCAAATGAAATCCAATTGTAGAAATTTATAAAAATATCTCTTCTACATTTTAATATTTTTAAATGATTTTTTTGGCATTTGATATATCAGATCTTTCGGCACAAATACCGTTTTGTACTTTTTCGAGTTTGTTTAGGGAAGTTTTAAAAAAGCTACTTCAATCAAGTGAAATCCAATGGTAGAAATTTATAAAAGTATCTCTTCTACATTTTAACATTTTTAAATTATTTTTTTGCATTCGATATCTCAGATCTTTCGGTACAAAGACCGTTTTGTACTTTTTCGACTTGTTTAGGGGAATTTTAAAAAAGCTTTTTCAATCAAATGAAATACAATTGTAGAAATTTATAAAAAATTATCTCTTTTACATTTTAATATTTTTAAATGATTTTTTTGGCATTCGGTATCTCAGATCTTTCGGCACAAATACCGTTTTGTACTTTTTCGAGTTTGTTTAGGGGAGTTTTAAAAAAGATATTTCAGTCAAGTGAAATCCAATTGTAGAAATTTATAAAAATATCTCTTCTACATTTTAATATTTTTAAATGATTTTTTTGTCGTGGTACAGCTGAGATCTTTCGGTACAAAGACCGTTTTGTATTTTTTCGACTTTGTTTAGAGGAATTTTAAAAAAGCTACTTCAGCCAAGTAAAATCCAATCGTAGAAATTTATAAAAAAAAATCTCTTCTGTACACTTTAATATTTTTAAATGATTTTTTTTGTCATTGGGTAGCATAGATCTTTCTGTACAAAGACCGTTTTGTGCTTTTTCGACTTTTTTTAGTAGAATTTTAAAAAAGCTACTTAATCAAGTGAAATCCAATGGTAAAAATTTATAAAAATATCTCTTCTACATTTTAACATTTTAAAATTATTTTTTGGCATTCGATATCTCAGATCTTTCGGTACAAAGACCGTTTTGTACTTTTTCGACTTTGTTTAGGGGAATTTTAAAAAATCTATTTAAGTCAAATGAAATCCAATTGTAGAAATTTATAAAAATATCTCTTCTACATTTTAATATTTTTAAATGATTTTTTTGGCATTTGATATCTCAGATCTTTCGGCACAAATACCGTTTTCTACTTTTTCGAGTTTGTTTACGGGAATTTTAAAAAAGATATTTCAGTCAAGTGAAATCCAATTGCAGAAATATATAAAAATATCTCTTCTACATTTTAATATTTTTAAATGATTGTTTTGTCATGGGATAGCTGAGATCTTTCGGTACAAAGACCGTTTTCTACTTTTTCGACTTTGTTTAGTAGAATTTTAAAAAAGCTACTTCAATCAAGTGAAATCCAATATTAGAAATTTATAAAAATATCTCTTCTACATTTTAATATTTTTAAATGATTTTTTTGGCATTCGATATCTCAGATCTTTCGGCACAAATACCGTTTTGTACTTTTTCGAGTTTGTTTAGGGTAGTTTTAAAAAAGATATTTCCGTCAAGTGAAATCCAATTGTAGATATTTATAAAAAAAAAAAATCTCTTCTGTACACTTTAATATTTTTAAATGTTTTTTTTTTTTTTTTTTTTTTTTTTTGTCATTGGGTAGCATAGATCTTTCTGTACAAAGACCGTTTTGTGCTTTTTCGACTTTTTTAGGAGAATTTTTAAAAAGCTACTTTAGTCAAGAGAAATCCAATGGTAGAAATTTATAAAAATATCTCTTCCACTTTTTAATATTTTTGAATGATTTTTTTGTAATTGAATAGCTGAGATCTTTCGGTGTAAAGACCGTTTTGTACTTTTTTGATTTTGTTTACAGTTGTTTTAAAGAGGCTACTTCAGTCAAGTGAAATCCGATGGTAGAAATTTATAAAAATATCGCTTCTACATTTTATTATTTTAAATAATTTTTTTGTAATTGGATAGCTGAGATCTTTCGGTACAATGACCGTTTTGTACTTTTTGGACTTTGTTTAGTGGAATTTTAAAAAAGCTACTTCAGTCAAGTGAAATCCAATGCTGGAAATTTATAAAAATATCTCTTCTATACATTTTAATATTTTTGAATGATTTTTTTTTTCGTCATTGGATAGCTTAGATCTTTCTGTACAAAGACCGTTTGTGCTTTTTCGACTTTTTTTTGGAGAATTTTGAAAAACCTACTTCAGTCAAGAGAAATCCAATGGTCGTAAATTATAAAAAAATCTCTTCTACATTTTAATATATTTAAATTATTGTTTTGTCATGGGATAGCTGAGATCTTTCGGTATAAAGACCGTTTTCTACTTTTTCGACTTTGTTTAGTAGAATTTTAAAAAAGCTACTTCAATCAAGTGAAATCCAATGGTAGAAATTTATAAAAATATCTCTTCTACATTTTAAGATTTTTAAATTATTTTTTGGCATTCGATATCTCAGATCTTTCGGTACAAAGAATGTTTTGTACTTTTTCGACTTTGTTTAGGGGAATTTTAAAAAATCTATTTAAGTCAAATGAAATCCAATTGTAGAAATTTATAAAAATATCTCTTCTACATTTTAATATTTTTAAATGATTTTTTTGGCATTTGATGTCTCAGATCTTTCGGCACAAATACCGTTTTGTACTTTTTCGAGTTTGTTTAGGGGAGTTTTAAATAAGATATTTCAGTCAAGTGAAATCCAATTGCAGAAATTTATAAAAATATCTCTTCGACATTTTAATATTTTTAAATGATTGTTTTGTCATGGGATAGCTGAGATCTTTCGTTACAAAAACCGTTTTCTACTTTTTCGACTTTGTTTAGTAAAATTTTAAAAAAGCTACTTCAATCAAGTGAAATCCAATGGTAGAAATTTATAAAAATATCTCTTCTACATTTTAACATTTTTAAATTATTTTTTGGCAATCGATATCTCAGATCTTTCGGTACAAAGACCGTTTTGTACTTTTTCGACTTTGTTTAGGTGAATTTTAAAAAAGCTATTTCAATCAAATGAAATACAATTGTAGAAATTTATAAAAATATCTCTTCTACATTTTAATATTTTTAAATGATTTTTTTGGCATTCGATATCTCAGATCTTTCGGCACAAATACCGTTTTGTACTTTTTCGAGTTTGTTTAGGATAGTTTTAAAAAAGATATTTCAGTCAAGTGAAATCCAATTGTAGATATTTATTAAAAAAATCTCTTCTGTACACTTTAATATTTTTAAATGATTTTTTTTTGTCATTGGGTAGCACAGATCTTTCTGTACAAAGACCGTTTTGTGCTTTTTCGACTTTTTTTAGGAGAATTTTAAAAAAGCTACTTTAGTCAAGAGAAATCCAATGGTAGAAATTTATAAAATATCTCTTCCACTTTTTAATATTTTTGAATGATTTTTTTGTAATTGGATAGCTGAGATCTTTCGGTGTAAAGACCGTTTTGTACTTTTTTGATTTTGTTTACAGTTGTTTTAAAGAGGCTACTTCAGTCAAGTGAAATCCAATGGTAGAAATTTATAAAAATATCGCTTCTACATTTTATTATTTTAAATAATTTTTTTGTAATTGGATAGCTGAGATCTTTCGGTACAATGACCGTTTTGTACTTTTTGGACTTTGTTTAGTGGAATTTTAAAAAAGCTACTTCAGTCAAGTGAAATCCAATGCTGGAAATTTATAAAAATATCTCTTCTATACATTTTAATATTTTTGAATGATTTTTTTTTTTCGTCATTGGATAGCTTAGATCTTTCTGTACAAAGACCGTTTGTGCTTTTTCGACTTTTTTTTGGAGAATTTTGAAAAACCTACTTCAGTCAAGAGAAATCCAATGGTCGTAAATTATAAAAATATCTCTTCTACTTTTTAATATTTCTGAATGATTTCTTTGTCATTGTATAGCTGAGATCTTTCGGTGCAAAGACCGTTTTGTACTTTTTTGATTGTGTTTACATGTGTTTTAAAGAGACTACTTTAGTCAAGCAAAATCCTATAGTAGAATTTTATAAATATCTTTTTCTACATTTTAAGATTTTAAAATGATTTTTTGGTATAGGATATGTCAGATCTTTCGGTACAAAGACATTTTGTACTTTTTTGACTTTGTTTAGAAGAATTTTAAAAAAGCTACTTCAGTCAAGTGAAATCCAATGGTAGAAATTTATAAATTTATCTCCTCTTCATTTTAATATTTTTAAATGATTTTTTTGGCTTTGGATAGTTCTGATCTTTCGGTACAAACACCGTTTTGTACTTTTTAGATTTTGTTTACAGATGTTTTAAAGAGGCTATTTCAATCAAGTAAAATCTAATGGTAGAAATTTATAAAAATATCTCTTCTACATTTTAATATTTTTAAATTATTTTTATTTATTTATTTATTTATTTATTTATTTTAAACATGGGATAGCTGAGATCATTCGGTACGAAATCCGTTTTGTACTTTTTCGACTTTGTTTAGGGGAATTTTAAAAACGCTACTTCAGTCAAGTGAAATCCAATTGTTGAAATTTATAAAAATATCTCTTTTACATTTTAATATTTTAAATGATTCTTTGTCTTTGGATAGCTTAGATCTTTCTGTAGAAAGACAGTTCTGTACTCTTTCGACTTTGTAAAGGGGAATTTTAAAAAAGCCACTTCAGTCAAGTGAAATACAATGGTAGAAATTTATAAAAATATCTCTTCTATATTTTAATATTTTTTAAATGATTTTTTTTTTTGTAATTGGATAGCTGAGATCTTTGGGTACAAAGACCATTTTGAACTTTTTGATTTTCTTTACAGGTGTTTTAAAGAGGCTACTTTAGTCAAGTGAAATCTAATTGTAGAAAAAAAAATTAATATATCTCTTCTACATTTTAAAATTTTAAATGATTTTTTTTTTTTGTCATGGGATAGTTGAGATCTTTAGGAACAAAGACCGTTTTGTACTTTTTCGACTTTATTTAGAGGAAATTTAAAAAAGCTACTTCAGTCAAGAGAAATCCAATGGTAGAATTTTTTTAAAATATCTCTTCTACTTTTAAATATTTTGAATGATTTTTTTGTCATCGGATAGCTGAGATCTTTCAGTGAATAGACCGTTTTGTAATTTTTCTATTTTATTTACAGGGGTTTTAAAGAGGTTACTTCAGAGAAAATAATAAGGTAGAAATTTATAAAAATATCTCCTCTACATTTTAATATATTTAAATTATTGTTTTGTCATGGGATAGCTGAGATCTTTCGGTACAAAGACCGTTTTGTTCTTTTTTGATTTTGTTTACAGTTGTTTTAAAGAGGCTATTTCAGTCAAGTGAAATCCAATGGTAGAAATTTATAAAAATATCGCTTCTACATTTTATTATTTTAAATATTTTTTTTGTAATTGGATAACTAGATCTTTCGGTACAATGACCGTTTTGTACTTTTTGGACTTTGTTTAGTGGAATTTTAAAAAAGCTACTTCAGTCAAGTGAAATCGAATGCTAGAAATTTATAAAAATATCTCTTCTATACATTTTAATATTTTTGAATGATTTTTTTTTTTTTTTGTCATTGTATAGCTTAGATCTTTCTGTACTAAGACCGTTTGTGCTTTTTTAACTTTTTTTTGGAGAATTTTGAAAAAGCTCTTTCAGTCAAGAGAAATCCAATGGTCGTAAATTATAAAAATATCTCTTCTACTTTTTAATATTTTTGAATGATTTTTTTGTCATTGTATATCTGAGATCTTTCGGTGCAAAGACCGTTTTGTACTTTTTTGATTTTGTTTACATGTGTTTTAAAGAGACTACTTTAGTCAAGCAAAATCCTATAGTAGAATTTTATAAATATCTTTTCTACATTTTAAGATTTTAAAATGATTTTTTGGTATAGGATATCTCAGATCTTTCGGTACAAAGACATTTTGTACTTTTTTGACTTTGTTTAGAAGAATTTTAAAAATGCTACTTCAGTCAAGTGAAATCCAATGGTAGAAATTTATAAATTTATCTCCTCTTCATTTTAATATTTTTAAATGATTTTTTTGGCTTTGGATAGTTCTGATCTTTCGGTACAAACACCGTTTTGTACTTTTTAGATTTTGTTTACAGATGTTTTAAAGAGGCTATTTCAATCAAGTAAAATCTAATGGTAGAAATTTATAAAAATATCTCTTCTACATTTTAATATTTTTAAATTATTTTTATTTATTTATTTATTTATTTATTTATTTTAAACATGGGATAGCTGAGATCATTCGGTACGATATCCGTTTTGTACTTTTTCGACTTTGTTTAGGGGAATTTTAAAAACGCTACTTCAGTCAAGTGAAATCCAATTGTTGAAATTTATAAAAATATCTCTTTTACATTTTAATATTTTAAATGATTCTTTGTCTTTGGATAGCTTAGATCTTTCTGTAGAAAGACAGTTCTGTACTCTTTCGACTTTGTAAAGGGGAATTTTAAAAAAGCCACTTCAGTCAAGTGAAATACAATGGTAGAAATTTATAAAAATATCTCTTCTATATTTTAATATTTTTTAAATGATTTTTTTTTTTGTAATTGGATAGCTGAGATCTTTGGGTACAAAGACCATTTTGAACTTTTTGATTTTCTTTACAGGTGTTTTAAAGAGGCTACTTTAGTCAAGTGAAATCTAATTGTAGAAAAAAAAATTAAAATATCTCTTCTACATTTTTAAATTTTTAAATGATTTTTTTTTTTGTCATGGGATAGTTGAGATCTTTAGGAACAAAGACCGTTTTGTACTTTTTCGACTTTATTTAGAGGAAATTTAAAAAAGCTACTTCAGTCAAGAGAAATCCAATGGTAGAATTTTTTTAAAATATCTCTTCTACTTTTTAATATTTTGAATGATTTTTTGTCATCGGATAGCTGAGATCTTTCAGTGAATAGACCGTTTTGTAATTTTTCTATTTTATTTACAGGGGTTTTAAAGAGGTTACTTCAGAGAAAATAATAAGGTAGAATTTTATAAAAATATCTCCTCTACATTTTAATATATTTAAATTATTGTTTTGTCATGGGATAGCTGAGATCTTTCGGTACAAAGACAGTTTTGTACTTTTTCGACTTTGTTTAGGGGAATTTTAAAAAATCTATTTAAGTCAAATGAAATCCAATTGTAGGAATTTATAAAAATATCTCTTCTACATTTTAATATTTTTAAATGATTTTTTTGGCATTTGATATCTCAGATCTTTCGGCACAAATACCGTTTTGTACTTTTTCGAGTTTGTTTAGGGGAGTTTTAAAAAAGATATTTCAGTCAAGTGAAATCCAATTGCAGAAATTTATAAAAATATCTCTTCGACATTTTAATATTTTTAAATGATTGTTTTGTCATGGGATAGCTGAGATCTTTCGTTACAAAGACCGTTTTCTACTTTTTCGACTCTGTTTAGTAAAATTTTAAAAAAGCTACTTCAATCAAGTGAAATCCAATGGTAGAAATTTATAAAAATATCTCTACTACATTTTAACATTTTTAAATTATTTTTTGGCATTCGATATCTCAGATCTTTCGGTACAAAGACCGTTTTGTACTTTTTCGACTTTGTTTAGGTGAATTTTAAAAAAGCTATTTCAATCAAATGAAATACAATTGTAGAAATTTATAAAAATATCTCTTCTACATTTTAATATTTTTAAATGATTTTTTTCATTCGATATCTCAGATCTTTCGGCACAAATACCGTTTTGTACTTTTTCGAGTTTGTTTAGGGGAGTTTTAAAAAAGATATTTCAGTCAAGTGAAATCCAATTGTAGATATTTATAAAAAAGAAATCTCTTCTGTACACTTTAATATTTTTAAATGATTTTTTTTTTTTGTCATTGGGTAGCATAGATCTTTCTGTACAAAGACCGTTTTGTGCTTTTTCGACTTTTTTTAGGAGAATTTTAAAAAAGCTACTTTAGTCAAGAGAAATCCAATGGTAGAAATTTATAAAAATATCTCTTCCACTTTTTAATATTTTTGAATGATTTTTTTGTAATTGGATAGCTGAGATCTTTCGGTGTAAAGACCGTTTTGTACTTTTTTGATTTTGTTTACAGTTGTTTTAAAGAGGCTACTTCAGTCAAGTGAAATCCAATGGTAGAAATTTATAAAAATATCGCTTCTACATTTTATTATTTTAAATAATTTTTTTGTAATTGGATAACTAGATCTTTCGGTACAATGACCGTTTTGTACTTTTTGGACTTTGTTTAGTGGAATTTTAAAAAAGCTACTTCAGTCAAGTGAAATCCAATGCTAGAAATTTATAAAAATATCTCTTCTATACATTTTAATATTTTTGAATGATTTTTTTTTGTCATTGTATAGCTTAGATCTTTCTGTACAAAGACCGTTTGTGCTTTTTTAACTTTTTTTTGGAGAATTTTGAAAAAGCTCTTTCAGTCAAGAGAAATCCAATGGTCGTAAATTATAAAAATATCTCTTCTACATTTTAATATTTTTGAATGATTTTTTTGTCATTGTATATCTGAGATCTTTCGGTGCAAAGACCGTTTTGTACTTTTTTGATTTTGTTTACATGTGTTTTAAAGAGACTACTTTAGTCAAGCAAAATCCTATAGTAGAATTTTATAAATATCTTTTCTACATTTTAAGATTTTAAAATGATTTTTTGGTATAGGATATCTCAGATCTTTCGGTACAAAGACATTTTGTTCTTTTTTGACTTTGTTTAGAAGAATTTTAAAAATGCTACTTCAGTCAAGTGAAATCCAATGGTAGAAATTTATAAATTTATCTCCTCTTCATTTTAATATTTTTAAATGATTTTTTTGGCTTTGGATAGTTCTGATCTTTCTTTACAAACACCGTTTGGTACTTTTTAGATTTTGTTTACAGATGTTTTAAAGAGGCTATTTCAATCAAGTAAAATCTAATGGTAAAAATTTATAAAAATATCTCTTCTACATTTTAATATTTTTAAATTATTTTTATTTATTTATTTATTTATTTTAAACATGGGATAGCTGAGATCATTCGGTACGAAATCCGTTTTGTACTTTTTCGACTTTGTTTAGGGGAATTTTAAAAACGCTACTTCAGTCAAGTGAAATACAATTGTTGAAATTTATAAAAATATCTCTTTTACATTTTAATATTTTAAATGATTCTTTGTCTTTGGATAGCTTAGATCTTTCTGTAGAAAGACAGTTCTGTACTCTTTCGACTTTGTTTAGGGGAATTTTAAAAAAGCCACTTTAGTCAAGTGAAATACAATAGTAGAAATTTATAAAAATATCTCTTCTATATTTTAATATTTTTAAAATGATTTTTTTTTTTGTAATTGGATAGCTGAGATCTTTGGGTACAAAGACCAGTTTGAACTTTTTGATTTTATTTACAGGTGTTTTAAAGAGGCTACTTTAGTCAAGTGAAATCCAATTATAGGAAAAAAATTTAAATATCTCTTCTACATTTTAAAATTTTTAAATGATTTTTTTTTCATGGGATAGTTGAGATCTTTCGGAACAAAGTCCGTTTTGTGTTTTTTCGACTTTATTTAGAGGAAATTTAAAAAAGCTACTTCAGTCAAGAGAAATCCAATGGTAGAATTTTTTAAAAATATCTCTTCTAATTTTTAGTATTTTGAATGATTTTTTTGTCATTGGATAGCTGAGATCTTTCGGTGAATAGACCGTTTTGTATTTTTTTTATTTTACTTTATTTACAGGTGTTTTAAAGAAGTTACTTCAGAGAAATTAAATAAGGTAGAAATTTATAAAAATATCTCTTCTACATTTTAATATTTTTAAATGATTGTTTTGTCATGGGATAGCTGAGATCTTTCGGTACAAAGACCGTTTTCTACTTTTTCGACTTTGTTTAGTAGAATTTTAAAAAAGCTACTTCAATCAAGTGAAATCCAATGGTAGAAATTTATAAAAATATCTCTTCTACATTTTAACATTTTTAAATTATTTTTTGGCATTCGGTATCTCAGATCTTTCGGTACAAAGACCGTTTGAACTTTTTAGACTTTGTTTAGGGGAATTTTAAAAAAGCTATTTCAATCAAGTGAAATACAATTGTAGAAATTTATAAAAATATCTCTTCTACATTTTAATATTTTTAAATGATTTTTTTGTCATTCGATATCTCAGATCTTTCGGCACAAATACCGTTTTGTACTTTTTCGAGTTTGTTTAGGGGAGTTTTAAAAAAGATATTTCAGTCAAGTGAAATCCAATTGTAGAAATTTATAAAAATATCTCTTCTACATTTTAATATTTTTAAATGATTTTTTTGTCATGGGATAGCTGAAATTTTTTCGGTACAAAGACCGTTTTGTACTTTTTTGATTTTGTTTACAGGTGTTTTAATGAGGCTACTTCAGTCAAGTGAATTCCAATGGTAGAAATTTATAAAAATATCTCCTCTACATTTTAATATTTTTAAATGATTCTTTTTGTCATTGGATAGCTGAGATCTTTTGGTATGAAGACCGTTTTGTACTTTTTTGATTTTGTTTACAGGTGTTTAAATAGGCTACTTCAGTCAAGCTAAATCCTATAGTAGAAATTTATAAATATGTCTTTTCCACATTTAAATATTTTTAAATGATTTTCTGGCATTGGATAGCTGAAATCTTTCTGTACAAAGACCGTTTTATATTTTTTCGATTTTGTTATGTTGGTTTTAAAGGAGCTTACTTCAATCAAGCGGAATCCTATGAAGTTTTGAAGTTCATATAAATATATATTTTTCTCTTCTATATTTTAATATTTTTAAATGGTTTTTTTAGCATTGAATGTTAGAAATTTATAAAGATATCTCGTCTACAAGTAAATATAAACTGATGATTACCTCTATCAAACAAATTCCCATGGTGGAAATTTATAAAAATATCTCTTCTACATTTTAACATTTTTAAATTATTTTTTGGCATTCGATATCTCAGATCTTTCGGTACAAAGACCGTTTTGTACTTTTTCGACTTTGTTTAGCGGAATTTTAAAAAATCTATTTAAGTCAAATGAAATCCAATTGTAGAAATTTATAAAAATATCTCTTCTACATTTTAATATTTTTAAATGATTTTTTTGGCATTTGATATATCAGATCTTTCGGCACAAATACCGTTTTGTACTTTTTCGAGTTTGTTTAGGGAAGTTTTAAAAAAGCTACTTCAATCAAGTGAAATCCAATGGTAGAAATTTATAAAAGTATCTCTTCTACATTTTAACATTTTTAAATTATTTTTTTGCATTCGATATCTCAGATCTTTCGGTACAAAGACCGTTTTGTACTTTTTCGACTTGTTTAGGGGAATTTTAAAAAAGCTTTTTCAATCAAATGAAATACAATTGTAGAAATTTATAAAAAATTATCTCTTTTACATTTTAATATTTTTAAATGATTTTTTTGGCATTCGGTATCTCAGATCTTTCGGCACAAATACCGTTTTGTACTTTTTCGAGTTTGTTTAGGGGAGTTTTAAAAAAGATATTTCAGTCAAGTGAAATCCAATTGTAGAAATTTATAAAAATATCTCTTCTACATTTTAATATTTTTAAATGATTTTTTTGTCGTGGTACAGCTGAGATCTTTCGGTACAAAGACCGTTTTGTATTTTTTCGACTTTGTTTAGAGGAATTTTAAAAAAGCTACTTCAGCCAAGTAAAATCCAATCGTAGAAATTTATAAAAAAAAATCTCTTCTGTACACTTTAATATTTTTAAATGATTTTTTTTGTCATTGGGTAGCATAGATCTTTCTGTACAAAGACCGTTTTGTGCTTTTTCGACTTTTTTTAGTAGAATTTTAAAAAAGCTACTTAATCAAGTGAAATCCAATGGTAAAAATTTATAAAAATATCTCTTCTACATTTTAACATTTTAAAATTATTTTTTGGCATTCGATATCTCAGATCTTTCGGTACAAAGACCGTTTTGTACTTTTTCGACTTTGTTTAGGGGAATTTTAAAAAATCTATTTAAGTCAAATGAAATCCAATTGTAGAAATTTATAAAAATATCTCTTCTACATTTTAATATTTTTAAATGATTTTTTTGGCATTTGATATCTCAGATCTTTCGGCACAAATACCGTTTTCTACTTTTTCGAGTTTGTTTACGGGAATTTTAAAAAAGATATTTCAGTCAAGTGAAATCCAATTGCAGAAATATATAAAAATATCTCTTCTACATTTTAATATTTTTAAATGATTGTTTTGTCATGGGATAGCTGAGATCTTTCGGTACAAAGACCGTTTTCTACTTTTTCGACTTTGTTTAGTAGAATTTTAAAAAAGCTACTTCAATCAAGTGAAATCCATTATTAGAAATTTATAAAAATATCTCTTCTACATTTTAATATTTTTAAATGATTTTTTTGGCATTCGATATCTCAGATCTTTCGGCACAAATACCGTTTTGTACTTTTTCGAGTTTGTTTAGGGTAGTTTTAAAAAAGATATTTCCGTCAAGTGAAATCCAATTGTAGATATTTATAAAAAAAAAAAATCTCTTCTGTACACTTTAATATTTTTAAATGTTTTTTTTTTTTTTTTTTTTTTTTTTTTTTTTTGTCATTGGGTAGCATAGATCTTTCTGTACAAAGACCGTTTTGTGCTTTTTCGACTTTTTTAGGAGAATTTTTAAAAAGCTACTTTAGTCAAGAGAAATCCAATGGTAGAAATTTATAAAAATATCTCTTCCACTTTTTAATATTTTTGAATGATTTTTTTGTAATTGAATAGCTGAGATCTTTCGGTGTAAAGACCGTTTTGTACTTTTTTGATTTTGTTTACAGTTGTTTTAAAGAGGCTACTTCAGTCAAGTGAAATCCGATGGTAGAAATTTATAAAAATATCGCTTCTACATTTTATTATTTTAAATAATTTTTTTGTAATTGGATAGCTGAGATCTTTCGGTACAATGACCGTTTTGTACTTTTTGGACTTTGTTTAGTGGAATTTTAAAAAAGCTACTTCAGTCAAGTGAAATCCAATGCTGGAAATTTATAAAAATATCTCTTCTATACATTTTAATATTTTTGAATGATTTTTTTTTTCGTCATTGGATAGCTTAGATCTTTCTGTACAAAGACCGTTTGTGCTTTTTCGACTTTTTTTTGGAGAATTTTGAAAAACCTACTTCAGTCAAGAGAAATCCAATGGTCGTAAATTATAAAAAAATCTCTTCTACATTTTAATATATTTAAATTATTGTTTTGTCATGGGATAGCTGAGATCTTTCGGTATAAAGACCGTTTTCTACTTTTTCGACTTTGTTTAGTAGAATTTTAAAAAAGCTACTTCAATCAAGTGAAATCCAATGGTAGAAATTTATAAAAATATCTCTTCTACATTTTAACATTTTTAAATTATTTTTTGGCATTCGATATCTCAGATCTTTCGGTACAAAGACCGTTTTGTACTTTTTCGACTTTGTTTAGGGGAATTTTAAAAAATCTATTTAAGTCAAATGAAATCCAATTGTAGAAATTTATAAAAATATCTCTTCTACATTTTAATATTTTTAAATGATTTTTTTGGCATTTGATGTCTCAGATCTTTCGGCACAAATACCGTTTTGTACTTTTTCGAGTTTGTTTAGGGGAGTTTTAAAAAAGATATTTCAGTCAAGTGAAATCCAATTGCAGAAATTTATAAAAATATCTCTTCGACATTTTAATATTTTTAAATGATTGTTTTGTCATGGGATAGCTGAGATCTTTCGTTACAAAAACCGTTTTCTACTTTTTCGACTTTGTTTAGTAAAATTTTAAAAAAGCTACTTCAATCAAGTGAAATCCAATGGTAGAAATTTATAAAAATATCTCTTCTACATTTTAACATTTTTAAATTATTTTTTGGCAATCGATATCTCAGATCTTTCGGTACAAAGACCGTTTTGTACTTTTTCGACTTTGTTTAGGTGAATTTTAAAAAAGCTATTTCAATCAAATGAAATACAATTGTAGAAATTTATAAAAATATCTCTTCTACATTTTAATATTTTTAAATGATTTTTTTGGCATTCGATATCTCAGATCTTTCGGCACAAATACCGTTTTGTACTTTTTCGAGTTTGTTTAGGATAGTTTTAAAAAAGATATTTCAGTCAAGTGAAATCCAATTGTAGATATTTATTAAAAAAATCTCTTCTGTACACTTTAATATTTTTAAATGATTTTTTTTTGTCATTGGGTAGCACAGATCTTTCTGTACAAAGACCGTTTTGTGCTTTTTCGACTTTTTTTAGGAGAATTTTAAAAAAGCTACTTTAGTCAAGAGAAATCCAATGGTAGAAATTTATAAAATATCTCTTCCACTTTTTAATATTTTTGAATGATTTTTTTGTAATTGGATAGCTGAGATCTTTCGGTGTAAAGACCGTTTTGTACTTTTTTGATTTTGTTTACAGTTGTTTTAAAGAGGCTACTTCAGTCAAGTGAAATCCAATGGTAGAAATTTATAAAAATATCGCTTCTACATTTTATTATTTTAAATAATTTTTTTGTAATTGGATAGCTGAGATCTTTCGGTACAATGACCGTTTTGTACTTTTTGGACTTTGTTTAGTGGAATTTTAAAAAAGCTACTTCAGTCAAGTGAAATCCAATGCTGGAAATTTATAAAAATATCTCTTCTATACATTTTAATATTTTTGAATGATTTTTTTTTTCGTCATTGGATAGCTTAGATCTTTCTGTACAAAGACCGTTTGTGCTTTTTCGACTTTTTTTTGGAGAATTTTGAAAAACCTACTTCAGTCAAGAGAAATCCAATGGTCGTAAATTATAAAAATATCTCTTCTACTTTTTAATATTTCTGAATGATTTCTTTGTCATTGTATAGCTGAGATCTTTCGGTGCAAAGACCGTTTTGTACTTTTTTGATTGTGTTTACATGTGTTTTAAAGAGACTACTTTAGTCAAGCAAAATCCTATAGTAGAATTTTATAAATATCTTTTTCTACATTTTAAGATTTTAAAATGATTTTTTGGTATAGGATATGTCAGATCTTTCGGTACAAAGACATTTTGTACTTTTTTGACTTTGTTTAGAAGAATTTTAAAAAAGCTACTTCAGTCAAGTGAAATCCAATGGTAGAAATTTATAAATTTATCTCCTCTTCATTTTAATATTTTTAAATGATTTTTTTGGCTTTGGATAGTTCTGATCTTTCGGTACAAACACCGTTTTGTACTTTTTAGATTTTGTTTACAGATGTTTTAAAGAGGCTATTTCAATCAAGTAAAATCTAATGGTAGAAATTTATAAAAATATCTCTTCTACATTTTAATATTTTTAAATTATTTTTATTTATTTATTTATTTATTTATTTATTTTAAACATGGGATAGCTGAGATCATTCGGTACGAAATCCGTTTTGTACTTTTTCGACTTTGTTTAGGGGAATTTTAAAAACGCTACTTCAGTCAAGTGAAATCCAATTGTTGAAATTTATAAAAATATCTCTTTTACATTTTAATATTTTAAATGATTCTTTGTCTTTGGATAGCTTAGATCTTTCTGTAGAAAGACAGTTCTGTACTCTTTCGACTTTGTAAAGGGGAATTTTAAAAAAGCCACTTCAGTCAAGTGAAATACAATGGTAGAAATTTATAAAAATATCTCTTCTATATTTTAATATTTTTTAAATGATTTTTTTTTTTTTTGTAATTGGATAGCTGAGATCTTTGGGTACAAAGACCATTTTGAACTTTTTGATTTTCTTTACAGGTGTTTTAAAGAGGCTACTTTAGTCAAGTGAAATCTAATTGTAGAAAAAAAAATTAATATATCTCTTCTACATTTTAAAATTTTAAATGATTTTTTTTTTGTCATGGGATAGTTGAGATCTTTAGGAACAAAGACCGTTTTGTACTTTTTCGACTTTATTTAGAGGAAATTTAAAAAAGCTACTTCAGTCAAGAGAAATCCAATGGTAGAATTTTTTTAAAATATCTCTTCTACTTTTTAATATTTTGAATGATTTTTTTGTCATCGGATAGCTGAGATCTTTCAGTGAATAGACCGTTTTGTAATTTTTCTATTTTATTTACAGGGGTTTTAAAGAGGTTACTTCAGAGAAAATAATAAGGTAGAAATTTATAAAAATATCTCCTCTACATTTTAATATATTTAAATTATTGTTTTGTCATGGGATAGCTGAGATCTTTCGGTACAAAGACCGTTTTGTTCTTTTTTGATTTTGTTTACAGTTGTTTTAAAGAGGCTATTTCAGTCAAGTGAAATCCAATGGTAGAAATTTATAAAAATATCGCTTCTACATTTTATTATTTTAAATATTTTTTTTGTAATTGGATAACTAGATCTTTCGGTACAATGACCGTTTTGTACTTTTTGGACTTTGTTTAGTGGAATTTTAAAAAAGCTACTTCAGTCAAGTGAAATCGAATGCTAGAAATTTATAAAAATATCTCTTCTATACATTTTAATATTTTTGAATGATTTTTTTTTTGTCATTGTATAGCTTAGATCTTTCTGTACAAAGACCGTTTGTGCTTTTTTAACTTTTTTTTGGAGAATTTTGAAAAAGCTCTTTCAGTCAAGAGAAATCCAATGGTCGTAAATTATAAAAATATCTCTTCTACTTTTTAATATTTTTGAATGATTTTTTTGTCATTGTATATCTGAGATCTTTCGGTGCAAAGACCGTTTTGTACTTTTTTGATTTTGTTTACATGTGTTTTAAAGAGACTACTTTAGTCAAGCAAAATCCTATAGTAGAATTTTATAAATATCTTTTCTACATTTTAAGATTTTAAAATGATTTTTTGGTATAGGATATCTCAGATCTTTCGGTACAAAGACATTTTGTACTTTTTTGACTTTGTTTAGAAGAATTTTAAAAATGCTACTTCAGTCAAGTGAAATCCAATGGTAGAAATTTATAAATTTATCTCCTCTTCATTTTAATATTTTTAAATGATTTTTTTGGCTTTGGATAGTTCTGATCTTTCGGTACAAACACCGTTTTGTACTTTTTAGATTTTGTTTACAGATGTTTTAAAGAGGCTATTTCAATCAAGTAAAATCTAATGGTAGAAATTTATAAAAATATCTCTTCTACATTTTAATATTTTTAAATTATTTTTATTTATTTATTTATTTATTTATTTATTTTAAACATGGGATAGCTGAGATCATTCGGTACGATATCCGTTTTGTACTTTTTCGACTTTGTTTAGGGGAATTTTAAAAACGCTACTTCAGTCAAGTGAAATCCAATTGTTGAAATTTATAAAAATATCTCTTTTACATTTTAATATTTTAAATGATTCTTTGTCTTTGGATAGCTTAGATCTTTCTGTAGAAAGACAGTTCTGTACTCTTTCGACTTTGTAAAGGGGAATTTTAAAAAAGCCACTTCAGTCAAGTGAAATACAATGGTAGAAATTTATAAAAATATCTCTTCTATATTTTAATATTTTTTAAATGATTTTTTTTTTTGTAATTGGATAGCTGAGATCTTTGGGTACAAAGACCATTTTGAACTTTTTGATTTTCTTTACAGGTGTTTTAAAGAGGCTACTTTAGTCAAGTGAAATCTAATTGTAGAAAAAAAATTAAAATATCTCTTCTACATTTTTAAATTTTTAAATGATTTTTTTTTTTTGTCATGGGATAGTTGAGATCTTTAGGAACAAAGACCGTTTTGTACTTTTTCGACTTTATTTAGAGGAAATTTAAAAAAGCTACTTCAGTCAAGAGAAATCCAATGGTAGAATTTTTTTAAAATATCTCTTCTACTTTTTAATATTTTGAATGATTTTTTGTCATCGGATAGCTGAGATCTTTCAGTGAATAGACCGTTTTGTAATTTTTCTATTTTATTTACAGGGGTTTTAAAGAGGTTACTTCAGAGAAAATAATAAGGTAGAATTTTATAAAAATATCTCCTCTACATTTTAATATATTTAAATTATTGTTTTGTCATGGGATAGCTGAGATCTTTCGGTACAAAGACCGTTTTGTACTTTTTCGACTTTGTTTAGGGGAATTTTAAAAAATCTATTTAAGTCAAATGAAATCCAATTGTAGGAATTTATAAAAATATCTCTTCTACATTTTAATATTTTTAAATGATTTTTTTGGCATTTGATATCTCAGATCTTTCGGCACAAATACCGTTTTGTACTTTTTCGAGTTTGTTTAGGGGAGTTTTAAAAAAGATATTTCAGTCAAGTGAAATCCAATTGCAGAAATTTATAAAAATATCTCTTCGACATTTTAATATTTTTAAATGATTGTTTTGTCATGGGATAGCTGAGATCTTTCGTTACAAAGACCGTTTTCTACTTTTTCGACTCTGTTTAGTAAAATTTTAAAAAAGCTACTTCAATCAAGTGAAATCCAATGGTAGAAATTTATAAAAATATCTCTACTACATTTTAACATTTTTAAATTATTTTTTGGCATTCGATATCTCAGATCTTTCGGTACAAAGACCGTTTTGTACTTTTTCGACTTTGTTTAGGTGAATTTTAAAAAAGCTATTTCAATCAAATGAAATACAATTGTAGAAATTTATAAAAATATCTCTTCTACATTTTAATATTTTTAAATGATTTTTTTCATTCGATATCTCAGATCTTTCGGCACAAATACCGTTTTGTACTTTTTCGAGTTTGTTTAGGGGAGTTTTAAAAAAGATATTTCAGTCAAGTGAAATCCAATTGTAGATATTTATAAAAAAGAAATCTCTTCTGTACACTTTAATATTTTTAAATGATTTTTTTTTTTGTCATTGGGTAGCATAGATCTTTCTGTACAAAGACCGTTTTGTGCTTTTTCGACTTTTTTTAGGAGAATTTTAAAAAAGCTACTTTAGTCAAGAGAAATCCAATGGTAGAAATTTATAAAAATATCTCTTCCACTTTTTAATATTTTTGAATGATTTTTTTGTAATTGGATAGCTGAGATCTTTCGGTGTAAAGACCGTTTTGTACTTTTTTGATTTTGTTTACAGTTGTTTTAAAGAGGCTACTTCAGTCAAGTGAAATCCAATGGTAGAAATTTATAAAAATATCGCTTCTACATTTTATTATTTTAAATAATTTTTTTGTAATTGGATAACTAGATCTTTCGGTACAATGACCGTTTTGTACTTTTTGGACTTTGTTTAGTGGAATTTTAAAAAAGCTACTTCAGTCAAGTGAAATCCAATGCTAGAAATTTATAAAAATATCTCTTCTATACATTTTAATATTTTTGAATGATTTTTTTTGTCATTGTATAGCTTAGATCTTTCTGTACAAAGACCGTTTGTGCTTTTTTAACTTTTTTTTGGAGAATTTTGAAAAAGCTCTTTCAGTCAAGAGAAATCCAATGGTCGTAAATTATAAAAATATCTCTTCTACTTTTTAATATTTTTGAATGATTTTTTTGTCATTGTATATCTGAGATCTTTCGGTGCAAAGACCGTTTTGTACTTTTTTGATTTTGTTTACATGTGTTTTAAAGAGACTACTTTAGTCAAGCAAAATCCTATAGTAGAATTTTATAAATATCTTTTCTACATTTTAAGATTTTAAAATGATTTTTTGGTATAGGATATCTCAGATCTTTCGGTACAAAGACATTTTGTTCTTTTTTTACTTTGTTTAGAAGAATTTTAAAAATGCTACTTCAGTCAAGTGAAATCCAATGGTAGAAATTTATAAATTTATCTCCTCTTCATTTTAATATTTTTAAATGATTTTTTTGGCTTTGGATAGTTCTGATCTTTCTTTACAAACACCGTTTGGTACTTTTTAGATTTTGTTTACAGATGTTTTAAAGAGGCTATTTCAATCAAGTAAAATCTAATGGTAAAAATTTATAAAAATATCTCTTCTACATTTTAATATTTTTAAATTATTTTTATTTATTTATTTATTTATTTTAAACATGGGATAGCTGAGATCATTCGGTACGAAATCCGTTTTGTACTTTTTCGACTTTGTTTAGGGGAATTTTAAAAACGCTACTTCAGTCAAGTGAAATACAATTGTTGAAATTTATAAAAATATCTCTTTTACATTTTAATATTTTAAATGATTCTTTGTCTTTGGATAGCTTAGATCTTTCTGTAGAAAGACAGTTCTGTACTCTTTCGACTTTGTTTAGGGGAATTTTAAAAAAGCCACTTTAGTCAAGTGAAATACAATAGTAGAAATTTATAAAAATATCTCTTCTATATTTTAATATTTTTAAAATGATTTTTTTTTTTTTGTAATTGGATAGCTGAGATCTTTGGGTACAAAGACCAGTTTGAACTTTTTGATTTTATTTACAGGTGTTTTAAAGAGGCTACTTTAGTCAAGTGAAATCCAATTATAGGAAAAAAATTTAAATATCTCTTCTACATTTTAAAATTTTTAAATGATTTTTTTTTCATGGGATAGTTGAGATCTTTCGGAACAAAGTCCGTTTTGTGTTTTTTCGACTTTATTTAGAGGAAATTTAAAAAAGCTACTTCAGTCAAGAGAAATCCAATGGTAGAATTTTTTAAAAATATCTCTTCTAATTTTTAGTATTTTGAATGATTTTTTTGTCATTGGATAGCTGAGATCTTTCGGTGAATAGACCGTTTTGTATTTTTTTTATTTTACTTTATTTACAGGTGTTTTAAAGAAGTTACTTCAGAGAAATTAAATAAGGTAGAAATTTATAAAAATATCTCTTCTACATTTTAATATTTTTAAATGATTGTTTTGTCATGGGATAGCTGAGATCTTTCGGTACAAAGACCGTTTTCTACTTTTTCGACTTTGTTTAGTAGAATTTTAAAAAAGCTACTTCAATCAAGTGAAATCCAATGGTAGAAATTTATAAAAATATCTCTTCTACATTTTAACATTTTTAAATTATTTTTTGGCATTCGGTATCTCAGATCTTTCGGTACAAAGACCGTTTGAACTTTTTAGACTTTGTTTAGGGGAATTTTAAAAAAGCTATTTCAATCAAGTGAAATACAATTGTAGAAATTTATAAAAATATCTCTTCTACATTTTAATATTTTTAAATGATTTTTTTGTCATTCGATATCTCAGATCTTTCGGCACAAATACCGTTTTGTACTTTTTCGAGTTTGTTTAGGGGAGTTTTAAAAAAGATATTTCAGTCAAGTGAAATCCAATTGTAGAAATTTATAAAAATATCTCTTCTACATTTTAATATTTTTAAATGATTTTTTTGTCATGGGATAGCTGAAATTTTTTCGGTACAAAGACCGTTTTGTACTTTTTTGATTTTGTTTACAGGTGTTTTAATGAGGCTACTTCAGTCAAGTGAATTCCAATGGTAGAAATTTATAAAAATATCTCTTCTACATTTTAATATTTTTAAATGATTCTTTTTGTCATTGGATAGCTGAGATCTTTTGGTATGAAGACCGTTTTGTACTTTTTTGATTTTGTTTACAGGTGTTTAAATAGGCTACTTCAGTCAAGCTAAATCCTATAGTAGAAATTTATAAATATGTCTTTTCCACATTTAAATATTTTTAAATGATTTTCTGGCATTGGATAGCTGAAATCTTTCTGTACAAAGACCGTTTTATATTTTTTCGATTTTGTTATGTTGGTTTTAAAGGAGCTTACTTCAATCAAGCGGAATCCTATGAAGTTTTGAAGTTCATATAAATATATATTTTTCTCTTCTATATTTTAATATTTTTAAATGGTTTTTTTAGCATTGAATGTTAGAAATTTATAAAGATATCTCGTCTACAAGTAAATATAAACTGATGATTACCTCTATCAAACAAATTCCCATGGTGGAAATTTATAAAAATATCTCTTCTACATTTTAACATTTTTAAATTATTTTTTGGCATTCGATATCTCAGATCTTTCGGTACAAAGACCGTTTTGTACTTTTTCGACTTTGTTTAGCGGAATTTTAAAAAATCTATTTAAGTCAAATGAAATCCAATTGTAGAAATTTATAAAAATATCTCTTCTACATTTTAATATTTTTAAATGATTTTTTTGGCATTTGATATATCAGATCTTTCGGCACAAATACCGTTTTGTACTTTTTCGAGTTTGTTTAGGGAAGTTTTAAAAAAGCTACTTCAATCAAGTGAAATCCAATGGTAGAAATTTATAAAAGTATCTCTTCTACATTTTAACATTTTTAAATTATTTTTTGCATTCGATATCTCAGATCTTTCGGTACAAAGACCGTTTTGTACTTTTTCGACTTGTTTAGGGGAATTTTAAAAAAGCTTTTTCAATCAAATGAAATACAATTGTAGAAATTTATAAAAAATTATCTCTTTTACATTTTAATATTTTTAAATGATTTTTTTGGCATTCGGTATCTCAGATCTTTCGGCACAAATACCGTTTTGTACTTTTTCGAGTTTGTTTAGGTGAGTTTTAAAAAAGATATTTCAGTCAAGTGAAATCCAATTGTAGAAATTTATAAAAATATCTCTTCTACATTTTAATATTTTTAAATGATTTTTTTGTCGTGGTACAGCTGAGATCTTTCGGTACAAAGACCGTTTTGTATTTTTTCGACTTTGTTTAGAGGAATTTTAAAAAAGCTACTTCAGCCAAGTAAAATCCAATCGTAGAAATTTATAAAAAAAAATCTCTTCTGTACACTTTAATATTTTTAAATGATTTTTTTTGTCATTGGGTAGCATAGATCTTTCTGTACAAAGACCGTTTTGTGCTTTTTCGACTTTTTTTAGTAGAATTTTAAAAAAGCTACTTAATCAAGTGAAATCCAATGGTAAAAATTTATAAAAATATCTCTTCTACATTTTAACATTTTAAAATTATTTTTTGGCATTCGATATCTCAGATCTTTCGGTACAAAGACCGTTTTGTACTTTTTCGACTTTGTTTAGGGGAATTTTAAAAAATCTATTTAAGTCAAATGAAATCCAATTGTAGAAATTTATAAAAATATCTCTTCTACATTTTAATATTTTTAAATGATTTTTTTGGCATTTGATATCTCAGATCTTTCGGCACAAATACCGTTTTCTACTTTTTCGAGTTTGTTTACGGGAATTTTAAAAAAGATATTTCAGTCAAGTGAAATCCAATTGCAGAAATATATAAAAATATCTCTTCTACATTTTAATATTTTTAAATGATTGTTTTGTCATGGGATAGCTGAGATCTTTCGGTACAAAGACCGTTTTCTACTTTTTCGACTTTGTTTAGTAGAATTTTAAAAAAGCTACTTCAATCAAGTGAAATCCAATATTAGAAATTTATAAAAATATCTCTTCTACATTTTAATATTTTTAAATGATTTTTTTGGCATTCGATATCTCAGATCTTTCGGCACAAATACCGTTTTGTACTTTTTCGAGTTTGTTTAGGGTAGTTTTAAAAAAGATATTTCCGTCAAGTGAAATCCAATTGTAGATATTTATAAAAAAAAAATCTCTTCTGTACACTTTAATATTTTTAAATGTTTTTTTTTTTTTTTTTTTTTTTTTGTCATTGGGTAGCATAGATCTTTCTGTAC
This sequence comes from Maratus speculifer, assembly GCA_964019185.1. Classification (NCBI taxonomy): domain Eukaryota; kingdom Metazoa; phylum Arthropoda; class Arachnida; order Araneae; family Salticidae; genus Maratus; species Maratus speculifer. Next base: position 194,234,174 of record OZ025293.1, on the reverse strand, counting down.
AAAGACCGTTTTGTGCTTTTTCGACTTTTTTAGGAGAATTTTAAAAAAGCTACTTTAGTCAAGAGAAATCCAATGGTAGAAATTTATAAAAATATCTCTTCCACTTTTTAATATTTTTGAATGATTTTTTTGTAATTGAATAGCTGAGATCTTTCGGTGTAAAGACCGTTTTGTACTTTTTTGATTTTGTTTACAGTTGTTTTAAAGAGGCTACTTCAGTCAAGTGAAATCCGATGGTAGAAATTTATAAAAATATCGCTTCTACATTTTATTATTTTAAATAATTTTTTTGTAATTGGATAGCTGAGATCTTTCGGTACAATGACCGTTTTGTACTTTTTGGACTTTGTTTAGTGGAATTTTAAAAAAGCTACTTCAGTCAAGTGAAATCCAATGCTGGAAATTTATAAAAATATCTCTTCTATACATTTTAATATTTTTGAATGATTTTTTTTTTCGTCATTGGATAGCTTAGATCTTTCTGTACAAAGACCGTTTGTGCTTTTTCGACTTTTTTTTGGAGAATTTTGAAAAACCTACTTCAGTCAAGAGAAATCCAATGGTCGTAAATTATAAAAAAATCTCTTCTACATTTTAATATATTTAAATTATTGTTTTGTCATGGGATAGCTGAGATCTTTCGGTATAAAGACCGTTTTCTACTTTTTCGACTTTGTTTAGTAGAATTTTAAAAAAGCTACTTCAATCAAGTGAAATCCAATGGTAGAAATTTATAAAAATATCTCTTCTACATTTTAACATTTTTAAATTATTTTTTGGCATTCGATATCTCAGATCTTTCGGTACAAAGAATGTTTTGTACTTTTTCGACTTTGTTTAGGGGAATTTTAAAAAATCTATTTAAGTCAAATGAAATCCAATTGTAGAAATTTATAAAAATATCTCTTCTACATTTTAATATTTTTAAATGATTTTTTTGGCATTTGATGTCTCAGATCTTTCGGCACAAATACCGTTTTGTACTTTTTCGAGTTTGTTTAGGGGAGTTTTAAAAAAGATATTTCAGTCAAGTGAAATCCAATTGCAGAAATTTATAAAAATATCTCTTCGACATTTTAATATTTTTAAATGATTGTTTTGTCATGGGATAGCTGAGATCTTTCGTTACAAAAACCGTTTTCTACTTTTTCGACTTTGTTTAGTAAAATTTTAAAAAAGCTACTTCAATCAAGTGAAATCCAATGGTAGAAATTTATAAAAATATCTCTTCTACATTTTAACATTTTTAAATTATTTTTTGGCAATCGATATCTCAGATCTTTCGGTACAAAGACCGTTTTGTACTTTTTCGACTTTGTTTAGGTGAATTTTAAAAAAGCTATTTCAATCAAATGAAATACAATTGTAGAAATTTATAAAAATATCTCTTCTACATTTTAATATTTTTAAATGATTTTTTTGGCATTCGATATCTCAGATCTTTCGGCACAAATACCGTTTTGTACTTTTTCGAGTTTGTTTAGGATAGTTTTAAAAAAGATATTTCAGTCAAGTGAAATCCAATTGTAGATATTTATTAAAAAAAATCTCTTCTGTACACTTTAATATTTTTAAATGATTTTTTTTGTCATTGGGTAGCACAGATCTTTCTGTACAAAGACCGTTTTGTGCTTTTTCGACTTTTTTTAGGAGAATTTTAAAAAAGCTACTTTAGTCAAGAGAAATCCAATGGTAGAAATTTATAAAATATCTCTTCCACTTTTTAATATTTTTGAATGATTTTTTTGTAATTGGATAGCTGAGATCTTTCGGTGTAAAGACCGTTTTGTACTTTTTTGATTTTGTTTACAGTTGTTTTAAAGAGGCTACTTCAGTCAAGTGAAATCCAATGGTAGAAATTTATAAAAATATCGCTTCTACATTTTATTATTTTAAATAATTTTTTTGTAATTGGATAGCTGAGATCTTTCGGTACAATGACCGTTTTGTACTTTTTGGACTTTGTTTAGTGGAATTTTAAAAAAGCTACTTCAGTCAAGTGAAATCCAATGCTGGAAATTTATAAAAATATCTCTTCTATACATTTTAATATTTTTGAATGATTTTTTTTTTCGTCATTGGATAGCTTAGATCTTTCTGTACAAAGACCGTTTGTGCTTTTTCGACTTTTTTTTGGAGAATTTTGAAAAACCTACTTCAGTCAAGAGAAATCCAATGGTCGTAAATTATAAAAATATCTCTTCTACTTTTTAATATTTCTGAATGATTTCTTTGTCATTGTATAGCTGAGATCTTTCGGTGCAAAGACCGTTTTGTACTTTTTTGATTTTGTTTACATGTGTTTTAAAGAGACTACTTTAGTCAAGCAAAATCCTATAGTAGAATTTTATAAATATCTTTTTCTACATTTTAAGATTTTAAAATGATTTTTTGGTATAGGATATGTCAGATCTTTCGGTACAAAGACATTTTGTACTTTTTTGACTTTGTTTAGAAGAATTTTAAAAAAGCTACTTCAGTCAAGTGAAATCCAATGGTAGAAATTTATAAATTTATCTCCTCTTCATTTTAATATTTTTAAATGATTTTTTTGGCTTTGGATAGTTCTGATCTTTCGGTACAAACACCGTTTTGTACTTTTTAGATTTTGTTTACAGATGTTTTAAAGAGGCTATTTCAATCAAGTAAAATCTAATGGTAGAAATTTATAAAAATATCTCTTCTACATTTTAATATTTTTAAATTATTTTTATTTATTTATTTATTTATTTATTTATTTTAAACATGGGATAGCTGAGATCATTCGGTACGAAATCCGTTTTGTACTTTTTCGACTTTGTTTAGGGGAATTTTAAAAACGCTACTTCAGTCAAGTGAAATCCAATTGTTGAAATTTATAAAAATATCTCTTTTACATTTTAATATTTTAAATGATTCTTTGTCTTTGGATAGCTTAGATCTTTCTGTAGAAAGACAGTTCTGTACTCTTTCGACTTTGTAAAGGGGAATTTTAAAAAAGCCACTTCAGTCAAGTGAAATACAATGGTAGAAATTTATAAAAATATCTCTTCTATATTTTAATATTTTTTAAATGATTTTTTTTTTGTAATTGGATAGCTGAGATCTTTGGGTACAAAGACCATTTTGAACTTTTTGATTTTCTTTACAGGTGTTTTAAAGAGGCTACTTTAGTCAAGTGAAATCTAATTGTAGAAAAAAAAATTAATATATCTCTTCTACATTTTAAAATTTTAAATGATTTTTTTTTTTGTCATGGGATAGTTGAGATCTTTAGGAACAAAGACCGTTTTGTACTTTTTCGACTTTATTTAGAGGAAATTTAAAAAAGCTACTTCAGTCAAGAGAAATCCAATGGTAGAATTTTTTTAAAATATCTCTTCTACTTTTTAATATTTTGAATGATTTTTTTGTCATCGGATAGCTGAGATCTTTCAGTGAATAGACCGTTTTGTAATTTTTCTATTTTATTTACAGGGGTTTTAAAGAGGTTACTTCAGAGAAAATAATAAGGTAGAAATTTATAAAAATATCTCCTCTACATTTTAATATATTTAAATTATTGTTTTGTCATGGGATAGCTGAGATCTTTCGGTACAAAGACCGTTTTGTTCTTTTTTGATTTTGTTTACAGTTGTTTTAAAGAGGCTATTTCAGTCAAGTGAAATCCAATGGTAGAAATTTATAAAAATATCGCTTCTACATTTTATTATTTTAAATAATTTTTTTGTAATTGGATAACTAGATCTTTCGGTACAATGACCGTTTTGTACTTTTTGGACTTTGTTTAGTGGAATTTTAAAAAAGCTACTTCAGTCAAGTGAAATCGAATGCTAGAAATTTATAAAAATATCTCTTCTATACATTTTAATATTTTTGAATGATTTTTTTTTTTTTTGTCATTGTATAGCTTAGATCTTTCTGTACAAAGACCGTTTGTGCTTTTTTAACTTTTTTTTGGAGAATTTTGAAAAAGCTCTTTCAGTCAAGAGAAATCCAATGGTCGTAAATTATAAAAATATCTCTTCTACTTTTTAATATTTTTGAATGATTTTTTTGTCATTGTATATCTGAGATCTTTCGGTGCAAAGACCGTTTTGTACTTTTTTGATTTTGTTTACATGTGTTTTAAAGAGACTACTTTAGTCAAGCAAAATCCTATAGTAGAATTTTATAAATATCTTTTCTACATTTTAAGATTTTAAAATGATTTTTTGGTATAGGATATCTCAGATCTTTCGGTACAAAGACATTTTGTACTTTTTTGACTTTGTTTAGAAGAATTTTAAAAATGCTACTTCAGTCAAGTGAAATCCAATGGTAGAAATTTATAAATTTATCTCCTCTTCATTTTAATATTTTTAAATGATTTTTTTGGCTTTGGATAGTTCTGATCTTTCGGTACAAACACCGTTTTGTACTTTTTAGATTTTGTTTACAGATGTTTTAAAGAGGCTATTTCAATCAAGTAAAATCTAATGGTAAAAATTTATAAAAATATCTCTTCTACATTTTAATATTTTTAAATTATTTTTATTTATTTATTTATTTATTTTAAACATGGGATAGCTGAGATCATTCGGTACGAAATCCGTTTTGTACTTTTTCGACTTTGTTTAGGGGAATTTTAAAAACGCTACTTCAGTCAAGTGAAATACAATTGTTGAAATTTATAAAAATATCTGTTTTACATTTTAATATTTTAAATGATTCTTTGTCTTTGGATAGCTTAGATCTTTCTGTAGAAAGACAGTTCTGTACTCTTTCGACTTTGTTTAGGGGAATTTTAAAAAAGCCACTTTAGTCAAGTGAAATACAATAGTAGAAATTTATAAAAATATCTCTTCTATATTTTAATATTTTTAAAATGATTTTTTTTTTTGTAATTGGATAGCTGAGATCTTTGGGTACAAAGACCAGTTTGAACTTTTTGATTTTATTTACAGGTGTTTTAAAGAGGCTACTTTAGTCAAGTGAAATCCAATTATAGGAAAAAATTTAAATATCTCTTCTACATTTTAAAATTTTTAAATGATTTTTTTTTTCATGGGATAGTTGAGATCTTTCGGAACAAAGTCCGTTTTGTGTTTTTTCGACTTTATTTAGAGGAAATTTAAAAAAGCTACTTCAGTCAAGAGAAATCCAATGGTAGAATTTTTTAAAAATATCTCTTCTAATTTTTAGTATTTTGAATGATTTTTTTGTCATTGGATAGCTGAGATCTTTCGGTGAATAGACCGTTTTGTATTTTTTTTATTTTACTTTATTTACAGGTGTTTTAAAGAAGTTACTTCAGAGAAATTAAATAAGGTAGAAATTTATAAAAATATCTCTTCTACATTTTAATATTTTTAAATGATTGTTTTGTCATGGGATAGCTGAGATCTTTCGGTACAAAGACCGTTTTCTACTTTTTCGACTTTGTTTAGTAGAATTTTAAAAAAGCTACTTCAATCAAGTGAAATCCAATGGTAGAAATTTATAAAAATATCTCTTCTACATTTTAACATTTTTAAATTATTTTTTGGCATTCGGTATCTCAGATCTTTCGGTACAAAGACCGTTTGAACTTTTTAGACTTTGTTTAGGGGAATTTTAAAAAAGCTATTTCAATCAAGTGAAATACAATTGTAGAAATTTATAAAAATATCTCTTCTACATTTTAATATTTTTAAATGATTTTTTTGTCATTCGATATCTCAGATCTTTCGGCACAAATACCGTTTTGTACTTTTTCGAGTTTGTTTAGGGGAGTTTTAAAAAAGATATTTCAGTCAAGTGAAATCCAATTGTAGAAATTTATAAAAATATCTCTTCTACATTTTAATATTTTTAAATGTTTTTTTGTCATGGGATAGCTGAAATTTTTTCGGTACAAAGACCGTTTTGTACTTTTTTGATTTTGTTTACAGGTGTTTTAATGAGGCTACTTCAGTCAAGTGAATTCCAATGGTAGAAATTTATAAAAATATCTCTTCTACATTTTAATATTTTTAAATGATTCTTTTTGTCATTGGATAGCTGAGATCTTTCGGTACAATGACCGTTTTGAACTTTTTGGACTTTGTTTAGTGGAATTTTAAAAAAGCTACTTCAGTCAAGTGAAATCCAATGCTGGAAATTTATAAAAATATCTCTTCTATACATTTTAATATTTTTGAATGATTTTTTTTTTTCGTCATTGGATAGCTTAGATCTTTCTGTACAAAGACCGTTTGTGCTTTTTCGACTTTTTTTTGGAGAATTTTGAAAAACCTACTTCAGTCAAGAGAAATCCAATGGTCGTAAATTATAAAAATATCTCTTCTACTTTTTAATATTTCTGAATGATTTTTTTGTCATTGTATAGCTGAGATCTTTCGGTGCAAAGACCGTTTTGTACTTTTTTGATTTTGTTTACATGTGTTTTAAAGAGACTACTTTAGTCAAGCAAAATCCTATAGTAGAATTTTATAAATATCTTTTCTACATTTTAAGATTTTAAAATGATTTTTTGGTATAGGATATCTCAGATCTTTCGGTACAAAGACATTTTGTACTTTTTTGACTTTGTTTAGAAGAATTTTAAAAAAGCTACTTCAGTCAAGTGAAATCCAATGGTAGAAATTTATAAATTTATCTCCTCTTCATTTTAATATTTTTAAATGATTTTTTTGGCTTTGGATAGTTCTGATCTTTCGGTACAAACACCGTTTTGTACTTTTTAGATTTTGTTTACAGATGTTTTAAAGAGGCTATTTAAATCAAGTATAATCTAATGGTAGAAATTTATAAAAATATCTCTTCTACATTTTAATATTTTTAAATTATTTTTATTTATTTATTTATTTATTTATTTATTTTAAACATGGGATAGCTGAGATCATTCGGTACGAAATCCGTTTTGTACTTTTTCGACTTTGTTTAGGGGAATTTTAAAAACGCTACTTCAGTCAAGTGAAATCCAATTGTTGAAATTTATAAAAATATCTCATTTACATTTTAATATTTTAAATGATTCTTTGTCTTTGGATAGCTTAGATCTTTCTGTAGAAAGACAGTTCTGTACTCTTTCGACTTTGTAAAGGGGAATTTTAAAAAAGCCACTTCAGTCAAGTGAAATACAATGGTAGAAATTTATAAAAATATCTCTTCTATATTTTAATATTTTTTAAATGATTTTTTTTTTTGTAATTGGATAGCTGAGATCTTTGGGTACAAAGACCATTTTGAACTTTTTGATTTTCTTTACAGGTGTTTTAAAGAGGCTACTTTAGTCAAGTGAAATCTAATTGTAGAAAAAAAAATTAAAATATCTCTTCTACATTTTTAAATTTTTAAATGATTTTTTTTTTTTTGTCATGGGATAGTTGAGATCTTTAGGAACAAAGACCGTTTTGTACTTTTTCGACTTTATTTAGAGGAAATTTAAAAAAGCTACTTCAGTCAAGAGAAATCCAATGGTAGAATTTTTTTTAAATATCTCTTCTACTTTTTAATATTTTGAATGATTTTTTGTCATCGGATAGCTGAGATCTTTCAGTGAATAGACCGTTTTGTAATTTTTCTATTTTATTTACAGGGGTTTTAAAGAGGTTACTTCAGAGAAAATAATAAGGTAGAATTTTATAAAAATATCTCCTCTACATTTTAATATACTTAAATTATTGTTTTGTCATGGGATAGCTGAGATCTTTCGGTACAAAGACCGTTTTGTACTTTTTCGACTTTGTTTAGGGGAATTTTAAAAAATCTATTTAAGTCAAATGAAATCCAATTGTAGGAATTTATAAAAATATCTCTTCTACATTTTAATATTTTTAAATGATTTTTTGGCATTTGATATCTCAGATCTTTCGGCACAAATACCGTTTTGTACTTTTTCGAGTTTGTTTAGGGGAGTTTTAAAAAAGATATTTCAGTCAAGTGAAATCCAATTGCAGAAATTTATAAAAATATCTCTTCGACATTTTAATATTTTTAAATGATTGTTTTGTCATGGGATAGCTGAGATCTTTCGTTACAAAGACCGTTTTCTACTTTTTCGACTCTGTTTAGTAAAATTTTAAAAAAGCTACTTCAATCAAGTGAAATCCAATGGTAGAAATTTATAAAAATATCTCTACTACATTTTAACATTTTTAAATTATTTTTTGGCATTCGATATCTCAAATCTTTCGGTACAAAGACCGTTTTGTACTTTTTCGACTTTGTTTAGGTGAATTTTAAAAAAGCTATTTCAATCAAATGAAATACAATTGTAGAAATTTATAAAAATATCTCTTCTACATTTTAATATTTTAAATGATTTTTTTCATTCGATATCTCAGATCTTTCGGCACAAATACCGTTTTGTACTTTTTCGAGTTTGTTTAGGGGAGTTTTAAAAAAGATATTTCAGTCAAGTGAAATCCAATTGTAGATATTTATAAAAAAGAAATCTCTTCTGTACACTTTAATATTTTTAAATGATTTTTTTTTTGTCATTGGGTAGCATAGATCTTTCTGTACAAAGACCGTTTTGTGCTTTTTCGACTTTTTTTAGGAGAATTTTAAAAAAGCTACTTTAGTCAAGAGAAATCCAATGGTAGAAATTTATAAAAATATCTCTTCCACTTTTTAATATTTTTGAATGATTTTTTTGTAATTGGATAGCTGAGATCTTTCGGTGTAAAGACCGTTTTGTACTTTTTTGATTTTGTTTACAGTTGTTTTAAAGAGGCTACTTCAGTCAAGTGAAATCCAATGGTAGAAATTTATAAAAATATCGCTTCTACATTTTATTATTTTAAATAATTTTTTTGTAATTGGATAACTAGATCTTTCGGTACAATGACCGTTTTGTACTTTTTGGACTTTGTTTAGTGGAATTTTAAAAAAGCTACTTCAGTCAAGTGAAATCCAATGCTAGAAATTTATAAAAATATCTCTTCTATACATTTTAATATTTTTGAATGATTTTTTTTTGTCATTGTATAGCTTAGATCTTTCTGTACAAAGACCGTTTGTGCTTTTTTAACTTTTTTTTGGAGAATTTTGAAAAAGCTCTTTCAGTCAAGAGAAATCCAATGGTCGTAAATTATAAAAATATCTCTTCTACTTTTTAATATTTTTGAATGATTTTTTTGTCATTGTATATCTGAGATCTTTCGGTGCAAAGACCGTTTTGTACTTTTTTGATTTTGTTTACATGTGTTTTAAAGAGACTACTTTAGTCAAGCAAAATCCTATAGTAGAATTTTATAAATATCTTTTCTACATTTTAAGATTTTAAAATGATTTTTTGGTATAGGATATCTCAGATCTTTCGGTACAAAGACATTTTGTACTTTTTTGACTTTGTTTAGAAGAATTTTAAAAATGCTACTTCAGTCAAGTGAAATCCAATGGTAGAAATTTATAAATTTATCTCCTCTTCATTTTAATATTTTTAAATGATTTTTTTGGCTTTGGATAGTTCTGATCTTTCTTTACAAACACCGTTTGGTACTTTTTAGATTTTGTTTACAGATGTTTTAAAGAGGCTATTTCAATCAAGTAAAATCTAATGGTAAAAAATTATAAAAATATCTCTTCTACATTTTAATATTTTTAAATTATTTTTATTTATTTATTTATTTATTTTAAACATGGGATAGCTGAGATCATTCGGTACGAAATCCGTTTTGTACTTTTTCGACTTTGTTTAGGGGAATTTTAAAAACGCTACTTCAGTCAAGTCAAATACAATTGTTGAAATTTATAAAAATATCTCTTTTACATTTTAATATTTTAAATGATTCTTTGTCTTTGGATAGCTTAGATCTTTCTGTAGAAAGACAGTTCTGTACTCTTTCGACTTTGTTTAGGGGAATTTTAAAAAAGCCACTTTAGTCAAGTGAAATACAATAGTAGAAATTTATAAAAATATCTCTTCTATATTTTAATATTTTTAAAATGATTTTTTTTTTTTTTTGTAATTGGATAGCTGAGATCTTTGGGTACAAAGACCAGTTTGAACTTTTTGATTTTATTTACAGGTGTTTTAAAGAGGCTACTTTAGTCAAGTGAAATCCAATTATAGGAAAAAAATTTAAATATCTCTTCTACATTTTAAAATTTTTAAATGATTTTTTTTTCATGGGATAGTTGAGATCTTTCGGAACAAAGTCCGTTTTGTGTTTTTTCGACTTTATTTAGAGGAAATTTAAAAAAGCTACTTCAGTCAAGAGAAATCCAATGGTAGAATTTTTTAAAAATATCTCTTCTAATTTTTAGTATTTTGAATGATTTTTTTGTCATTGGATAGCTGAGATCTTTCGGTGAATAGACCGTTTTGTATTTTTTTTATTTTACTTTATTTACAGGTGTTTTAAAGAAGTTACTTCAGAGAAATTAAATAAGGTAGAAATTTATAAAAATATCTCTTCTACATTTTAATATTTTTAAATGATTGTTTTGTCATGGGATAGCTGAGATCTTTCGGTACAAAGACCGTTTTCTACTTTTTCGACTTTGTTTAGTAGAATTTTAAAAAAGCTACTTCAATCAAGTGAAATCCAATGGTAGAAATTTATAAAAATATCTCTTCTACATTTTAACATTTTTAAATTATTTTTTGGCATTCGGTATCTCAGATCTTTCGGTACAAAGACCGTTTGAACTTTTTAGACTTTGTTTAGGGGAATTTTAAAAAAGCTATTTCAATCAAGTGAAATACAATTGTAGAAATTTATAAAAATATCTCTTCTACATTTTAATATTTTTAAATGATTTTTTTGTCATTCGATATCTCAGATCTTTCGGCACAAATACCGTTTTGTACTTTTTCGAGTTTGTTCAGGGGAGTTTTAAAAAAGATATTTCAGTCAAGTGAAATCCAATTGTAGAAATTTATAAAAATATCTCTTCTACATTTTAATATTTTTAAATGATTTTTTTGTCATGGGATAGCTGAAATTTTTTCGGTACAAAGACCGTTTTGTACTTTTTTGATTTTGTTTACAGGTGTTTTAATGAGGCTACTTCAGTCAAGTGAATTCCAATGGTAGAAATTTATAAAAATATCTCTTCTACATTTTAATATTTTTAAATGATTCTTTTTGTCATTGGATAGCTGAGATCTTTCGGTATGAAGACCGTTTTGTACTTTTTTGATTTTGTTTACAGGTGTTTAAATAGGCTACTTCAGTCAAGCTAAATCCTATAGTAGAAATTTATAAATATGTCTTTTCCACATTTAAATATTTTTAAATGATTTTCTGGCATTGGATAGCTGAAATCTTTCTGTACAAAGACCGTTTTATATTTTTTCGATTTTGTTATGTTGGTTTTAAAGGAGCTTACTTCAATCAAGCGGAATCCTATGAAGTTTTGAAGTTCATATAAATATATATTTTTCTCTTCTATATTTTAATATTTTTAAATGGTTTTTTTAGCATTGAATGTTAGAAATTTATAAAGATATCTCGTCTACAAGTAAATATAAACTGATGATTACCTCTATCAAACAAATTCTAATGGTGGAAATTTATAAAAATATCTCTTCTACATTTTAACATTTTTAAATTATTTTTTGGCATTCGATATCTCAGATCTTTCGGTACAAAGACCGTTTTGTACTTTTTCGACTTTGTTTAGCGGAATTTTAAAAAATCTATTTAAGTCAAATGAAATCCAATTGTAGAAATTTATAAAAATATCTCTTCTACATTTTAATATTTTTAAATGATTTTTTTGGCATTTGATATATCAGATCTTTCGGCACAAATACCGTTTTGTACTTTTTCGAGTTTGTTTAGGGAAGTTTTAAAAAAGCTACTTCAATCAAGTGAAATCCAATGGTAGAAATTTATAAAAATATCTCTTCTACATTTTAACATTTTTAAATTATTTTTTTGCATTCGATATCTCAGATCTTTCGGTACAAAGACCGTTTTGTACTTTTTCGACTTGTTTAGGGGAATTTTAAAAAAGCTTTTTCAATCAAATGAAATACAATTGTAGAAATTTATAAAAAATTATCTCTTTTACATTTTAATATTTTTAAATGATTTTTTTGGCATTCGGTATCTCAGATCTTTCGGCACAAATACCGTTTTGTACTTTTTCGAGTTTGTTTAGGGGAGTTTTAAAAAAGATATTTCAGTCAAGTGAAATCCAATTGTAGAAATTTATAAAAATATCTCTTCTACATTTTAATATTTTTAAATGATTTTTTTGTCGTGGGACAGCTGAGATCTTTCGGTACAAAGACCGTTTTGTATTTTTTCGACTTTGTTTAGAGGAATTTTAAAAAAGCTACTTCAGCCAAGTAAAATCCAATCGTAGAAATTTATAAAAAAAATCTCTTCTGTACACTTTAATATTTTTAAATGATTTTTTTTTGTCATTGGGTAGCATAGATCTTTCTGTACAAAGACCGTTTTGTGCTTTTTCGACTTCTTTTAGTAGAATTTTAAAAAAGCTACTTAATCAAGTGAAATCCAATGGTAGAAATTTATAAAAATATCTCTTCTACATTTTAACATTTTAAAATTATTTTTTGGCATTCGATATCTCAGATCTTTCGGTACAAAGAACGTTTTGTACTTTTTCGACTTTGTTTAGGGGAATTTTAAAAAATCTATTTAAGTCAAATGAAATCCAATTGTAGAAATTTATAAAAATATCTCTTCTACATTTTAATATTTTTAAATGATTTTTTTGGCATTTGATATCTCAGATCTTTCGGCACAAATACCGTTTTCTACTTTTTCGAGTTTGTTTACGGGAGTTTTAAAAAAGATATTTAAGTCAAGTGAAATCCAATTGCAGAAATATATAAAAATATCTCTTCTACATTTTAATATTTTTAAATGATTGTTTTGTCATGGGATAGCTGAGATCTTTCGGTACAAAGACCGTTTTCTACTTTTTCGACTTTGTTTAGTAGAATTTTAAAAAAGCTACTTCAATCAAGTGAAATCCAATGGTAGAAATTTATAAAAATATCTCTTCTACATTTTAACATTTTTAAATTATTTTTTGGCATTCGATATCTCAGATCTTTCGGTACAAAGACCGTTTTGTACTTTTTCGACTTTGTTTAGGGGAATTTTAAAAAATCTATTTAAGTCAAATGAAATCCAATTGTAGAAATTTATAAAAATATCTCTTCTACATTTTAATATTTTTAAATGATTTTTTTGGCATTCGATATCTCAGATCTTTCGGCACAAATACCGTTTTGTACTTTTTCGAGTTTGTTTAGGGTAGTTTTAAAAAAGATATTTCCGTCAAGTGAAATCCAATTGTAGATATTTATAAAAAAAAAATCTCTTCTGTACACTTTAATATTTTTAAATGATTTTTTTTTTTGTCATTGGGTAGCATAGATCTTTCTGTACAAAGACCGTTTTGTGCTTTTTCGACTTTTTTTAGGAGAATTTTAAAAAAGCTACTTTAGTCAAGAGAAATCCAATTGTAGAAATTTATAAAAATATCTCTTCCACTTTTTAATATTTTTGAATGATTTTTTTGTAATTGAATAGCTGAGATCTTTCGGTGTAAAGACCGTTTTGTACTTTTTTGATTTTGTTTACAGTTGTTTTAAAGAGGCTACTTCAGTCAAGTGAAATCCAATGGTAGAAATTTATAAAAATATCGCTTCTACATTTTATTATTTTAAATAATTTTTTTGTAATTGGATAGCTGAGATCTTTCGGTACAATGACCGTTTTTTACTTTTTGGACTTTGTTTAGTGGAATTTTAAAAAAGCTACTTCAGTCAAGTGAAATCCAATGCTGGAAATTTATAAAAATATCTCTTCTATACATTTTAATATTTTTGAATGATTTTTTTTTTCGTCATTGGATAGCTTAGATCTTTCTGTACAAAGACCGTTTGTGCTTTTTCGACTTTTTTTTGGAGAATTTTGAAAAACCTACTTCAGTCAAGAGAAATCCAATGGTCGTAAATTATAAAAATATCTCTTCTACATTTTAATATATTTAAATTATTGTTTTGTCATGGGATAGCTGAGATCTTTCGGTACAAAGACCGTTTTCTACTTTTTCGACTTTGTTTATTAGAATTTTAAAAAAGCTACTTCAATCAAGTGAAATCCAATGGTAGAAAATTATAAAAATATCTCTTCTACATTTTAACATTTTTAAATTATTTTTTGGCATTCGATATCTCAGATCTTTCGGTACAAAGACCGTTTTGTACTTTTTCGACTTTGTTTAGGGGAATTTTAAAAAATCTATTTAAGTCAAATGAAATCCAATTGTAGAAATTTATAAAAATATCTCTTCTACATTTTAATATTTTTAAATGATTTTTTTGGCATTTGATGTCTCAGATCTTTCGGCACAAATACCGTTTTGTACTTTTTCGAGTTTGTTTAGGGGAGTTTTAAAAAAGATATTTCAGTCAAGTGAAATCCAATTGCAGAAATTTATAAAAATATCTCTTCGACATTTTAATATTTTTAAATGATTGTTTTGTCGTGGGATAGCTGAGATCTTTCGTTACAAAAACCGTTTTCTACTTTTTCGACTTTGTTTAGTAAAATTTTAAAAAAGCTACTTCAATCAAGTGAAATCCAATGGTAGAAATTTATAAAAATATCTCTCCTACATTTTAACATTTTTAAATTATTTTTTGGCATTCGATATCTCAGATCTTTCGGTACAAAGACCGTTTTGTACTTTTTCGACTTTGTTTAGGTGAATTTTAAAAAAGCTATTTCAATCAAATGAAATACAATTGTAGAAATTTATAAAAATATCTCTTCTACATTTTAATATTTTTAAATGATTTTTTTGGCATTCGATATCTCAGATCTTTCGGCACAAATACCGTTTTGTACTTTTTCGAGTTTGTTTAGGATAGTTTTAAAAAAGATATTTCAATCAAGTGAAATCCAATTGTAGATATTTATTAAAAAAAATCTCTTCTGTACACTTTAATATTTTTAAATGATTTTTTTTTGTCATTGGGTAGCACAGATCTTTCTGTACAAAGACCGTTTTGTGCTTTTTCGACTTTTTTTAGGAGAATTTTAAAAAAAGCTACTTTAGTCAAGAGAAATCCAATGGTAGAAATTTATAAAAATATCTCTTCCACTTTTTAATATTTTTGAATTTTTTTGTAATTGGATAGCTGAGATCTTTCGGTACAATGACCGTTTTGTACTTTTTGGACTTTGTTTAGTGGAATTTTAAAAAAGCTACTTCAGTCAAGTGAAATCCAATGCTGGAAATTTATAAAAATATCTCTTCTATACATTTTAATATTTTTGAATGATTTTTTTTTTCGTCATTGGATAGCTTAGATCTTTCTGTACAAAGACCGTTTGTGCTTTTTCGACTTTTTTTTGGAGAATTTTGAAAAACCTACTTCAGTCAAGAGAAATCCAATGGTCGTAAATTATAAAAATATCTCTTCTACTTTTTAATATTTCTGAATGATTTTTTTGTCATTGTATAGCTGAGATCTTTCGGTACAAACACCGTTTTGTACTTTTTAGATTTTGTTTACAGATGTTTTAAAGAGGCTATTTCAATCAAGTAAAATCTAATGGTAGAAATTTATAAAAATATCTCTTCTACATTTTAATATTTTTAAATTATTTTTATTTATTTATTTATTTATTTATTTATTTATTTTAAACATGGGATAGCTGAGATCATTCGGTACGATATCCGTTTTGTACTTTTTCGACTTTGTTTAGGGGAATTTTAAAAACGCTACTTCAGTCAAGTGAAATCCAATTGTTGAAATTTATAAAAATATCTCTTTTACATTTTAATATTTTAAATGATTCTTTGTCTTTGGATAGCTTAGATCTTTCTGTAGAAAGACAGTTCTGTACTCTTTCGACTTTGTAAAGGGGAATTTTAAAAAAGCCACTTCAGTCAAGTGAAATACAATGGTAGAAATTTATAAAAATATCTCTTCTATATTTTAATATTTTTTAAATGATTTTTTTTTGTAATTGGATAGCTGAGATCTTTGGGTACAAAGACCATTTTGAACTTTTTGATTTTCTTTACAGGTGTTTTAAAGAGGCTACTTTAGTCAAGTGAAATCTAATTGTAGAAAAAAAAATTAAAATATCTCTTCTACATTTTTAAATTTTTAAATGATTTTTTTTTTTGTCATGGGATAGTTGAGATCTTTAGGAACAAAGACCGTTTTGTACTTTTTCGACTTTATTTAGAGGAAATTTAAAAAAGCTACTTCAGTCAAGAGAAATCCAATGGTAGAATTTTTTTAAAATATCTCTTCTACTTTTTAATATTTTGAATGATTTTTTGTCATCGGATAGCTGAGATCTTTCAGTGAATAGACCGTTTTGTAATTTTTCTATTTTATTTACAGGGGTTTTAAAGAGGTTACTTCAGAGAAAATAATAAGGTAGAATTTTATAAAAATATCTCCTCTACATTTTAATATATTTAAATTATTGTTTTGTCATGGGATAGCTGAGATCTTTCGGTACAAAGACCGTTTTGTACTTTTTCGACTTTGTTTAGGGGAATTTTAAAAAATCTATTTAAGTCAAATGAAATCCAATTGTAGGAATTTATAAAAATATCTCTTCTACATTTTAATATTTTTAAATGATTTTTTTGGCATTTGATATCTCAGATCTTTCGGCACAAATACCGTTTTGTACTTTTTCGAGTTTGTTTAGGGGAGTTTTAAAAAAGATATTTCAGTCAAGTGAAATCCAATTGCAGAAATTTATAAAAATATCTCTTCGACATTTTAATATTTTTAAATGATTGTTTTGTCATGGGATAGCTGAGATCTTTCGTTACAAAGACCGTTTTCTACTTTTTCGACTCTGTTTAGTAAAATTTTAAAAAAGCTACTTCAATCAAGTGAAATCCAATGGTAGAAATTTATAAAAATATCTCTACTACATTTTAACATTTTTAAATTATTTTTTGGCATTCGATATCTCAGATCTTTCGGTACAAAGACCGTTTTGTACTTTTTCGACTTTGTTTAGGTGAATTTTAAAAAAGCTATTTCAATCAAATGAAATACAATTGTAGAAATTTATAAAAATATCTCTTCTACATTTTAATATTTTTAAATGATTTTTTTCATTCGATATCTCAGATCTTTCGGCACAAATACCGTTTTGTACTTTTTCGAGTTTGTTTAGGGGAGTTTAAAAAAAGATATTTCAGTCAAGTGAAATCCAATTGTAGATATTTATAAAAAAGAAATCTCTTCTGTACACTTTAATATTTTTAAATGATTTTTTTTTGTCATTGGGTAGCATAGATCTTTCTGTACAAAGACCGTTTTGTGCTTTTTCGACTTTTTTTAGGAGAATTTTAAAAAAGCTACTTTAGTCAAGAGAAATCCAATGGTAGAAATTTATAAAAATATCTCTTCCACTTTTTAATATTTTTGAATGATTTTTTTGTAATTGGATAGCTGAGATCTTTCGGTGTAAAGACCGTTTTGTACTTTTTTGATTTTGTTTACAGTTGTTTTAAAGAGGCTACTTCAGTCAAGTGAAATCCAATGGTAGAAATTTATAAAAATATCGCTTCTACATTTTATTATTTTAAATAATTTTTTTGTAATTGGATAACTAGATCTTTCGGTACAATGACCGTTTTGTACTTTTTGGACTTTGTTTAGTGGAATTTTAAAAAAGCTACTTCAGTCAAGTGAAATCCAATGCTAGAAATTTATAAAAATATCTCTTCTATACATTTTAATATTTTTGAATGATTTTTTTTTTGTCATTGTATAGCTTAGGTCTTTCTGTACAAAGACCGTTTGTGCTTTTTTAACTTTTTTTGGAGAATTTTGAAAAAGCTCTTTCAGTCAAGAGAAATCCAATGGTCGTAAATTATAAAAATATCTCTTCTACTTTTTAATATTTTTGAATGATTTTTTTGTCATTGTATATCTGAGATCTTTCGGTGCAAAGACCGTTTTGTACTTTTTTGATTTTGTTTACATGTGTTTTAAAGAGACTACTTTAGTCAAGCAAAATCCTATAGTAGAATTTTATAAATATCTTTTCTACATTTTAAGATTTTAAAATGATTTTTTGGTATAGGATATCTCAGATCTTTCGGTACAAAGACATTTTGTTCTTTTTTGACTTTGTTTAGAAGAATTTTAAAAATGCTACTTCAGTCAAGTGAAATCCAATGGTAGAAATTTATAAATTTATCTCCTCTTCATTTTAATATTTTTAAATGATTTTTTTGGCTTTGGATAGTTCTGATCTTTCTTTACAAACACCGTTTGGTACTTTTTAGATTTTGTTTACAGATGTTTTAAAGAGGCTATTTCAATCAAGTAAAATCTAATGGTAAAAATTTATAAAAATATCTCTTCTACATTTTAATATTTTTAAATTATTTTTATTTATTTATTTATTTATTTTAAACATGGGATAGCTGAGATCATTCGGTACGAAATCCGTTTTGTACTTTTTCGACTTTGTTTAGGGGAATTTTAAAAACGCTACTTCAGTCAAGTGAAATACAATTGTTGAAATTTATAAAAATATCTCTTTTACATTTTAATATTTTAAATGATTCTTTGTCTTTGGATAGCTTAGATCTTTCTGTAGAAAGACAGTTCTGTACTCTTTCGACTTTGTTTAGGGGAATTTTAAAAAAGCCACTTTAGTCAAGTGAAATACAATAGTAGAAATTTATAAAAATATCTCTTCTATATTTTAATATTTTTAAAATGATTTTTTTTTTTTGTAATTGGATAGCTGAGATCTTTGGGTACAAAGACCAGTTTGAACTTTTTGATTTTATTTACAGGTGTTTTAAAGAGGCTACTTTAGTCAAGTGAAATCCAATTATAGGAAAAAAATTTAAATATCTCTTCTACATTTTAAAATTTTTAAATGATTTTTTTTTCATGGGATAGTTGAGATCTTTCGGAACAAAGTCCGTTTTGTGTTTTTTCGACTTTATTTAGAGGAAATTTAAAAAAGCTACTTCAGTCAAGAGAAATCCAATGGTAGAATTTTTTAAAAATATCTCTTCTAATTTTTAGTATTTTGAATGATTTTTTTGTCATTGGATAGCTGAGATCTTTCGGTGAATAGACCGTTTTGTATTTTTTTTATTTTACTTTATTTACAGGTGTTTTAAAGAAGTTACTTCAGAGAAATTAAATAAGGTAGAAATTTATAAAAATATCTCTTCTACATTTTAATATTTTTAAATGATTGTTTTGTCATGGGATAGCTGAGATCTTTCGGTACAAAGACCGTTTTCTACTTTTTCGACTTTGTTTAGTAGAATTTTAAAAAAGCTACTTCAATCAAGTGAAATCCAATGGTAGAAATTTATAAAAATATCTCTTCTACATTTTAACATTTTTAAATTATTTTTTGGCATTCGGTATCTCAGATCTTTCGGTACAAAGACCGTTTGAACTTTTTAGACTTTGTTTAGGGGAATTTTAAAAAAGCTATTTCAATCAAGTGAAATACAATTGTAGAAATTTATAAAAATATCTCTTCTACCTTTTAATATTTTTAAATGATTTTTTTGTCATTCGATATCTCAGATCTTTCGGCACAAATACCGTTTTGTACTTTTTCGAGTTTGTTTAGGGGAGTTTTAAAAAAGATATTTCAGTCAAGTGAAATCCAATTGTAGAAATTTATAAAAATATCTCTTCTACATTTTAATATTTTTAAATGATTTTTTTGTCATGGGATAGCTGAAATTTTTTCGGTACAAAGACCGTTTTGTACTTTTTTGATTTTGTTTACAGGTGTTTTAATGAGGCTACTTCAGTCAAGTGAATTCCAATGGTAGAAATTTATAAAAATATCTCTTCTACATTTTAATATTTTTAAATGATTCTTTTTGTCATTGGATAGCTGAGATCTTTTGGTATGAAGACCGTTTTGTACTTTTTTGATTTTGTTTACAGGTGTTTAAATAGGCTACTTCAGTCAAGCTAAATCCTATAGTAGAAATTTATAAATATGTCTTTTCCACATTTAAATATTTTTAAATGATTTTCTGGCATTGGATAGCTGAAATCTTTCTGTACAAAGACCGTTTTATATTTTTTCGATTTTGTTATGTTGGTTTTAAAGGAGCTTACTTCAATCAAGCGGAATCCTATGAAGTTTTGAAGTTCATATAAATATATATTTTTCTCTTCTATATTTTAATATTTTTAAATGGTTTTTTAGCATTGAATGTTAGAAATTTATAAAGATATCTCGTCTACAAGTAAATATAAACTGATGATTACCTCTATCAAACAAATTCCCATGGTGGAAATTTATAAAAATATCTCTTCTACATTTTAACATTTTTAAATTATTTTTTGGCATTCGATATCTCAGATCTTTCGGTACAAAGACCGTTTTGTACTTTTTCGACTTTGTTTAGCGGAATTTTAAAAAATCTATTTAAGTCAAATGAAATCCAATTGTAGAAATTTATAAAAATATCTCTTCTACATTTTAATATTTTTAAATGATTTTTTTGGCATTTGATATATCAGATCTTTCGGCACAAATACCGTTTTGTACTTTTTCGAGTTTGTTTAGGGAAGTTTTAAAAAAGCTACTTCAATCAAGTGAAATCCAATGGTAGAAATTTATAAAAGTATCTCTTCTACATTTTAACATTTTTAAATTATTTTTTTGCATTCGATATCTCAGATCTTTCGGTACAAAGACCGTTTTGTACTTTTTCGACTTGTTTAGGGGAATTTTAAAAAAGCTTTTTCAATCAAATGAAATACAATTGTAGAAATTTATAAAAAATTATCTCTTTTACATTTTAATATTTTTAAATGATTTTTTTGGCATTCGGTATCTCAGATCTTTCGGCACAAATACCGTTTTGTACTTTTTCGAGTTTGTTTAGGGGAGTTTTAAAAAAGATATTTCAGTCAAGTGAAATCCAATTGTAGAAATTTATAAAAATATCTCTTCTACATTTTAATATTTTTAAATGATTTTTTTGTCGTGGTACAGCTGAGATCTTTCGGTACAAAGACCGTTTTGTATTTTTTCGACTTTGTTTAGAGGAATTTTAAAAAAGCTACTTCAGCCAAGTAAAATCCAATCGTAGAAATTTATAAAAAAAATCTCTTCTGTACACTTTAATATTTTTAAATGATTTTTTTTGTCATTGGGTAGCATAGATCTTTCTGTACAAAGACCGTTTTGTGCTTTTTCGACTTTTTTTAGTAGAATTTTAAAAAAGCTACTTAATCAAGTGAAATCCAATGGTAAAAATTTATAAAAATATCTCTTCTACATTTTAACATTTTAAAATTATTTTTTGGCATTCGATATCTCAGATCTTTCGGTACAAAGACCGTTTTGTACTTTTTCGACTTTGTTTAGGGGAATTTTAAAAAATCTATTTAAGTCAAATGAAATCCAATTGTAGAAATTTATAAAAATATCTCTTCTACATTTTAATATTTTTAAATGATTTTTTTGGCATTTGATATCTCAGATCTTTCGGCACAAATACCGTTTTCTACTTTTTCGAGTTTGTTTACGGGAATTTTAAAAAAGATATTTCAGTCAAGTGAAATCCAATTGCAGAAATATATAAAAATATCTCTTCTACATTTTAATATTTTTAAATGATTGTTTTGTCATGGGATAGCTGAGATCTTTCGGTACAAAGACCGTTTTCTACTTTTTCGACTTTGTTTAGTAGAATTTTAAAAAAGCTACTTCAATCAAGTGAAATCCAATATTAGAAATTTATAAAAATATCTCTTCTACATTTTAATATTTTTAAATGATTTTTTTGGCATTCGATATCTCAGATCTTTCGGCACAAATACCGTTTTGTACTTTTTCGAGTTTGTTTAGGGTAGTTTTAAAAAAGATATTTCCGTCAAGTGAAATCCAATTGTAGATATTTATAAAAAAAAAAAATCTCTTCTGTACACTTTAATATTTTTAAATTTTTTTTTTTTTTTTTTTTTTTTTTTTTTTTTTTTTTGTCATTGGGTAGCATAGATCTTTCTGTACAAAGACCGTTTTGTGCTTTTTCGACTTTTTTAGGAGAATTTTAAAAAAGCTACTTTAGTCAAGAGAAATCCAATGGTAGAAATTTATAAAAATATCTCTTCCACTTTTTAATATTTTTGAATGATTTTTTTGTAATTGAATAGCTGAGATCTTTCGGTGTAAAGACCGTTTTGTACTTTTTTGATTTTGTTTACAGTTGTTTTAAAGAGGCTACTTCAGTCAAGTGAAATCCGATGGTAGAAATTTATAAAAATATCGCTTCTACATTTTATTATTTTAAATAATTTTTTTGTAATTGGATAGCTGAGATCTTTCGGTACAATGACCGTTTTGTACTTTTTGGACTTTGTTTAGTGGAATTTTAAAAAAGCTACTTCAGTCAAGTGAAATCCAATGCTGGAAATTTATAAAAATATCTCTTCTATACATTTTAATATTTTTGAATGATTTTTTTTTTCGTCATTGGATAGCTTAGATCTTTCTGTACAAAGACCGTTTGTGCTTTTTCGACTTTTTTTTGGAGAATTTTGAAAAACCTACTTCAGTCAAGAGAAATCCAATGGTCGTAAATTATAAAAAAATCTCTTCTACATTTTAATATATTTAAATTATTGTTTTGTCATGGGATAGCTGAGATCTTTCGGTATAAAGACCGTTTTCTACTTTTTCGACTTTGTTTAGTAGAATTTTAAAAAAGCTACTTCAATCAAGTGAAATCCAATGGTAGAAATTTATAAAAATATCTCTTCTACATTTTAACATTTTTAAATTATTTTTTGGCATTCGATATCTCAGATCTTTCGGTACAAAGACCGTTTTGTACTTTTTCGACTTTGTTTAGGGGAATTTTAAAAAATCTATTTAAGTCAAATGAAATCCAATTGTAGAAATTTATAAAAATATCTCTTCTACATTTTAATATTTTTAAATGATTTTTTTGGCATTTGATGTCTCAGATCTTTCGGCACAAATACCGTTTTGTACTTTTTCGAGTTTGTTTAGGATAGTTTTAAAAAAGATATTTCAGTCAAGTGAAATCCAATTGTAGATATTTATTAAAAAAAATCTCTTCTGTACACTTTAATATTTTTAAATGATTTTTTTTTGTCATTGGGTAGCACAGATCTTTCTGTACAAAGACCGTTTTGTGCTTTTTCGACTTTTTTTAGGAGAATTTTAAAAAAGCTACTTTAGTCAAGAGAAATCCAATGGTAGAAATTTATAAAATATCTCTTCCACTTTTTAATATTTTTGAATGATTTTTTTGTAATTGGATAGCTGAGATCTTTCGGTGTAAAGACCGTTTTGTACTTTTTTGATTTTGTTTACAGTTGTTTTAAAGAGGCTACTTCAGTCAAGTGAAATCCAATGGTAGAAATTTATAAAAATATCGCTTCTACATTTTATTATTTTAAATAATTTTTTTGTAATTGGATAGCTGAGATCTTTCGGTACAATGACCGTTTTGTACTTTTTGGACTTTGTTTAGTGGAATTTTAAAAAAGCTACTTCAGTCAAGTGAAATCCAATGCTGGAAATTTATAAAAATATCTCTTCTATACATTTTAATATTTTTGAATGATTTTTTTTTTTCGTCATTGGATAGCTTAGATCTTTCTGTACAAAGACCGTTTGTGCTTTTTCGACTTTTTTTTGGAGAATTTTGAAAAACCTACTTCAGTCAAGAGAAATCCAATGGTCGTAAATTATAAAAATATCTCTTCTACTTTTTAATATTTCTGAATGATTTCTTTGTCATTGTATAGCTGAGATCTTTCGGTGCAAAGACCGTTTTGTACTTTTTTGATTTTGTTTACATGTGTTTTAAAGAGACTACTTTAGTCAAGCAAAATCCTATAGTAGAATTTTATAAATATCTTTTTCTACATTTTAAGATTTTAAAATGATTTTTTGGTATAGGATATGTCAGATCTTTCGGTACAAAGACATTTTGTACTTTTTTGACTTTGTTTAGAAGAATTTTAAAAAAGCTACTTCAGTCAAGTGAAATCCAATGGTAGAAATTTATAAATTTATCTCCTCTTCATTTTAATATTTTTAAATGATTTTTTTGGCTTTGGATAGTTCTGATCTTTCGGTACAAACACCGTTTTGTACTTTTTAGATTTTGTTTACAGATGTTTTAAAGAGGCTATTTCAATCAAGTAAAATCTAATGGTAGAAATTTATAAAAATATCTCTTCTACATTTTAATATTTTTAAATTATTTTTATTTATTTATTTATTTATTTATTTATTTTAAACATGGGATAGCTGAGATCATTCGGTACGAAATCCGTTTTGTACTTTTTCGACTTTGTTTAGGGGAATTTTAAAAACGCTACTTCAGTCAAGTGAAATCCAATTGTTGAAATTTATAAAAATATCTCTTTTACATTTTAATATTTTAAATGATTCTTTGTCTTTGGATAGCTTAGATCTTTCTGTAGAAAGACAGTTCTGTACTCTTTCGACTTTGTAAAGGGGAATTTTAAAAAAGCCACTTCAGTCAAGTGAAAT
The DNA here is from genome assembly GCA_964019185.1 of Maratus speculifer. Taxonomy (NCBI): domain Eukaryota; kingdom Metazoa; phylum Arthropoda; class Arachnida; order Araneae; family Salticidae; genus Maratus; species Maratus speculifer. Next base: position 194,209,701 of record OZ025293.1, on the reverse strand, counting down.
ACAATGGTAGAAATTTATAAAAATATCTCTTCTATATTTTAATATTTTTTAAATGATTTTTTTTTTTGTAATTGGATAGCTGAGATCTTTGGGTACAAAGACCATTTTGAACTTTTTGATTTTCTTTACAGGTGTTTTAAAGAGGCTACTTTAGTCAAGTGAAATCTAATTGTAGAAAAAAAAATTAATATATCTCTTCTACATTTTAAAATTTTAAATGATTTTTTTTTTTGTCATGGGATAGTTGAGATCTTTAGGAACAAAGACCGTTTTGTACTTTTTCGACTTTATTTAGAGGAAATTTAAAAAAGCTACTTCAGTCAAGAGAAATCCAATGGTAGAATTTTTTTAAAATATCTCTTCTACTTTTTAATATTTTGAATGATTTTTTTGTCATCGGATAGCTGAGATCTTTCAGTGAATAGACCGTTTTGTAATTTTTCTATTTTATTTACAGGGGTTTTAAAGAGGTTACTTCAGAGAAAATAATAAGGTAGAAATTTATAAAAATATCTCCTCTACATTTTAATATATTTAAATTATTGTTTTGTCATGGGATAGCTGAGATCTTTCGGTACAAAGACCGTTTTGTTCTTTTTTGATTTTGTTTACAGTTGTTTTAAAGAGGCTATTTCAGTCAAGTGAAATCCAATGGTAGAAATTTATAAAAATATCGCTTCTACATTTTATTATTTTAAATAATTTTTTTGTAATTGGATAACTAGATCTTTCGGTACAATGACCGTTTTGTACTTTTTGGACTTTGTTTAGTGGAATTTTAAAAAAGCTACTTCAGTCAAGTGAAATCGAATGCTAGAAATTTATAAAAATATCTCTTCTATACATTTTAATATTTTTGAATGATTTTTTTTTTTTTTTGTCATTGTATTGCTTAGATCTTTCTGTACAAAGACCGTTTGTGCTTTTTTAACTTTTTTTTGGAGAATTTTGAAAAAGCTCTTTCAGTCAAGAGAAATCCAATGGTCGTAAATTATAAAAATATCTCTTCTACTTTTTAATATTTTTGAATGATTTTTTTGTCATTGTATATCTGAGATCTTTCGGTGCAAAGACCGTTTTGTACTTTTTTGATTTTGTTTACATGTGTTTTAAAGAGACTACTTTAGTCAAGCAAAATCCTATAGTAGAATTTTATAAATATCTTTTCTACATTTTAAGATTTTAAAATGATTTTTTGGTATAGGATATCTCAGATCTTTCGGTACAAAGACATTTTGTACTTTTTTGACTTTGTTTAGAAGAATTTTAAAAATGCTACTTCAGTCAAGTGAAATCCAATCGTAGAAATTTATAAATTTATCTCCTCTTCATTTTAATATTTTTAAATGATTTTTTTGGCTTTGGATAGTTCTGATCTTTCGGTACAAACACCGTTTTGTACTTTTTAGATTTTGTTTACAGATGTTTTAAAGAGGCTATTTCAATCAAGTAAAATCTAATGGTAAAAATTTATAAAAATATCTCTTCTACATTTTAATATTTTTAAATTATTTTTATTTATTTATTTATTTATTTTAAACATGGGATAGCTGAGATCATTCGGTACGAAATCCGTTTTGTACTTTTTCGACTTTGTTTAGGGGAATTTTAAAAACGCTACTTCAGTCAAGTGAAATACAATTGTTGAAATTTATAAAAATATCTGTTTTACATTTTAATATTTTAAATGATTCTTTGTCTTTGGATAGCTTAGATCTTTCTGTAGAAAGACAGTTCTGTACTCTTTCGACTTTGTTTAGGGGAATTTTAAAAAAGCCACTTTAGTCAAGTGAAATACAATAGTAGAAATTTATAAAAATATCTCTTCTATATTTTAATATTTTTAAAATGATTTTTTTTTTTTGTAATTGGATAGCTGAGATCTTTGGGTACAAAGACCAGTTTGAACTTTTTGATTTTATTTACAGGTGTTTTAAAGAGGCTACTTTAGTCAAGTGAAATCCAATAATAAGAAAAAATTTAAATATCTCTTCTACATTTTAAAATTTTTAAATGATTTTTTTTTTCATGGGATAGTTGAGATCTTTCGGAACAAAGTCCGTTTTGTGTTTTTTCGACTTTATTTAGAGGAAATTTAAAAAAGCTACTTCAGTCAAGAGAAATCCAATGGTAGAATTTTTTTAAAATATCTCTTCTAATTTTTAGTATTTTGAATGATTTTTTTGTCATTGGATAGCTGAGATCTTTCGGTGAATAGACCGTTTTGTATTTTTTTTATTTTACTTTATTTACAGGTGTTTTAAAGAAGTTACTTCAGAGAAATTAAATAAGGTAGAAATTTATAAAAATATCTCTTCTACATTTTAATATTTTTAAATGATTGTTTTGTCATGGGATAGCTGAGATCTTTCGGTACAAAGACCGTTTTCTACTTTTTCGACTTTGTTTAGTAGAATTTTAAAAAAGCTACTTCAATCAAGTGAAATCCAATGGTAGAAATTTATAAAAATATCTCTTCTACATTTTAACATTTTTAAATTATTTTTTGGCATTCGGTATCTCAGATCTTTCGGTACAAAGACCGTTTGAACTTTTTAGACTTTGTTTAGGGGAATTTTAAAAAAGCTATTTCAATCAAGTGAAATACAATTGTAGAAATTTATAAAAATATCTCTTCTACATTTTAATATTTTTAAATGATTTTTTTGTCATTCGATATCTCAGATCTTTCGGCACAAATACCGTTTTGTACTTTTTCGAGTTTGTTTAGGGGAGTTTTAAAAAAGATATTTCAGTCAAGTGAAATCCAATTGTAGAAATTTATAAAAATATCTCTTCTACATTTTAATATTTTTAAATTTTTTTTGTCATGGGATAGCTGAAATTTTTTCGGTACAAAGACCGTTTTGTACTTTTTTGATTTTGTTTACAGGTGTTTTAATGAGGCTACTTCAGTCAAGTGAATTCCAATGGTAGAAATTTATAAAAATATCTCTTCTACATTTTAATATTTTTAAATGATTCTTTTTGTCATTGGATAGCTGAGATCTTTCGGTACAATGACCGTTTTGTACTTTTTGGACTTTGTTTAGTGGAATTTTAAAAAAGCTACTTCAGTCAAGTGAAATCCAATGCTGGAAATTTATAAAAATATCTCTTCTATACATTTTAATATTTTTGAATGATTTTTTTTTTTCGTCATTGGATAGCTTAGATCTTTCTGTACAAAGACCGTTTGTGCTTTTTCGACTTTTTTTTTGGAGAATTTTGAAAAACCTACTTCAGTCAAGAGAAATCCAATGGTCGTAAATTATAAAAATATCTCTTCTACTTTTTAATATTTCTGAATGATTTTTTTGTCATTGTATAGCTGAGATCTTTCGGTGCAAAGACCGTTTTGTACTTTTTTGATTTTGTTTACATGTGTTTTAAAGAGACTACTTTAGTCAAGCAAAATCCTATAGTAGAATTTTATAAATATCTTTTCTACATTTTAAGATTTTAAAATGATTTTTTGGTATAGGATATCTCAGATCTTTCGGTACAAAGACATTTTGTACTTTTTTGACTTTGTTTAGAAGAATTTTAAAAAAGCTACTTCAGTCAAGTGAAATCCAATGGTAGAAATTTATAAATTTATCTCCTCTTCATTTTAATATTTTTAAATGATTTTTTTGGCTTTGGATAGTTCTGATCTTTCGGTACAAACACCGTTTTGTACTTTTTAGATTTTGTTTACAGATGTTTTAAAGAGGCTATTTCAATCAAGTATAATCTAATGGTAGAAATTTATAAAAATATCTCTTCTACATTTTAATATTTTTAAATTATTTTTATTTATTTATTTATTTATTTATTTATTTTAAACATGGGATAGCTGAGATCATTCGGTACGAAATCCGTTTTGTACTTTTTCGACTTTGTTTAGGGGAATTTTAAAAACGCTACTTCAGTCAAGTGAAATCCAATTGTTGAAATTTATAAAAATATCTCTTCTATATTTTAATATTTTTTAAATGATTTTTTTTTTGTAATTGGATAGCTGAGATCTTTGGGTACAAAGACCATTTTGAACTTTTTGATTTTCTTTACAGGTGTTTTAAAGAGGCTACTTTAGTCAAGTGAAATCTAATTGTAGAAAAAAAAATTAAAATATCTCTTCTACATTTTTAAATTTTTAAATGATTTTTTTTTTGTCATGGGATAGTTGAGATCTTTAGGAACAAAGACCGTTTTGTACTTTTTCGACTTTATTTAGAGGAAATTTAAAAAAGCTACTTCAGTCAAGAGAAATCCAATGGTAGAATTTTTTTAAAATATCTCTTCTACTTTTTAATATTTTGAATGATTTTTTGTCATCGGATAGCTGAGATCTTTCAGTGAATAGACTGTTTTGTAATTTTTCTATTTTATTTACAGGGGTTTTAAAGAGGTTACTTCAGAGAAAATAATAAGGTAGAATTTTATAAAAATATCTCCTCTACATTTTAATATATTTAAATTATTGTTTTGTCATGGGATAGCTGAGATCTTTCGGTACAAAGACCGTTTTGTACTTTTTCGACTTTGTTTAGAGGAATTTTAAAAAATCTATTTAAGTCAAATGAAATCCAATTGTAGGAATTTATAAAAATATCTCTTCTACATTTTAATATTTTTAAATGATTTTTTTGGCATTTGATATCTCAGATCTTTCGGCACAAATACCGTTTTGTACTTTTTCGAGTTTGTTTAGGGGAGTTTTAAAAAAGATATTTCAGTCAAGTGAAATCCAATTGCAGAAATTTATAAAAATATCTCTTCGACATTTTAATATTTTTAAATGATTGTTTTGTCATGGGATAGCTGAGATCTTTCGTTACAAAGACCGTTTTCTACTTTTTCGACTCTGTTTAGTAAAATTTTAAAAAAGCTACTTCAATCAAGTGAAATCCAATGGTAGAAATTTATAAAAATATCTCTACTACATTTTAACATTTTTAAATTATTTTTTGGCATTCGATATCTCAGATCTTTCGGTACAAAGACCGTTTTGTACTTTTTCGACTTTGTTTAGGTGAATTTTAAAAAAGCTATTTCAATCAAATGAAATACAATTGTAGAAATTTATAAAAATATCTCTTCTACATTTTAATATTTTAAATGATTTTTTTCATTCGATATCTCAGATCTTTCGGCACAAATACCGTTTTGTACTTTTTCGAGTTTGTTTAGGGGAGTTTTAAAAAAGATATTTCAGTCAAGTGAAATCCAATTGTAGATATTTATAAAAAAGAAATCTCTTCTGTACACTTTAATATTTTTAAATGATTTTTTTTTTTTTGTCATTGGGTAGTATAGATCTTTCTGTACAAAGACCGTTTTGTGCTTTTTCGACTTTTTTTAGGAGAATTTTAAAAAAGCTACTTTAGTCAAGAGAAATCCAATGGTAGAAATTTATAAAAATATCTCTTCCACTTTTTAATATTTTTGAATGATTTTTTTGTAATTGGATAGCTGAGATCTTTCGGTGTAAAGACCGTTTTGTACTTTTTTGATTTTGTTTACAGTTGTTTTAAAGAGGCTACTTCAGTCAAGTGAAATCCAATGGTAGAAATTTATAAAAATATCGCTTCTACATTTTATTATTTTAAATAATTTTTTTGTAATTGGATATTTAGATCTTTCGGTACAATGACCGTTTTGTACTTTTTGGACTTTGTTTAGTGGAATTTTAAAAAAGCTACTTCAGTCAAGTGAAATCCAATGCTAGAAATTTATAAAAATATCTCTTCTATACATTTTAATATTTTTGAATGATTTTTTTTGTCATTGTATAGCTTAGATCTTTCTGTACAAAGACCGTTTGTGCTTTTTTAACTTTTTTTTGGAGAATTTTGAAAAAGCTCTTTCAGTCAAGAGAAATCCAATGGTCGTAAATTATAAAAATATCTCTTCTACTTTTTAATATTTTTGAATGATTTTTTTGTCATTGTATATCTGAGATCTTTCGGTGCAAAGACCGTTTTGTACTTTTTTGATTTTGTTTACATGTGTTTTAAAGAGACTACTTTAGTCAAGCAAAATCCTATAGTAGAATTTTATAAATATCTTTTCTACATTTTAAGATTTTAAAATGATTTTTTGGTATAGGATATCTCAGATCTTTCGGTACAAAGACATTTTGTACTTTTTTGACTTTGTTTAGAAGAATTTTAAAAATGCTACTTCAGTCAAGTGAAATCCAATGGTAGAAATTTATAAATTTATCTCCTCTTCATTTTAATATTTTTAAATGATTTTTTTGGCTTTGGATAGTTCTGATCTTTCTTTACAAACACCGTTTGGTACTTTTTAGATTTTGTTTACAGATGTTTTAAAGAGGCTATTTCAATCAAGTAAAATCTAATGGTAAAAAATTATAAAAATATCTCTTCTACATTTTAATATTTTTAAATTATTTTTATTTATTTATTTATTTATTTTGAACATGGGATAGCTGAGATCATTCGGTACGAAATCCGTTTTGTACTTTTTCGACTTTGTTTAGGGGAATTTTAAAAACGCTACTTCAGTCAAGTCAAATACAATTGTTGAAATTTATAAAAATATCTCTTTTACATTTTAATATTTTAAATGATTCTTTGTCTTTGGATAGCTTAGATCTTTCTGTAGAAAGACAGTTCTGTACTCTTTCGACTTTGTTTAGGGGAATTTTAAAAAAGCCACTTTAGTCAAGTGAAATACAATAGTAGAAATTTATAAAAATATCTCTTCTATATTTTAATATTTTTAAAATGATTTTTTTTTTTTTTGTAATTGGATAGCTGAGATCTTTGGGTACAAAGACCAGTTTGAACTTTTTGATTTTATTTACAGGTGTTTTAAAGAGGCTACTTTAGTCAAGTGAAATCCAATTATAGGAAAAAAATTTAAATATCTCTTCTACATTTTAAAATTTTTAAATGATTTTTTTTTCATGGGATAGTTGAGATCTTTCGGAACAAAGTCCGTTTTGTGTTTTTTCGACTTTATTTAGAGGAAATTTAAAAAAGCTACTTCAGTCAAGAGAAATCCAATGGTAGAATTTTTTAAAAATATCTCTTCTAATTTTTAGTATTTTGAATGATTTTTTTGTCATTGGATAGCTGAGATCTTTCGGTGAATAGACCGTTTTGTATTTTTTTTATTTTACTTTATTTACAGGTGTTTTAAAGAAGTTACTTCAGAGAAATTAAATAAGGTAGAAATTTATAAAAATATCTCTTCTACATTTTAATATTTTTAAATGATTGTTTTGTCATGGGATAGCTGAGATCTTTCGGTACAAAGACCGTTTTCTACTTTTTCGACTTTGTTTAGTAGAATTTTAAAAAAGCTACTTCAATCAAGTGAAATCCAATGGTAGAAATTTATAAAAATATCTCTTCTACATTTTAACATTTTTAAATTATTTTTTGGCATTCGGTATCTCAGATCTTTCGGTACAAAGACCGTTTGAACTTTTTAGACTTTGTTTAGGGGAATTTTAAAAAAGCTATTTCAATCAAGTGAAATACAATTGTAGAAATTTATAAAAATATCTCTTCTACATTTTAATATTTTTAAATGATTTTTTTGTCATTCGATATCTCAGATCTTTCGGCACAAATACCGTTTTGTACTTTTTCGAGTTTGTTTAGGGGAGTTTTAAAAAAGATATTTCAGTCAAGTGAAATCCAATTGTAGAAATTTATAAAAATATCTCTTCTACATTTTAATATTTTTAAATGATTTTTTTGTCATGGGATAGCTGAAATTTTTTCGGTACAAAGACCGTTTTGTACTTTTTTGATTTTGTTTACAGGTGTTTTAATGAGGCTACTTCAGTCAAGTGAATTCCAATGGTAGAAATTTATAAAAATATCTCTTCTACATTTTAATATTTTTAAATGATTCTTTTTGTCATTGGATAGCTGAGATCTTTCGGTATGAAGACCGTTTTGTACTTTTTTGATTTTGTTTACAGGTGTTTAAATAGGCTACTTCAGTCAAGCTAAATCCTATAGTAGAAATTTATAAATATGTCTTTTCCACATTTAAATATTTTTAAATGATTTTCTGGCATTGGATAGCTGAAATCTTTCTGTACAAAGACCGTTTTATATTTTTTCGATTTTGTTATGTTGGTTTTAAAGGAGCTTACTTCAATCAAGCGGAATCCTATGAAGTTTTGAAGTTCATATAAATATATATTTTTCTCTTCTATATTTTAATATTTTTAAATGGTTTTTTTAGCATTGAATGTTAGAAATTTATAAAGATATCTCGTCTACAAGTAAATATAAACTGATGATTACCTCTATCAAACAAATTCTAATGGTGGAAATTTATAAAAATATCTCTTCTACATTTTAACATTTTTAAATTATTTTTTGGCATTCGATATCTCAGATCTTTCGGTACAAAGACCGTTTTGTACTTTTTCGACTTTGTTTAGCGGAATTTTAAAAAATCTATTTAAGTCAAATGAAATCCAATTGTAGAAATTTATAAAAATATCTCTTCTACATTTTAATATTTTTAAATGATTTTTTTGGCATTTGATATATCAGATCTTTCGGCACAAATACCGTTTTGTACTTTTTCGAGTTTGTTTAGGGAAGTTTTAAAAAAGCTACTTCAATCAAGTGAAATCCAATGGTAGAAATTTATAAAAGTATCTCTTCTACATTTTAACATTTTTAAATTATTTTTTTGCATTCGATATCTCAGATCTTTCGGTACAAAGACCGTTTTGTACTTTTTCGACTTGTTTAGGGGAATTTTAAAAAAGCTTTTTCAATCAAATGAAATACAATTGTAGAAATTTATAAAAAATTATCTCTTTTACATTTTAATATTTTTAAATGATTTTTTTGGCATTCGGTATCTCAGATCTTTCGGCACAAATACCGTTTTGTACTTTTTCGAGTTTGTTTAGGGGAGTTTTAAAAAAGATATTTCAGTCAAGTGAAATCCAATTGTAGAAATTTATAAAAATATCTCTTCTACATTTTAATATTTTTAAATGATTTTTTTGTCGTGGTACAGCTGAGATCTTTCGGTACAAAGACCGTTTTGTATTTTTTCGACTTTGTTTAGAGGAATTTTTAAAAAGCTACTTCAGCCAAGTAAAATCCAATCGTAGAAATTTATAAAAAAAAATCTCTTCTGTACACTTTAATATTTTTAAATGATTTTTTTTGTCATTGGGTAGCATAGATCTTTCTGTACAAAGACCGTTTTGTGCTTTTTCGACTTTTTTTAGTAGAATTTTAAAAAAGCTACTTAATCAAGTGAAATCCAATGGTAAAAATTTATAAAAATATCTCTTCTACATTTTAACATTTTAAAATTATTTTTTGGCATTCGATATCTCAGATCTTTCGGTACAAAGACCGTTTTGTACTTTTTCGACTTTGTTTAGGGGAATTTTAAAAAATCTATTTAAGTCAAATGAAATCCAATTGTAGAAATTTATAAAAATATCTCTTCTACATTTTAATATTTTTAAATGATTTTTTTGGCATTTGATATCTCAGATCTTTCGGCACAAATACCGTTTTCTACTTTTTCGAGTTTGTTTACGGGAATTTTAAAAAAGATATTTCAGTCAAGTGAAATCCAATTGCAGAAATATATAAAAATATCTCTTCTACATTTTAATATTTTTAAATGATTGTTTTGTCATGGGATAGCTGAGATCTTTCGGTACAAAGACCGTTTTCTACTTTTTCGACTTTGTTTAGTAGAATTTTAAAAAAGCTACTTCAATCAAGTGAAATCCAATATTAGAAATTTATAAAAATATCTCTTCTACATTTTAATATTTTTAAATGATTTTTTTGGCATTCGATATCTCAGATCTTTCGGCACAAATACCGTTTTGTACTTTTTCGAGTTTGTTTAGGGTAGTTTTAAAAAAGATATTTCCGTCAAGTGAAATCCAATTGTAGATATTTATAAAAAAAAAAAATCTCTTCTGTACACTTTAATATTTTTAAATGTTTTTTTTTTTTTTTTTTTTTGTCATTGGGTAGCATAGATCTTTCTGTACAAAGACCGTTTTGTGCTTTTTCGACTTTTTTTAGGAGAATTTTAAAAAAGCTACTTTAGTCAAGAGAAATCCAATGGTAGAAATTTATAAAAATATCTCTTCCACTTTTTAATATTTTTGAATGATTTTTTTGTAATTGAATAGCTGAGATCTTTCGGTGTAAAGACCGTTTTGTACTTTTTTGATTTTGTTTACAGTTGTTTTAAAGAGGCTACTTCAGTCAAGTGAAATCCGATGGTAGAAATTTATAAAAATATCGCTTCTACATTTTATTATTTTAAATAATTTTTTTGTAATTGGATAGCTGAGATCTTTCGGTACAATGACCGTTTTGTACTTTTTGGACTTTGTTTAGTGGAATTTTAAAAAAGCTACTTCAGTCAAGTGAAATCCAATGCTGGAAATTTATAAAAATATCTCTTCTATACATTTTAATATTTTTGAATGATTTTTTTTTTCGTCATTGGATAGCTTAGATCTTTCTGTACAAAGACCGTTTGTGCTTTTTCGACTTTTTTTTGGAGAATTTTGAAAAACCTACTTCAGTCAAGAGAAATCCAATGGTCGTAAATTATAAAAAAATCTCTTCTACATTTTAATATATTTAAATTATTGTTTTGTCATGGGATAGCTGAGATCTTTCGGTATAAAGACCGTTTTCTACTTTTTCGACTTTGTTTAGTAGAATTTTAAAAAAGCTACTTCAATCAAGTGAAATCCAATGGTAGAAATTTATAAAAAATATCTCTTCTACATTTTAACATTTTTAAATTATTTTTTGGCATTCGATATCTCAGATCTTTCGGTACAAAGACCGTTTTGTACTTTTTCGACTTTGTTTAGGGGAATTTTAAAAAATCTATTTAAGTCAAATGAAATCCAATTGTAGAAATTTATAAAAATATCTCTTCTACATTTTAATATTTTTAAATGATTTTTTTGGCATTTGATGTCTCAGATCTTTCGGCACAAATACCGTTTTGTACTTTTTCGAGTTTGTTTAGGGGAGTTTTAAAAAAGATATTTCAGTCAAGTGAAATCCAATTGCAGAAATTTATAAAAATATCTCTTCGACATTTTAATATTTTTAAATGATTGTTTTGTCATGGGATAGCTGAGATCTTTCGTTACAAAAACCGTTTTCTACTTTTTCGACTTTGTTTAGTAAAATTTTAAAAAAGCTACTTCAATCAAGTGAAATCCAATGGTAGAAATTTATAAAAATATCTCTTCTACATTTTAACATTTTTAAATTATTTTTTGGCAATCGATATCTCAGATCTTTCGGTACAAAGACCGTTTTGTACTTTTTCGACTTTGTTTAGGTGAATTTTAAAAAAGCTATTTCAATCAAATGAAATACAATTGTAGAAATTTATAAAAATATCTCTTCTACATTTTAATATTTTTAAATGATTTTTTTGGCATTCGATATCTCAGATCTTTCGGCACAAATACCGTTTTGTACTTTTTCGAGTTTGTTTAGGATAGTTTTAAAAAAGATATTTCAGTCAAGTGAAATCCAATTGTAGATATTTATTAAAAAAATCTCTTCTGTACACTTTAATATTTTTAAATGATTTTTTTTGTCATTGGGTAGCACAGATCTTTCTGTACAAAGACCGTTTTGTGCTTTTTCGACTTTTTTTAGGAGAATTTTAAAAAAGCTACTTTAGTCAAGAGAAATCCAATGGTAGAAATTTATAAAATATCTCTTCCACTTTTTAATATTTTTGAATGATTTTTTTGTAATTGGATAGCTGAGATCTTTCGGTGTAAAGACCGTTTTGTACTTTTTTGATTTTGTTTACAGTTGTTTTAAAGAGGCTACTTCAGTCAAGTGAAATCCAATGGTAGAAATTTATAAAAATATCGCTTCTACATTTTATTATTTTAAATAATTTTTTTGTAATTGGATAGCTGAGATCTTTCGGTACAATGACCGTTTTGTACTTTTTGGACTTTGTTTAGTGGAATTTTAAAAAAGCTACTTCAGTCAAGTGAAATCCAATGCTGGAAATTTATAAAAATATCTCTTCTATACATTTTAATATTTTTGAATGATTTTTTTTTTCGTCATTGGATAGCTTAGATCTTTCTGTACAAAGACCGTTTGTGCTTTTTCGACTTTTTTTTGGAGAATTTTGAAAAACCTACTTCAGTCAAGAGAAATCCAATGGTCGTAAATTATAAAAATATCTCTTCTACTTTTTAATATTTCTGAATGATTTTTTTGTCATTGTATATCTGAGATCTTTCGGTGCAAAGACCGTTTTGTACTTTTTTGATTTTGTTTACATGTGTTTTAAAGAGACTACTTTAGTCAAGCAAAATCCTATAGTAGAATTTTATAAATATCTTTTCTACATTTTAAGATTTTAAAATGATTTTTTGGTATAGGATATCTCAGATCTTTCGGTACAAAGACATTTTGTACTTTTTTGACTTTGTTTAGAAGAATTTTAAAAATGCTACTTCAGTCAAGTGAAATCCAATGGTAGAAATTTATAAATTTATCTCCTCTTCATTTTAATATTTTTAAATGATTTTTTTGGCTTTGGATAGTTCTGATCTTTCTTTACAAACACCGTTTGGTACTTTTTAGATTTTGTTTACAGATGTTTTAAAGAGGCTATTTCAATCAAGTAAAATCTAATGGTAAAAAATTATAAAAATATCTCTTCTACATTTTAATATTTTTAAATTATTTTTATTTATTTATTTATTTATTTTAAACATGGGATAGCTGAGATCATTCGGTACGAAATCCGTTTTGTACTTTTTCGACTTTGTTTAGGGGAATTTTAAAAACGCTACTTCAGTCAAGTCAAATACAATTGTTGAAATTTATAAAAATATCTCTTTTACATTTTAATATTTTAAATGATTCTTTGTCTTTGGATAGCTTAGATCTTTCTGTAGAAAGACAGTTCTGTACTCTTTCGACTTTGTTTAGGGGAATTTTAAAAAAGCCACTTTAGTCAAGTGAAATACAATAGTAGAAATTTATAAAAATATCTCTTCTATATTTTAATATTTTTAAAATGATTTTTTTTTTTGTAATTGGATAGCTGAGATCTTTGGGTACAAAGACCAGTTTGAACTTTTTGATTTTATTTACAGGTGTTTTAAAGAGGCTACTTTAGTCAAGTGAAATCCAATTATAGGAAAAAAATTTAAATATCTCTTCTACATTTTAAAATTTTTAAATGATTTTTTTTTCATGGGATAGTTGAGATCTTTCGGAACAAAGTCCGTTTTGTGTTTTTTCGACTTTATTTAGAGGAAATTTAAAAAAGCTACTTCAGTCAAGAGAAATCCAATGGTAGAATTTTTTAAAAATATCTCTTCTAATTTTTAGTATTTTGAATGATTTTTTTGTCATTGGATAGCTGAGATCTTTCGGTGAATAGACCGTTTTGTATTTTTTTTATTTTACTTTATTTACAGGTGTTTTAAAGAAGTTACTTCAGAGAAATTAAATAAGGTAGAAATTTATAAAAATATCTCTTCTACATTTTAATATTTTTAAATGATTGTTTTGTCATGGGATAGCTGAGATCTTTCGGTACAAAGACCGTTTTCTACTTTTTCGACTTTGTTTAGTAGAATTTTAAAAAAGCTACTTCAATCAAGTGAAATCCAATGGTAGAAATTTATAAAAATATCTCTTCTACATTTTAACATTTTTAAATTATTTTTTGGCATTCGGTATCTCAGATCTTTCGGTACAAAGACCGTTTGAACTTTTTAGACTTTTTTTAGGGGAATTTTAAAAAAGCTATTTCAATCAAGTGAAATACAATTGTAGAAATTTATAAAAATATCTCTTCTACATTTTAATATTTTTAAATGATTTTTTTGTCATTCGATATCTCAGATCTTTCGGCACAAATACCGTTTTGTACTTTTTCGAGTTTGTTTAGGGGAGTTTTAAAAAAGATATTTCAGTCAAGTGAAATCCAATTGTAGAAATTTATAAAAATATCTCTTCTACATTTTAATATTTTTAAATGATTTTTTTGTCATGGGATAGCTGAAATTTTTTCGGTACAAAGACCGTTTTGTACTTTTTTGATTTTGTTTACAGGTGTTTTAATGAGGCTACTTCAGTCAAGTGAATTCCAATGGTAGAAATTTATAAAAATATCTCTTCTACATTTTAATATTTTTAAATGATTCTTTTTGTCATTGGATAGCTGAGATCTTTCGGTATGAAGACCGTTTTGTACTTTTTTGATTTTGTTTACAGGTGTTTAAATAGGCTACTTCAGTCAAGCTAAATCCTATAGTAGAAATTTATAAATATGTCTTTTCCACATTTAAATATTTTTAAATGATTTTCTGGCATTGGATAGCTGAAATCTTTCTGTACAAAGACCGTTTTATATTTTTTCGATTTTGTTATGTTGGTTTTAAAGGAGCTTACTTCAATCAAGCGGAATCCTATGAAGTTTTGAAGTTCATATAAATATATATTTTTCTCTTCTATATTTTAATATTTTTAAATGGTTTTTTTAGCATTGAATGTTAGAAATTTATAAAGATATCTCGTCTACAAGTAAATATAAACTGATGATTACCTCTATCAAACAAATTCTAATGGTGGAAATTTATAAAAATATCTCTTCTACATTTTAACATTTTTAAATTATTTTTTGGCATTCGATATCTCAGATCTTTCGGTACAAAGACCGTTTTGTACTTTTTCGACTTTGTTTAGCGGAATTTTAAAAAATCTATTTAAGTCAAATGAAATCCAATTGTAGAAATTTATAAAAATATCTCTTCTACATTTTAATATTTTTAAATGATTTTTTTGGCATTTGATATATCAGATCTTTCGGCACAAATACCGTTTTGTACTTTTTCGAGTTTGTTTAGGGAAGTTTTAAAAAAGCTACTTCAATCAAGTGAAATCCAATGGTAGAAATTTATAAAAGTATCTCTTCTACATTTTAACATTTTTAAATTATTTTTTTGCATTCGATATCTCAGATCTTTCGGTACAAAGACCGTTTTGTACTTTTTCGACTTGTTTAGGGGAATTTTAAAAAAGCTTTTTCAATCAAATGAAATACAATTGTAGAAATTTATAAAAAATTATCTCTTTTACATTTTAATATTTTTAAATGATTTTTTTGGCATTCGGTATCTCAGATCTTTCGGCACAAATACCGTTTTGTACTTTTTCGAGTTTGTTTAGGGGAGTTTTAAAAAAGATATTTCAGTCAAGTGAAATCCAATTGTAGAAATTTATAAAAATATCTCTTCTACATTTTAATATTTTTAAATGATTTTTTTGTCGTGGTACAGCTGAGATCTTTCGGTACAAAGACCGTTTTGTATTTTTTCGACTTTGTTTAGAGGAATTTTAAAAAAGCTACTTCAGCCAAGTAAAATCCAATCGTAGAAATTTATAAAAAAAAATCTCTTCTGTACACTTTAATATTTTTAAATGATTTTTTTTGTCATTGGGTAGCATAGATCTTTCTGTACAAAGACCGTTTTGTGCTTTTTCGACTTTTTTTAGTAGAATTTTAAAAAAGCTACTTAATCAAGTGAAATCCAATGGTAAAAATTTATAAAAATATCTCTTCTACATTTTAACATTTTAAAATTATTTTTTGGCATTCGATATCTCAGATCTTTCGGTACAAAGACCGTTTTGTACTTTTTCGACTTTGTTTAGGGGAATTTTAAAAAATCTATTTAAGTCAAATGAAATCCAATTGTAGAAATTTATAAAAATATCTCTTCTACATTTTAATATTTTTAAATGATTTTTTTGGCATTTGATATCTCAGATCTTTCGGCACAAATACCGTTTTCTACTTTTTCGAGTTTGTTTACGGGAATTTTAAAAAAGATATTTCAGTCAAGTGAAATCCAATTGCAGAAATATATAAAAATATCTCTTCTACATTTTAATATTTTTAAATGATTGTTTTGTCATGGGATAGCTGAGATCTTTCGGTACAAAGACCGTTTTCTACTTTTTCGACTTTGTTTAGTAGAATTTTAAAAAAGCTACTTCAATCAAGTGAAATCCAATATTAGAAATTTATAAAAATATCTCTTCTACATTTTAATATTTTTAAATGATTTTTTTGGCATTCGATATCTCAGATCTTTCGGCACAAATACCGTTTTGTACTTTTTCGAGTTTGTTTAGGGTAGTTTTAAAAAAGATATTTCCGTCAAGTGAAATCCAATTGTAGATATTTATAAAAAAAAAAATCTCTTCTGTACACTTTAATATTTTTAAATGTTTTTTTTTTTTTTTTTTTTTTTTTTTTTTTGTCATTGGGTAGCATAGATCTTTCTGTACAAAGACCGTTTTGTGCTTTTTCGACTTTTTTTAGGAGAATTTTAAAAAAGCTACTTTAGTCAAGAGAAATCCAATGGTAGAAATTTATAAAAATATCTCTTCCACTTTTTAATATTTTTGAATGATTTTTTTGTAATTGAATAGCTGAGATCTTTCGGTGTAAAGACCGTTTTGTACTTTTTTGATTTTGTTTACAGTTGTTTTAAAGAGGCTACTTCAGTCAAGTGAAATCCGATGGTAGAAATTTATAAAAATATCGCTTCTACATTTTATTATTTTAAATAATTTTTTTGTAATTGGATAGCTGAGATCTTTCGGTACAATGACCGTTTTGTACTTTTTGGACTTTGTTTAGTGGAATTTTAAAAAAGCTACTTCAGTCAAGTGAAATCCAATGCTGGAAATTTATAAAAATATCTCTTCTATACATTTTAATATTTTTGAATGATTTTTTTTTTCGTCATTGGATAGCTTAGATCTTTCTGTACAAAGACCGTTTGTGCTTTTTCGACTTTTTTTTGGAGAATTTTGAAAAACCTACTTCAGTCAAGAGAAATCCAATGGTCGTAAATTATAAAAAAATCTCTTCTACATTTTAATATATTTAAATTATTGTTTTGTCATGGGATAGCTGAGATCTTTCGGTATAAAGACCGTTTTCTACTTTTTCGACTTTGTTTAGTAGAATTTTAAAAAAGCTACTTCAATCAAGTGAAATCCAATGGTAGAAATTTATAAAAAATATCTCTTCTACATTTTAACATTTTTAAATTATTTTTTGGCATTCGATATCTCAGATCTTTCGGTACAAAGACCGTTTTGTACTTTTTCGACTTTGTTTAGGGGAATTTTAAAAAATCTATTTAAGTCAAATGAAATCCAATTGTAGAAATTTATAAAAATATCTCTTCTACATTTTAATATTTTTAAATGATTTTTTTGGCATTTGATGTCTCAGATCTTTCGGCACAAATACCGTTTTGTACTTTTTCGAGTTTGTTTAGGGGAGTTTTAAAAAAGATATTTCAGTCAAGTGAAATCCAATTGCAGAAATTTATAAAAATATCTCTTCGACATTTTAATATTTTTAAATGATTGTTTTGTCATGGGATAGCTGAGATCTTTCGTTACAAAAACCGTTTTCTACTTTTTCGACTTTGTTTAGTAAAATTTTAAAAAAGCTACTTCAATCAAGTGAAATCCAATGGTAGAAATTTATAAAAATATCTCTTCTACATTTTAACATTTTTAAATTATTTTTTGGCAATCGATATCTCAGATCTTTCGGTACAAAGACCGTTTTGTACTTTTTCGACTTTGTTTAGGTGAATTTTAAAAAAGCTATTTCAATCAAATGAAATACAATTGTAGAAATTTATAAAAATATCTCTTCTACATTTTAATATTTTTAAATGATTTTTTTGGCATTCGATATCTCAGATCTTTCGGCACAAATACCGTTTTGTACTTTTTCGAGTTTGTTTAGGATAGTTTTAAAAAAGATATTTCAGTCAAGTGAAATCCAATTGTAGATATTTATTAAAAAAATCTCTTCTGTACACTTTAATATTTTTAAATGATTTTTTTTGTCATTGGGTAGCACAGATCTTTCTGTACAAAGACCGTTTTGTGCTTTTTCGACTTTTTTTAGGAGAATTTTAAAAAAGCTACTTTAGTCAAGAGAAATCCAATGGTAGAAATTTATAAAATATCTCTTCCACTTTTTAATATTTTTGAATGATTTTTTTGTAATTGGATAGCTGAGATCTTTCGGTGTAAAGACCGTTTTGTACTTTTTTGATTTTGTTTACAGTTGTTTTAAAGAGGCTACTTCAGTCAAGTGAAATCCAATGGTAGAAATTTATAAAAATATCGCTTCTACATTTTATTATTTTAAATAATTTTTTTGTAATTGGATAGCTGAGATCTTTCGGTACAATGACCGTTTTGTACTTTTTGGACTTTGTTTAGTGGAATTTTAAAAAAGCTACTTCAGTCAAGTGAAATCCAATGCTGGAAATTTATAAAAATATCTCTTCTATACATTTTAATATTTTTGAATGATTTTTTTTTCGTCATTGGATAGCTTAGATCTTTCTGTACAAAGACCGTTTGTGCTTTTTCGACTTTTTTTTGGAGAATTTTGAAAAACCTACTTCAGTCAAGAGAAATCCAATGGTCGTAAATTATAAAAATATCTCTTCTACTTTTTAATATTTCTGAATGATTTTTTTGTCATTGTATAGCTGAGATCTTTCGGTGCAAAGACCGTTTTGTACTTTTTTGATTTTGTTTACATGTGTTTTAAAGAGACTACTTTAGTCAAGCAAAATCCTATAGTAGAATTTTATAAATATCTTTTTCTACATTTTAAGATTTTAAAATGATTTTTTGGTATAGGATATGTCAGATCTTTCGGTACAAAGACATTTTGTACTTTTTTGACTTTGTTTAGAAGAATTTTAAAAAAGCTACTTCAGTCAAGTGAAATCCAATGGTAGAAATTTATAAATTTATCTCCTCTTCATTTTAATATTTTTAAATGATTTTTTTGGCTTTGGATAGTTCTGATCTTTCGGTACAAACACCGTTTTGTACTTTTTAGATTTTGTTTACAGATGTTTTAAAGAGGCTATTTCAATCAAGTAAAATCTAATGGTAGAAATTTATAAAAATATCTCTTCTACATTTTAATATTTTTAAATTATTTTTATTTATTTATTTATTTATTTATTTATTTTAAACATGGGATAGCTGAGATCATTCGGTACGAAATCCGTTTTGTACTTTTTCGACTTTGTTTAGGGGAATTTTAAAAACTCTACTTCAGTCAAGTGAAATCCAATTGTTGAAATTTATAAAAATATCTCTTTTACATTTTAATATTTTAAATGATTCTTTGTCTTTGGATAGCTTAGATCTTTCTGTAGAAAGACAGTTCTGTACTCTTTCGACTTTGTAAAGGGGAATTTTAAAAAAGCCACTTCAGTCAAGTGAAATACAATGGTAGAAATTTATAAAAATATCTCTTCTATATTTTAATATTTTTAAATGATTTTTTTTTTGTAATTGGATAGCTGAGATCTTTGGGTACAAAGACCATTTTGAACTTTTTGATTTTCTTTACAGGTGTTTTAAAGAAGCTACTTTAGTCAAGTGAAATCTAATTGTAGAAAAAAAAATTAATATATCTCTTCTACATTTTAAAATTTTAAATGATTTTTTTTTTTTTTGTCATGGGATAGTTGAGATCTTTAGGAACAAAGACCGTTTTGTACTTTTTCGACTTTATTTAGAGGAAATTTAAAAAAGCTACTTCAGTCAAGAGAAATCCAATGGTAGAATTTTTTTAAAATATCTCTTCTACTTTTTAATATTTTGAATGATTTTTTTGTCATCGGATAGCTGAGATCTTTCAGTGAATAGACCGTTTTGTAATTTTTCTATTTTATTTACAGGGGTTTTAAAGAGGTTACTTCAGAGAAAATAATAAGGTAGAAATTTATAAAAATATCTCCTCTACATTTTAATATATTTAAATTATTGTTTTGTCATGGGATAGCTGAGATCTTTCGGTACAAAGACCGTTTTGTACTTTTTTGATTTTGTTTACAGTTGTTTTAAAGAGGCTATTTCAGTCAAGTGAAATCCAATGGTAGAAATTTATAAAAATATCGCTTCTACATTTTATTATTTTAAATAATTTTTTTGTAATTGGATAACTAGATCTTTCGGTACAATGACCGTTTTGTACTTTTTGGACTTTGTTTAGTGGAATTTTAAAAAAGCTACTTCAGTCAAGTGAAATCCAATGCTAGAAATTTATAAAAATATCTCTTCTATACATTTTAATATTTTTGAATGATTTTTTTTTTTTTTTTTTTTTTTTTTTTTTTTTTGTCATTGTATAGCTTAGATCTTTCTGTACAAAGACCGTTTGTGCTTTTTTAACTTTTTTTTGGAGAATTTTGAAAAAGCTCTTTCAGTCAAGAGAAATCCAATGGTCGTAAATTATAAAAATATCTCTTCTACTTTTTAATATTTTTGAATGATTTTTTTGTCATTGTATATCTGAGATCTTTCGGTGCAAAGACCGTTTTGTACTTTTTTGATTTTGTTTACATGTGTTTTAAAGAGACTACTTTAGTCAAGCAAAATCCTATAGTAGAATTTTATAAATATCTTTTTCTACATTTTAAGATTTTAAAATGATTTTTTGGTATAGGATATCTCAGATCTTTCGGTACAAAGACATTTTGTACTTTTTTGACTTTGTTTAGAAGAATTTTAAAAATGCTACTTCAGTCAAGTGAAATCCAATGGTAGAAATTTATAAATTTATCTCCTCTTCATTTTAATATTTTTAAATGATTTTTTTGGCTTTGGATAGTTCTGATCTTTCGGTACAAACACAGTTTTGTACTTTTTAGATTTTGTTTACAGATGTTTTAAAGAGGCTATTTCAATCAAGTAAAATCTAATGGTAAAAATTTATAAAAATATCTCTTCTACATTTTAATATTTTTAAATTATTTTTATTTATTTATTTATTTATTTTAAACATGGGATAGCTGAGATCATTCGGTACGAAATCCGTTTTGTACTTTTTCGACTTTGTTTAGGGGAATTTTAAAAACGCTACTTCAGTCAAGTGAAATACAATTGTTGAAATTTATAAAAATATCTGTTTTACATTTTAATATTTTAAATGATTCTTTGTCTTTGGATAGCTTAGATCTTTCTGTAGAAAGACAGTTCTGTACTCTTTCGACTTTGTTTAGGGGAATTTTAAAAAAGCCACTTTAGTCAAGTGAAATACAATAGTAGAAATTTATAAAAATATCTCTTCTATATTTTAATATTTTTAAAATGATTTTTTTTTTGTAATTGGATAGCTGAGATCTTTGGGTACAAAGACCAGTTTGAACTTTTTGATTTTATTTACAGGTGTTTTAAAGAGGCTACTTTAGTCAAGTGAAATCCAATTATAGGAAAAAATTTAAATATCTCTTCTACATTTTAAAATTTTTAAATGATTTTTTTTTCATGGGATAGTTGAGATCTTTCGGAACAAAGTCCGTTTTGTGTTTTTTCGACTTTATTTAGAGGAAATTTAAAAAAGCTACTTCAGTCAAGAGAAATCCAATGGTAGAATTTTTTAAAAATATCTCTTCTAATTTTTAGTATTTTGAATGATTTTTTTGTCATTGGATAGCTGAGATCTTTCGGTGAATAGACCGTTTTGTATTTTTTTTATTTTACTTTATTTACAGGTGTTTTAAAGAAGTTACTTCAGAGAAATTAAATAAGGTAGAAATTTATAAAAATATCTCTTCTACATTTTAATATTTTTAAATGATTGTTTTGTCATGGGATAGCTGAGATCTTTCGGTACAAAGACCGTTTTCTACTTTTTCGACTTTGTTTAGTAGAATTTTAAAAAAGCTACTTCAATCAAGTGAAATCCAATGGTAGAAATTTATAAAAATATCTCTTCTACATTTTAACATTTTTAAATTATTTTTTGGCATTCGGTATCTCAGATCTTTCGGTACAAAGACCGTTTGAACTTTTTAGACTTTGTTTAGGGGAATTTTAAAAAAGCTATTTCAATCAAGTGAAATACAATTGTAGAAATTTATAAAAATATCTCTTCTACATTTTAATATTTTTAAATGATTTTTTTGTCATTCGATATCTCAGATCTTTCGGCACAAATACCGTTTTGTACTTTTTCGAGTTTGTTTAGGGGAGTTTTAAAAAAGATATTTCAGTCAAGTGAAATCCAATTGTAGAAATTTATAAAAATATCTCTTCTACATTTTAATATTTTTAAATGTTTTTTTGTCATGGGATAGCTGAAATTTTTTCGGTACAAAGACCGTTTTGTACTTTTTTGATTTTGTTTACAGGTGTTTTAATGAGGCTACTTCAGTCAAGTGAATTCCAATGGTAGAAATTTATAAAAATATCTCTTCTACATTTTAATATTTTTAAATGATTCTTTTTGTCATTGGATAGCTGAGATCTTTCGGTATGAAGACCGTTTTGTACTTTTTTGATTTTGTTTACAGGTGTTTAAAGAGGCTACTTCAGTCAAGCTAAATCCTATAGTAGAAATTTATAAATATGTCTTTTCCACATTTAAATATTTTTAAATGATTTTCTGGCATTGGATAGCTGAAATCTTTCGGTACAAAGACCGTTTTATATTTTTTCGATTTTGTTATGTTGGTTTTAAAGGAGCTTACTTCAATCAAGCGGAATCCTATGAAGTTTTGAAGTTCATATAAATATATATTTTTCTCTTCTATATTTTAATATTTTTAAATGGTTTTTTTAGCATTGAATGTTAGAAATTTATAAAGATATCTCGTCTACAAGTAAATATAAACTGATGATTACCTCTATCAAACAAATTCCCATGGTGGAAATTTATAAAAATATCTTGTCTACATTTTAATACTTGTAATTTATTTTTTCATTATATAACTGAGATCTTTCTGTACAAAGAACGTTTTATATCTTTTCGATTTTGTTACGGGTATTTTAAAGTGAATTTCTTCAATAGAGCTAAATCACATTTTAGAAATTTTTAAAGATATCTCGTTTGTATTTTAATTGTTTTTAAACTTTTTTTCCGGGGGGGGGGGCATTAGATATCGGAGATTTCTTTGTACAAAGACCGTTTTACATTTTTTCGATTTTTTACGGGTATTTTAAAGTGGCTTACTTGAATAGAGAGAAGTCCCATTATAGAAATTTATAAAGATATCTCGTCAACATTTTAATATTTTTAAATGATATTTTTAGCATTGACTTGCTGAGATATTTCTGTACAAAGACCGTTTTATATTTTTTTAGATTTTTTTACGGGTATTTTAAAGGGGCTTACTTCAATGAAGCGAAATCCTATGACAGAAATTTATAGAAATATCTCGTCTATATTTTAATAATCTTTTTTTATATTGAACAGCTGAGATCTTTCTGTACAAAGGCCGTATTACAATTTTTGATTTCGATACAGGTTTTTCAAGTGACTTACTTCAGTCAAGTGAAATTCCATTGTAGAAATTTATAAAGATATCTCGCCTACATTTTGAAAAAAATTATTTTATTTTATTTTATTTTATTTTTCTCTTACACTGATTAGCTTTTACGATTTCATTTATTTTAAAGAGGCTTCTGCAATTAAACGAAACAATGCCTTCGCTTTAAAGCTAATGCTATGAAAGAAATTTATAAAAGTTTATCGTCTGTGTTTTAATATTTTAATTTTAATTTTTTTTTTTTTTTTTTTTTTTTTTTTTTTTTTTTTTTTTTTTTTACATTGTCTTGTTGATATCGATTTGCACAAAGGCCATTTTCTATTTTTTTCGATTCATTTTACGGGTATTAAAAAAAAAAAAAAAAAAAAAAAAAAAAAAAAAAAAAAAAAAACTTTAATCAAGCGAAACAGTTTCCTTGCTTATGATAATTCTTTCGACGATAATCCAACGGTCGAAATTTATAAATAAATCTCGTCTGCATTTTAATATTTTTCCCCCTTTAATAGCTCAGAGCGATCTCTTCAAAGGCCTTTTTCTACTTTTTTAAGCAGCAAGCAACATTTTACGAATAGCCAGAGGCAAGAAATTTCACCTATACGTCCCCGGACTCCCTGCAGAGTAAAGACCTATCGTCTTACCCCCTAATTGCTTTTAAGGCGTATCCCTTTTGAAGGCGGGAATAAACATCATTTTCGACTATTTTAAATCAAAGTGTTTCAAATTTTTATACAAATAGCATAGATTAATTTTTTTTAAATCAAAATAAAAAACATTTTCTGAAAGCTAAATAATTAAACTCTGCATGCTGTTTTACCAAATTTTAAAATGTCAAACAGATTTTTCGTAATAAGACACTAAAGGTGAATTTCAAAGACTATAAAATAACGTACTTGTATCGCCTTAAAATTAAAAAAAGAAATAAAATTTCAAAATGACGATAGTTTAAACCTACAGGTTTTCAAAACAACAAAAATTATTAAATTTGAGCAAAATGCAAAGGAATGAAAGCGATAAATTTCTTCCATTGAAATAACATTAGCCGTTCTATCTCGGAGCGTTACTGATGTAGGGCCTTAAAGTAAGCTTTACTCTTTAAGTGCGAAAACCAGTGTTAAACCTACGGCACGGAATGCCAACAACTTCACAAACGGCTGATGCTCCATTTTTACCAGTTAAAATTTGTTACATAGCTGACGCCAGTACCTCCAATTAAAAATCTGTACACTGAACAGAACAGAGAACATTAATATACAAAAGGCGATACAAATGTAATGAACGTTATCAACTTTTTGGCAATTTCTGGACCTCCGCTACCCCTTCCGATATCATACGTTATCATTCCTCAATAGTATTCTCTTTTCTTTATTGGTAAACACAAGTATTATTTCAAACATATTTTACACCTGTTTTCTTAAACGCAGATTATATACATGCATACACATAAGACGGAAGAATAGGAATACCAAACATTGAGATATTCAATATTTTGAAAATAAATAATTTTATAGTGATTTAATTATTTTAATTTTCATAAAAATAGTTAACAAACTAATATATATATATATATATATATATATATATATATATATTGCAAACTATTTTGATATAACGAACAAGTTTAAATAAAATGAAAAAAATATATATATATTAAAAAAAAAGAAAAGAAAAGAAAAAAAAGGAAACAGAAAGAGAAAGAGAAAATTTTGGTTGGAACATTCAAAAATGATAAATATATCCCTCCCTAGAGATATCTTTCCGACATCATATGCTAGATTTCCCCCCCCCTTCCCCCTAAAGTAATAACGTTATGTATGCATAGCCAGTGCCGTAGCTACACTGTAAAAAAAAATCTGTAACCTTAGTAATCTAAATTAACCGAAATCTCTTATGCTTACTAAAATTTTATGTGTACACTGTACAAGAAAATGATGTCAATCTACAAAACTTGTAAGCAAAACTAAAACCATCTGTAACTTTACAAAAGAATTTACTAAAATTTTTGTAACTTTACTAAAATTTTATCTATAATGCTCGTTATCGTCACTTAAAAAGTTCTTGGAATACGATTTCCCAAAAAAATTCTTAGTAACCTTAAAATTTGTTTGATTCAAAGTGCAAATCTGTATCTGTTACATGAATTTTTATTGTTGCCGTTACATAAAAAGTTCTTGGAATACAATTCTACTAGAAAAATTTTTGTAATTATCCAAATTTTTTTTTACAGTGTAGAAGTGAATAACGGGAAAAGGGGGGGGGGGTCATATTTTCTCCCTCTCTCTCTGTAACGCAGAAAGATAAATTAGTACATTTCACTCTGCAGTTACTATGTTTCTCATTAAATTGTTGTAATAGTTTCATTTTACGCTAAGAAAAGAATAGGATGATGAAAAATTCGAGTGTAAAACGAGTGAAATCTTAAACCACTTGTTAGCTTCATATGTGTAAATAGGATGAGCAAGTGATGAAACACTTATTTTAGTTACAATTTAGTATTTTTGAAAAATCTGTGAAAGGTCCTCAAAACTTAATTAGATTTTTAAACAGAATTTCATTTGAATTTTGGAATAGAAATCAACTTAGTGACCTTGGAATCTTTTCCAGGGAGGCTCAAAATGTTTGAGAGGAAGCTGAACCGCCCATAGCACCCCCTTAGCTACGGCCCTGTGCATAGCCCCCAAGTTCTGGTTTTACATTGTTTCTCTATTCAGGATTCTCCAAAGCGTCCCCCGCGGACGCCGCGATTGCGCCCTTAGGTTTTCTTGGCACCCATTCAAATGTAGCCTCTTATACTAGCTATTTTTAAGATTAAAAATCCATTTTAAGGGATGCATTTTTAAAAGTAAAAAATATTTAAATAGTTTTCTTGTAATACTTATTGATGACCTTAAATAAGTTTTAATTATTTAATGCTATTAAGTTGTTATACAGTGATTAAGGTTTCTATAACTTCTTCATCTACAAAACTTTTGAAGATAGACTGTCCTCTTAAAATCTATTTTAAATTTATTCTGAATTAAATTATTGTTGCAAATTATTTTAAAATAGTTTCTGAATCATAGGGGACTTATAACTATCAGCGTGAGATGTACGGTAATAAAACAGTATATTCAGGGCCTGTTTACCGAATAGGCCCATGAAGCCCATGCTTACCTATTGAAACACAAAGCCCCCCCCCCAAATACTTTTTCAAAGCTAATTTTTAGAAGAAAAAAAATTCAATCAAGGTAAAAAAAAAAAAACTTATAAAACTGTCACTCCCCCCCTCACAGTATTGTAATTAGCAAATCGTAAAACATATTTTGAAATTCAAATATTAACTGTAGTTCTACAATGATAAGTGACAAAATTAATTGGTTATGTATAATTAGGTATATAATAAAATTGTCTTTCATATGGATATAGGTAGTTACTGTTAATTTAATATTAATAGTGTTACAGTTACTCGAAGGTTTCATTATAAAATTTCAAATTATTTTTTTTATACAAAAAATGGATTTTAAAAAAAGTTTGAGTAATAGGGGGCCCTCTGTGTGACATCGGACTTCCCTTACTTATAAGTCTTAAGTGGGCCCTGAGTATATTATGCTTTTCCACCGCAGTGAGATTATAGTGTTGCATATTTTCATCTATGTGGCGCCTTTTATTATTTATAACTATATGAGGTGCCCCTCTGCTTATAAAGGTTGGGCAGGTCTTGTCTAAATGATTTATTAGAGGACTCATAAGTAGAATAAAATAAAATTTTAAAGAAAGAAATGAATATTTATAAATAATTTCTATAAGGGAAATCTACAAAAGATAATTCAGATGCCAAGAAAATATAATACATTTTAGTATAAATAAATTAAAGATTTTTTTTATAATATTTGCTTTTCAACTGAAATCTTTTGGCGCCTTTACTGCTTTGGCGCCTGTATGCGCCGCACACTTTGCACACTGGGTCGGAACGCCCCTGAAAATACTTTAAATTAATTTTTGTCTCTTTCGCAAACATGAGATTTATGTAAAAGGTCGAAATTTGCAGAAATAAATAATTTCATTTTGTTATGGCATTTGCTCTCACAAAATTATATTTTGATACTCTGCCATACTTTTTTTGTTAAAATTTAATAGTGAATAATTAGATATAAATTAGCTTCTTGAACTCCACGTTGAGTGACTTTCCAACTGTCGAGTTGATATGAAGAGCTTTTCTCTTTCATTTTTTCCTAGGTTACAGTTAAAACAGAAGTTTATGGCTTACAGTTTAGGGTTAGTTTCTATAAATGCATAAAGGAAGATTTCTTTTTACCGTCTCATTATAGAACAGACTGTTTGAACTGAGTGCTTGTGTATAAAATATCGATACAAAAACCCTTAATGGGTTAAAATTTTGATTCAGCTGCTTAACTTATGGCTCTAAGAATTTAAAATATGGATTTTAAAAATCATGATATCAAATTTTGAGTGGCGCCATGCATTTAATTGAAAAATGCAATATTCTATTATTTATTGGGTTGTTGGGAAAGTCCTTTCCGTTTGGGAAAATAAATTCGTACCGGAAAATTCTGCTATTTAATTATTAGATATTGTTTTCGATATCTAATATTTAGATATTAATGGACAAAAATGGATAAAATTTTCCGGCACGAATTTATTTTCCCAAACGGAAATGACTTTCCGAACGACCCAATATTTTATCATTTTATTTTTCTTCAATTTATAATACCATGCGCAAAAGTAATCTTCAACATGAAAAGATGTCTTAAACCTTATTCACTGATGCTTTTTCACACACATCTTTTATAAATCCAAAATATGTGTTTTAAAAGATATGATATAAAATTTAAGTGACGCCTTTATGCGGCTTTCAAAAGTTTGTTTTAAAATTCAAATTATTATTATTATTATTATTATTATTATTAAATAAAAGGGTGAAAAAAATAATAGAATATTGCACTTTTCAATTAAGTGCATGGGGTCACTCAAAATTTGATATCATTATTTTTAAATTTCATATTTTAAATTCTTAGACCCATAAGTTAAACAATTAGATCAAAACTTTTAATCCGCTAAGGGTTTTTGTATTGATACCATTCTTTTTTACTTACCCCCCCCCCCCAAAAAAAAAATAGAAATAATTCTAGAATATAAAAGAAATTAATATAATACAAATAATTCTATTTTACTTGTCGTAAAAAGAAAAAAGAATGTCACTCTGAAGCCATTGCGACAAAAAAGTTTCGCATTTATAATGCAAGTTTACTTTTAAGTCTTTTTTCAAATCCTAAACTACCAACTTTCTGACACATTTTTGAATTAATTTTTTTCGCAAAAATTGTCACGTGCTTTTATACAGAAATTGTATAATCGAAAAATTTATTCAATTATTTGGTAAAGGGAGAAGATTTTTCAGAAAATTTTCTGAGAAAGTGTAAATGAGATAAATTGCTTGAGCCAAGTCAAGGGCCGAAATTATAGGCGTGGGGGAGTGGGGGTATGCCCCAGGCGCCAAATACAGATTTTTTGAGCTCTTAAGTATCTATACTAGTTAGGCGAAGAAACTCGCAAACTAAAGTAAAATCTATGTGAGCGTTCTTTTCATATTTCCACTTGCATTATTTTAATGATATTTTATATCATTTCTATAGACGAAGTGAGATGAGGTTAGTTTTTATGTTTTCAATTTTGGTTCGAGCTTTTTTTTCTTTTCATTTTCTAGGGTTTACTTTCGTGGATTTCGAGAGGTTACTTCCCTTTTGGAACCAAAAAGTTACTTTTTCTAAAAGTAACTTTAAAAAAATTGTAACTACTCTCGAAAAAGTAAATATTAACGCGACTGGAGATCAACTTCAGCTGTTCCAAACAAATATTTACACTAAAAAATGTTAAAATGCAAGTGAGAAATTAAAAAAATCAGCCTCCATAGCATTAACTTTAGTTTGCGAATTTCTTCACGAGACTAGGTATTCTCTAAAGACAACGTGATTCATATTACTGTGACTTTAAGTGTCTCATTGGAAATGCTACAACTACCGTGAAGTCTGTAAAAATGAAATATGTCTATAATAAAATCCTGTCTCAAATGGGAAAATAAGCATGTTTCCGACAAAAAGAATACCAACAAGTGTACCTGTTACTAGAAAAAAATCTATAAAAAGCTGATTATTATTATTTTTTTTTTTTTTTGGTTACTAAAACCTTCGGTTCCTTTCGGTCATTAAAACCTTGAAAACGATATTCAAATATTGTTTTCAAGGTTTTAATGAATCAATATTTGACAAAGTTGATTACATAATTCAGTATTGCTTATTTTTTTATTATACATATTTAATTTAAAAATAAGTCATTATTAGCAGCTAATAAAATTCTCATTGTATATTTACCCTGAGGTGGAAAGAAGGGGAGGGGGGGGACAAAATCTTTCTTTGTCCCGAGTGAATGAAAGCATAGTTTCAGCCCTGAGTCAAGTGCACCAAAACTATACTCAGCTCCCATGCTTTTCCCTCTTATAATATAAAAAAAATGTATAGTTACAATGAAAGACCCTACTCAAAATTCCCTCTCAAATAAAGTTTTAGTGCTATCATCTATTTTACTTCTAGGTCTACTAAATACTTTCTTGTTATTAGACTTCTCACAATCCGTTGCAAAAAATTCTATATGATAATTTTGAAATGATATCTGTGTAAAGCTTGAAAAAAAAGCTGGAGCTACAATTTAAAACTAAAGTTTAAATTCAATTTTTCATATTATTGAAAAATTTAATTTTATTTCTATACGTAATCAGTAACATGCAATTTAGGTTTGTCGTAGTCGTTTGTCAATTTAGGTTGATTTTTGTCGTCCGATTATCTACACTAGGGATATAGGACCAGGGGGGGTACCTTTCGTGGGGGTCTTTCTAAGGGAACCTAACCCGTATTCACGCAAGGTTCGAAGGAAACCACAAAAACTCCAAACGGTTAGGGAGACAGCCGCGATTGGGTTCGAACCCAGCACCTGCCATCTACCAGTTGAGAGGTCCGAACCTCTCGGCCACTGGTGGGGCCCCAATTTATATTAGAAATTATGAAGTTATGAATAGAAGCATTGGATTTTGCTATTACGTGATGAAAAAATAAGTTAAACTCTGCTACTGTAACACAATTATATATACAGGGTTCATCTAAACTCTTGGGCAAAACTTTAAGGGTTGATAGTACACATCACGACAAACAATATTAAATAGGAAACTAAGAGTCCCAAACATCTTCCGAAGGACATAGGCACCATTAAAGATTGCGGTCCAAAATTTCAAATGATTATAAAAAACGGAAAGATTGGTCAATTCGTTTGCGGTTTTCACTAATACTATTCTTTATGTCATAATTGTCTTGAAAATAAATTATAAAGACAAATTTAAAAAATGCAGATAGAGGGCGCTTTTGACTTTGGAGTAATGTACAACTATTTTTTACCGTTATTTTTTGCATCTCATTAATTTTTTTAGAAGCTTAGACATAAACTTAAATTTTGAGCGGAAAATCTGAATCGTTGGGAGTAGTTAAGTAGCTCTAACTGAACTGTGTGCAATAAAGGTGGGGAGGTTCAAATTTCAAATAATTATAAAAAACAAAAAAATTGGTCGATTCGTTTGCGGTTTTGCTAAAACTATTCTTTATGCCAGTATTTCCTTGAGAATAAATTTTAAAGATAAATATCTCAAAAAATCCGTTAGAGGGCGCCTTAAACTTTAGAGTAACCAACAACTATTTTTAACCGTTATATTTTGTATCTGATTAAATGATTGTAAAAGATTAGATTTAATTGAGCTCAAAATCTGAATCGTTGTGAGTAATTAAGTAGCGCAAAATTGAACTGTGTTCCAGGGGTGGGGAGGGTAACATTTCAACTCCTCAACACAGTTCAGTTTGCGCTTCTTAACCCTTCCACATGATTTAGAATTTGAGCTCAAAATTTAAGTCTAAGCTTTTGCGAACATTTAATTAGATACAAAAAATAACGATTAAATATAATTGTTGGTTGCTCTAAAGTTTAAAGCGCCCTCTAACAGAATTTTTTTTAAATTTATCTTTATCTTTATCATTTAAAATTTATTTTTAAGGAAATACTGACATAAAGAATAAGTTTAGTGAAAACCGCAAACAAATCGACCAATTTCTCCGTTTTTTTAATAATCATTTGAAATTTAAACCTCCCCACCCGCATTGAACACAGTTCAGTTTCCGCTACTTAACCACTTCCAACGTTTCAAATTTTCAGCTTTAAATTTAAATTTATGTCTAATCTTCTAAAAAATTTGAATAAAATGCAAAAAAATAGCGGTAAAAATAGTTGTACGTTACTCCAAAGTCTAAAGCGCCCTCTATCGGAATTTTTTTAAAATTCATCTTTATATTTTCTTTTCAAGACAATAATTACATTAAGAATAGTTTTAGTAAAAATCGCATATCAATTGACCAAATTTCCGTTTTTTATGGTTATTTGAAATTTTGTACCCTAAACTTTAATGGCGGCTATCTCCTTCGGAAAAAGTTTGGAGCCCTTGGTTTCCTATATAATATTGTTTGTCTTGATGTGTACTATCACCCCTGAAAGTTTTGACCAAGAGTTTAGATACATACTGTATATATTTTCTTTTATAACAAAATTTAATCAAAATAAAATCATATTCTGTAATTTAAAATTATTTCAAAGTACAATTCATTATTGATAAAAATAGTCCCAAAATTGATGTTTGTCAGTTACAATTTTGTATCTGAATGTTAGTAAGCTTGTTTTGAATTCCTAATCTGATTGCAGACAAAATAAAGAAATTTATGTTTCTTAAATGCATTCGTAATAAAATATTTGTTTTTTTTCTAAGTAAGTATTTATTTCATGTCATAATTTATAATAAATGTCCATCTTAATAATAAAAAATTGTTTAAATAAATTTAACTTTAAAATTTACTGATTGAAATTAAAATGAAGTTTTATTTAATTTAAATGAGTTATAGTTGTAATTTAGTTTGTTTAACTTATTACAATTTTTTTTAATTAAAATTTCCTATAATGACGGGTAAAAAAAATTCAAGTTACTAAAAATTTCTTAGTAAATTTGTATTCCACAGAATTTTTTAGTAACCATTTCAAACGTTTTTTTTTTTTTATGAAGTGAAACAAACATTTCTTTTGTAAACTGAAAAAAAGATTTTTTTGTATAACTAACTAAAAACTTTTTAGTATGAGCCACTAAGCAAATTTTAGTAAGAGCTCCAAAATTATTTTTAGTAACCATTACGTGTGCCCGAAGGGCAGGAGTCTCCTTCGAGCTGCATCCAGTGGGTAAAAAGACAGACTTCTGAAACGGAAAATTTTCGGCAAAACCGCAATAGATGGCAGCACCAAACATTGCTACCTGCTCTATTTTGACATGTTTCTAAAGGGGACGGAAAGTTCAGAGATCATTATCCATGGTAACGGCTACGAGAGGATTTTCATAATCCCTTTATTTAACAAGTACTTACATTGCATACATTCGGTGGCGTGCAGCATCGAACCCAGGTACTTTCAGCCTTTATTTCGGTGCTATGACCACTATGCTATCACGGCCACACCAAGTGAGTTTTGGTAATAGCTATTAAAATTGTAAAACTATTAACTCTATTCGTTACTAGCTTTTTTCTAGTAATTTTTACCGATTCCTTGTAACCGAGTAAGATTACTAAACGTTTTTTAGTAATTACAAGGATCGCTAAAATTTTTTTAGTAAATTGACCCTTTTTTTACAGTGTAAGCGCGCCCACGAATACAGTAATGTGTTATCGAGTACTTTCTTTGATATTTCCATTGAAATGCGAAAAATATAGTTCGATTTTTCCTGAGAATTATGTAACAAAAAAGAGTTTTCCTAGACAAAGGTCTAGTCTTATTCGATTTATTTGAAATAAGTTCATATTATATATTAATTTTAAGAAAATCGACCAGGCCGATTGCGAGAAAAAAAAAAAAAAAAAAAAAAAAAAAGGAATGGATACCATGGAATTTGCTTTAAAAATGGGTATCGAGATCTTAAAATATACCGTATGTAGAAATGTAAAAAATTCAAAATTGGATTAGATGGCAGATATAAAACTATTTTTTAAAAAATCAGAACAATATGAGCTATATTTCCTGAGTTATTAAAAGCTGGCTTTTCGCATTTCCTTTGATCGCAAATTAGCTGTGTATACAAGTTCAGCTTTTCGTCCTTCGACCATTCCACGGTACGATTTCAGTGTTAAGGCTGCGTCACAGGAACACTATCATCTTGCATGATGCCACCGTATCCCGAAATGAATTAATATTTTTTTATAAAACAGTATATTTTAATCGTCTAAGTGCTAAATCTTTATACGTAATTTATTCTGATACCAAATATAGAAAATTGTTTATTTACCTCAAAACCTTTTCAAAAACTAAACTGTCTCATATTACAGTTTCAAATATTTTCTAATTCATTAAAAAGAAAAAACAAATATCTTCTTTTTCGTTTTATTTTATTTATAATTTCTTTTGAAAATATTATTTTGAAACTAACTCCTTTAGCTATTAAAATTGTAACGCAAGTATTTTTATTTCAAATTTCTAACATGTTTTCGGGTTTACTTCAATAAAAAAAAGATTTAAAACTTGAACAATATGTTTCTTGGAACTGAAAATCAGATGCCGAGAATAATATTACAATAAAAGACTGGACGGGGAAGTTCTTTAAGTTTTATTTTATAGTTTATCACTATCTTTTTCGTCGTGGAAGCACATCATATAAAGCTGTTACCTTTTGAAAATTTTTTATCTTTCGGATTAATTAACATTTACTAGTTTCTTACTGCCTAAAAACTTTTCTATTTATCATTTAAAAAATATCTAAACTTTTCTTTTAAATAGTGTAGTATGGAAAATGATTACACCATTTTATTCAATTTTTAGGGTTCCGTACTTAAAAGGTAAAAATTCCTGGTCGGCTTGGCCTATAGGCGGAGGTAGAATTCCGAAGAGTGTTCATTTCAACATAAAAAAAATAAAATTTGGTTACGAATGAGCCCAATTTAACAACTTCATTTGGCCGCTTTTGGAAAAATTTTAATTTCATTTTTCAGTTTTATTAGAATTATCTTAAGCTAAATCAAATGCCCATTTTGACAACATATTTTGAAATATATTTTGACTTTATTAAAAAATCAACCAATAAGCTAGACTGCACGGGCCGGAATTTCCAGGCCCGGCCCGTACAGAAATCAGTGTAAACAGGCCCGGCCCGTTTTAGCCCGTTACAATTTCTACGATTTCTAAAAAATTCAGATTTTTATCATATATTTAATATTTCTTTAAAGAATACTGCATACATATCTATGGAATGATTTTACAATATATTTTACAGAAAATACACATTAACAACATTAATGATTACTTAGATTCTTAGGCTTTCGACATTCGAATAAAGATTCATTAAGAAATTAATATGGCTTACAAAAAAAGAAGAAAATAGAAAGTTAAAAACATCGTTACTTTTGAAGCTGTTTAATAAAAGAAGATTTATAAAAATATTCCTAGATCATTTTATTAAAGATTTCAAATCCAAATGCGTTCTTAAATTCAAAGAAGCTCCTTTCTGATACATTTCTAAATTCATTTTTTTCTCAGAAACGCATAAGATTAGCAGGTATCTTTATTCAGAAACTATATAATCGAATGGCGTTATCCATTTTTTCATACAGGCAATTTAAGAATACTGCAGGCAAATAAAATATTGCCATAATTAGCGTTAATAGAATTTTTGGATGTGATAGCATGGGAAGAGAGAAAAACCTGCAATCATTTGAGAAACTGTTATATCCCAGCAAGGTTATACAAGTATTTTATTTATCAAAAATGAAAAACGCTTTTCGATTCAAAATCCCTTCAATAGTTAGACTTATCACTTTTATAGTTTTACAATTTAAAATTAATCAGAAAATGTGTCAAACTTGAGAAATTAATTTAAAAACCATCAAGCAGTTTATATCCAAAGATTAAGCTAGCATAAGTTCTTTATCGTTCTTAATAATTTACAAATCATGTTTTCTACCCAAAAAATCTTGGGAACAATGAAGTCTACTTCCGGTCCGGCCAGTTTTTGAGTAGAAAAATAATGCAAGCTTGATCTCGGTCCGGCATGAGTCAGCTAAAAAGATATTAAAACGGGTTACACACAATGTAACTTTCCGATGCCGATATCTACAATGTGCAAATTACATTTTTATATTGATGCTGTTCCGAAATTTTTTTATCGGCCCGACTCGTCTGGCCCGTTCAATTTTTTTGCCGACCAGGCCCGTTGAAAAACTATTCTAAATCTGCCGGTCCGCGACATTAGAAAATTCGAAACGATTCCTCCGGGCCGGGTACGGGCCACGGGCCAAGCCCGGGCCCGTACAGACCTCTACAATACGCCACATTATATAATTCCCAAATAACAAAAAACTGTCAGTTAAATGCATTTGAGAGCAAAATTGAATAAAAAAATGAGTCATAAAATAATGAATTTGTTATTTGAATACATCCTCAATTCTTTAATCATGATCGGTTCGGGAAATTTTGTGCGAAGTGCCGACTTTGGCAGAATTTTTAAAAACATAGTAAGCCTTTATATAAAAACTGACCAATACGGCACATTATACAGTTTCTAAATAAGAGAACCTGTCAATTGGATGCGTTTGAGAGCAAAACTGAATTTAAAAATGAGTCGGAAACAATGCAATTTGTTATTTGAATACCTCAATTTTCAATCACGATCGCTTCGGGAAATTCTGTTCAAAATATCCTTTTTGGCAGACTTTTTTTAAATATACTATGTCTTTCTCAAAAAAACTGGCCAGTGCGTCACATTAAACAGTTCTTAAATAAGAGAATCTGTAAATTGGATGCGTATGATCGCAAAAATGAATTTAAAAATGAGTCAGAAAAAACGCAATTTTTTATTTGAATACTTCCTGAAATTTTCAATCAGGATCACTTCGGGAAATTCTGTTCGAAATACCTTTTTGGCAGCCTTTGTTGAAATGAATTCTGTCTTTATCAAAAACCTGACCAATGCGTCACATTATGCAGCTCCTAAATAAGAGGATCTACCATTAGGATGCGTTTAAAATCAAAAATGAATTTAAAAATGAGTCAGAATATTAGCTGTTTGGATTTGAGGTTTTTTCTCCAACTCCTAGTTTTAATTTATTTTTGCTATAAGAATTGGTTCTATGAAAAACTTGTTAATATAAAAGTTCTAGATATTATTGAGAAAATGTAAAATAAATTTAATTAGATCTGAAAGCTTAAGAATTGACTAAGTTATGGATTTTTTTTCTTTTTCCACCCCCTTTTTCTTTTAGTTTTTAATTTTTTTCATCGGTAAAAGTTGGTCTTATCAAAGACTTGTAAATTGAAAAGTTTTAGAAAATTTTGAGAACATTTATAAAAAATTTATTTGAATTAGATATTTTGAAAACTGACGAAGTTATGAATTTTTTTCTCACCAAAACCCCTGTGATGCCTTCAAATGAAGACCGGATAGCGTGGTGCGGGTACTTTGGTGAAGCGGTGACTCATGTTTGAATTAATAAAACATTTTATTAAATGTTATAGAAGATTCTTGATTACACAAATCACAATCACAAACAATAACTTATTAGTCTATGAAAGAGTTCGTATAAAAAATTTATTTGAATTAGATATTTTGAAAACTGACGAAGTTATGAATTTTTTTCTCACCAAAACCCCTGTGATGCCTTCAAATGAAGACCGGATAGCGTGGTGCGGGTACTTTGGTGAAGCGGTGACTCATGTTTGAATTAATAAAACATTTTATTAAATGTTATAGAAGATTCTTGATTACACAAATCACAATCACAAACAATAACTTATTAGTCTATGAAAGAGTTCTGATTTCAATAAAAGTTTTTGAGATAAAGTTATTGAGTCTCTGATTATAGTCATTCAGTCTATTGTTATTTCGCTACGAGCATTAAGTTGGTCAGACAACTTCACGATGAGCGTCCACTCAGTCACACTTTTCTTACTCCCATATCCGGAGTCATCTCCCTTGATGATCAGCCAGAACCGCTGAACTCAAGTCACTTTCCTAGAGAGAAAAATTCTCTGCTCCAAGCAGTTGTCCTCACCTTTTTCTCTCCCCTCCCAGAACTGGACTCTCTTCTGTTTTTTGAACTTTTTTCGACCCCCCGTCAAAACTCTCCGTTACTTTTTTTGTCCATTTAAATCTTATTTACCTTATGTCACTAACAAGCTGTTTTCTTATTCGTCGATCCCAGTTTCATTTTTGCCTTGCAATATGTTTTCCGAACAGTGGAATACTATCGGATTCTCACCGAAGCGGCAATTTCAAAAGGGCGACATTCTGCCGCGCCTATTTTCTGCTTCTCTGAAAAACTGTCTCTTGCTAAGATGAATTGTGATACATTACTTCTTTCTACTTTTCCGACCTTTGTATGGGATTCTTCTTAAATTTTGTACTGTCCGGGGGTTTTCTCTCGCAAAATCATATAATTTCCTACAATACCCCCCCTCCTTAAAATTATATTTTGGCTGCAAGGCGGAATATCTGGAAATCAAAGGTTAGCTCACATGTTCTGAGTGGCTCAATACATACACACGCACAAAAGAAATTCATCTCTGAAATTAACTATTTCTATTCATAAAAAAATTTGAACTTTCTTACTATATCTTTTACACTTATAGTCAAATATTTTTTATGAGAATTTTACACTATATACATTTAGAAAAAACTTACTCACTCATGCTTAAATAGTCGATATGAGGTATGTCTTTGCCTGGCCTATATTTAATGGCATAATGATAAGGTTGCAAAGTTAATGTCCATCTGAGTAATCTCGAATTGTTTCCAGCATTGTTTTTTAGAAACGTGTGAGGATTATGGTCGGTTTCTATCAAGAACTTTTGCCCATCAATATAGTGTCTTAATTTTTTCATCGCGAAGATTATTGCGGCGCACTCCCTCTCTGAGGCGCTGAAATTTTTTCAGGCTCTGTGAATTTCCTGCTCAGATAAATAATGGGGTGCTCTTCCGAGTATCGCCTCTGAGCTAACACAATCCCAATCCCTTTTTGAGACTTGTCAGTTTGTATGACAAATTCTGAACTATAGTCCGGAGCATATAAAATAGATTCCTCCGTGAGTTTACGTTTTAGGGTCTCGAACGCCTTTCCCATTTCGTCACTCCATGTTACTTTTTCTTTTTTGTTTTTCCCTTTCAGTGCCCATGTGAGCGGTTCAACAACTGATGCATAGTTTTTTATGTATCTCGAGTAATATCCTGCCATTCCTAAACATCTTCTAATTTCCGTTTTGGTTTTGGATGGCGGTAATTCGATTATTGCTTTAATCTTCGCCTCTGCAGGTTTTCTTTCACCCTCACCTACTATGTGTCCCAAGTATTTGACTGTTTTCTGAGCAAATTGGCATTTCGCTATTTTTACTGTTAGTTTCGCCACTCTGATTCTCCTCAGTTTTCTGTAGTCTATGCAGGGACGTGGTTCTCTTCCCGGGGTTTCAACTAATATCATAGGGGAAGTATAGTCCGATTCTCCTTCTTTTGTTATATTCAGTTCTAACATCCGTTTTATTTCTTTGTTTAAGATTTCTTCTTGTCTAATTGACATTCTATAAGGCCTTATCCTAATCGGTTTATTTTCTATAATTTCTATATCGTGCACAGTTAGATTTGTTGTTCCAGGGTTGTTAGAGAAAATTTCCTTGAATTCGTCTAGTAACTTTTCTATTTCTTCCAATTGTTCTGGTTTACAGCGTTCGTTTAGTTTACTAATTTTCGCAATTTCTTTGAAACCATAACTATTTTCATTTTCTACCGGAAATGCTATCTCTAAGTCTTGAGAAGACTCTAAATCTTTACATTCAAGTGTCAAAATGTTTATTTTTTCTACACGCTGCACATACGGTTTTAAAAGGTTAACGTGATAAATTTGAGATTTTTGACGCTTGCCCGGAACTTCTACAATATAGTTCGTATCTGATATTTTTTTTATTAT
Source organism: Maratus speculifer (assembly GCA_964019185.1). Taxonomy (NCBI): domain Eukaryota; kingdom Metazoa; phylum Arthropoda; class Arachnida; order Araneae; family Salticidae; genus Maratus; species Maratus speculifer. The sequence continues at coordinate 194,170,242 of OZ025293.1, read as the reverse complement.
CTTACCCGTTCCTGTCCAACTAACTGACATCTTATGGGGTTTATTCGTCGCTAATATTAAGACTTGATCCCCTGGTACGAACTTTCTTTCTACGGCTTTTTTGTCATACCATAGTTTTCTTTTTTCTCTACTGTCTACCATGTTTTCCGCTGCCAGTTCTTGACATCTTTTTAACCGATTCATTAATCCGAATACATATTCCGTGACTAACTCCGGTTCCTGATTTGTTCCTGTCCACTTTTCGTATAATAACGTTTCAGGTGTTCTTAGATTTTTCCCAAAGACTAATTCCGCTGGGCTGTAGCCCGTTGAGTCGCTTACAGCATTCCTTAATGCTAATAACGCGTGGGGCAAGTTTGTTTCCCAGTCTTCCCCATTTTCAACGCACATCGCTTTTAGTAATCTTTTTATCGTTGTGTGTGTCCTTTCCACATTACTTGAGGCGGGGTGAAAGACACTCGAATGCCTCACTTTTACACCGAATTTTTTCAAAAAAGTTTCCGTAAGACATGAAGTGAAACTTCGTCCCCTATCACTTTGTATTTCTGAAGCATAACATACCCTACTGAAGACCAACATCAGGGCCTCCACTACCTTCTCTGAAAGCATATTGGGAATGGGAATAGCTTCAGGGTACTTAGAAAAAACACACAAAACGGTTAGCATGTATTTATTTCCCTTTTTCGACTCAATTAAAGGGCCGACCAGATCGATTAACAGCTTGGAAAAAACCTCTTTAATTATTGGCACCCGAGTTAAAGGGGCTTTTTTTTGCTCGCCCGCATGACCCATTAATTGACAGGCGTCACATGACTTCACATATTCTTCTACCTCCCTTATCACATTAGGCCAAAAAAATATCTAAGGAGTTTATCTCTCGTCCTTTTTTCTCCCAGGTGGGCCGAAATATTTTCGTGACATGCGCTCAAGATGTCCTGTCTAAATTTTGACGGAATTACTAATTGAAATCTTTCTAACCCTCTGTGATCTGCAGTTTTTCTTACAATGATTGAGTCTTTGAATTCAAAAAACGACTTTTTCTGACTTGCTTTTAATCGCACTGTTTCTAACGAATTGTCTGATTTTTGCTCCTTTTCAAATTAATTTTTATTCAGTTTACTTAAAGCCAAAATCCCACTTTCCTCAATTGACGGAAGTTGAATGTCATTCTCTATTTTTTCCGAATCGTATTGTTCCCGAGAAAGTGTGTTTTTCGTCTCTTCACGTTTTTTTCTCCCACTGGATTGTTAATCTCAAATGACAGACAGTCCCCTCCCTGACTCAACTTTTCTTCGTTTTAGCCCTTACGGTGTAACGGATCTGTTTCGCTTTTTTCATTCTTTACTTATCTCTCACTTTTAGTTTTGGGTTTACTCCGCGTCATTACTGCGTGAAAAACTGCGTGTTTTTCTTTTCTTAGATTGTCAATCAGTTTTTGAGTTTCATTTCCTAAAATATAGTATGATATATCCGTTTCTTTATTAGCTACTATCGCTTTTGTTTTTACGATTTCTTTATTTTGTAATTCTAAAGTTACTTCCGCTATAGGTAAACATTGGACATTATTAACCATTGGTTGTGAAACCCATTTGGTTTCTCTATTTAATAGATCCGTATTGATAAAATGCCGTGGGAAAACGTCCTAATTACTTCCCGTATCTCTGAGTATAGTAATTTCTTCTCCGTTTATTTTGCCTTGACTTAAGTAAGGTTTAAATCCTTCTTCCCATTCTAAAACGTTACTAACATGATGAACCTTATTTGGCGGATTTTCTCTATTTTTGTATTTTGGGCGATCGCGTTTGAAATGTTTATCACTCTGGCACCAAAAACAAGTATTTTTCTCTTTTTTTCGAAAATTCTCTCCCGTTCCTTACTATCATTTTTTTCACGCCAATTTTTTTGTACTTCCGGACTTTTGTCCCGTACTTTTTCCGTATATTTCGGCGATTCGAATTTTCTGTCTAATTGCTGTCTGGGGTTCCACCATTTTTTGCCGCACCCTTGATAGTATCATATCCATCCAAGTCTTTCACTAGAGTTTCCGGATTTTTATACGACGCCCACGAATCAATGAAGTGTTCCCTTATTTCTGCCGGCACACGCCTCTTAATTTGTTCCGTTATTAATAAGTCCTTTAGCTCTTCAAATTTTGTGATACCTATACCGTTTAACCACCCGTCTTGAAAGCTATTTAATTCGAAAATTAGATCTTTCCAAGGGCCGTTTGGATTTTTCGCATGTTTGTTTAGTTTTTGACGATACGCTTCTGGGCTCAGTCTGTATCTTGCCAATAAAACTGATTTTACATGCTCAAAAATGTCCACAAGTTCTTTTTGTTCGCGTAATATTAATTCTGCGATTTCTATGGGCAGTAATGCCAACAGGTGTGTCACAAGATCGTCGCTTTCTATCCCGGACCTCTCGGCTTGTCTTTCAAATAAGTTAAGAAATAAAGTTATATCTGACCTTTTTGGATCAAAATTTTGCATAATTCCCTTTAATGAAATTTTAGCCGCTCTTTCTGATCTATTACTCGAAATAGAGCTTCTTCTGTCCGCGTTTTGCGTTAACCTAATTTGTTCTAACTGAAACTCTCTTTCTTTTTGTTTTCTTCTCTTTCCATTTCTAATCTTTCCCTCTCTTTTTCTTGTGCCAGCTGATCTTCTCTATCCTTTATTATGAGCCCGACTTGCGTAAGCGCAAATTGTTCATCATAACTATTCGAACTTTGTATTTTCTCGATAATTATCGCTATTTTGTCATGTTCCTCAATTTTTACGTCTAGCACTTCTGCTAAATGTACCAGATCAATTCTTCTGCAGTACTTCAGTGAAGTAACCTTTGCTATATTTACTTATTTTAACTCCTCCCTAAATAATTTAAGTAATACACAAAAACTAATACTTTTGTCAGCTGATATCTAATTTTAGATTTTACTTCATTTCCTAAAATATTTTAATTTTAAAGTACTTTCATATGCAAATTTTTGAACACTATCCAATTAAATAAGGTTACATATAAAATAAATAAATCTTAGGTAAATACATAAATTAGCAATAACATATAGACACTTTATTATTTTTTTTTTTCACTCTTTATGAAAATTATCACTCTTATGTAAAAATTTCACTCCGATTTTAATGCCCTATACACATATATATGCACAGTGAAAAAATTTAATTTCATACGTAGTACATCATCACTACCTATACTTATGTTTTTATTTTTAAACCTCCCTCAAACATTAAACACTCTTTGCATCCTTATTAAATGTCTATATTATTTTGGTCCAGACTATATTTTTCTGGAAAAAAATTTTCTTTTATACTAATTCTAAGTATTTTTCAATACAAAATATCTTGCAAGTATTACACTTCTTGCCCAGCATCAACTGCTGACTGTATCTTTTTTTTTTCTTACTTGTTATCTAGACTTATTAATTTTTAGGTAACTTGTTCCTTTTGGAAACAAAGAGAAAAAAAAATAAAGGATTTCCTTACCCTAGACTATTTACTAGAATTTTCTCAATATTTATTTGCCTAAATTACTTAATTTTACTAAATCCTCATTTTTATTTTCTTTGAAAGATTACTTTTAATCAACAAAACAAACTCTCTATACCTCAAAATGTTAACTTTTGAATTAATGCACTCATACAGTAATACTAAGAGCCACTCAAAACATGCAGTTTACCTTGTTTTGTTGCTGGACTTCGCTCATTGCTATCACAGATAGAATGGTCTGCTCGTTTTTTCGCGGTCGCTGGTTGCCACGCTAAGATTGGCTCGCCGCTGGACCGTTCGATGTGTCTGGCTTGTTCCTTCTGTCTCGCAGATCTCGTTCGGTATCAAGCCCTCCGAACAGTGTCCCCCGGAATTTGTCCCGCTCGCACTTGCTTAAGCCTCGGTGCTGTGCCTTTCGTAAGTTCGCTGTCTCTATGGGAACCTTCCTAGACTCCTTTTCCGGAGCATTCCAATCGGTGAAACTGTTGTCGCTCGGGATGAACTCCTGTTGTCGCTCGGGATGAACTCCTGTTGTCGTTCGGGATGAACTCCTTTTTCGTTCTGGATGAACTCCTGTTTCAGACTACCTCTGCTCTATCTAACAATAGTCTTTATTTGAAATCGGTGTGCTGCCACCAGTTTGTGATGCCTTCAAATGAAGACCGGGTAGCGTGGTGCGTGTACTTCGGTGAGCCGGTGACTCATGTTTGAATTAATAAAACATTTTATTAAATGTTATAGAAGATTCTTGATTACACAAATCACAATCACAAACAATAACTTATTAGTCTAGAGTTCTGATTTCAATAAAAGTTATTGAGATAAAGTTATTGAGTCTCTGATTATAGTCAATCAGTCTATTGTTATTTTGCTACGAGCATTAAGTTGGTCAGACGGAGAATTGCAATCTAATAGTTCCTTTGACTAAAGTAATCCTTTTTCACAACTTCACGATGAGTGTCCACTCAGTCACACTTTTCTTACTCCCATATCCGGAGTCATCTCCCTTGATGATCAGCCAGAACCACTGAACTCAAGTCACTTTCCTAGAGAGAAAAATTCTCTGCTCCAAGCAGGTGTCCTCACCTTTTTCTCTCCCCTCCCAGAACTAGACTCTCTTCAGTTTTTTTCAACTTTTTTCGACCCCCCGTCAAAACTTTCCGTTACTTTTTTTGTCCATTTAAATCTTATTTACCTTATGTCACTAACAAGCTGTTTTCTTATTCGTCGATCCCAGTTTCATTTTTGCCTTGCAATATGTTTTCCGAACCGTTGGATACTATCGGATTCTCTCCGAAGCGGCAATTTCAAAAGGGCGACATTCTGTCGCGCCTATTTTCTGCTTCTCTGAAAAACTGTCTCTTGCTAAGATGAATTATGATACATTACTTCTTTCTACTTTTCCGACCTTTGTATGGGATTTTTCTTAAATTTTGTACTGTCCGGGGGTTTTCTCTCGCAAAAACATCTAATTTCCTACACCCTCTTTCTTTTCGCCCCTTGAGCCCATTTCTAAATTTATCATAAATCTGTCATGCATAAGCTTTTGGACCATTTATTAAGAAGTAATATAAACTTTAAACCAATTCGATATCTATTTTAATTATGAAGTTTTGGCGTTTTTTTCGGTTTTCATAAAAACCCTTCGTATTTCCATCCCCTTTTGCCGATTTTGCCCATTAACGAACTTAGCCGAGATTCTATACCCCTTGATTTTATGTATCAGTTTGGAAGAGATTAGATCAGAACTATAGAAATTATCGCGTCCATAAGAAAGTGAGAAATCCCTGTCGGCTTGGCCTATAGGTGGAGGTAGATTTCGAAGAGTTGTCATTCCAATAACAAAAAAAAAAAAAAAAAATAAAATAAATAAAAATATATATATATATATATGATTAGAGATAAACCCAATTTTACTACTTTATTAGGACGCTTTTGAATTTTTTTTAATTTCATTTTTCTGTAAGAACTGTTTTTTTTTTCGAAATCATCTTAAGCGAAATTTGGTTCAAATACCCATTTTCTCAACATATTTTGAAATGTATTCTGACTGTATAAAAAATCGACAAATACGCACATTATATAGTTCCTAAATAACAAAACACTGTCAACTGAATTCGTTTGAGAGCTAAATTGGATTTAAAAATGAGTCATAAATTAACCAATTTGTTTCTTGAATACATCCTCAATTACTCAATCATGATCGCTTTGGGAAATTTTCTGCGAAGTGCCCATTTTGGCAGCCTTTTTTTAAAAAATAGTTTGCCTTTATCAAAAACTGGTCTATCCGTCACATTATATACTCCCTATATAAGAGGACTGTAAATTGGATGCGTTTGAGAACAAAAATGGATTTAAAAATGACTCACAAAAAACGCAATTTGTTATATTTCCTTAATTTTTCAATCATATCACTTCGAGAAATTCTGGTCAAAATACCCTTTTTGGCAGCATTTTTAAAAAATATATTCTGCTTTTATCAAAAACTGGCCAATACGTCACATTATTCAATTCCTAAATAAGAAAATCATCCACTTTGATGCGTTTAAGATCAAAAATGAATTTAAGAATGAGTCAGAATATAAGCACTTTCGATTTGAGTTTTTTTTTCCAACTCCTATTTTTGTTTAATTTATTTCTGCTATAAGAATTGGTCCTATGAAAAACGTGTTGGTATAAAAGTTGAAGATATTATTAAGAAGATGTAAAATAAATTTAATTAGATTTGATTGCTTAAGAAATGAGTGAGATATGGATTTTTTTCTTTTTCCATCCCCAACTTTATCTTTTTGTTTTTAATTTTTTTTGCATCGGTAAAAGTTGGTCCTATAAAAACTTGTAAGTGCAAGTTTTAGATAATGTTGAGAACATTTATACAAAATTAATTTTGATTTGATATCTTGAGAATTGACGAAGTTATGAATTTTTATCTCCCAAAAACCCTGTTTTTTTCACCCCTTGAGCTCATTTTTAACTTTATCAAAAATCTTGCATGCATAAATTTTTAGCCTATTTTTTAGAAGTAATATAAACGTTAAACTGATTCGATATATATTTTAATTAAAAAGTTATCGCGTTTTTTCAGTTTTCACAAACCCCCTCCCTATTTCAATCCCCTTGGTCTGATTTTGCCCATTAACGAAGTCGACCGAGATTTTATGCTCCTTGATTTTATGTAAAACTTTGAAGAAGATCTGAGCATAATTATGGAAGTTATCGTGTCTAGAAAAAAGTGAAATATATATATATATATATATATGTGTGTGTGTGTGTGGATATATAGATATATAACCTTTTTTACTGGTGGTAGTTTTGGGGTCTAGGAGTCATAATCGGTATAGATCTGCAAATTTTTTTTCAGAAATTCCAGCATGGGAGAGAATGCAATAGGCAGTATTTCATACGAAATCTACCTAAAATGGATCTATTATAAGATTACTCCTGTGTCTGTTTGTCAGTCTGTCTGTCACAGACATTTTATTCGTAAACTGTGAAACATGGGCAGTTCAAATTCGGGGAAGTAATAAAGATTATTATCCCACATATTTATTCTATTAAAAATTTAAATATATATTCATGAGTGGTGTAGGGCAGCTAATTAAGTTATCTAAAGATTTTTTTTTCATATAGTGTATATAAAGTACTTTGAACATTCCTGCATAAAGGAAATGTTAAAAAACTCATGCTTTGCATCATATTTGGATTTGGCTGTGATATGCCTATTACTACAAAAAAGTAATAAAATGTGTATGTTGGCAGTCAAAAGATAACAGAAACAGCGAATCTGTCTACATCTGCTTTTTCCTGCTGGTGTGAAGAAGTTGCTGTTGAGTTAGATGAGACCTGTAAACCAGCTTCAATCCCAACAATCGACCGCTAGACAATTTTGAGAAAAACTCAATTTTACCACGGGTGGATTTGACCTCTCTGGAAAAGCTGCGATTTATTGGATTATGAATGAGTTGTTTTTTAAACGTTTTACACATCTTGATTTAACTAGCTTATTTAAATTATTCATTTTGATTTAAATTGCTTAAAAACAACTCGTTCACTCATGTTCTTTCAACTTTGTACGAGAAGCTGTTTTTAAAATAACGAGATGAGTGGATTTCGGCTCATCATAAGTTATTTTATGACTGAGGTTTTAGGAGAGTACTGTAATCTAACTGATCATTTCCGATGTACTGCCTGAATGTTTACTGCCTGAAATACTGCCTGATGTTTCTTTCAGCTCAACAGATTTGAATAGGAATATGAATAATGTGTGTAAACAGAAGAGACGTATGTGCGAGCATACTAACTTTTCAGCGTCATCAGGCATCATTGAAAAGCAGGGCCCAAAATGCTGTCGATACACATGTAACATCACCTGTAGTGATGAAAGTAGGCTGTAGTCAAAATGTTCAATAGTTTTGGCATTTCAGAACGAGCAGGTGCTGCCACCATGTCGGGTGCACAAGTGCGAGCATTATCTCACAAAACGATGAGTTGAATGCCGTTGACAGAAATAAAATTTAGCATGACAGAACAAATCGAGAACTACTCTATCATCTCAGTGAATTATAAAATATCATGTTAATCGCCAGTTTGATTTATACTTTTATGGGCGTAAACACAAGATTACCAAGACGATAACAGAAGAAAAGTGATAATAGAAGAAGCTTAAGTTTGAAAAATGAACCTGGTTCAAAATACATCGACACGTATATGTAAATTCCGGGAGAGCACAAATCATGTTGAAAGCACGTCTCACACTTTTTTGTTCACACTCTCAAAAAAACTTCCTTCTTATCGTGGAAAATTTACCAGCAGAAGTGCTGCTATTAACTTTCTGTCAATTGACGGATATCCGTTTATTTTTTTTCCGTTCCAAGAGGTAAAATATCCGTCAATTCAAGAAAGTTTGGAAAATGAAAATCAGCAGACGCGGGGATCGAACCACCAACCCCAGCGTTGGAAAGCAAACGCGCTAGCATGGGCTACAGTTGTACAGGAAGAAAACGCTTTGAAGTAAATGCGTTCGTTTCATATGGGTGTGATTTTATCTATTTCGTTAAAAGCTTTTAATTTTGAAGTTAATCTTGGGAATATTTCGTCTTTAATGAGATTGTGTCTGGAGTTTTTATACGGTAGTTTTAATATAACATAAAAATGTGAATTTTAAATATATTTACGTAGATTGCCAAAGGTAAAATATGGGTGTTTTTATTTTATAAGATTATTTTGCATTTAATTTTTTAATTAAAATATTTTTTAAATGTTTTCACTTAAAGAATATTTTAAATACAAATATTTATTTATAAATAACTTTGTAAATTCAATTTTATTCAATTTATCCAACTTTAAATTATAAATTGTGAGTATTGTTGAATGAATGAAGAAATTAAGCTTTATTTATTTTTAAATTTGAAAATATTTTTGTCTTTTTAAACTATATTAGACATCTTAATCTATAGAATTTTTTGCTTTTCATTTTAAAAATAAATTACAATTTATTACTAATAGACCCAATATGCATGCGTGTTAGGAATAAACAGAATCTCTTTCACATTTTTAGACGATCGGATTGAATTCACGGATCAAATATGTTTCCTTGGAGTACGAAAATTATTTGTGATAAAATAAGGATAATTTAGTGCATATTGACGAATTTTTCGACAGTGCATGCGTTGATAATTACATACTCGTAAATGTAAAAAAATTAGTTGCGATCGGTTATGATGGAATAATTGTTAACACAGGTGTCAAAAGAGATATTATTAAAAATTTGGAACTGATACTCAAGCATCCACTACAATGATTTCTTTGCCAGTTACACGCCAGTGAGATTCACTACGTCATCTTTTCGTGCACGTGGATAGAACCGTGACTAGGTCCAGAAGTTTCACTGGTGCAATGGGAAAATTATTGGTTGTTTGTGTGAAACAACTTGTACTTTCATTCATGTCAAGAGAATACACACTAGGTGAAATGGATAGCAAAATAGTCTATGCATTGATGAACTGTACTTAAAGAAATTTATTAAGCCATCGACTGCGATAATGCATCGAAAGTCTGTTGAAAAGAAAATATGGAAATGCTTACCACTGAAGGTGGCTTACAACAGTGAACAAATTACTCAGGTTACATGTAGCTTACGAAAATTCATCCGAGACTTTAGTAATATTAACGACTTTCACCATAAAAGTTTTTACGTCTATGTTGTTTAAGATTAAATCGAAACAATCGGCAAGCTATAGTGTACAACATTTGCATCAATCTATCGCTCTCTCGCGTTATTTGTCGATTGATCCGAAAGATGTCATGAAACCTTTTTTTAAAGACATGGGATTTTTATTTATTTATTTATTTATGCCTAAGTGGGACAATATCACCAGATCGCTAGGATCCGGTGTAGACCCTATTTGTCCCACCCGGAATGTTCCCCGGCATGTGGGGATTCTTTACAATAACTTCAACAACAACAACAACAACAACAACAAAAAATAAAATTAAATACATTAAATACATAATATACAGGCTGTATACAACATCAACACAGTGGTATGCGCGCCGGAGACCTGCTCCATCGCGACAAGTGGCGCTACGACTGCCAAAAGCTCAACAAAGGCTCTAACGCGACAGCGGGCAGTCTTAGGAGAGAACGGTTAAGTGGTAAGATTGGCCAGGTTTTGGCCATCCTAAAAATATCCTGATATCGATGTTAGCTGGCGACAGAACTCACATAAGGCAATAGGCCCTTTGAAGGATTCAAAAGGCACGCGAAATCAAGCAGTCTACTGTAATCCTAACCATTGCAACGAATAATATCCGTATTTTCAATTTACATGCTTTTTGACCTTTAGCGACGGATTACATGGATTTGATTAGGTTGGTAAATGTGATAGAACCTCCACTATCTAAAGGAATTAGTAACGACATGATTTCAGAAGTAATAGTAAATCCAACAATCATTCCGGTGGTAATAATATGTACAATCAAGCGGTTCCACACCACTCTCAGTCTACAAAATTTATAGTCAAAACAGTTATGGATCATTTTCTGTTGTCTGTAGACCCTATCAGATGAGATGATTTTATAATTTGATTATTATTAATTGATTTTATAATGCTATCTCTGGTATATGAAGGAAGCAACTGCAAAGTGATTGTCGATAAAAATCTCCACGAACTACGAGAAGATGATTTTTCTCTTTAAAAATTATCCTAAGTTTTAAAAAATCAAATTTTAAACTAGATTTTCTTCCTTAATATTTCTAAAAAAATTGCAAATAAATTTTAAAACTGTGTATTTTAAATTACGAATTTTAAAAAAAGATAAAAATATCTTTAAATAAAGACATGGAAATCCCTACTGGGAATTAGTTGTAAGATAGGGAAATGTGTGTAAAATGATGACCGAGAAACTCCATCAAATACATTTAACAGAGGACTAGTGTAAATGTACTGGGACTCTCGTTTTCTTTCTGTGTTTCTACAGAAATTCTTAACAGTGTGTTTCCTAGAAAAGTTTTAACAACTTTACAGATTTTTTTTTTACTTTCTTCTATCTTTACAAGAAGAAAATACTGGATTCGTGAAACAACCCAACTTCCGGTTTTAGATGGATTTATACATTTTAGAAATTCCTGAACACGACTTGAAAGTTTTTAGAAAATGTCTGTCTATGAGTCTGTCAACCTGTGAGTCTGTATGTGACGTAACATTTGTGGGCGTTCTATCTCAAGGACTAAAGCACGGAATTTACAAATCTTTAGATTAAGTTAGACCTTGATATGAACTAGAGCTTATTAGTTTTTAGTGCATATAGCTTCAAAGGTGGCACTGCTATGCTGCGGCATTCACAATTTCCTCAATAGTTTTATTTCAAGAAATAACGCACGGGTTTTCTTAAAATTGCAGATTTAATTAGTTTTTGACATGAAATGATTTCGTTTGCATATTAGTGTAAATCACTCAACAGGTGACGTTGCTAGGCAGCATATTTCACGATTTTTGCAATAACTCTTTCTCAAAAATTAATACACGGATTTTCATCAATCTTCAGATTCAGTAAATCCGTGATATGATCTGGTTCTGTTTATGTTTTGGCGTCAATTATTCCTTGATATAATTTAGTATTTACTACTTTTTGGCGCTAATCGCTCAGCAGGTGGCGCGGTCATGCTGCGTTATTCATGATTATCGCATCAGTTATACCCTCAAACTGCACATTCAGTTAGTTCGTCATATAGTTTAGTGTTATTTAATATTTGGGGTAAACCCCCTACAGATGACGCTGCTATTTTCACGTTTTTGCAATAGCGGTATCTCAAGAACTAATGCATGGATTGTCATCAAATTTCAGAATAAGTTGATACCTGATAAAAGTTGATCCTAGTTAGTTTTTTGTGTACATAACCCAACAGGTAGCACTGTTATGCAGAAGTTTTTAAAGAATTTGCAATAGTTCTATCTCAGAAACTAATGCACATATTTTCATCAAATTTCAGGTTGAGTTTTAAGATGACATAAGTTTTTGCTTACTAGATTTTGGTGTAAATAACCTAAACGGTGGAGCTGCTATGCTGAATTTTTCAGTAACATGTAAAAGATAGAAGAAAGTTTTGATATTGCCTCATCTGACTAGTTTAATTTTACTTTTAAAATATATTCTACGAGATAAACATATCTTAAAGAAAAGTGCAGTTCTGCTCTTCAATATTTTAAAAAAATTCCAATACACAAGATTAAAATATTTATTAGTACACATTGTTTTATAATACATCTTCCTTTAAAATACATACCTATACTTAAGATATTTATTCCAAATTAGAGAAAAGTGCACTTTCACATACATTTTATGTACGTTTCTGCTTAAGAGCGATAATATTTAAGATTCTTAAGAAAGTATAATGCATGAGGTTATTAAATTTAAACTCACTTAATTAGGGGAGTTTTAAGAACTTGCTACTGTTCCAAATAAAATGCAATTGAAGAGCACTTACTTGAGGTAATAAATTCTGAAATTAATAATGGAAAAAATTTAGAATAAGTTTTGAAGAGATGTTGTACAGTAAGAAAAAGAAAAGTATAAGATATATTTTTGAAAATATACATATTTCCGAAAGTATTTTTTGAAAAATAAAGTAATAGTAACCAATAAATTCCTTAACAAAAATCGCTTTCTACGAGGTTCAAATATGTGAATCGAAATTACAACTCATTCCGTCAAAAGTTGTTAGAGCCATACAAAAAAAAATACCTGCATAATTTTTAAATTTGACTCAATGACTTTCTGTTCTGTAAAAAATGTAAAATTTGATGAAAATTTAAATATAATAGTCAAAATTAGGTATTAATATTGAAAGTTTTAAAGTTGCTTAAAATTTTGATTTATAAATGTCTCCGTCATCAAAATTTAAGTATTATAAATTATTACTAATTGATTAGTACCAATCACATTTTTAATACGGTAATTTTTGGCAGAGTTAGTAAGAACGCATGCTGTATTTCTACAATTTTATATAAGCAAATCGCTTTTCCGTTTTCTAAAATATTTGTCTTTAAACTTTGAAATAAGATTACCCCCCCCCCTCTTCTACGCACGCACACAATGAAATGTAACTTTTTTACAGCGGATATCATAATTTGATGAAACCCGTAAAATTTGTAGAGGGAACTAAATAGGTGAAAACCTTTTTGTATTGAATTTGTTCATTTGAATAACGTCTGTTTTAAAAAGTGCAGTGCCTAACTGATCAATATTATGTATGACAATCGTGTTTTGCGAAAAGTTAATACACTTAAAAGTCGGAAATATAAAATTTATATTAATGTTACTGGGTAGTTTTTCCTCATCTATTTGTTTAAAAATTAGTGGCAGATTTCGAGGTAAAATATGCTAGATTCGAATCCCGAATTTGTCATAGTGGTTTGCAGTGGTTGCGATTCTATTAAGAGAAGGTCTCTTCTGCTAGTCTGCAAAAGATGACTAACCAGATATAACAGACTATGACTAACCAGACGTAACCAGATAAAGGAGCATTGGACTGAGAAGGGATTCGACTGTAATATATACTGGTTTCTGTTTTAGCTCACAGGCTATCAAAGCCTGGGTGCGTATGTGCCCGTACGTTCTGTATGTGCGTAACGCGATAACTCATGATAAAAATATCCAGTTCACTTGAAATTTTGTATGTATGTATATTCTGATAAGGCGCTTCCCTGATTAGTTTTTGGAGTTCATTCGATATGTATAACAGGGAGAACGGGGGCTAACGCCCCTCCCTTTAGCTTATATAAATGGTTTTTTATGCAGAATTATCAGCTTTCGTTCAAAATTTAGTTGTAAGATCATTCTGATGAGGCACTTTCGTAATTAGTATATTAGGTGTTCATTGGATAAGAAAAAACAGGGGGAACGGGGGCTCATGCCCCTTCCCTTAATTGATATAAATGTTTTTTTCATGTAGAATTATCAGTTTTTGTTCAAAATTTAGATGAGGCGCCTCCGTGATTAGTATTATTCATGCAGGTTTTTTATATGATAAATCATATCCCCGATTAATTTAAGGGGTTCAGTGATAAAAATAAAAATGGAGGGAACTAATCTACCCCCCTTAATTTGTTTTTCCAACGGCATTAACCCTTGAAAATATAAGGCTGTAATATACAATTAGAATGCGTAGCCTGTGAGCTCAATGCCATCAGTTTAACTGGGCAATATTGTTTTTATTTTTTATCTACATTAATTTTTATAATTAAAGATCTAGATAATTTTGCAACAACTTTAGAATGGAATTAAGGTGGTCTGGTGTAATAACGCCAGGCGGGGTAATAACGCCAAGTGCTAATATTATGCATAATTATGAAATAATCTGGTAAATTACACCCATGTGCTCTGCGCAGGAGGTTTTTGAGTCATATAAATCGCAAAAAATAGCTTAAAGTTAAATTAATCTATTTGTAGGTCTTATTGGTTTTACAAGCAACTAAAATTAAAGCTTGAACTAAAATTTGCGATACATGTTTTGTGATGAGAAGACTATTTTTTTATCCGGAAATACTTTGTTTATTACATAAATCTGTAGTGCATTTCATGTACTTTCAAAATGTTGTAGAAGATTTTGGAAAACTTCTCGAGATAATTTGTAGTTTAAAATGTACTGCGCAATAAGTGCACCGGGTAATAACGCCAATCCTTCTCATAAATACCCCGGTTGATTCCTAACAGTGGCCGAACTACATCCTAACAACTGATTGAAACAAACACAGTTAAAACCGTGCTATGTTTCTAATAATTCTATTCAAACGGTCCTTTTTAAGCAAAAAAAAAGCTTAGAATCTAATATTCTTTTGCCTCCTCCCCCCCACCCCACACCACACCTTTATTTTTCTTACACTTTCACAAAAAATGAACATTTTCAATAGCTTAGAATGCAGTTTGTCAATTTCTAGAGCTGTAGAGTTTGTATTTTTAGAATTGGGCAATCTATATGCCATTATTCCATCTTATTTTAAACTTTTGTTTGCATGGCGTTATTACCCATATAGGTGGGTAACGCCAGATAGCATGGGTCAAGAAATCACGCCATTACATTTTATGAATACAAATCTGTTAAATTATTTTTTTTATATAGATAGTCAGTGAGTTGCTGTATCAAATCCTATATTTGTTTGAAAACTACAATCTAAAACTAAGCCGTGAAAATTGGTAGAACCTTAAAGTGGAGTTATTACCCAGGATACCTTATACAAAAAGTACCAAAATCTTTGAATATAGGGATAGAAAATGGTAGCTTCGCTCGGCAGAACAATCGTCCTGCTTGATGTCGACATTATCATTAAGAGAAATAATGTCATTTTCTTATAATTCTAAAAGACGAACAGAAACAAAATTCTCAAGAAGTCAAAGAATAATAATCGTGCACACTCAGAAATGAATACTCAGATTTCACGAAATTTTCCTCGTTTTTGACGAAAGCGTTTCCTGGGAAATGCTCCGAACAAATATTTCGTTAAATTGATGAAAATACTTTCCTCACTAGTTAGACGATACCAAATCGTCAAAACATTTCGTCAAAAATGGGCTAGTGCTGCCATTTATTGAATCTTTTAGAAGCTCCTGTATTCATTGACAGAATCAAAAAAGACTTGTCATAGGGGAGGTTCGAATTCACAACGTTCAGTGGAGCAGCCGGATGCTATACCTTCACGCCACCGGTTGCTCAGACAGATG
This sequence comes from Maratus speculifer, assembly GCA_964019185.1. Classification (NCBI taxonomy): domain Eukaryota; kingdom Metazoa; phylum Arthropoda; class Arachnida; order Araneae; family Salticidae; genus Maratus; species Maratus speculifer. The sequence continues at coordinate 194,154,517 of OZ025293.1, read as the reverse complement.
TGATTATAAAGACATATAGTGGATTATAGTGTGCCTTTAAATTATTATAACGTGATTGTAATTTTATCGATTCTGTTATAAATCTTGCAAGTTTTAAATAATAAGACGAATTTATTATTATGATTTTCTTATGGTTACTGAATAATTATAATATGGCTTGATTAAATAACAATTAGTTGAATTTTATTTACTCAAGGAATGAATAAAATATGGACTAGTTAATTTGTTGCTCAGAAATAACGAATTATGAAGTACCTATTGGGAGGGATTTTACTACTTTAAGTTAGGTGGATAAGATTTTAACAATTTACTGTTTATAGAGGGGAGAGAGAAAAATTATATATATATTTTAATTTGAGTGAAAAGAGAATGTACTGTATATGAAATAGATCGTGGAAATTTGAAATTTTATTGATTAAATTCACCTTTTGAACGATTTTGTAGAACGAAGTAATTTTTTTTTCAATTAAATCATAACGAAATACAACTTACAAATAAATAAATAAAAATAGTAATAAACATCCCTAAAATTTTAATAAATAAAGAATAAACCTAAATAAATAAATAAAGAAAGAGAGAAAACAAAAGAAAAAAAACTAATGCAGAAAGAATGCCTATATTTCATTATTTTCTGAAAAGCGCAAAAAAGTACTGTTTCAAACAAGGAAATATATCCTGGTTAAAATCGCAAGATTTGAGGAAGTGCAATAGCGGGTCCTTCTATATATAACTATCGCGACAGTTTCCATAAAATTCTCCAAGTCTGGCCATGATAAAGGAAGCACTTTCGTCAAATATATGAAAGTTCACGTTTCGTTAAAAATCACGTGATTTTGATACGAAATGATCGTCCAAATGATGAAATAAGGCTCAAAGATTTCTGAATCGTCAAAAATGAGAGTTTTATTTCTGTGAGTGTGTGTAAGATCAAATTAATAGATTTTCTTAATTCAAGAAGAATAAATGAGTATTTGAGCATCCATTTAAGTTTGAAAAAATAAACAAACCTGTATAAGGACATAAGGATACTTTAATGGTCAACACGATTCTATTATAAATAATGTTATATTAAAAGAACTGAAATTATATTAGTTAAATTTCTTAAATTATCTAAACTAGGGATGCAAAACCTGTGGCCCATGGGCCACAAAGACAACACTATTTTCATGCATAATAATTGTCCTTATAGTAATGACAGCAACTTTACTATTAAATAAAACAAACATCACTTTTCAAATTTTGTAGTCGCAAAGAATTTTCTGGCAAAAAGGTTGTGCAACACTAATCGAAACTATTGATTTATCTATTTGTTTATCTGTTGTGCATGTCATAAAACTATTTTGTTTAACTTTTTCCCTTTTCTGCAACAAAATACATATTAATTAAACTGCGTTTGAAATAAATTGAAAAGGTTTCTCGATAAATCTCCTTTCATCTTCTTAAATGATGATCTCCTTAAATCTGCTGTTAATAAATGCAGCATTGCTACTTCTTGATGAATTTAACTGTGTATTATGCCGAAAATTTCATTTTTCTTCTTGAAATATTATGTATAACTGCTATACTTCCTATGATTCTAAATTTTAAATGCATCTTATCGCTATGATCTCTCAAATATAAGCTTATGCAGAGTACTTAACTTCATCCCGTAAGCTTTCATTTATCGCAACCAAATGCACTGGCAAAGGCAAGGGGTAATAATGTATTTAATTAATGATAAATGCACTCTGTTGTAACATAAACTTACATTTGCAGTATTGCATTTAAAAGCAAATAAAATTTTGCAAATATCATTATAATATAAGATGTTCTGGTGTAATAACGCCAGGAGGGGTAATAACGCCAAGTGCTAATATTATGCATAATTATGAAATAATCTGTTAAATTACACACATGCGCTATGCGCAGGGGGTTTTTGAGTCATATAAATCGCAAAAAATAGCTTAAAATTAAATTGTTCTATTTGTAGGTCTTACTGTTTTTACAAGCAATTAAAATTAAACTTGATCTAAAATTTGCGATACATGTTTTGTGATGAGAAGACTATTTTTTTTATCCGGAAATACTTTGTTTATTACATAAATCTGTAGTGCAATTCATGTACTTTCAAAATGTTGTAGAAGATTTTGGAAAACTTCTCGAGATAATTTGTAGTTTAAAACGTACTGCGCAATAAGTGTACCGGGTAATAACGCCAATCCTTGGTATAAATACCCCGCTTGATTCCCAAAAGTGGCCGAACTACATCCTAAATAATGATTCAAATAAACACAGTTAAAACCGTGCAATATTTCTAATAATTCTATTCAAACGGTCCTTTTTAAGCAAAAAAAAGTTTAGAATCTAATATTCTTTTGCCTTCCCCCCCCCACACACACCACACCTTTTTTTTTCTTACACTTTCACAAAAAAATGAACATTTTCAATAGCTTAGAATGCAGTTTGTCAATTTCTAGAGCTTAGAGTTTGTATTTTTAGAATTGGGCAATCTATATGCCATTATTCCATCTTATTTTATAGTTTTGTTTGCATGACATTATTACCCATATAGGTGGGTAATAACGCCAGATAGCATGGGTTAAGAAATCACGCTGTTACATTTTATGAATACAGATCTGTTAAATTTTTTTTCTATATAGATAGTCAATGAGTTGCTGTATCAAATCCTATATTTGTTTAAAAAATACAATCTAAAACTAAGCCGTGAAAATTGGTAGCACCTTAACGTGGCATTATTACCCCAGGATACCTTAAATATAAATATATTTATATATGTGGGATTTTGTGTTCTAATTACTAAAAGATTCGTTTGGTTTATAAATACAAATGGATGCATCTATCAGCTTTTTAATTTCATGGAACATTTATTACTCAGTGAAACAAATAAAATGCTTAGCAGAGCACAGTAATTCTATCACATCAGTAATATTTTGCAATGTTTTACATATATATTTGTAAACATATATAACTGAATTCACAAAAAATTCTTGCTCAGATCTTTTGCTTAATATTTAATGGATCTCCAACCTTCAAACCCACGCTTCAGATTTCATATTTAAAAAAAATTTCACAGTTTTGCCAATAAGTGGCACCTAATGTTAATGAATGCTGAAACAATAGTCCTTGTTCCATGCAGATAATTGCAAAACATGTGAAGAATCAATTGTGAATTGTTTTCAGCTTAAAATATTTATTTTTCAGAAAACTTTTGAAATATTTTCTCATATAAAATATAATATACAGGGTTGCCAAGAAGTAATGTGAGAAACTTTAAGGCGGGTAGGGAATATCACAAGGATTCAATTTTACTTAGCAACTCGTTGTCGGAAACGCTTTCCTGGCATGGTAGGGACGACACAAAGCACAAGAAAGACCGGAAACGAATAAGAGGAGAAGTCATGTTTATTATCCTTAATACAGCAAAATACTAAGAAAAAAGAACATTAAAGAGACAATGATCGTCATCAAACCAGGTATACTATTATATTCAACACAATCAAACTGATTGGTAAAGTAATCATACGAATTTATTTTCATATGATCAAAACAGGTGTTCAGAATTACGATCTCGGGCAGTGATGCACGGAGCGCATCTCTGGCACATGAATAATCGAATGATCTCGAAAACATCAAGAATGTCCAGAACTTCCCCATTAGCTGCCACGAAACGTCTAACAAGTTTCACAGCACTTCCCAGCATTGTCTCAGTATTTTTGCTGCACTAAGAATAATAAACATGTTTTCTTTCCCTGTTCGTGTCCTTTCTTTCTTGTGTTTTGTGTTCTCTCTACCGCGCCAGGAAAGCGTTTCCGACAAGGGGTTGCTATATAAAACTGAATCCTTGTGATGTCCCTTACCCCCCCCCCTAAAGTTTGTCCCAATACTTCTGGGACACCCTGTATAAATTTAAGTAAGTATAATTTAAGTAATGTACAAATATTTAGCTTTCATTTTAGGCTTGAAGATTGTACAATAAATTAGGCTAAACATAACCATGTGACATACTTTAAAAAGTTTCTTTGTGAGTAGGCTTGATTCTATGGATGTGAGGAAGGGTTAACCAGATGGTCAAAGTTCTTTTTATTAAGTGTTTTTGGAAATATTTCTATTCTACATTGTGCATATTGAAGGATTAATGGTCACATTTCTATGATAATGTAAATTTACTGTGTAATGTTACAGTGAAATGGAGAGGTAGAAAAGAAAATGTTTAAAATTAATTAATGAAATATGTGAAAAGCAAGAAAAAATGTAATGAAACAGAACTTAAGTTGAAAATTTAAGGAAATTTTATTATATTTAAATAGTACCCATAACATGCAATAAAACGATAGAAAAAGATTAAAAAGGATGAAAGCAGCAACTTTAAAAAATGTTAATTGTTCCAGTCTCTTGAAAAAAACATAACATTGCCAAAAATCTTTAGAAAAGTGTCTAGACAAATTACACCACGATGAACACCAACACAATGAAATGAAGCCAAACTATGTGGATCTTGTGTTGCCAGGTCAAGTGTCATAAAAAGGTGTGTTTAAAATAGATTTTTTCACCTGTGTTTTTAATTCTACCTAAGCAGGATTGTTAACACATAACATTTTCCCAAAGAATTTTTTATAATTATTATACAATGCAGCACAAAGTTAAGAAATTTTTAAAATATATTTTATTGCCCTTAAGAAATATTTGAATATAAAATAAAGTGGATCATGTGTGACAATATCAGGGAAAACATGACCCATTAATTTCTCATGATTAAAACCTATCATTTTTCAAGTTTCTTATATATTATTTTTGTGTCACAATTCATTTTCATAACTGATTTCTATGACAAATAAAATGATATGTGACACTCTTTTTCAGTTTTAATATTTAAAAAATAAAAAATCCCTTTATAAAATATCGGTCGAACCTCTCCAGTTTTCCTTTATACACATTCTCTCTCCTTTATTCCAAAGATCTCAAAAGTATATGTTTGGTTCCAATATATTTAGAATGAATTTCTCCTACAAATAAATAAATAAATAAATAAATAAATAAATAAATAAATAAATAAAATATTTTAGTTTGCTAAGTAATACTATTTAATTAATTTGGTTTAAGAAACAGAGCGATCTCATAATTTAGATAAAGTGACATATTCTAATTATAAAATATTCTATCTCTAAAACACACAAAAATGCTATTCATTCTAAAATGTTACTAAAATATTAAACAAGTAAGGATTTACATTAATATACGTAAAAACTTAACGGTTTAACAATTAATCATAGCAGATGATTGATTTAGTTTAGCTTCTCTTGCATGATTTTTATAAACGGCAGCTAAACAAATCAAAAGTTCCAGTTTAAAGTATTTTCCAAGCCCTACATATATAGAGAGAACAAATTTCCTCTAGAAGAATAGCCAGGTTTATTTATTTATTTTGTATGCTAATCAGAGTTTTATTTTTCAGATATTCTCTTTTTCTAAATAATTCAAAATATTTCGAGAATTTATCATTGATTTTTGATTTCTCTATTAAAAGACTCATTAAAAATGAGTTAGTTTAGTAAATTTCAAGATAAATTAAAGTATTTTCAATAGTTCATCTAATTCATTTTTAGACTATATTAGAAAATTATATCTTTATGTAAAATATAATTTTCTAAGAATATGCATGCGTAAAAATGAAGATTTTGTTTAAAAATTTGATAGTTTCATTAATCTATATTAGAATTTTATAGATCATATTTTTTAAAATATGGTTTCATTTTTTCAAATATATTTTCATTTTTTACGAATCATCAATTTTTTTCAATTTTTATTTTCATTTTTTATGTTTCCGAGCGCTTTGCAGTGAAAACATCCCAATGAAATATGATAAAATTCCACTTTCGTTCGGTTTTTCTTAAATGAGAAACAAAAATCGGGATATAGGTGGCGCTATCTTTAAATGACGTAGCAGCTATCTTCTACTGGATGTATTAGGAAAGAGAAGTCTGAATATCTACAGCATTAGCTCTGTGGTTGTCGCTGAGACAGTAAGTTTATAGTTAAGAGACGACGCATGGGATTTTCTCTTTGTGTTAAATTTCTCCCATTTTCTTAACGGGCTGCTAATGAAATGAAAAAATGTACATAGATAAAAAAAAAGAATCGGAGTTTTTCTTCTTGTGAAGTAAGTAATTTTATTGTTTGACTAAAAACAGCTATTTAATGCTCATTCTGATAAATGAAGTCTACCACGTGGATAATCCTTTGGATACGTTTAAATTTCAAAATTATTTGATTTCTCAATTTTTCTTTCCTCTAGCATGAATCAACATATTCATAAGAAAAGATTTCTTTTCATACTTTTGTAAGGAATTTAAAATTATGACGTGTAAATTCGATATAAAATTTTTCCATTTCTTGCGTATTTATGAAAGTTTTTTTAAATACTTCAATACATCGAAAGTTGATTCAAAGGGGAATAAATAATGCGTAAAAATGTGTTGAATTACTATATTAAAAAATGAACTAATATGAAGTTAGAAGTTATTCTATTAAAATTAACTAATTTTTGTTCTTCATCATTAATGCTTAATACTTCATTATTTTTTACTTAACCTGTAACGAACAAGATATGATCTGGCAAACCGATTTCGAATTACTATCGAATGCAAAAATGATTTTCTATTAATTCTCATACAATATTTCTACTTTTGTTTCTTTGTTTTTTTCTACATTGTTTTTAAAAAGTGTTTGAAAAAGTTATTTAAGAGTATACATTTATATACATACGTTTTGATATACATAATTTTTGTGTACGGACTCTGTGACAGACAAACAGACAGAGGAAAGAGACGAATAGGGTTTCGTTAGATGAACGAAATCCTAAAAACAAAAAAAAAGAGATAAAAGAAAGAAAGCAATGTTTTGGAATTCTTACAAAAGTAAATTACAAATATAAATTTGCTGCACCACTTCATTTCGTAAAAGGAGCATCTATCAATTTTCTTTAATGCGAATGCTGCCACTCCTTTTTGAAACCAGTGAATAATTTTCATTAAATGTAGGTCATTATTATGCGTCTTTCGTCCTTTTCTAAGAGTATCAAAAACTATTTTTCTCGCACTCAACAATGCGAACTTTCCCGACACATTCAAGAACTAGCTTTGTCTCCTACTTGCCAAGAAATTGTCAAGTTCTCACATTAATGTACCTAAGAATCAAATAGCGTTCCCATTTTACAATAAATTCTGACCTTCAGTTAATAGACCGGGAAGAGGCAATACAGGCATCCACCTTATCGAGTTCATCGCTGAAATTCTAGAATTAATTAAAACTGGATTCACATATTGGAGCGCAATCGGTCTGCCAAATCATATTTTAGTGAAAAACATCACTGTACAAGAAAAAAAAAAGAGTTTACGGATATTGTACTGGTAATCGTGAAGCCAGTACAATTTACTGTTTTTAATGGAAAAATTCCTGTAAATTCCAGAAAAAATCGCAAAAAATCGGAAATGTTTCTGGAATTTGAGAGAATTTTACCGTTAAAAAACAGTAAATTGTGCTGGTGTCCCGATTACCAGTACAATTTCCGTAAAATCGTCCATTTTTTACAGTGATCTGAAACCACGATTTTAGCAGTTGACTCATTGTGTTTTCCTGCTCTCATTCCGCGATGTTTTAATACTTTTCGGTACAGGAATGCATAATTGTAAACCTACGAGTCAACCATTAAAATCGGGTTTTTAAGTGTTTTTCACCAAATAAGACTTGGTAGACCGATTGCGATAATAATCGAATAAGCGAATCAAGTTTTAATTATGGAATTTCATCCGTGAACTCGATGAGGTCATTGCCTGTGCTGCCGCCTGCTGGTCTGTAAGGGTGTATTCAAATTCAAACTGTTTTTTTTTTTTATTATTCATTTTTGAATTAGTTTTTGTTCTGAAATGCCCCAAATATACACATTTTCTTATTCAGAAACTATATAATGTGCCGTAATTAACCCTATTGCAACCGGAAGACTACCATTCCGTAGTCATGTTATAAAAAATAATCTAAAATGTTAAATATGCCAGCATTTTCTGTTAGAAGGTTAGTGTTATAGAAAATCGAGAAACACTATTCAATTGCTTTCAACCTAATTACTTACAAAATTTATACTTTTATCAATAAATATTTTTCCCGAATATGTCAGAAAATAGCTGGCTTAGATTTGAAAACAGCTTTTTAAAATATAAAACACAGTAGATGTAAAACACATATGCTTACTTGAGCCTGAATAACTCTAACTGCTAATTATGCGCCTTCATCAATAACACATTTTTTTCAGAAAGTAGTGGATTTAAACTTAAATAAAAAATCCATGGATATTTTATTTTAGTGAAAATATCCTCTCAATTTGATGAATCAAAATTAACAATTTATCTACCGATGGTACTTATAAGTATATTTATTTGAACAAATTGAGGAGAACTTAAAAAATATGATAAACTGCCTGAAAAAAATTTGAAATTTTCGTTTCAGAAATATCACAGGAAATCCTCGTATATCGTACTACATCTGTCACTAAAAAGTTTTTCTTTTAATTGATTAAAAATCTGGTTTTAGAAAATTTACCATAGCTTTTGGTTTTGAGATTCTAGAATTGTGAGCTATCTTCCTAAAAAATAAAATTTCATTATTTAAAAAAATGCGACTTTTTTTATTTTTCTAGCTTTGCCGCACTTTAAATTATATTATAAAAATTGTTATTTTAGCATGAAAAATTAATGTTTGACCTTAACAAAGATTACGTTTAATGATAATTTATCCTACAAGAAAGGAATCCTTATGAATATATCTAATTATAATTTATCCTACAATGACGGTATCGTTAAAGCGCATGGTAAAAAACATTTAATGAAAAGAAAGCCAATGAGGTTACTTATCTGCGTAATAAAAAATCTGTCAAATTTAGCTAGATAAAATAAAGTAAAAAAATAAAATACTTTTGATTAGTTGCTGCAAAAATTTAATGTACCATGCAAATTAGTGCTGTATGAAATATCATAAATTAGCTTTTGCTCAACAAATGTCAAAAGATGTTGCATAGCATTATAAATATAACTAACTATTTCTATGAGCTTGAATTAATAAGAAACATGAACATAGCATGTAAACTTAAAAAAAATATATATATATACATACCTAGCTGCCAACAACAACAATTTTAGATACCACTAAAATTTAAGAGTTTTGCTTTGCTTAAATGTGACAATTAAATAAGGCAAAAAGTTCTGTTAAATTATCCAAAATGTCTACTATATTTACAAATGATTTAAAATAGAATAATTGCACACTTTTCGAAAATAAGAAATCTTTTGTTGAAAAACACCATTTCAAAATATCTTCAAAAGCCAAAGCTTTTAATATATAAAACAAAGTCAGTCAATTTTTATGAGATGTGGTATTTGATAAGATCGACAATGAAACATTTTTTTCTTTAATGTGTATACAGTGCAATCCTCACGTATCATCTTTGTAATAAAAATGAGCTTTGTAATAAAAAATCTTTGTAATAAAAAATAATATATGTTGTTATATAAAACTTATTTTTGCAAAAACTAGAAAAATATTTGGCTAAAGAGATCCAGAAAACTTAAATTTATTGTTGTCGCATATTGTCTTTTACATAGCAATCCTGGAATTGTACATAAAAGTTTCTAATGCAAAAGGAGAAGGGGAAAAAATAAAATTTTGAATATGTGTTTCGTTTCTTAACCGAATACTGCTTGATATTCTTTTTTTCTTGGAAACTTTTGTTCCTCATTAAGGATTTATATTGGCATAACACCTATATTTAAAATAAAATAAAACACTTATTAATAAAGTTAAAAAAAATATATGTAAATCATATTGTTGAAAACATTGAAAGTTTTTCCAGAAAATAAAGTAAATATAAAATACAATTAACACTCAAACTTTTTGAAAAGTTTAGACCATTTTTCTCAGTGTTTCCATTTCTAATCACTAAATATGTTGAGATTATCTTTTTTTGAACTGGCAAAATATCCCATTGCAAAATAAAGTTTACAGAAATTTTTTTTCTCTTTTACATTAAAAAAAAATTACTCTGAAAAGACACCTTTGCCACCAAGCAAAAGGACAAAACTGCAATGTTTTCTCTCAAGTTTTAAAAATGCTAAAAAAGTTGTTTTCCATTTTTTTAGCACATTGGTATATAAGCCTTGAGAATATCAATAATACTTATTTTTCTTAAACTGGATTATATGGGCATAATTATGTTAATTTAAATAAGCTTCTATAGCCAGGAACAATGAACAGATACGCCAGATCATACGTTAAGCAACTTCTTATAACAACCCCATTTCAAAAATGTAAAAAAAAAATACCATGTGAATACAATAATAGCAAGAAAGCATGGATTAATGTTAAAACCTTTAAATTTCTACATCAATTTGATGCAAAGATTTATAAAGAAAAACGAAAAGTTTTATTATTGATTGACCAATGCCCTGCTCATCCTTCGGACTTCCCAAAGCCCAGCTCTACAAAAGTTTTTTTTTTCCTAATTGCAAAAGTAAACTTCAGCTAGATTTGGGAATTATATGTTCTATGAAAGTAAATTGCAAAAAATCAACGATTTCTTGTTTTTTTTAATTAGAAAGAATTAAAATAATTTTCAAAAAAATCCTTAAGAGTGTCCATTACTAGCAGTTCTACCTGTATTAATTAGGTGAAGGTTAATATGCGCACTTTCCATAGATTTTGATTTTTAACAAACCCATTTGTCTAAACTTATGTGGCAAATGATTACAATGATATATTTGAACACGTACTAACATCCACCAATATTCTTTCAAATTATAATTTTGGAGAAATTGCAATTCTTAAAAAAACATTGCTCTGCATATCTTTTCCCCATTGTCTGGGGCAGAAGTACGCAGTGGCGAAGCAAAGATACGCACTGTCTATTTTTGTTTCATTTCCACTAAAAGGAATAAGTTATCTAAACGATTCAGAAATTTCCTCAGTATTTATAGTTGAACATAAAATTCTAAGTTAAACCGCGAAAAAGAAAAAAAACAGAGGTCTGTATTATCTCAAATAGCAGTTAACTTTTAACTGCTGTGTCAGAAACTGTTACATAAATAATGTGAGCAATATCAGAGACCGCTTGATCGTAGAGTGAATAAAAGAGTTGACTGACTCACAAGACATCGTTTTTGCACTAAAATTCATGTAAAGGTCTATTATAATAAAAATTCCCTAATAGAGAATTCTTTGGCGGCTCTACTAAGTTTCCAAGGGAATCAAAATTTAACCTTTAACTAGTGTTACCGGTCTCACAGACCGCTACTTTTATCAATTTTAATGGTTTAACTTATGATTTTCAGTTTAACTACAAACACTATTGAAATTTTGTTTTATTTGAACCTTTAGTACTATGAGCAGAGAATTAAATATGTGAATGTTAATAATAATAGTCTTATGCAAAATGTTTGGTACAAAAACACCATTCTGAGTTAATCATGCCTTTTATTCATCTTTCGATTTTGAGGTCTCACAGAGCGTTTCACACTAGTTACGTTACAATTTCTATCACATCACTTAAACGGTAACTAATATGAATAGTTAAACTGAAAATTATAAGTTAAACTGTGAAAACTGAATACAGTAGCAGTCTATGTGAGATCATTCACAGTCCTTAAGTGTTAAGCTTCTAAACGTTTTATGAAACAAGAATATTGATTTTTAAAAGTAGGTAGGTAGATACCTATATTCTATATTAAAAAATAGTTATAAAAATGAAAATTTAGTTAACTAGCTTATATTAGTAAAGTAGCTATTATATTTTATACTGCTGGCCACACAAAATACAACGCCCTGAAGGAAGCATGCAAATCATGTGAAATTTACAGAATGCATTGATGGCGATGACATATGCAAATCATTAACATTTCAGCGAAGTTGCGCATCACGGGCGACCGTAGCGCCACACACCAGCCCTATATAAGTGGATAACGGATTGGCGATTTGAAGAACGGCAATTGCTTTCTCGTCCGTTATTTTGGCGTAAGCTGCTTACCTATGCGTCGTGGAAGACATCGAACGACTTTTTAATTCGATTGAGGAAGAATAGTAGCCTGTAGGGATTGCGGATTATCCTTTTGGGAAATCGGTCAACATATTGGACGAAACCAAGCGACTATTATGCGGATCTGTAATCTCTGGATTCAGGAGGGAACGGCGGACCAACGTGGTTGATCGCACCCACGTCGTTTCATCAATGCCTGTGATGACAAGCGGTTTGTGCGCATGGTAGCGATGGGTCGGGCAGTCACATCTTGAACAGTAGCACAACAGATTCAATCTGCTACGCATCAATCGGTGTCCATTCGTACAATTCGACATCTTTTGTAGCATAATATAATGTCAGCAAGGTGTCCATTGCTCCGTTTACCCTTGACTGCAAACCACAGGCGTTTGCTCCGTCAACGGTGCGAGGAACGTGGACACGGACAACAGAATGAAATGACATTGTGTTTATTCACGAATTCCGCTTCTATCTGCAACATCGCGATGGTCGGATTCGAGTTTGGAGACTGGAGTGAGAAGCTGCTGAATTGTTGCGTTATGCATCGTCACACTGGTCCTGCACTCAGTATCGTGGTTTGGGGTGGCATTGGATTTCACTGCCGCACTTCTCTAGTACGCATTGCTACTACACTGAGCAGCCAGCGCTACATCTGTGGTGTTAGAGCCCGTAGTCCTCCTATACATTCAGCGCTTGCCATCAGTTATATCCCAGAAAGTTAACGCGTGGCCACACGTGTCATGCAATATTCAAGAGTTTTTATATAAATATCAGATTGAATTGCTTCCTTGGCCTGCTTGTTCTCCCGATCTATCACCAATCAAAAACGTGTGGTCCATGGATGTACAACGACTGGCTTGGAATACACCAGCCGCTACTACACCTAATCAACTTTGGCTATATATGGAAGCCGCATGGATTGTTGTAGCCCTAGGAGACGTTCGAAGATTCTTCGATTCTGTGCAGAAGCGTGTGGCAGTGGTTATAGCCAACAGTGGCGGCTATACTAACTACTGATTTTGTCATCATCCACACGCCACAAGAGGCTGTAATTTTGATCGTTTGATCTTTGTACAACATGCTATCTGCCATGTAAATTTCGTTGTGATATCTCTGGTTGTTCTTAGTGTTGCATATTGTGTGACCAGCAGTATATATAAATAATACTGACTTAGAAAAATATAAAGCTTTTTACAACGTAATTGTGCAAAGCTTTGCATCTAGCTAAAACAATGGAACATAGCCCCGCATCTTAAACCTATGCGTTTACGACGTTAAAATTTCGAGGTATTGACAGCTAAACGATTAAGTGAATTTTTTAAAATATTAGATCAAAATTCGAAAATTTAAACTTAACACATTTTCTTGACATGGTGTGCTTCTTTCTTTTCTACAAGGCTTGAATATTCAACTACAACACTTGAAAATAAACTGCTACTTAGCGGCATGATTGTAGAAATGTTGCTTCATATTAAATCAGCCAGTGCGTATCTTTGCCCCGTGTGTATCTTTACCCTCACCTATCTAAATATTTTTAATTTTTTTGTGGGGTGGGGGTGTCCATTACTTGAACAGAGAGTGTCCATAATTTTGGATGTTATGATATATTTCAGATATTTACAATAAAACTTTGATAACTATTGTAAAATGCGATTATGAAAATCGTTAACATTTAATTGATGTGGCAGAAATTGTAACGCAACTAGTGTGATACGGTCTGTGAGACCACAAGATCGAAAGGTGAATAAAAGACGTGAATAAATCATGCGATTTATTTTTATATATACAAGGCTATTATAATTAACATTCGCCTATTTAAAAGTCTTTGGTGATTGTACTAAAGATCCAAACAAAAGAAAATTTCTGTAGTATTTGTAGCTAAACTGGAAATTATAAGTTAAGCTGTAAAAATTGAAAAAAGCAGTGGTCTGTGTGACCGGTAACATTAGTTAAAGTTTACATATTGTTGATAGATTGATATACTGTTGATATTATTGGAATGTAATAATTACAACTATTAATGCAAAAATAGCCTTATCATTTCTTAAGAGTGTTCATTACTGACACATGTATCATTATTTTTTTTTAATTATTTGGCTATATGTTAAAAAACATGCTGATTCTAGAAATATTGGCAGTTAAAATACGTTTTATACAGGATTTTAAGTTATAGCCAACGTAGGCTTTTGACGACGATTTTCAGCTCCAGTGCTGACTTCAGGGGGTGGCCTGGGAGATATTACCCCCTCCCGCTTCCAGACGGCTTAAGATTTTTTTTTTTGATGGGAAAAATAGCAGTCCCCCCCCCCCTTCTTGAACTCTAAAATGATCTTCCCCCCCCCCCCCCCCCCCAGAGTCGCAGACATCCTTCATGGAGAAAAATATCTGAATTCAACACTAAAGTTCATTCTGTAATACTAATTCAACTTTATTTGAACCTTGTTAAACAAAATTATATTAAGAAATTAAATCATTAAAAATCCAGCTCGACATAAAATTTTAATTCATACCACTTGTATCATAAGATTTCAGTGAAAACAAAACATATAAATATAAATAAAATCAACTTTCCTATAAGGATTTGGAGCTCCGATTTGAATGGAGCCATCCTCTTTTTAGTGCTACATAAATTAATACTTTTAAATTATGAACGGTAAATTAAGGCATCACAGTAAAATTATCACTTATATTCTGTTTAAAACTGCAATTTAAAAAGTAAAAATCAAACACCTACTTCCAATTTCGAATAAATGAATTAACGAGATCTAAAAGCAAAACGTCAAATCACGAGGTTATGACAAGATTGATCTGAATGCTGAACACGTATACAAATAGGTTGGTCATGTGGGTCACTGACACCATGCTGCTAATCTCTTGCGAGAGTAGGAGATCATGGGTTCGAATCCCACTGGCTCCATTGCATACACTCTTTGTGTGGAGCTCCCGGTTGTACTTCTCGTGTGTTGTCAAATTTCCTTGTGCTATCTCGTCCCTGTATACTGACGATGACTTATAAGCAGGCTTTCATGTAGAGCACACAAGTCAAATGAACGTTATAAATAAATATAATGTGAGTCACAATAAAGAAATGTAATAATCTTAAATCTCGACGACAAAAATCAATTCAGACACTATTTAGCAGCACGATATAAGTCTCACAAAAAAGACGGGATTTTTTCGTTGAGTTTTTCATTTGTGTTCAGTAACGTGTCAGTATTGTAAACAATCAAAATAAACTTGCGTCAGAAAGGAGCAACTCCATTTTTTCTTCCATCTCTGTCCTTTTCGTTATTTTAAGGAAATACGATGAAATTTTCCGATTTTTTAACGGAAAATGACTTTTGTCATGAAAATACTTTTTCTGTGAATTTCAGGAGAAGTATATCCGTGAATTTTAGATTTTTTAAAAAAGTGTACTCTGTAAAATTTATTAAATAAATCATAATATTTCTTATGCTTAAGTAAAATACATTAAGGATCAAAGTTGTACTTTACAATTAAAATATACGTACTTAGAAACTGATATATCTTTTATTTTTAATTTAAGAGTGACAGAAAATAATGAAATTTATGTTACGTTTAAATAAAAATTTAAATAATTGTTTGTCCAAATTTTCGAAATTTTCAATCTTGTAATACAGAAATCACGTATTTTTAATTTTTTCTCAATAAGTAATATTATTTGTATACTAAGTGTCATGTAAGATGAATATTTGTATTGTTTTATTAAACTAACATTGTGTCTTATCATTCCTTTTTTTATTTAATTAATTACACACTATGTTGCAACACGTTTTTAGGAATTAAATTCCTATAAAAACACAATAAAATAAAAGAACACTTTTTTTACGAATTTGATTATTAATATTCGTATGAAAAGAAAACTTAAAACACATTTTCTTACATTTGATTATAAATAATAATTATAATTGAATTTTTCGAAATACATTCATAAAACAATCTGAAAAACTTTACTGTGACGAATGTTGAAAAAACCTATTTTTTAATATATTTTCTTCTTTGGCGTTTTAAATAAATATTATAGAAAAGAATCGTAAAAATTCTTTCTTAGCCTGAAAATGAAGGAAGTATTAGAGTTTCGTATTATCCAATTCATTTTTCCTCATCCTTAATTCCTACATTGTTAGAAACGTTGCTAGTAGCAACGGTTGCTGCTTATTTACCAGCCGCTCAACTGTCACTTTGGTCAGCGATCGCATCTGCTTGTTTTAGGACAAAAAGAAAAATTCTTGGAGAGAGATAAGCTCTGTCTTCTTTACGCCTTTAGTTCTCTGAAATATCTTTCAACAAAATGGTGATAAAAATGTATTCTTTCAAAATCCTTAGAATTGAAAGTAAATTATTTTTAGGAAAGTCTGATGAAATAAACGCATTCCTTAGAAAAGATTTCAAATTTCTAATGCTTGCTTGTTTTTGAAACACGTTTAAATCTTCTAAAATACTGTTCTAAACAGAGTTTGATTTTGATTTTTTTTTCTGTAAAACTAAAAGATGATTTTCAAGAATATTCTCTACTACTGTAGATCAATAATGCAGGAAAAGTTTTATACGTATATAAAATGCAATAGTAAGCCTATAAATGTTAGATTTTATCTCACTAATAAAATTTAACAGTATTTTTTATTTGTTTAATTCTCAAAATAACCGATGGAATACGAAAAATTAAGTTTTAACTTTATAAGAAAAGGGGAGATGTTCTCAGCTGTGTTATAACGTCAAAATCTATGTTACTTATATGACCAAAGATTTATTCTTCATTTCTAAATTAATTTTCCATTATTAATGAAAATAAAAGACTTCATTTGTTCACACAGGTTTTTTAAAATTTATGTATAAGAATTATAATTAATGTCATTATATCTAAATATTAACCTATAAATGCAGTAATGTTCTTGTATCTAAAATATTCACGAAAAATAGAATATAATTGTTATATATAACTAAATAAATAAACAACGTTCAAGAGCACAAATATTATAAAATAAAAGATGTTAAAAGATGTTAAAAGCATACATGTTTCGCGACTTCTTAAGTCCCATCATCAGTGCTAAAAGTGTAAAATGTAAAAGAAAGTCACATCGCAAAATTCCCCCCCCCCCCTTCTTAATTGTTATATAATCAAACATGAAATCTTCGAGAACAAAACGCGGAACATTTTAATGCAAACGTTTCGTATTTCAAAAAAATTTCTTTAAAGTAAATTCATATTGGAATTAAAAAAAGGGAAACATAACAGATTTGTTAACAGATTCCATCAGTTCACTATTACACACTTAAAAGTTTCCTACAACCTGCTGTTTTTCTAACATATAACTAATCGCTGCATATGATGTCAACGGTTGTTTTATTTAAATGGCATTTAAACAAAATGCTTGCAATAATTTTGGAACGTAAGTATAAACGCTGTTTTCCAGTGAAATAAATCCACACCATTACTTTAATTTGTTGTTAAAAACTTGAATTCTGCAAGACAAAAATTTACCTGGTTACGACACCTCTGAATTTCAGCTCTTTCATTAAATTTCAATAGATTTTTCAATTTAATGTGACTAAGACATTGAAATTTCATATAACTCAAAGTAACAAACTCAGTGAGATTTAGTCATATAACATTCAAATTTCACTGTTTAACTTTTTTGAACATGTAAGAACATTGTCTAAATAAAACTCATGATGGGACCAGGGCGTTAAATAAAATTTGGAATTTCTTAATTATTTAAAAATTAATGATTTTAACAGAAATCAATTTTTCATTTGATGCGGAACAAAATCTAAAAGATTTATTTTAACTGGAAGTAAATCTGTAAAACTAACAGTTATTAGCTATTGATAAACACTAATAATAAATACCCTGTAAAAAATAAACAGTTTTAAAAGCCGGATTAGTAAAAAAAAAAGTGAACTTTGATCCCCGACTTCATTGCAGCCATAGCCATCAACTCAAATTTAAAGCGAATCCAAGAGTACAGAAATATTATTTACACACTTTTAATGAAATTAACCGTTTACACGCCGAATTAATATCGAGATGTAATTATAATTTTGTTTTTCCTATATTACAGCTCCAAATGTTTTAATTTATGAATACAAATTTAGAAAACAACAACAACAAAAAAAAAATATTTCAGCAGTTTTTTTTTTTTTTTTTTTTTTTTTTTTTTTTTTTTTTGGTTGTTCTCATTTTAGTGTTCGCATTTTGTAACATGACCTCTGACAACCTATGCAAATATAACAAATTATTTTCCGCTAAATGCTATTGCATATTGTTCTTGAGTATTTTGTCGAATTCCAAAAACATTTAGATTCCTATGGTCAAATATAACTAATATAGAGAAAACGATAAAAGCAAATAATATATTTTTTATGCAAATTAACGAATTTACATATTCCTTATACCTATGGTAAATGCTTAAACGTGAATTTCTTTTTTCAAAAGTTTAAATCAACCTTACATTTTATAGGAAAAATAAGGACATCATTATTATGTTGGAAAATATATGTTTTGTATTACAAATAATCCAATGTTCCCATTTGGGAGCACTGGCGTTTAAACGGTTAAATTCAACCAAACAAATTTTTTGCTTACAAATATTATTTTTTCAAATTAATTACAATTGTATTAAAACTAAGTGTCTTCACAAATTTCACGATGCCATTTCTTTCTTTATCTTGATCCGTAAAATAAAATTACAGAAAAGGAAAAAAAAAAAAAAAAAAAAAAAAAAAAAAAAAACCTTTCAAGCTCTCATTTTTAAAAATGTAATAATGAAGAAGTAAAAAAAGGGGGAATCAATTAATAACAATAATAAGAATGAGAAAACAGTTTCAGTTTCAGCTAGGTGGGGAGGCCTACCAAATAGCTTAAACAAAACAAGCCCGACCTAGCAGGATGTAACAACTATGCTAAAAGCCCCAACCATGGACCAAGACAGGACTGACAAAGGGAGAGGAGAATCTCTGTAGATGAGAGACCAGAGACACTACTGAATGGTCCCCAGACCGCCGTCAAAAATATATTAGATAGCAAATGAAAGAATATAATGTAAACACAATGACAACGGGTAGCCCTATCTATTCAGGGCATGCCCAAAAAGTAAACATAATTGAAGAATTCTTCACAGTGATAAATACAAAACTATATTTACAATACAAATAATTAAGATAAACCTATGAACATATACATAACCAAAAGTTGCAATAATCATATATCTAATTTAAATAATTTTTAATGATGATAAATTTTCTTAGTTTTCAAAAAGTTAAAATAGTAATAGGTTAAGACAATTTAGGGATAATTGAATAGAATAAATAAAATAAACAGAATAATATAATTAAATGTAATAAAATAACAACAACAACTAAAAAAATGATAATGTAAAACTTATTAAGTAAATTTTCTTATGATAATTTAGTAGGTTACAGTTCTATTTAAAAATGTTCTTATCATATTCTAAATGTCCTCATCATTTATTAAGTCCAATGGTGGCAATTGAAAAAGCCCTTGATTTCTACTCTACTTGATTTTGTTAACTGATCATCCACTGTATAACAAAATTTAATCATATTATATATAGCTATTAGCGTAAATTTTGGGAGTAAAATCCATTTCAGAATTTAAAAAGAATATCATTTTAATAATGCATTAAGTTTTTAATTAATTCTTGTCAATTATTTTACCTTCATCCCTAGTAAAATGAAAAAATGGAATCAATTTAAAGCTCAAGGCTTCACTTTTTATGAATTCATTTTATTTTATTTAAAATATTATGACTGCAATTAACATTTAGCATACTGAAAAAGGAAAATTAAATCATTCAATGAGTTAGCTTGAGAGAGCAACAACACTTACGAAGTCTTGAAGTTGACATCTGATACTGAAGCATAGTTTCTCGGGAACTGATGAAGCAATTTTAATATTAAAAATATATTGGAATACATAAACTATCAACTAATCGTCCCGGAAGAAGTAAATTATAAAATATTTACACGTATATAATTTTAAGATTTTCTTAAAATAAAATTTACTAAAATGGATTTGGCTTTCCAAAATTAGGTAAAAATATATTTAATTATAATACAAATCATATAAAATTTTAAATCGTTTAAATAGTTTCCAAGAAAAAAAATTATTAATATGTACTGTTTTTCATTGCAGTTCACATCTTTTCATGGCTACTTAAATAGTATTAAATAAGCATAAAAGAAGTAAAATGAAATGAATTCTATCCCTATCAAATCTTCTCTTAAAAATCACTATATTTCAGTAAGTAAATTAACTATACTCCTTATTAAAATTCAACATAAATACATTAAATTTACATAAAAGTTGTCTACCTATTAAAGTTTCATATAATTAGAGTTAAAAGCTTCTGAAGAAATAGCATTACATTACTTCATCATTGAAAATGTATTTTGAAAAGAAGCTCTTTGTGGATTACATTTCATAAATCTTCGATATAATTACAAATCCTTTTAAATCACTACAATTATACTCATTTTCAAAACAACAAATCTGAAATATATTATTGAAAAATCGTGGGACAAAATTATGTAAGATACATATTAATTTGAGTCAAATTATAATTGATATTTTGGTTAATTTTATACAATAGCGCTTTCCATCTTTACACATGAAAATGGTAAAACTGTTCTTGATGGGTAACTTAATAAATGGAATGTTTTAATTAGCAGTATACGAATTTATACCATTTCAAAATATATTTGTATATTGTCCGGGGATAGTATCATATATACTTTTTTTTCCTTTTCTTTTCTTTTTCTCCTTCAAATTTCCATCCTCGTGCACCTGAATGAAATTGAAATATAATACTATACCCACTTACAGAAGGTCTCTTTTTGTTCTGAAGAAAAACATAAATAAACCATATGAACATTGATTTATTATTTTTATAAAAGCACTTTTTGGAGTTTATTTTCATATTTTTAGTTTTTTAAAAGACAGATTTAAATTGCCATCCCCTTAGTCCCATTAGAAACAGAAATAATTAAAAAAGTACACCCACGGATAGACGGTACTTTTCTAGTACACATCAGGGAGTTTGCTAGTGAATAAATAGAATGTCCAGGGAAGTTAAAACGTAGATTTCCGATTTCTTTTTAGTTAAATTTAAAAATTAATATTTTTAGGAATGTGATATAAGCGACATAAGTATGTGATATTTAAAAAAAAATACATAAGAGATTTTACTTACTTTAATTTAAACTATTATTATTATTATTATTATTATTATTATTATTATTATTATTATTATTATTATTATTATTATTTTGCTTTTTCGCCTCGTACAAGCATAAGAAAATCTTTTACCAAATTCTTTAATTAAAATAAAGATTTCTATTATGCTTATAATATTCAGGCATTTCTTGAACAAAACAATTATTAAAAATCCTTGCACTCAATTTGAGATGTGGCCCCACCAGTGGCCGAGAGGTTCGGACCTCTCAACTGGTAGACGGCAGGTGCTGGGTTCGAACCCAATCGCGGCTGTCGGCCTAGCCGTTCGGAGTTTTCCGTGGTTTTCTTCGAACCTTGCGTAAATACGGGTTAGGTTCCCTTAGAAAGACCCCCACGGAGGGCACTCCCCCTGGTCCTATATCCCATTAGCGTAGATAATCGGACGACAAACATCAAACAAACAAACAAACAAACAATTTGAGATGTGCATTTTTTTGTGCATTTTTTATGCTTTCAATAAAGAAATTTGAATACATTACTTCCTTAGATTGGTATAATTTATTTCTTCTGTAATCAAAATAATTAATTTTGAGTAAATGTCTTATATCAAATAAATATCCGAGAAGCACTAAATACTAAGATATATATAATATTTTATTAAATTAAAAGATTTTTTAGTACTATTTAGTACTTATTTTTTTGGAGCTATTTCATATTCTTTTAAAGACTAAATTGATTTTCAGATAAATACAAGGTTACCACTAAAAAAACGGTATTCAAAATGTTAGTTATACATTAAATGAAAATTTCGGACCAGTAGCTTTAATGAGGTCATCGGAATTAATTTACTACATAATGTATTTAGGAGAGATTTATCTTAATGGTCTTCCAATCACTGGGCTGTAAACTATCAGTAGTTTTCGTAAGTAATGTATCATAAAATATTGCATTAAATGAAACAATTTTACCAAAATTTATAACTCCATTCAGGTTGCCTGTTCCAAATACAGAAAGGGTAATTATTTTAAGGTTTAAGAATTAAATATATGCATTAATATTTATTGTTCGGTGTAAGAAAATAAAATTTCTTATAGCAATAGATAATATTTAATTTAATATTATAATTAAAACATTTTTAAATAGATAAAAATGATAAAAAATTGCATTTTATTGTTTTTTTAGCGTAGAGTGCATTTCAAAGTTTAAAGTATTAAATATCATTACTTTTATGTAACATGCCTTTATAGTTTCGAAAAACACTTGTGATAATTCAGATAAAAATCTTTAATAGTTGTATGTCTACTCTGTTTACTTTCTTGTATTTGCAATTTATGAATGCATTGTAATCGAAATTTTTTTTGACATCAACTTTTCTAATGGGTCAATCCATTTCATGAGGTCCAACACTGGTCGCTCGACCATTTTAAAAAAAATCTGAAATGTTTTGTACAACAATCCTGAAATGATGGTGACAAGTTTAAAATGACTGTTATTTTAATTTTATTATTTTTGTTTGTGCAAGGCGGCCATGTTTGCTTTACTGTGTACAGCAATGTTCTCAGATAGAAGGGTTTACAGAATTGTAAATATCTTACATTTTATTTTTTAAATTCAAGTGTGATTTAAAGCATTTTTTTTTTATCGTGATTGAAAAATTGAGGTTGCATTTAAATAACAAATTGTGTTTTTTCTGACTTATTTTTAAATTCAGTTTTGCTCTCAAACACATCCAATTGACAGGTTCTATTATTTAGGAACTGTATAATGTGCCGTATTGTTCAGTATTTTTGATAAAGGCTGAAAATATATTTTTTAAGTTGTCAAAGTGGGCACTTCGTATAAAATTTCCCGAAAATACCATGATTAAAGAATTGAGGATGTATTCAAATAATAAATTGGTTATTTTATGATTCATTTTTAAATTCAATTTTGCTCTCAAGCGCATTCATTTGACAGTTTTTAGTTATTTAGGAACAACATAATGTGCCGTATTATTTGATTTTTTAATAAAGTCAGAATATATTTCAAAGTATTTTGTCAAATAGGTCATTTGAGCCGAATTTCGCTTAAGATGATTCTGATAAAACCAATTACAGAAAGATGAATTTAATATTTTTTTCAAAAGCGGCTAAATAAAGTTTGAAGTGGGGTTTATCTCTAATTATATTTTTTTTTTTTTTTTTGTTGAAATGAGCACTTTTCGAAATCTACCTCCGCCTATAGGCCAAGCCGACAGGGATTTTTTTTTATTATGTAAACTTATTGAGGTTTATTTTAGTTACTAAAATTATTTTTAAAAAATTTACATACACCATACAAAATAAAGGCCTAAGGCAAGTGTTTTAAACTATTTTTTTTATAGAAGGCTTGCAAAGTTTTAATTTCAAAATTAATAAGTACTGTTTAATAATTACTTTTACTTAACGATGATAAAAAAAAATAAACTTAAATGACACTCTGTGACTGCAATAAAATATAGTTTGGCAGTATTGCTTTGACATATTGTCCTAGCCATATCTTAGCTTGTAAAAAAATATTCATTTTAAACATTTTTATACACAACGCTACCATAAAATATTATCAGAAACCAGAACTTTCGATTTTAATCTTTCAATTTTAATCTCTTTTAATTATCATGTTTCAAATAGTGCAAGATGCGCTGGGATGATTTTTCCTCTAGTCTATAATATTACTGACCTCTTATCTGTGACCCTGTGAATGAATGTTAAATGCTTTGCACAACATTTTTGACAGATATCCTGTTTTAATACATCTCAGAAATGGATACCAATTTCATCATTTTTGCAACAGAGTAACATCATTAAAATACGTTGCAAATGCTTTTTCTTCGAAGACCGAATACAATGAAACACTTTTGAGTTCCTTGTACTCATACTATAAGTATTGCACTTAACATATTCAATAGTAACCATATTCATGTGCACCTTAAGAATGTATGTAAATTTCATTACATTTAAAATTACGTAACACTGTTAAAATACACCGGAAATGATTTTTCTCTTAAACCATAATGTAAAGTCTCCAGTCGAGTGCTTCTGTGATTCAGCTATGATTGCTACATGTTTCATTTTCAATACCAAACATTCTATGACAAATCTCAGTAACATCTATAAACTTCGTGTGAATACGACTAAATTTACTCGAGTTAGATCAGGGACAGATAGACGGCAGGCCACATGCAATCGCCATCCGGCATACAGACAGGTCGAAGTCAAACACTTTTCAATCATGTTAGAAAGTATTAAAAAGTAGGGTGTAGTAAAATCTTGAAAATCGACGAATTTATTTTCGTAAGACGAAAAAAACAATGTTAGGAAAATTCCACTACAAAGCCGTGTTTTATGTGGCATTTTTGTAAAATTTGTATATGTATGCCTTGCATACAATAAAACTTTGTAAACATTTTTTATAAAAAAATATGAAAGTGACAACATATTTTTACTCTTTGAAAACTAAAAAAAAGCGAATTAAAATCCGGTTGAAAATCACCATTTACAAACATTTCTCCAATACACTTCGAGCTCCCGATCCTTAATTGGAATATTCGCATAGGGAAATGATATTATTTTTGCGTAATCATATAAAGTCTTTAGGTTTTAAGCCCAAAAATGCATTTTTTAAAGTAATTTTTGTTCATGTTTTCTGAACTGAATAGTTTTAAGAATTAACACTCGTCAAAAAAAAAATTTTGATTAATTGAGCGTTTTTATTTTTTTATTTTTTTTATATTTTTTATTTTTTAAGAATGATTACATTTTATGAATGATGACTATTTATCATTAATCATTTCGTCATTTACGACATAAGTAAATTACTGGCAGTCTCTATTCATTTTTCTTTTAACCTTTCTTTTTTAATTTATTTCATTTTAAAATTAAAAATTAAATATGTATGTTAATCGTGTGCAGACGGTAAACATAATACATATACAGGGTGTCCGAAAAGTCTGGAAACGGCCGAATAACTCGAGAAATACATATGAGATTGAAAAACGTAAATATACATGTTAAATATTTTTAAATAAGCTACTCTGTGATACCAAATTTGACCTTCGAAACCGACACCCTGGGGGTCAGAGGGGGTCCAACTTTGAAATCTTAAATTATAACCCCCATTTTTTATTGCAGATTCGGATTCTACGGACAAAAATACGTAACTTTTGTATTTGATGTTTATTTCAAATCTTCGTTTATCACGGTGCAATCGAGCATATTAAATCGATACATATTCCCGCTTTTCCAACGGGATTTTCCCTAATCGAAACTGATTGGGCAGAATTTTTGACGTCAAATTCCTCGTCTTTTGTAGGAATAGCGTTTCCTGAAAATCACCCGTGGCGATTATTTCAATAGTGCTACACTGTTAAAAATTTGACCCATTTGCTGCAGCGTCACTCCACAGCTATTATAGAATATCTCTTTTGTGACCAATGAGAATGCTCCATAACACAGAAAAGTAATCGTTTTCTATAAAAGCGGTGGAGCGACGACGCAGCAAAAGGGTCAATTTTTTTGCAGTGTACTTTACTGTGCTATGGAACATTCTCATTGGTCATGAAAGAGATATTCTATAGAAGCTGTGGAGTGACGCTACAGCAAATGGATCAAATTTTTAACTGTGTAGCACTACCGAAATAATCGGCACGGATGATTTTCAAAAAACGCTATTATTGCAAAAGACGAGGAATTTGATGTCATAAATTCTCCCCAATTAGTTTCGATTAGGGAAAATCTCGTTGGAAAAGCCGAAATATGTATCGATTTAATATGCTCAATTACACCGTGATAAACGAGGATTCGAAATAAACATCAAATACAAAAGTTACGTATTTTTGTCCGTAGAATCCGAATCTGCAATAAAAAATGGGGGTTATAATTTAAGATTTCAAAGTTGGACCCCCTCTGACCCCCAGGGGGTCGGTTACGAAGGTCAAATTCGGTATCACTGAGTAGCTTATTTAAAAATATTTAACACGTATATTTACGTTTTTCAATCTCATATGTATTTCTCGAGTTATTCGACCGTTTCCAGACTTTTCGGACACCCTGTATATTAAAATAATTACATTTGATACCATAACTTAATCTCATTTTTTTACAAAATATCTTATCCACTTTATTTTCCATACATGATGTCACAATCGTCTCCTTGCTGAATTTACTCAAAATTCGACGTATTATTAAAAATTAATGCTTGAAAACTTATGTTTTGTTACCAATATGACGTCACAATGACATTTTCTAAATTCTTGATTTATTTATTTCATTTTGTTTTATCACGCGAAAATCTTTCAACTGAAATTTAATTACGGAAGAAAAATTATTTTTCCGGTTTTTATTGTGTGACAACGAAGTAATAAAAACGATTAATACCGATTAAATAATATGAGAAAATTGTCAATTGATTCTGTATGAAAAATAATGAAATTTTGAATTATTAAGAAAATATTTGAATAAAATAATTGAAAATTAGCCTATATTCTTTTTCGGGATATAACCTATCTATATGCAAAGATACAAAGACATTAATTAACATTAATTAACCCGTTTTGATATTGACTTTATTCAAACTTTCGGACACACATTCACATTTAAAATATTATAAGGATTAGGAACAGTTATCGTTGCTAGGCAGCAAATAAAAGAAAAAGAAATAATTAAATGTTTACATTTTAAATAAAAAAATTTTAAAACAAAATATTCCATATTATTGGAAAACATGCATAAAAAATCATCAAAATTTACAGAAATAACAAAAAAAAAAAAAAAAAAAAAAAAAAAATATCTGGCAAATGCCGAGACAAAATTTCAAAATAATAAGAATAATTTAAGATCCATATTGGGGAAATTTCAGTATTCATAATTTACTATAACTATTAATCAAAAGAGCCATTTTCATTCAACTAATGAAAAATTGAAAATTTTCTGAATTGCCATAGGAAAGCATTATGGTGCAAAATAAAATGTTCTGTATTTTCGGAACGAAGGAACCAAACATAACAGAAAACAATACAGCTAAATATGGTTACTTCATGAACGCACTTACTTAATTTCAAGGAAATCGGATTATGTTTACGGAAATTATCGCGATACAGACAGACGAACAGATAGATGGACAGACGGAAAACAAAAAAATTCGTGTCTCCAAAGTAAGCCTTCACTGATGTTTCGACAATTACGACTCCTATGTAAATCATGGATTTTCGATGGATGAAGTAAACAAAATTATCTTTCCTTTTTTTTCACTCATTTTACTTATTTTAAGTCTTTTTTATCAATAAATTATGTTCAGTTAAAAAAAAAAGAAAATATCCGTAAACGTTATTTTTACTAACCGAGCAACAAAAGGAAGTAATTAATAACGTAGTAAAAGAAATATGGATTACACTGTAAACAAAAAACTGTAATTCAACAGATGTGAATTCACAGAAATTTGTATACTTACTAAAATTTTATATGTACATTTTGCGGAAAAATATGTGAATTTACTAATTTTTAGTTTTTTTAAAGCTACAGATATAAGTAGAATTACAAAAAAGAAAAAAAGAAAGAAAAACCTACTAAAATTACGATTATCGTACTAAAATTTTATCTGTAACCCGGGTTGCATTTGCATAAAAAAGTTCTAGGCACCCCAGTTTCCTAAAAAATTCTTTATAACCTTGTATATTTTTTATTTAAGTACAAACATGCATCTGCTACACGAGTTTTTGTTGTTGCCGTTGTATAAAATGCTCTAGGTGTTCGTTTCCTAGAAAAAATATAGCAACTTTACAGGGTTTTTTTTTTTTTTTTTTTTTTTTTTACAGGGTAGTGAAAAAGTCTACGAAAACATAATATCGTCATAAAATTTATTATCGTGCAAAATCTACTTTTAAGCTAAGTATCATTACGCACTTTTATGTTTAAAATCAGAGCAATTATTCAATCAAAACGAATATATAAGTAGTTAACTTTTCTGATTACTTAAAACATTCCTAAGCACATACGCTAGTCTACTTAATTTAATTTTAATTACAGTCATTAAAGAGAAATCTTTTTTTGCAAAAAGTGAATTATACAGTATGATAAATAACTTACAAGGTATTAGTTTAACTTCAGTTGTAACTCAGAATTTTTTAAATACTACTCATTTTTTTTTATTTTCATGGTCATTCTGGATTTAATGATAAAAAGTACATTGAAGCTTCTTTGTTGTTTTTCATCTACTAATGAGTTTCTCAAAATATCAGCTGCTAAATATAAATTTAGTAAATATCTCTCTTTAGGTACGTCATTTTTGACTGATGTAACAAGGAACATGTTATAGAGATGAAAGAGTTTTTTTAAAAATTATTTGGTTATAATTTTCGTTTACATTAAATGTTCAAATAACAAATGTAAAAAATATATAACTTTAAACATTAATACAATTATTACATAAGAATAAAAAACTTAGGGCATAATATGTAGCATGCAATATTTAAATTTTGTGTTACATACAATAGTGATGCTGTGATATATTTTTCTACTATTTTAATTCATTTTATTTAAATTTTGTTTATCTTGCCTTTAATTATTATATTTTTTCTATATTTCAGATTGAAGTCTAAGAATAAAGAAAACCATAGAAAAAAAATGAAATTTTGCGTTTGTTTTGAAACTTGTCTAATTGTCTATTGTTAGGGAAATCGGAATGGCTAAATGCATAAGACACTTTTGTAGGAGAGTTAAAAAATGCTACACACATTCTATCTACAGGATTGGCTTAGTTGAATGAATATGGTGTTACATGGTTTATAGACATGGACATTATATAACTTGTTTATTTTAATGATGAATTTGAAACTTTGTGTTAAATATAAATGACACTTGAAAAGAGTCAAAGAACTATGGTTCGTCGCAAGAGAAAGAGAATTTTTAAAGTGGTTTTTATGGTGTGTCTGGCTGTTTTCTGTTTGGGAATAGTTTTTAGAGCAGCTATATCCTACTTAGAGCTTCGAGCAGCAATCATATTTGATGAAGAAAAATACAAAGCTACTCCATTTTTTAGTCCATCAAGTTCTTCATTATTCCGAGAGGATAAGGTAAGATAACATTTCGAAATTCAATTTTTTCTATTTATTTTTAAATTTTCTCTGTCGTTTTGCAATCATTATAAAATTGATTTTTTTTTGTACGAAGTTAATATGTGTAAATATCATCCATAAAATTTAAGCGAGCACACGAACCACCGAAAGATATTTGAAGTTAATGTTAAATCAATGCCAGCTTTTTTTCTAATAATTTCTTTTCATTTGTCGTTTTCTCTTCTATGTTTTAAAATATTTTTCTTTTTTCTTTGGACAACCGACATCTTTTTAAAACCGGATAAGTTTTTCTGAAAAAAAAAAAAATTGTTGGTTTATTCTTTTTTTATTTATTTTTTTTTTTTGGGGGGGGGGGGACAAAAGAGGCTTTAATTGATAAAAGCTGACACGGACATTAGTTCTTAAAGTTCAAAAGTGGGTGTGAAAATCAAAAAATTCTGGAAAACAGGAATTACGGCATTGTACATTGATTTAAAAGGAAAAAAGACTATTTTATGTAAAGATTGACTATAAATAATACTAAAGATTATAGCATTGACTACATTTTACAATGAAGTTTCTAACAATAAATACGACAAGTCATTATTATTAAATTATAAATAATTATGTACACTAGTAAGTTCATTTACTTTAAAAAAAATAATACTATTTCCGCTTTCTTTTACTAGAGGATCCGTACTTTACACCTACATCTACAAAGTAGAAAATCAACGTATGAGATTAGTGGATGTTTTTATTGCTACGAATATTATGAAATAAAAATTATTTTAATAGTAAATATTTGATACCTTGCGGCATGACTATTTCCCCTTCCATTAGACCCATTGGTTATTGGGTATTTTGTGATAGCAAATTAACATTTTAATCACAGATATGCTCATTTTTATTTATTTTTTAGTTATGAAGGAAACTAGAACATAAAGGTACAAGGTAAACAACAGGGCTGAACAAAAGTATTCAATTATGTTTCCATCTATTAGTATAAATTGATGAAAGAAGAATTTCAACCTGCTAGGCATTTTCTAGAGAAATTAAATTTCCCATTATATAGTATATATATATATCAACCGACAGATCAAATACAGGGCTGTTCAAAAGTATTAGAATACATATTTGGCTATAAACAGTAACCTTATTTCCTTAAATAAAGAAGTTTTCATGAAGTATTAGAAAATGCTTCTTAATCTATCCTTAAAGCATGATTTTCTTTCTTGTTAATTATTTTTTAGTTATGAAGGAAACAAAGACCATCAGATTTCTAAAATATAGTCAGTAATATTATATTTAATATTATTATGTAGGCAAAATCTGCGTAGAATGGTTGTTTTTTACGTTTCATCGGCGTACAGTGCCGTAATTACCGTTTTACAGAATATTTTACTTTCCACACCCATTTTTGTCATGGCTAAACCATTAATCAGAGAAAAAAAAAATAACTACATAAAATGGAAGAAATTTTGTCCTCTTTAATTTATATATTGAAGACTTTAATGTAAAATGCATCATTTTGAAGTTATTTAGAAAAAACATAAAAAGTCACCTTTTTTTGCTTGAAAAATAGAAAAAAAACATGTTTCCGGGGATAAATTTTGTTGGATAATTGCAGATTCGTGTCCAGCGACCCAAAACATAGAGGCACCAAATATCAAAAGTACACCAAAACTTGCATTTATTTTCAACCAAATGCCTGGACTATTTCTCATTGATTGTTTATGAGTTGAGTTTCCTAGCTGCTAACATCTAGAAATGGCCTCTGCTGCGCCCAGTGATCATTCGTGTGATCTTTATTTTTTCTGCAGTATTAGCGGTAGAAAGAATGTTTTTTGAGGGAATGTAATGTGATCTGCCTCAGTATTTTAGTTAACAATGTATATTACTCAATGAAAGAAAATATATATATATATAACTACTTCCAGATATCACTGGATTATTTACATTTCAAAAAATGTTTCGATGTTTTATTTATGTTGTAAGTAGATAGGAAGATATCAATACAGTGATATTTATTTTTAATTTTTAATTTTTGAATTAAGCATTGGTACTGGTACCATAGAAAAATATTGAGAAACGACACATCTGCTGCATTTGCCATCTATTGAAACTTATTTAATTATAAATATATTAGCATGACATGTGGCGTATTTTGCTTATTTTATGCATATGAAAATCAACAATGTCTAAACTTTAGAAAATTTTATAGTTATTTTTCTGGTACTTTCAGTTTTGTACGAGAAAATAACTTCATTAAAATTTCATTACTGAATAATGCATGAAATAGGTAGAATAGGTAACGTAAATTTTTTTAATGAAAATACTATGGAATCAATGCAAATAGATATCGAACAATGATTCATTAATTTTTTGTATATATATATATATATATATATATATATATATATTTATTTCTGGGATACTCTGTGAGGAAATATGCATAAAACAATTGACTCATTGTTTCCTATAACTGTGTGAACTTAAATTGCTGCTATTTACCAATAATGCTTTCTTTCGAAATAAGAATTTTTTAAACTCCCACGCATTTAAGGTAGTTATCGAAATATATAATCAATATCAACCTTAACTCATTGATATATTGCGATATTAAATTTTAGATATGGTCCAGCTCCAGTCAGTAGCTTTAACAGTAACATGCGAGTGTCTTAGCTCGACTGGTGTTGTTCTTAGGAGCCTATACTAGTCATGCGAAGACAAATGGACAATATCACTATATGGTCCAAGAGATTTTGTAATTTTTCTTGAATAATTTTGAGAAAATGTATATCACTCAAGTTAATGAAAACCGGTATTATTTTACAGCAATAAATATGGTTTACAATAACTGCCTTAACTTTCTCACCATCGCGAACTGATTATTCGTTCACTAATCTGTAGGTTTCCATTTCAAAAATTCAGGAGAAACCAACATTACAATTTTTTCCATTTTGCTCGAAAGTCAAATAGTTAAGATTTTAAAATAAGCGTTTGAAAATTTCTTTATTACTGCTCTATTTTTGCGTTTAAATTTGTGTATTTCAAATCTGACTTAAAAATTTAAATTGTTATTTGTATAGATAAGAATAGTAACCACGTTAGATTTACTAAAAATTGATTATTCTCAAATTAAAACTTGAACAAAAGTTAAAATTGATCATATCATAATTTTTGTCAATCGTATTAATATTATCATCTAAATCCAATGCAGATGTCGGCTTCATAAAACTACATGTCTTAACGCTGACAAATATAAATTTATTGAAATTCTGCTACAACACTGTAAAAAATTTGCGCAATGTTCTTGACATTTACTGTGTAACATTCCTGGATTTTCTCGGATTATTTTTACTCATACAAGAATACCGAGAAATCGTGTGTAATACCTTCCACAATCTTGTGTAACTTTTCGGAATAGTTGAGAAAGTGGAAATTACTGATAAACTGTGAAACGTTCCGAATATTTTCTGTGTATCATTTCTTAGTTTTAGTACGTATACTTTTTGAGCTTTTGTGTAATTTTATTTCTATTCATTCGGATTTATTCTAAAATATATTCTTCGGATTTATTCTAAAATAGAAATTATTGGTAGTCTGTGCAATGTTATATATGTTTTGTGTGTAATATTCCTTATTTTGTGGTTAATATATTAATTACAAAAAAAAAAATCGGTATTTTTCGTGTATGTCATTTTATTATCCCAGTTGTGAAAAAAATACGGGATCTTGCGCTATAAAAAAAAATAACACGAAGGTGCGTATACCCTTCTAATTGTGCATCTCAAAGCTCTTGTTCAAATTTCTGCCCTGCTGCGTGTAGGTCATTTTGTTGCCTCAGTTGAAGAAAAAGACTATGGGATCTAGAGCAACGAACTTTGGAATGAAAGCGCGTATGCCCATCTTATTGTGCATTTTGAAACCTATTTTTCGAAATTTGACCAATGATCGTTTTACGAAATTATTTTATCAGTGATTGTTTGACGAAATTCTCGATCTTATTACCGCAACTTTTTCTCCAAATACCTACTATTTCCGATTAGTAATATTCGCCTTATTTAATCAGCATGCCAGTTTAGAAGATTTTTTTACAATGTCTACCACTATTTCCGAATAGTAATCTTTCTGTCATTAAATAATACGATTACTATTCGGAAATAGTTTGATGTTCATATTAAAAACCTAATATCCAGGTACATGTATTCGCCTCGTAAGCGAGATCTTTTGTCCAAGGAATGAAAACTTTATCTGATATTGAATGGAAAATTTTTACATTTGTTGTAAGAGTGATGTTCTGGTAATGTTGTAACTGGAGTAAATTCAGGTATTAATCGGTATCACGTCTTAAGCGGGTTCGACTGTTTCCTAAAACAATAAATACAGCATAAAAATTATTATAAACAAAGTCAACGCTTGAAGGGGAAATGGGAGAAGCTCTGACCAACTATTTTATTTTTCAGAATATTGAGTCTATAACATGAAATTAAAGACATATCAGTAGAGAAATGTTTAAATTCTGTCCCCCCTCCTCCCTCCCTTCTTTAGTATCTGCAAGCTACATATGTCTATAGAGGATGAAAAGGTACAATTTTAAGTTACTTACTAGAAAATATTACTAACTTTGTGGCAAGGTTATTTTGCCTAAATGTGATACATAAGTACGGTAATGTTTTTTTACTTTAAATCTTAATACAGGAATCTGAAATGCTACATAATAAGGCACTCGATTTTTAACGAAACTGTAAGCATTTTTCTGCATTGATAACATTTTCTTACAGATTTTCGATCAAATAGCCATCGTTGATTTAATAGCGCCTCCATGTTTCGTAAATTTAGCGTATTTCCCACAATTGCCTCTCGAATTTTTAACTTTGAAGATCAAATAATCTCACTAACGTAAAGAAACTACGTCTGTTTCATTTAACTGACCCATAAACTGTTAAAAAAAGCGCCCAGTTTGTGAATTAGAATTTAAACAACTACCAGGTAAGTTTGTATTGTATTCTCTATATAGTGTATAAAAATAATTAAAGCAAATTTCATGTTTAATTAAGCTGTCGTAAGTCGTATAATTCTCCATTTAAAAATGTTATTTAACTTAGCACTTAAATATGTATTTAAGCAATTTAACTTATATGTATAATCAGACTTAGATAAAATAAAAAATTCTATGCATATTATCATAAGATAAAAACTTTCTGTAAATTAAATGAAGGATTAAGTGAAAACTAAACAAAATTTTATAGTATCAATTTACAATCTTAATTTAAAAAAAAGAATGTTACATAAATTAAGAATTGCTGGATTTTTACCAGGTTTTTAAGGAAGTCAATATTTCAATTATTATGCTGAATTTTTTAACATTTGTCAGGCATACTTTTTGAATGTTATTTTCTTTTTAAAAATTCTGAATAATTGAAATACTTCACGTGTATATGTCTTTATTATACACATCTTTGCATAATTATTTACAGCAATCTTTAATTTGTATGTTGGTGCAAAATATAGATAAAAATTAACATTGGCCACTGGCCAGTTACTCAGATTTTTAATTATTGACCATTAACAAAGTTACAAACACTTCATATAAAATCATATGAAGTGTTCGTACAGTTTTAACCATCAACATTGTAGCTTATTAATATTTTTTAATTTCCCTTCGGTAGGATTACACTCACTTGAAAACTGAAATTGTATCTAACAGAAAAATATGTAAGTAAGAAATTACCGTAGTCAAATTAACAATATTTAAAATGAGCTCGGAAATCCGCATTAACGTGGGTGTGTATTGTGGGGGAGAGGACGAATTGACAAACCCCAAATTATATTCTATCTACGTAAACAGGCATTCAAAAGTCTTAGAAAATAATATTAAAATTAAAATATATTAAATAAAAGCTGAATTAGAAAAACTGCTCTGAATCCGCGTTAAAAGGCGGCGTAACATCGAGGATTTCTCAAACTTAATTTCTAAATTTGAATATATTATGTACTCAAGCTTAAAATACGCATTATGACCATATTGAAAAACAAGAGCTCGGAAATCCGCATTAGCAAGCCTTCCAAAGCCCAATTAAAATCCACGCAAACGGAGGTTTCTAAATCTTGCTTCCAAAATAATTTTCAAAATTAAAATTTATCAGATTAATATAAAGCTGCATGAAGAATTGGAACAGTACTCGAAACTACATTAACAGGGGTAAGTAACACCGACGATTTCTCTGATTTGGTTTAAAATAACACAATTTTAATGTTATATAATTCAACAAACTTAAATACACATTAACTAGTATAATAGAAACAAGAATTCTGGAAATACGCTTCCAAAAAGATTTCCAAAAGTAAACTAGCTAACCGAATTATTTATTACCAAAAGAATTGAGAAGAAATGTGAAAAATAATTTTAAAGGTTTAAATATCATTTTCAATTTAAATCTTATTACATCTATTATTATTATTTGCTGAACTAGTTCAGTGTTATTCAGTATACCTTAAATCTGAAAATTTTTTAACATATTTATTTTGACAGGGTTAGCAAATGCATTTTGAAATTTTCACAATACTACTTTTATAAAACATCGGGACAAATTTCATTAGTGTTTGAAGTGAAGGGGGAGTATGGGGAAGTTTAAAGTTTGTTGCAATTATTATGATAGTTATGATATGGGTTCCTCTTCGTCGGGGTCTTTCTAAAGGAACCTAACTCGTATTTACAAAAGATTCGAAGAAAACCACGAAAAGTCTGAAAGATTAGCGATTGGCGATTGGGTTCGAACACAGCACCTGCCGCCTACCAGTTGAGAGATCAGAACATCTCAGCCACTGATAGGACTAAAGTGAGGGGGAGTATGGGGGAAGTTTAAAGTTTGCTGCAATTAATATAATAGTTAAAAAATATAATTAAGTATCCGTGAGATATATCCGTAAGTATCCGTAATAATCCATCTTTTTGTTAAATATGAACCCAAAATTTGAAGCTATTCAGATAATTTTATGCAAGGAAATTGCAATTTAAAATAAACAAAATGAAAGTGGTGGATTCTACCCCCCTCCCCCAAATATTTAACCCTTGCATTAACACGTTAAGTGGCATGTCATTCACCGGTGACAAACATTGAAATTTCCGTTTTAGCCGCGTCAGTTGCCCGTGGGCGACAGCGTAAAATTATTATATAAAACTAAATATTATATCGCTTTAAGAAATTGCTGAATTTTTTAATTTTCCTTTTATTTTATTAAAGGATATCATTAATTAAACGGGAAGTTCAGTGTCAGTCATCCATGACTGACGTGGAATTCAACGTGTTAAAGGTGTAAATATCCTTCTAATAAAATGAGACCAAAATTTGAAACTAATTCGTTCCCGACAAGGAAAATCTAGGTAAAGCTAAATTAGTTGGAGAGGGAGGGTTTCTTTTACACTGGACCTATATTTGACCTAACATTGTTGATTTGATTTCTATCGTCTAATTTTCAAATAAATTGATAACCAAACTTCAAGGAAAATGGATAATTGTAAAAAAAAAAAATGTTTAAGCCTATTTAAGAAGGGAGGGAGCGTTTACCAGTCACTTTATATTTGATCTATAACCCAGCAAAACCCGAAATAATCAGCTTCACGAAATAAGTAAAATTTATTTAGTAAACTTAAGCGAGTTTGCTTAGGAACATGAGTCTTGTATAATTCAGGTTCATCCAAATTTTGGGTTTAGCAGTATTTTAGCAGATTTTGTAATTTGATACCCTTTAATTAGCACAGCAGTGAGATTCCTGGATTAAGTATATTAAAAGTAACATTGACTTGCAATTTGTTCCAAATTCAATTTTGTCATAAATGAAATTAATCATATTGTATAATAAGTCGGAGAAAGACATTTTAAGGAATTTCAGGATTAAGCATTAAAGTTAGACAATTCAGATTTTTTTTTCCAAGATAAACTACGACCCCTGTTTTAAATATTTCATACTGTATAACAGCATGCGTAATTAGCTGGGATAAAAAAATCCTTTGACAATTAACTATCCCCTCCTACCAGCCGTGAAACAACCTTTAAACCAAAAAGAGTTATCTACTTTCTTTTCTAGTGTTTGAAAAAATCGTTAATTTGGACTCCGAAAATTATAAACTGATTTTTCTCCTTTCATCCCTGGTATTAATATATCTTACAACTATCATGGTTTTGCGAGTAGTACCCATCAAGTTTGCAGACTCAGGACGGTAAAATTAATCTCCACGTTTTTTAGTGTTACTCGACGGTGGAAATTGCTAATTTTATGCTATAGTGCACTGAGCTAACCAAAAAATATATGTAAATGAAGAAGCGTAAATGAACTTATATTGTATATCAATATCGAGGACAGTGGCAAAACTGAGATCCGCAAAACTCTGCGACGTAGGGGGGAGGGGCATTGAAGTAATTGTGAAAAATAAACATCTTAAATGGTCATAAACGGTTGATCATTTTAGGAATTTAAGAACGAGTCATTTGTATTGAATAACGAATGTATATTTTGCGTACTCCAAACCTGATCTGCGCGTAAAAAAATCATACCCAGAAGACGGGTCACGAAACGGAAAACCCGTTTTGTTAGAAGAGATAGATATAGATTCTAGGGCGCCTTGTGGAAAATTTTGCACAGGACTCAAAACTATAGTTACACTACTGATTGGAGATTTCACAAAATCAATATATAATTGAGAATAAAATGTTTCAACGATGTATAAGATATTACATTCAATTTTGACCATGCGCAACACTACAACAGTGCACTTGCAAAAACCCCTTTTTTAAAAGATATATATTGAATATTTTAAAACTTTTTTTTCTTTTTTGGAAAACATTCTTGGAATATACAAAAGTAGTTGTAGTACTTTTTGTATTGTTATTAAAGCCTTTTGTAGGACACATTGAAGTATTCTATATTATCCAGATAATGCATAATACA
This sequence comes from Maratus speculifer, assembly GCA_964019185.1. Lineage (NCBI taxonomy): Eukaryota > Metazoa > Arthropoda > Arachnida > Araneae > Salticidae > Maratus > Maratus speculifer. The sequence goes on along the minus strand of OZ025293.1, from coordinate 194,116,207 downwards.
AAGTGTTTTTTCAAATGAGATAAACTTCTCCAATAAACATTTTGATTTTTTCAAAACTGAATAAACAATGTTGCATCCAATAATTTATGCATAAAAAATAAAAAATAAAATATGCTTTTTGTTTCTTTGTAGCCACCTTGGATAATAATCAAATCTGAATGTAATGATAATTCATTAACAGAAACAAATGGCGACTTTGGAACAGCAGAATTAAATTCAAGTATTGAAAATACCTCTTTCAATATTAGCAGTCACTTGTATATTAATGCACCCATGGCGCGAGGATTTTCAGATTCCTTCACATCATTATTCTTCTTCTCTAACTAAAGCTATAAATGAAGATTGCTTGCAATGGACAGAAAAAAGTGAGTTACTGAACCATTTAGCTTTGAGAATCTGCAGATACACAGACAATCCCTCTACAGCTGAACGAAAGCAAGTAGAAGATATAATTTTAATTGAAGGTGTGGAATTTGTACAGAGTGTAGTTTCGACAATCTCTTTATATTATTGCTATAACATAAAATATTCTCTCAAATGCACTGGTACTTACACCTTCACTGAACTAAAGTTGTTGGTTACTTAATGTGAAAAATTAAGCAAACTGTGATAAAATTCTAGATTGCAATTTTATACCATAATATCAATAAAGTTTTGTGCATATTATGAAAGTTCTCTGAATTTTTATTTTTGATTATATTATTTTTAATTGCATAATGTTCTCAATATCATAAGTCGAAGGGATTCTAAAAAAGCATTATGTGATGGCTATTTGTTCATATAAGTCATTTGCAGGAATTTGTAATATCAAAGAGAGAAATATATTTTATTTGAAGTATCAAGAATACGCTGTATTAAGATTTTCAATTTTTTTAAAAGGTTATCTTTTTCGGCAGCTAAATATTCTTTTTTTCCCTTGGCATAATGAAATTGAATTTTGTGCTTTAACCAAGTCAATAAATCTCTTTAAATATGCTAATGCTTAAATTACAATTAAAAAGATTTTTTTTTAATATAACTTCTAAATCTCTTTCAAAAATTTGCGCATATTTTAACATGCCTTGAAAATTTGTGCAATTAAACCTTAATAGTTTGGATAATCTTTTAAAATAATTATGTACTGTATAGCACATGTATCAAAAACCGTCTTTTCATTGATTACTGTGATATTATATTAATTATTTAAGGAATAGATTTATCAAAGGTAATTGATCCAATTTAAGTGAAGATAGTGGTGTAAGGGGGGGGAGGGAAGCTTCGAATAACCACATACTTCCCCAAAAAGAGCAGATATTCAGATACTGTAAAACATTTTAAGAATGCTTTGATAGATTAATTATACCATTTTATGCCATATGACTAATCTGTTGTATTAGCCAAATGACAAGTTGATAATATGTTTAAATTTTTAAATAATATGGCAAAATTATCTAAAGGTTATTTTAAAAATACACAATTGCTTTGTACGAGATTTTGCCAAAAAAATATGTACACTTTGTGTTACATTATCTCTTAATTTACACCTTCAAATTGGTATATTGAGCTTGACATATATGTGGAAAAACTTAAGCATGTCTTTTTGTAGATCACAGTACAAGATCACTAATTTAGATATTTCTTTTGTTTCTGAAGTGTATATTTATCATAATTTATCCTTGCACTAACTAATACCCTTGCACTAATCAGCACACTTACATATTCTAACCAATTTATTTTTGTAAAAGTAATTTTAATATATATCCATGATTTAAAAATAGATTTTACTCGTAGATATCCTGTGTTTTTTTTAGATTTGTGTTGTCAACTGAAAAATGAAAACAACTAATTAGAAGTATTTTCAATACAATGTTTAACTTTTAGCGTGCAATCATTGTTTATATTTTCAACAAAGATTACTAACTCATTAATCTGTATCATGTTCAAGAACCATACTTAACTGTAACTCTAAGGCATCTAAAAACTCTTTGAATATCATGCTGAAAATTAGAAGTAACTTATTGAAAAAGAGCTTTAACATACTAGATTTCTGGACCTTTCATATTTGCATAATTTTCCAAACAAATTTTTGATAAAGTTCCTGTGAAAATATGTGGCATAATTGCTGTCACTGGATATCCCAGGAACATTTACCGTATTCCGTGAAATGTTTCAGATCTTTTCACAATGAAGAAACTTAACTGAGATTTTATGCGTAAAGTTCCAGGCTATAAGTTTCTGAGTTTTTCAAAATGAAGGATCATAAATGGATTTTCATGAGTAATGTTCCAGATGACAGGTTTCGGAACAGCGGAACCTAACTGAGATCTTATGAGTAACATACCATATTAAAGATTTCGGAAATTTTCAGAAAGGTGGAACCTAACTGAGATTTTATGAGTAGCATTCCAGATTATAGTTTTCAGAGCTTTTCAGAAAGGAGGAATTTAACTGAGGTTTCACGAGTAATGTTTCAGATTGTAGGTTTCAGCGGTGGAACCTAACAGAAAATTAATGAGTAACGTTACACATAAAAGGTTTCTAGACTTTTCAGAATGGTGAAACATAACTGATATTTCATGAGTAACATACCAGATTATAGATTTCTGGACTTTCCTGGCATATATAAGTTTCCTGGCATTTTTTGGATTAAATTCCTGGGAAAACCTGTGGCAGAATAGCTGCCACATGTTTTCTTAGGCACCTTACGCAAAATTTTTTACAGTGAAGATGTCACGCTGTGTGCTTGTCTCTTTTACTGTAATATGTTTTAAAGAAAATACATCGTACACATTTTAAATAAAAAGCGTTGTACATTGCCTAGAGAAACATTCCTTCGTGCCGAATTGATATCTTTCAGTGTTTCAGAAAAGTATTTACGGTATCCTAACTAAAGTCAAATAAATGTATATATTTAATTGAATTATTGAAGAAAAATAAATTCGTTGTATGGGTAGTTTATAATTTTTTATATACTATTCTTTTTGTTTGTGTGTAGACACCACAGAGGAAAACATGGTTCAAACCTCAAATAACTGTTATTCCTCATGGTCCTGGAGAGAAAGGAAAAGCATTCTACTTGCCTCCTGGTCTAGAACAAGCTAAAGAAGAACTTTATAGAGTCAATGGTTTCAACGCCTTAGTCAGTGACTTTATTTCATTAAACAGAACGTTGCCCGATATTCGACACACTGGGTAAGAAAATCAATGGCCCATATTTGTTGAAAATTTACTCTCCTTCCATAGTTTTGATATTTTCTTTACATTGGTAGAAAACTTAAACAAGATAAAAATGAAAACACATTAAAAAATATATTTAAAATATTTATTTTGATAGATCGAAACTGTTTATAAGCTGGGAAAAAAATTATATGTTATATAAAGAAAATGCATTTTTATACTATTACAATGTCTGAACATAAGCAGAGTTTATTATACAGGAAATGTACTGTTTTATTGAAATTTGGTAAAAAAAAAAATATATATAATAAATTCCCCGGCCACTGCATTCTTAAGAAAGATCATGTTTTAAGATGCAAATCTCTGCTTTCTTGAAACTTTGACTGCGAGTTTGTATATAGCATAGGTCCCGCTCACATTTAGAACCTTTAATTTTTCTATACCAAACACGTTTATGTATATATATATATATATATATATATATATATATTATGTCGAACAGGAATTGAATAAACGTATAGTGAAACTTGCCAAAATGTATTTTGGCTGCAACATGTACTGACTCCTGAACTATATGGAGTTTAAATTATAGCAAAATGAATGAAAATTTCTTACTTCAAAATTTTCAGTACTTTAATGTCACAAAATGAAGTAAGTTATGCCTCTATCCTTTTCCTGTATTTACAGTGAACCCCCAAAAAAAAAATTGTTGAATTGCAAGAAGATTCGGTTTCCTAGATCACGATACATAATTTTTTTAAGTTGGTTTATAAAAATCAAACATAGTGCAGAATGTGAAATATTTTCAAAGATAGTAAAGGTTTTATATAATTTTAATAAAGAGTTAAATTAAATTAAAAAATAATTAAAAAAATGTGTTTTCAATATCAAACTAAAACTTGGACTCTCATTCTACATGCATTACATATTATGTAAATTTTGAGTATTTTGGGCACAAATCCAAGTGAAAGCTATGAAGACTAAAACGTGCTTTAATTTTTGGCTTGGTTGAAAGTCACAAAAAAAGACTTAATAGGAGTAGAAAATTCCTAAAGACTTAAAATTCCTAAAGACTTAATAGAAGTAGCACGGCCAAAAACATTTTTTTTTTGTCTCAAACAGAAAGAATGTAAGGTTTCTGCTTGATAGTTTTGAAATTTCTACTGTAAAGATAGCGAGGCTGTACACTGTAAAAAATAAATGTGTAAATTGGCCAATTTTACACACATATATGTGTAATTTTGTAAAATTACACACCTGTAATAAAAATTACACATTTTTTTCGGAAATTTACCTGTTTTTGTATGTATTTAGCGTCTGAAAGTAAGTGTGTAATTTGTTATCACTTCATAAACTCAGACAAGTGTGTAAATTCCGAAAAATGCCTGAATTTACAGGAATTGGAGTGTTATTCTAATTTAAGCATAATAATGTTTACTCAGAGAAGTGTGTAAATTTCTGAAATCACCCACTTGTATTAAAATTTACACATTTCGTACAAAAAATTGCCTGTTTTTATGTGTATTTTGTTTATTAGAATGAGTACGTAAGTTTTTATCAGTTAATAGACACACAGAAGTGTAAATGTTAAAGATTACGTGTATTTACGCGAATTGGAGTGTTTTACATAATTATAAATATGTAAATTTTAAAAGACAGTTTCTAAATGTATTAGAAGACTTTCCGACAAAATTCAAAAGTGTTTATGCATTCGTTTTGTCTGTCCATCTGTCCGCGCTCTAACTCTCCTAAATATACTCAAATTGCCATGAAAATTTTAGATGTTATTGATGTTCACGTTAGCACAAACCCTACTGAAAATGAAGTTTCTATCATGATTAATTTATTTACAGGGATAGTCAAAATTTACCATTACATTACGGCCTATGGGAAAAAATAGTTTTGAATGAGTTTTAAAGGTGTAACACCCTGTCAAACATATTTAAATTTATATGCATTTGCAAAGTACGTTAAAATATGTACTTAAAAATGCAGTATAAATGATAGTTATTATTCATTTACAGGGCCACACGAAAGAATTCCATCATGCAAGAACAAAAGGGCGGGGGATTATTTGCGAGATATTTTAATAATGTTAAACGACTTCGTGTACAATAAAATTGATGTACAATAAAATTGTACAATAAATATGAAGTGCATTTACAGGGAGATACAAAAGATTTCAAATAAAATATTCTATTTGAAGTACTGTGTATTATCGATGATGGTTGATGGATGCATGAAATGCATTTTTAATTATGATATGCGTTTTTAAGTTTCACTAAATATATGCATATAACATAGTGTGTATAAATTCTATAGTTTATATACAAGGTTACACAAAAGAACTCGTAAAGATTACTGAATACGAGCGTAATTTATTAAAAGGTGGTTTTTAAATAAGTTATACATTTTTACGTTGAACCGCTTACTCAGAAATGTTTGTAGAATATAGATAAAATGATATACAGGGTCATGTAAAGTACTGGATACGTGGTCACAATTCGATGATAACTTCTGGAAATGTTATTTAAGAAGTTTTAGGAGTGTTTTAGTTTAATATAAATTTTAGGTAAATATTGGACTGTAATACAGGTACTAGGCAAACTACAGGGCTGATCAAAAGTATTCAAGTACGTTTTCATCCGTTAGTATGAATTGCTAATAAATAAATGTAACGAAAGTTTAGCGTTTTCTTGCTTAACTAAATTTTATTATTATATAGTATATATATCAACAGACAGATTAAATACAGGGCTGTTCAAAAGTATTGAAATACATACTTGGCTATGGACATTAACACGTTATTTTCCTAAATAATGAAGTTTTTTTAAAGATTTCAGGAAGTGTTGGAAAGTGTTTCGTAATCTATCCTTTACGCATAATTTTTCTTTCTTGTTAATTGAGATATGAGTTTTTAAATTGATTTTTGCATATTGCGTTCTGTGTACAAATGCTGTAAATCATGTACAGGGTAACACAGCAGAAAATGCACAGATTACAGTACATGAACGGAAGTAGCTTAAAGCTGGTTTTAAAATAAATTCTACATTTTTACACAGAATTGCATTTAATAAACTAAGATATATAAGGAGAAAAATGATATACAGGACCACCGAAAGAATTTGATACATGGCTGCCTATGTAAGATAACCTCTAGAAATGTAAGTTCACTAGATTTAAACGTGTTTTTGTTTTAATTAAATCATAGCTAAATAGTGGCATAACCTTATGCAAAAATAGTAGACAAAATACAGGGCTGTACAAAAGAATTAAAATTTGCTATCGTCTTTTGGGTATAAAATTCTAAAAGTCAAATTTCAACCTATTAGTCGTTTTAATACTTTACAACATTGTTGAAAATGTTTAAGAATACGGTTTGTTTGTCCGTATTCTAACTTGCGTTAATAGTTGGATTGCTCAGTAATTTATACATGTATTAAGGCAATATTTTAATTCATAACCCAAATTATGACTAATACGATATAATAATTTATAAAAAAGAAACTCTACAATTCATTTTAACAGGAAACTTTTTGAAATTGAATAAAAACAAAAGTGAAATGTATATAAAAAAAAATTTAAACCGAAAATGTTATTTAGAGCCACTTTTATGAAAATAACGTGCATTTAACTTCCAAATCCAGCATTGTATAAATAAACGGAAAACAACATCTGCCTTTCAACATCTGCGTTGCGCAGCAATAAATTCAGCTGCAGACGATCATAACAGTTGGTCTTTGGAATAAAGAACGTTCAGTTTGCTCGTATATATTGTTCTTGTATAAACGTATATAGTTCGCATGAAATTTAAAACTTTTACGAAAATGTTACTAGAATGCGACCAAAGGATATTTTACATGACAGTCCGAAAAAGGTACAGTGTCAGTAATGTAGTTAAAAAAGAGCTTATTAATGTCATTGTACTGTATTCGGACATAATTCTACGGAAGAATCTACGTATTTCTATTTATATTATCCCAATTTAACACAGAGGAAGGTTAGTTTTAAGAAAAAGGTAAGGAAAAAATATTTTCTCAGCTTTCTCTTTTAGTTAATAGTTTTAGTTTTAGTTAATTTCACATAAACATTTTATAAAAGCAATGACTAATATTAATTTAACTTTTATTAATTCAATAAATTTTACTAAATTTAATTTTTATTTTGTTGAAATAAAGGGCCGCATGCCAACTATTTATTCATTTAAATGGTATTTAAATCAGATTTTTTCCTTTTTAAAACTATGCGGTTAAAATTACGTTTCTTTAAATTTTAAAAGTTTTGGGTTTTAAAAGTAATTTAACCAATAGTTAACATAATTACTATACATCTATTATCACATCCCAATAGTTTATACTTTAAACAGAGATTTAACTCATATATGAATCATATCGCATTATAAAATGTATGAATATGAAATATATGATATGTACAACATGCATATGAGGTATATATAGGCTAGATGGGAAGGTAATGGACAAGCTTCAATATTTTTGGTTAATAAAAAATACTTATTAACAATTTAATTTATATATATATATTTATTATATATATATATATATTTTTATTATATATATATATATATATATATTTATTATTTATATATATGCATTAACTCCTCTCTACATGATTTAAAATCTAAATTATTTTTTTATGCTCCTAAACAAGACACAGAAAATAATATTTCTAAGTTCCATCGATTTTCAGGAAAATTTGAATGAATTTGCTAAGAATTGTCTTCATTTAAAAAACTAATACTGTCATTTTTCTTTCCTTGCAAAATTTGCATGTGTTTATGCTTCGTTAGAAAGAAAATTTTGAATTTTATGTACTTATGACTATTTGAAAATTTTCATTTATTTTTAAGAATTTAAGAAGCGTATGTTACTGAGGGCGGGGGGGGGGCGCTCAATTAAATCTAATAATTCCCATTTAAATAAAAACAATTAAGTAACAGAAATTGTTAAAAATCAATTGTATTCTGAAAAATTAACTGCATCTATTGTGCCACATATGTCGCCAGAGACTGAGTTGCGCTCAACGTGTTAATTGTTAAAAATAGAGGGAAGTAAACGAATTTGTGCTAAAATAACTTTTTTTTCATATTTTTTTTATCCATCTAAACCTTCCAATGTATAAATAATTTTATAACTGTAATTCCCTGACATTTAGAATTTTAAACAATGTATCTAAAATAATTAAAATTTTGATATTGTGATAGTTACAATGATTTATTTAAACAGTGAACAATTCTCAAAATATTTCATTAATTATTGCTATGCTAATTTGTTAAATTTATTTGAAGCAAATATTTTGTTTTATTAGCAGGCCTTCATTAAATTCTGGCTCTAATTATTGTTATAAAATCTATTACTTTTGTGAGGTTCCATTACTGGATTCACATTCCTTATTCTTTTTTTATTGTGTCTTATAAAAAATAACCTGTATTTTTAATACACTGATAAAAATAAATTCTTCACCTCATTTTATTCTAAAAATTGCATAGTAATAATTCTAATCCCTTGTACTATTTATGATAGTAACAGTGTTATAGTGGCTTTGGCAACAGAATCCAGCCAGAAATTACATTTTTGAAAAAAAAAACGAACATAAAAATTTCACATTATAGGCAAAATAGAGTACAGCATTCAGTTGCTGTAAGATATAAACAATTAATGAACGTTTTTAAAAATCATGTTTCAAGAGTTATTATTGATTTAAATGTATAATTTCATAAATAAGAATGTAATATCTACAATCTATTATTAAAGTTATTTTTTTAATAATCAAAAAATTGTTTTAAGTTTTCTTTTACTGCTTGCAAACCCTTATGTAAAATGAATTATTTTTTTCTGTTATCCCGTTGTATATATGCAAACAGAAGGAGATAATATATTATAATTTCAGAAAGAAAACAGATTAAGAAAAATAAAGAAAATAGATAATAATAACAGAAAGATAATAGATTACAATTTGAGACGACCCTGTTTCTGGATTGAGCGTAAATAATTCTTGTTTTAAGATTACAAATCTGTTAGAAAGAAACAAGTTGGAAAATGCGCGTTAAACAAAGCAAATCAGGTGCACTTCGTACTATAAAGAAGTTAAAAAATATATTCAGATCTTTGTGTAATAGTAGACAGTACTTCGGATACTGTTTAAGTATCCGAAATGTTTTCTTTGTCTTTGTAAACACAATATATCTGCTTTCTATTATAAAATAAGTAATCTTTAACGAATCTCAGCAACATAAGCATCAATTTCATAAAATGTGAAATATTTTAATATAATTAAAACGCGCCCCAAACAATGTTTCCTTCTTTATTATAATGTAATGGGATTTTTTAGTATAGCCCTGTAAATTAATAAAAACTATTCTTTCCACTACAGATTCTACAGAATTTATATTGTAGTATGTACTTCCTAGACGCATATCAATTTTATTATGTTCAAAAGTGTGTAACATTATTAAGATGCACTTGAAACTATTTTTTCCCATTGGTCATAATGCAAGGGAACACTTTTGACTGTCTCTATAATTGAATTATGCATCTCATTTTCATAAAAATTTAAATGACTCGATAAAATTATGCAACGGTTATGTATTTTAAATTTCAAACGATTCGGTTGTGTAGTTTTTGCGTTCTTATATGTGAACGCACAGGTAGACAGACGGACGGATTGAATAACAACTATAGGTGCTTCCAATGGACATAATTACGAACGCGTACTTAGAAACGCGTGAAGCAAATACGAATTTGTTCTTCATGTAATTTTATTTTGCGATTTTGAAAACCTTTTTTCGCAGTTTACACATCAAAGAATAAGGTAAATATCTATGTACACAAAAACCTGTGTATTTTAAATATCACACAAAAATGTGTATTTTCCATTTTACGTAGACATATGTGTAAAAACAGAAAATTACACACAAATCTGTGCATTCCGTATATAACACAAAAACATGTGTATTTTGCATATTACACAATATTGTGGGTATTTCCCTATTACACAAAAATATATATAAAAACAGAATTTTACACATACATATGTGTTAAAATATTGCACAGAAATATGTGTATTTCATTGCAACTTACACATTAAAGTGTGTATTTCAAGAGTTATCAGATAAGTTTTACACATTTGGACTTATCATCAAATTACACATTAAAATGTGTATTTTGGAATATACACATTATGCGTGTATTTTGGCTATTTACACACCGATTTACACACATAGACATGTCGTTTTTGTATCATCGATTTACACATTTTTATGTGTAAATTTACACATTTATTTTTTAGAGTGTAGAAGAAGCAACCTATTCTGAACTTATATTATCAGACTATAAGGATTTTTTTTTTACATTTACAATACTATAGAGCAGCGGTTCCCAAACTTTAGTGGTACGTGACCCACTGTTAAGTATAAACAAAAAACTCGCGATCCATCTAATATGAGGATGTATATCAGTATGGCATTCGTTGTATCACCTCCAAGTTGTCGGCTATTCTATTCTACAAAGAAAGACAATTTTTCGTCTCTATTAACAAAAATAAGACTTGGTAATGACTATAAGTAAATTAATAATTAAAACAACCCACAAACTGCAAAGATAAATATAGGTTTAATTATTACCAAAACATAACTTTATAATCAGTGAGATTTCTGTACTAATGTTTACCGATGAGGGCATCTATATTAGGGTTAAGACTGGCTAATTTTAACCTTAAATCACTTTCTACACACAGTTTGTTTCCGTACTTGTTTTTTAAAACAGCAAATTATAAAAAGAATGCTCACATAAGTGTATCAACATTCACTTATAGACAGTAAAGAAGTTTACATAAGAACACAATCAAAGACCTCAAAGTTGATTTAGATATTTCTGCATTTTCTGTTTGCATATTCATCCAGAAGGAAATTAGTGAGGTTCCCTAGAAATATTATTTGCTGTTGAACGTGTTATATTTTTTAAACAGCTGAAATAAAAATATTTTTGTGATAAACCTAGATTGTTCGAGACCCACCAAAACATCCGCCACGACCCACTACACTGTTAAAAATTTGAAACTTTTGCTGCATCGTTACTCAATCGCTTTTATAGAAAACGATTACTTCACTGTATTATGAAGCATTCTTATTTGTCAAAAAGTGATATTCTATAAAAGCCTTGGAGTGGCGATGCAGCAAAAGTTTCAAATTTGTAACAGTGTAGTGGGTCGCGACCCATAGTTTGGGAACCGCTGCTATAGAGCATACACACCCCAAAATAAATGAACCATATATGTCTGCAGAACATTAAAATGCTTTAACATGTTAAAAATTGTGTAGAAACCCACAAGATTTTGGAAAATTTGTTATTTATTGCAATTGAGTCAAAATGTTATTTGTTTGGATCTCGCGGATGGCGCTTCGTATGGTGAAAAGAAGTATTAGCATATATATAAGCAATCGTAAAACATGACAGTGCATGCATTATGGTATGGTTGTGAAAGAATAGTTATTGCCCTAAGTTTAAAATTTATAGCTCCATTTTCCACAATAGACCAGATTTAAATCCTACAGAACATCTGTGGGTGGGTATGTAGAAACGGATAAAAGAAAATAAGTTCGAGAATACAAATTAAACACAAAATACAGGAAAGACATAAAAAGTTTTTCCTATATCCGGACCCCTAGCGGATAGTCCCTTGAATCGATCGAGATCAGATTTCAGATATACAGAACTATGAACTCAGGATTCTGTGAAATGCAGCAAAGTGGCGCTCATGGTTACGATCGTAGGTACAAAAACGCGACCCAAGAAGCACCATATTCATGACTGCATTGCAGTTCGTCGTGGCAAAACAGAGTTGAGGGTGTATTTCGATACAAACTGCTTATTTTCCGATTTATTTTTGAATCCATTTTTGCTCTCAAACTCATCAAACTCGCAGATTCTCTTATTTAGAAACTACACAAGTTGCCGTGACTGTCGATTCTTTGATAAATGCAGAAAATATTCCAAAAAAAGCAATCAAAAACGGCATTTTGAACAGTTTTTCCGAAGCGGGAGATTTGGGGACGAAAAAAAGTGTTATGCCGAGTAGATAATTGTTCATAAATGAAATTCTAATGAATGGAGCGTAAAATGACATCACACGGCACCTTGTACGTCTCTTCAAAAATCCCCCGAGCAAGTTTCATGTTTCTACTTTTAAAAGTGTGTCTGAAATTAAATCGGAAAATTTCGAGCTGTTGAAGGTTGAAAAGCGTTTTTTTCGAATACACCCTTAAGGCCATTTGTAACCAAACAATGCTGTACCGTAAGTGACGCGCTGTTTATAACGGCTGATACTGCAGAACAGATAATGGACGAGCGGGGAAAAAACTTTGCATTTTCTTTTCCGGTCAAGCGTTGATGATCTGTTTCTGAAAACTTGTAATGGTCCTTCATCCCCTTCATCGCCAGGAACATAGAGGGCTCAAATAATCTTGCCCACATATTTACTCAAAGAGAGGAAAAGGGTTTTTTTTTATCCATTTCCTTCAAACTAATCTTAGTTATTTGGAATCTGGGTTTAAAAAAATAAAAATACGTAGTGAAATTTATATTTAAAGCATGTAAAATAGATTACATATACTTATTAATTTTAAAGATAGTTTTATAAGAAATAAAAAATGTCCCCAAAATGTGCTTCATTTTTTATAGCCAGACCGAAAACAATTGTATTATTTTTCAATAATTTGAAATGCAATTTCGGTTTTGCAATATTCACTACTGCAAAATTTTAAACTTCTAAACATCGCATATTTTCAATTTTTACACCATCGTATAGGAAAAATGTACTTTTAAATGCAATTTGTTTGAAAACTGTATTATAAATTATTTTTGAAATATTATTTTTTTTTTTGTATTTTTAATACCGTTTTCTTGAATGTGGCAAGAGAAGTAATCCATGTCTATTAAATACAAAGGTGAAAGAGCCAAAAAAAAAGCAGATTACTGTATCTTTATGTTGCCATTTTCTCATTAAAAGTGAAATTCTGTGTCAAGAATATAGTCTATTACAAAACCCGGTAAATTTTAGTTTCATTTACAAAAATTTCATTTATACTTAAAAAAAATACTTTCGTATCTGTTTCAGTTAATAGCATCGAAACTTCAAGTTTTGAATTAAAATGATTCCAAAGTTATCCAATTAAAATACCGATTTAAAAAAAAAGGTGAATACAGATATGAAAGGTGCATATTTAAATTTTGATACGGTGAAAATTATATCGGGTTTAGATTTCACAGGGCAAAAATTCTATGATTGACTCAAAGTGGAATAAATTTTGCCTTTTTTCATCTTGGATTACTAGCATAACAGCTTTAATTGGTAACTTTATCATAATTACCGATCTTTATAATTTTTTACTGCTTACAAGTGAGATTAAAATTTAATTTTAACAATTTCTACAACTGAGCTTTATTGAAATAGTATTTTGCTAACTTTAGGTTAAATATCATTTTTAAGAGTTAGACTTACCAATATTAGATGCATTTTTTATTGTAACTAATTTTGTAGGTTTATTATAAATCAATCAAACAGTTTTTTTTTAAATTTTCTTTCGTCGAAATTTGACAAGTTGTACCTTGTTTACCTTAACAGCCAAAAGAAAAAACAACGAATTAATGGAAAATACTGATTCGGAAATATACACATTATTTGATTACAGTAAGATGCAGTCAATGAGCATTGCGGAATATTAAAAACATATGCCAGAAATTTCAATGATGTATGTCATATTTTAAATATATGTTTATTATTAGTATTAGTAAACTGAAAAAATTGTATTCTGATAAATTTTTAGACAAGAAAAAAAAAATAATAATGAAGAAAAAACACTTTTGGTATTCTAACAAACAATTTTTGTTTCGCCCAAATAAATTTATGTAAATAAACCTTGTGCTCAAAAGATTGCTTCTAAAATTCTCTTTAGTATCATTTGAGATATTTTTATTCTAAATACATAATTATTACAATATTGGAAACAGAATTTTCCGAGTAAAGAAATTTTTTACATTAAAATATGACGAAATAAATAAATAAGAGAATGTTTTTTGAATCCATATGTTTCAAATATACATACAGCTTACCTTAAATTCGTATAAAAAATTAGTTGCTGGATTTATTCTTTTTAAAACAGATAATTTTGATACAACTTTTTATGGTAATCAATTGGAACTTTTCGAGTTATATAACAAATTTTCTTTATTTTATATTTCATTTTTGCCGAAAGTTATACAGCAATATTATGGGACAATGACATGAATGAAATGTGTTTATTTATTTATTTATTTTGGTTCCCTGTGTATACTTTAACGAATAAAATGATGTTATTTATTCAACTACAGAAAAACTGGTAAGTGAAATAACTTTTTGTTTATCTTTACAATATATCATTAACGCTCAATTTTAAACTTTTCTTACAAGTATTTAATCCGCTAAAATTCTGTTAATAAAACTAGGAAAATATATTATGAAAAAAAAATAATCCTTACTTATGAAAATTTTAAATAGTAAAGTATTTGTCATCCGTGAAAAATGAGATAAGCTCTATATAAAGTTCAAATAAAATTAATGCGTTTTTAACACTTTGTTGAACGGTGATTCTTCATGAATTTAAGAGCTTTGTTTATTAAAAGTATCAAATAGAAGTCTTTTACATAAACATTTGCTTTATATAATCACGAGTTCGTAATTTTATAAAGTGAATATTACCGTTGAAATTATATGGTAAAGCTATAAAATAATAAAACTCAATAAATTGCCGACATTGTCTATTAACGGCGTATTAAATGACTTAACATATATCTAAAAAAATATAACTGTATTTTATGTCAACAAAGTCAGCGCTTTCACTAACTATATCATCAAGTACCGTTGAGACAATATTTGTAGAATAGCATAGAATGTGTAAAAATATCATAAGGTTCAATTGACAATTGATTTTTCAATTTTTTGAAATATCTGGACGGTTATTGTAATTAAAGCATTTGCATTGCTAAAGGAAAATTAAAGAGAATATGACAGCCGATTTTCACATGGTTAGAGTACGAAGTATCTGTACCGTTTCCTTTACAAAATTTACAGTTACATAATTTTATGTTTATACACATTATGTTTTACTCATTATTCAGTTTAATTTTTTTGGAAAAAGCAGATGTATAAGAAAAAAAAAATCATAATATTTTCTAGTACACTTTCAAAAGTATTTGCTTGCAAATATTTTAAGAACTGCTCAACAAAAGGTAATAATTGAGCAAACTTTTCATATATTAATAATTGATGCTTGTTTGCTTGCATGGTAAATAGTTCATTTGCTTCTAATCAAGTAGCACTGAATTTGGATTTTTGGATTTTGGAATTTGGATCTAGTTTAAGAACTCAAATATTTTTAAAAAGACGAATGATGTTTTTCTATTAGTAATTATGTAACATTTAAACTTTTAAGCATGCAAGGTGGTTCAACAGGAAAATTTCTAAAATTAAGATCGTCTTAAAGCTAACTAAGAAAAATCTTGTTTCATTATAAATAAAAAGGCCGAAAACTTTAAACTCATTTATTTAAAGCACATTTTACTGTATTCTATCTTTACAAGAAAGTATTGGACTAGTGAAAAATTCGACTTCCGGTTTCCGATGTATTTATATATTTTAGAAGGTCCTGAACACAATTTGATGTTTTTTTAGAAATGTATGTGTCTGTCTGTTACACTGTCACTCTGTGAGTCTATATGTGACAAAAATATTGTGGGCGCTCTATCTCAAGAATAAATGCATGGAATTTCACAAAGCTTTAGATTCAGTTAGATCTTGATATAAATTATAACTGATTAGTTTTTGGTGCAAATCGCTCAACAGGTGGCTCTGCTATGCTGCCTAATTCACAATTACCACAATAACTCTATCTCAAGAAGTAAAGCTAGGATTTTCTTAAAACTTTAGATTTAGTTAGTTGTTGATATAATTTGGTGTGTGCTATGTTATAGTGTAACTCGCTCAACTGGTGGCACTGCCATGCTGCATTATTTATAATTTTCGCAACAGCTATATCTCAAAAACTAATTGACGAGTTTTCATCAAACTTCAGGATGAGTTAGTCCATAATAAAAATTAGTGTTTTTTAATTTTTGATTTAAAATTAAAAATTAATTAGCGCTGTCATGCTGCATCATTCGTGATTTTGTAATAGCTGTATCTCAAGAACTAATGCACGGTTTTCATCAAGCTTCAGATTCAGTTAGTACCCGATAAAAATTGACCCCGGTTTGATTTTGGTGCACATCACTCAACAGGTGGCGCTGTTATGCTGCCTTATTCACGATTTCCACAATATATTTATCGAAAGAATTAATGCATGTATTTTCATAAAACTTTAGTTTTAGTTTTTCCTTCATGTAATTTGGTGTTTACTACTTTTTGGTGCAAAACGCTCAACAGGTGCCACTGCCATGCGGCATTATTCACGATTGTCGTAACAGCTATATGTCAGGAAGTAGTTCATGGATTTTCATCAAACTTCAGATTCAGTTAGTACCAGCTAAATATTGATCCTGGTTAATTTTTGGTGTACATCACCCAACAGGTGGCGCTGTTACAAAGAATTTTTTGGGAGTTTGCAATAACTCGATCTCAAATACTAATGCACGGATTTTCATCAAATTTCAGATTCAGTAAGAAGCTCTTAATTTAATGTTGACTAAATTTTGGTGTACACAACCTAAATAGAGTCCCTCATATGCTGAATTTTTATGGATGTATTAGCATGTATAATGTAGAAGAACGTTTTAGGATTGCCATGTCTGACTAGTTTTCAGTGGTTTTCCCATCCATGATACCTTTTAAACAATGTATTACAAGTATTTTTACTTTCTTACATCGTTAAAAAAAAGTTTTCTATTCGTAAATTATTTATATTTCTAGTTCTCGATAAATTTATGCATTTTGAAAGGCTCTGAATATAATTTGATTAATTTTAGATAATGTCTGTGAGTCTGTATGTGTCAAAAATGTTGTGGGCACTCTATCTCAACAAGCTATGAACAGAATTTTACAAAACTTTAGATTTAATTAGAACTCAACATAAACTAGCGCTGATTAATTTATGATGTATAACATCCAACAGGTGGCGCTATTATGTTTTTTACCCGTTCCGCAATACCTTTATTACAAGAGCTAATGCACGAATTTTCATTTACTTTCAGATTGAGTAAAACATTGACACAATTTGTTGCTGAAATGATTTTAGTGTCATTTGATCAATATGTGGTGCTGCTACACTGTTAAAAATAAATCTGTGAATTCCAGGTGAAACTACCGGCAGCAATGTAGCCGAACTTTTACCGTTCCGTTAATAGATTTTCCGTTGTGGGAAATACAAGAAGGGAAAACTCCGGTGTAAGAATCAGTAACTTTCCGTTACAAAGTTTGATTTATAATAGTAATAATTTAATATAATTTTTTAAAATGATTTACCGATAAATGTTCTAAGAATTCGAAATCACCGAGAGATTTTAAGCTGCTATGTTATTTTACTTAATTGTTATTTTGGATAATTTAGTTCACGCCGTCCTCAGGATCGAACTCGGGACCTTCAGATTGCGGAACAAATTCTTACGAACTGAGCCAAAGTTGCTGATGCCAAACGGTCCAAAGTATGTCTTTTATGAGTTAGTGGGAAAATCTGTTGTGCTTTTTAAAGATTTCCTTTCAAATGTATTCCTTAGAATGTTTGTAAACGGATTATTTTAGACTGATGCATAATACTTATTATTTTTTAAAATAATTTTTAATTTTTTAAATAGTTTAAATTAAAAAAATCACTGTTTAAAACCACTGTTTTTTTTAATAAAATTTTTTTATTAACAATTTTTTTTTACAAATACATATATATATATATATGGACATTTTTTTGAAATTGTCGTATACTATTTATTTATTTATTTATTTATTTTTCGGCTAATAAATAAATAATTAATAAATTAAAAGATATTTAATAATTTAAGTAGATATTTAAGTAGAGAAAAATAAACAGAAAAAATGTAATTTAAAAGGAATTTTTTATGTTTCATTATTCTATGGCGCCAATGCGACTCAAACCCGCAATCTGCGCTCGCAGGAGATTAGCGGTGTGGTGCCTTGACCACTCGGCCATGGAGCTCCCCACACAACGGAGTGTCTCCGTTTTTTTGTTTTTATTTCCATCGTTTCGTTATTTTCAGGAAATATGATGGAATTTTGTGATTTGTAACGGAAAATATCCTTTTGTTGTTAAAAGGGAGCTTTTCTGTGAAATTCAGGAAAAAAATGTTCGTGAATTTCAGAATATTTTTAACAGTGTATGCTGGATTTTTCATGATTTTTACGATAGCGCTGCCTAAAAAACGAATGCACTGGTTTTCATCAAACTTCAGACTCAGTACGATGTTTAAATAAGTTGTTGCGGATTAGGATTTGGTATAAATAATCCAACAGGTGGCGCTGTTATGCTGCTTTTGCATGAATTATGCAATTTTAATGATGATAATATTTCAAGAACTATTGCACGAAATTTCATTCCTCGTGATGCGCAAAGATTGTTATTTAATTTTGGCACTGTGATAGCGAATTTTGAAGCATTGACATATGTGTGATATATGAGAATTTTGGGATTGCCACATCCGACTAGTTAACAATGTTTTGAATTATTAGTTTATACCCAGGTGACGCAAATGGAAATAAAAATCTTAGTTTTCAAAGAAATCTGTCCTTTTATCTGAGTCCTTCACTACAGAATGACATTCTATCTCTCCACAGCGGCAGTAAAAATTCCAGTTGTCCCGAAATCTTTGGTAACCCTGTTTCTATTTCATTATTACTTACTCTTGATGTCCAACAACCTTAAAGACTTTATTTTTATGGATGAAGCAAAAACGAGCAATGTCTGAGTTAACGGATGTAGCATATCATCCGCTTGATCTTGTTTACAGTTAATCCTTGCACTGCTTCACTTTAGCCTACTACCAGCAGATCATCGGTTCCAAATAACAGTGAAAATAAACACCTTCTTAAAATCCGTAGCAAAATTACCTTTAAAAATGATTTTTGAAATGCGCTATAAAAACTTTTGCAAATTGTTTCTTTTTCTTTTCTGATGTATTTTATTTTTACAAAATAACATAAAAAAATTCAAAAAGGAATAATAATTTTACAGGTTTCCTAATTCATAATCGATTTTCAGTCAATTAATCATTTAAAACAACTCTGGTCATCTCAAACGGAGGTCTTGATCTATATGTATTGTCACTGCAATGCGATCTAGCTACACTGTTAAAAAAATTCTGAAATTCACGAAATTTTTTTTTCTGAATTTCACAGAAAAGGTCCCTTTTCACAACAAAAGGGTATTTTCCGTTACAAATCACAAAATTCTACCATATTTCCTGAAAATAACGAAATAGATGGAAATAGAAACAAAAAACGGCAACAAAGATGTGTGGGGGCCTCCATGACCGAGTGGTCAAGGCACCACACAGCTAATCGCCGCCAATCTGCGAGCGCAGATTGTGGGTTCGGGTCCCGCTAGCGCCATGGAATAATGAAAGCATAAAAAGTCCCTTTTAAATTACATTTTTTTCTGTTTATTTTTCTCTTATTATTAAAAATATTTTAATTAGTTAGCCAGAAAAACAACAACAACAACAACAAAAATAGTGTACCACAATTTCAAAAAATCGTCTATGCTTTTTTTGTGAAAAAAATGTTAATAAAAACTTTTTTTCATTCATTCATTCAAAAAAAAAAAGTATTTTAAATAGCGATTTTTTTTTATTTAAACTATTTTAAAAATAAAAATTGATTTTAAAAAATAATAAGTATTATACATCAGTCTAAAATAAAATAAAATAAAATAAACCGTTCACAAATATTCTAAGTAATATATTTGAAAGGGAATATTTAAAAAGCACAACAGATTTTCCCACTAACTCATAAAAGACAAACTTTGTAGAATCCGGCATACGCAGCTTTGGCTCAGTTCGTAAAGATTTCTTCCGCTATCAAAAGGTCCCAAGTTTGATCCTCAGGACGGCGTGAACTAAATAATAATAATAAGTAAAATAGCATAGCAGCTTAAAATCACTCGGTAATTTCGAATTCTTTGACGATTAATCGATTCATTAATTTTAAAAATTAGATTGAATTATTTTTATTAAATATCAAACTTTGTAACGGAAAGTTACTGCTTCTTCAAACGGAGTTTTCCTTTCTGGTATTTCCCACAACGGAAAATCTACTAATGGAACGGTAAAGGTTCGGCTATTTTGCCGCCAGTAGTTTCACCGTGAATTCACAGATTTATTTTTAACAGTGTATTAAAAATACTGCTTTTTTTGCTTACCGTAAGCAAATAAATGCAGTGCTGTTATATGGGCTTGATAGATATCCCGATGAATTATTCTGTTAAACAAAGTTTTTCATCATCAGAAAGATGAATCATGACACGACTTATTCATGCAGGTCACAATCAGGTCTCAGGTGTTTATAACTCGATTATTGGTGGTTATCCTGAATCAGTTTCAGTCAATGGTTTACAAAGGAAAATTTGCATTTTATTTTGACTCTGAAATCATCAGCAACTTTATATGTATAATGAAAAGGTAAAACAAAAACTGCGCGCAGTTCAAAAAAGAATTTTCCAAACAGAAAACTATAGATTTTTCTTTGATCATTCACTTTCAAAGTAATGTTAACGATATAACTGTTTTCAAAGTACTGTTACGATTCATTTATTTATTTTTATTTGAAAAAAGTTTATTTCATAACTAGATTTAGACACAAACAATTAATCTGAAATGTTTCTTAAATCATTGTTCGTACGGGTACTTTTATTTCCAGGTGAAATACTAGCATAAAAATAGCAGTATAAAAATAAATGTATTTCAAAAACGTGAATTTCCGTCTTATTTAATGAGAGATTTTCTATAAGATAATACTGGTACCAAAGACTCTTCTGGTCATGAAATTACATGAGCCGTACGAACCGTGTAAATAGCAATTTTAGGTTTTCAAAGTAACTAAAATAAATTATTCAAAACTTAAAAATGATTTAACGTTTCTTCATCATGGCGAAAACGTTTTTGTATAGCATTTTTGGACACACCGCTTCAATAATATGCAATATTTTTTTACAGTAACACCATTTCGAATATGACATACGATAGGTTAATTAATGATATATTTCATAAAATTTGTTCTAATATTTTAAATTATGAATGGGATTTCTGGAACATTTTGAAGCATTTTAATATCTGTGAATTGATATATATGACAATTGGTTAAAGCTTTATCCCTATGTAACATTTTTTTTCAAAGAAACTGTATGTGAATCACTAAAGAAACTTCTTATTTTTTTTCCAGTAATACTTTCTTACCCGTAGAAAATAATGTTTTAAAATCACAAGGTTTTTCCATTTTTCTTTCCAGTTGTAAAACAAAAGAGTATTTGTCGACGTTACCAAAAATCAGTACTGTTATACCATTTCACAATGAACATTGGACCACTTTATTACGAACAGTCACTAGTGTCATCAATAGGTCTCCATCAAAATTGATTGAAGAAATTATACTTGTAGATGATTTCAGTACAAAAGGTAAGTGATTTGATATTAATAAAAAACAGCTTATTGAGATTATTTTTTGGATTTATGTTCTTATCGGAGTGTCCAAAATGGTATTTGTTCCCTATATTATTCTCAGTGAACTTGTTTTAATTTCAAAACGTCCGTGTACACAAAATAAAAGCAATAAATATTTCATTTGATCTGCTACATGTATCGATTTTGTATTTAAAAGATAATATAGGTTATAAAAGTTTTTATACCATAATATTTTCAAGATAACTCAAATTTAAAAGTCCTCCCGGTCAATACCGGGAGGAAGAGATAGCTTTCATATTCCTTATTCATATTCCCTCCAAGCGTCTTGCAAATGGGTAAAATTGTAATGTTGTTTTCTCTACATTTTGTTTTAAATGCTAATATAATATGATTCTTTCAATATTACATAAAAAATCTTATTTAGGAATATAAATGTAATCCTTGAGAGCCCTAATCATTCTTCAATGCTTTGAAAATTCATTAAATTTATAGAATTATAATAACTTAAACATTGCTTGTATTGCAGTGAAACCTGGAGCTTAGTGTACGGAATTTTACGGGCCAAACGCTTAGAGGGTTAAAAAAATAAAAATCAAGTTATATTATTTAACCATACAATGTTCAAATTAGAGGAACACGATAATAGAAGATTCAATATTTGTTTTCGTGAATATTGAAAAAGAATGGATATTTCGAGAAATTAATCAACTTTATACAAGCTGGTTTTATTTAAAGCGATTTATATTTGATTGCCTAATTCGGCGATATAGTGCCTGCCATTTTAAAACACATGATAGGTGAAAAAACAATGAGCTTGATAGACATCCTGTATATAAGCTCACTCACATCAAAATCGGTTGATATATGCAAGTGCTGTAGCTGGCAAATAGATTTTTCAAAATATCACCCACTTTAGAAGTTCAAACTGTTATATATAAGCCATATTTTAATACAGGGCGTATCTAAACTCTTGGGCAAAACTTTAAGGGATGATAGTACACATCAAGACAAACATTATTAAATGTGAAATTAAGGGTCCCAAACGTTTTCCTAAGGAGATAGGCGCCATTAAAGATTAGGATCCAAAATTTCAAAAAAACATAAAAAAGGGAAAAATTGGTCGATTGATTTGCGGTTTTCACAAAAAGTATTCTTTATGTCATTATTTTCTTGAAAATAAATTATAAAGATAAATTTTTAAAAATGCCGATAGTTGGCGCTTTAGACTTCGGAGTAACAAACAACTATTTTTTGCACCTCATTAAATGTTTCCGGAAGCTTAGATTTAAACTGAAATTTTGAGATCGAAATCTGAATAGTTGGAGTGGTTAAGTAGCGCAAACTGAAAGGTTCAAATTTCAAATGATTATAAAAAACTGAAAAATTGGTCGATTCGTTTGCGGTTTTCACTCAAACTACTCTTTAAATCAGAATTTTCTTGAAAATAAATTTTAAAGATAAATTTCAAAAAATGCCGATAGAGGGCGCCTTAAACTTTAGATTAACGTTCAACTATATTTACAATTATTTTTTTAATCTCAATAAATGCTTGCAAAAGCTTATACTTAATTTTTGTAGTTCAAAATCAGAATAGTTTGGAGTGGTTAAGTAGCGCAAACTGAACTGTGTTCAGAGGGGGGGGGGGGAGGTTAAAATTTGAAATTATAATTAAAAAACGGAAAAATTGGTCGATTGGTTTGCGGTTTTTGCAAAAAACACTCTTTAAATCAATAATTTCTTACGTATAAATTTTAAAGATAAATCTCGAAAAATGCCGTTAGAGGGCGCCTTAGGCTTTGGAGTAACGTACAACTATTATTAACCGTTATTTTTTTTAATCTCATTAAATGCTTCTAAAAGCTTAGACTTAAATTTTGAGCACAAAATCTGAATCGTTGGCAGTAATTAAGTAGCGCAAAATTGAACTGTGTCCGACGGAAGGGGGGGGGAGGTTAAATTTCAACTCCTGAACACAGTTCAATTTGCCCTTCTTAACCCCTCACAACATTCAGAATTTGAGCTCAAAATTTAAGTCTAAGCTTTTCCAAGCATTTAATTCGATTAAAAAACAACGGTTAAAAGTAGTTGTTCGTTACTCTTAAGTTTAAAGCGCCCTCTAACCAATTTTTTTTAAATTTATTTTTAAAATATATTTTCAAGAAAATACTGACATAAGGAATAGTTTTAGCGAAAACCGCAAACGAATCGACAATTTTTCCGTTTTTTATAACTATTAGAAATTTACCCCCCCCCCCCCCTTGAACACAGCTCAGTTTGCGCTACTTAACCACTCCCAACAATTCAGATTTTGATCTCAAAATTTAAGTTTATAGCTAAGCTTCTAAAAAAATTTTATGAGATGCAAAAAATAACCGTAAATAATAATTGTTTGTTACTCAAAAGTCTAAAGCGCCCTCTAGCGGCATTTTCTGAAATTTATCTTTAAAATTTATTTTTAAGAAAATACTAATTTAAAGAGTAGTTTTAGAAAAAAACCGTAAACGAGTTGACGAATTTTTCCGTTTTTTATAATCACTTGAAATATGAACGTCTGAACATATTTCAGTGTGCGCTACTTAACCACTCCCAACTATTCAGATTTTGAGATCAAAATTTAAGTCTAAGCTTCCGAAAACATTTAATGATATGCAAAAATTACGGCAAAAAATTGTTGTTCTTTACTCCAAAGTCTAAAGTGCCCTCTATCGGCATTTTTCGAAATTTATCTTTATAATTTATTACTGACATAACGAATAGTTTTAGTAATACCGCAAATCAATCGACCAATTTTTCCGTTTTTTTATGTTTATTTGAAATGTTGGACCCTAAACTTTTATGGCGCCTATCTCCTTCGGAAGACGTTTGGGACCCTTAGTTTCCCATTTAATATTGTTTGTCTTGATGTATACTATCACCCCTCAAAGTTTTGCCCAAGAGTTTAGATACACCCTGTATAAAGACAAAAGAAAAAATTCTCCGTAATCCTTGTATTAACTTCAAAAACTTGAGAAAAAAATTTCTATATTTTTTATATATTATCATAAATTTAAAAGTTTTTTTGACAATTTTAAATGCTCGCCATTTTGAAACTAGATGGTAAATGAAGTTGACCAACGAACTTAGTCAAGACATTGGTTTATTCTATGTACACAACATGTTATATCATAATCTGTTCATAAATATGCATATTATTGCGTTACAAAATCAGATCATTTCAAACTGCCAGCCACACTAGAAATTCAAAGTGCTACAATTCAGGCATTGTTTAAAGTATAGACAAAACAAAAAATGCTCCGAATTCTTAGTATCAAGGTCAAACACACAAGAGAAAAAACCTTTTTCAATTTCTCATTTTTTATACCTCATTTTAACTTTAAAATTAAAAAAAATTCAAATGGCCTCCATTTTGAAACAAGGCGGCGGATGAAGATGGCAAACGAACTCGGTCGAGACATCTGTATGTAATATATGCACATTAAGTTACATCCAAATCGGTTCATAAATAGGTGTGCTATCACGTGACAAACATGAGACTGTTTCAAAATGCCAGCTACACTAGAAATTTAAAGTGCTATTACTCAGCCATTTTTAAATATATACACGAAATAAAAATTACTTTGGAGTTTTTGTATCAAGGTCAAACACATAAAAGAATGATAAATTTCTACTTTTAATCGTTTTGCCCTTAATTAAAAAATTTTAAATAAAAAAATTAAATGGCCGCCATTTTGAAACAGTATGGCGGCCAACGAACTCGGTTCAGATATCAGTATATCCTATGTACACACCAAGTTACATCCAAATCGGTTCATAAATACGCGTGTTATTACGTGACAAAAATCAGACCATTTTAAAATGTCAGTCATACTAAATATTCAAAGTGCTCCAACTCAGCAATTTTTTAAGATATAGACAAAACTATAAATGCTCTGAAATCTTTATATCAATATCAAACACATAGAGGCAAACTATTCTTTTATTTCTAACTTTTCTGTATTTAATTTTAAATTTAAATAAAAAAAAAATAAATGGCCGCCATTTTAAAACAAACGGCGGATGATACTGGCCAACGAGCTCGATTGAGACATTAGTATATATTATGAACGCACCAAGTTTCATTAAAATCGGTTCTAAAATACGATAATTACAGCATGACAAAGTTTATATATATATATATATTCTAAATCCCACAGTTTCGTTTTTTAATCGTTGAATAAACGACAATGCATTTCTTTGAAAAAACGTTTCGAAAATATGTCTCTTTGATTCAATTAGTTTTCAACGGTAAATTTAGCTGCATTTTCAACGCAATAACAAGTCTCGATAACGTTGTTCAAAGTTGTAATGTTGTAGTTAATTTTAATTTTTTTCAACGGTACTTTAATGAGGTAAAAAACGTTAATAAGAGTATGTCCTCAATACTGTTTTGTTATTTTCCCTTTTTAACATCATTTTAATACCTTAAATACGTTTAAAAATAAGAATAAATCCGCAATACTTTTTTGTTAGTTTCACTTTTATCAAACTGCATTTTAATGCCACAGAAAATGTTTTAAGAAAATGCTGAAAAACAGAATTTCAACCTAAATATAAGATTAGCTCTTTTGTTACTCTTTAAATGTATTAAAGAAAGCTGAAAATTATTGAAATTGAAGCTGAAAAACTATCAAATAAAGTCAGGGCTTACCATATTCTTTAAGATTTTCACTAAAAAACAGTAGAACATTCAAGCATAATTTTTTGGTTCTTAATTAGTTTGATTAAGAGAGTAAAAAACAGTGTAAGATTATAAAATATGCAAAGGGAAGTTATGAAAAAATTAATAAAGTCTTTATGATATGTATGGGAAGAATATGATGCAATAAAAGAAATTTTGCAAATCAATCTTTTTTTTAATTATTACAATAGTAACAAATATATATATAAAAAAATCTTTAATTTAGCTTTCTTTAAGGATTGTCAGACAAAGAAATTCGTAAAATATTATTAAAATATAAATACTATAATATGAAATATAAATAATATAATACAGTCGGTCCCGCTTAATTGCATACATTTGGTTCCACTGAATTGTATGCATTTAAGCGGATATGCATTTAAGCGAGGGCAGCAACTTACGTTATCAGTGTAGGTTATCATTTGCTTCTATACCGCAAATAGGTAAAAATTAATGAACAATGATAATTTGCGCAATAATTTAAAAAATAATTATTTTAATAGTAATTTGAACCAATAATTTATTATTAATTTATACATAAGGATGTATATACCAAACTGTCATATATTATAATAGTACCATTTATGTTACATGGTTTAATTTTCCATTATAATGTATGCGATTTAAGTGAAAAGTAAAAAGAAAAGAAAATGACAAATTTTTGTTTTCAAAATACAACTTATGAAAAAACTAATAATTTTCCACATAAATTTAATTTTTCATTATTTGCCAACGCATAATTTATTTGTTGCCTACAAAAAAAAGTAGACTTTTAAGTTTGTTTTTTCCTGCTTCGGACGATGCATTTATTCACTTCCGGTGTTTTTATTCTCTTGGCCTTCCCTATTGTATTTCCCCACAATTCTAAGATTTTCAAATGTTTCACTGGTATCTTGAGTCGATATATGTATGACCAGCTTTAAAAGAAAATCGCACCTTTTTAAAATTTTTCACAATGGTTTCTTCTCATCGATTTTATGGCTAACAAACCTTTATTACAATATATATATATATATATATATATATATATCTGTTCTTAATTTTCCCCCCATTTAATCGCATTCACAAGAATTTACAAAATCGGGATAATTAGATTGGGGATATTTTATGCAATTAACTGGGTATTGTTAATGGGGATAACGACTATTTTTAACATTATTCTTATGGGAACTCTTTCTATTTCACGAATTTCTATGCATATATCGTTATCATCGTTACCCGAATTATCATTATTATGCAATTATCGTTATCCGAAGAAGTGGATACGACTGTACTATGATTCGTAAAGGCACATCATTCAATAATGAAGTGTGATTAAAATTTAAAATTAATGCGCTTAATAATATATGTATGGAAAATGTTATATTTATATAAATGTAATTACTTACTTTAGCAAGATAAAAAACACGTGGACGAGGAATCCAAGTCGAATTGTATATAAGAAGCACTAGTAAGCACGCTTTGAGCACGTTGTCAGCAATGGCGGACGCAAAAGCTGGATAATGATAATTAGTTGATCGGCTGCATATTATTGCGCGTGCGCGGCGTATTACAAAATGAGTAGAGATAATCCAACGTTGCTTCAACGAAATTTTCAGCTCAGAAAAATACCTATTAAATCGAGGTAAAATATTATTTTCGCGCTAGAGCAAGAGAAAATAGCCAACGATTAAGAAACCTATTTTAAAACGATGGCAAAAATAATGACAATATCGTAATCATAAAACAACTTTTGAAAGTCTTTTTTACGACGGATTTAATTTCCAAATTTTTTAGACTAAAATATTGCAAAATAAAAGATATTTTTCAACCGACATAAAACAACGTAAACAATTTTCAACAGTTCTGACTTATTTTCAACGCTATAACAACGCCATATGTTACCTGACATATTTGAACGGAGGGTGGTTTTGGGGTCTGGGGGTCATGATCGGTAAAAATATACCAAAATTTTTAGGACGTGCTTTCCTCCGGACGGTTGCAATAGATAGCTTTTTAGTTTTTGTAATGAAAGCTACCTAAAAATAAATTTTTGTTAGATTAGATAAATACATGTTTCAATAAAAAGTGTTTTGTACAATTAAATGATTGAACAACTAAGTTTTTCTCTATTTAAATGACTAAATGCTACAAAAAGTTTTGGACTAGTACATGTTAACACATGAACATTTTAAATTAGGATGAATTTTCTGAATTGTAGGCTTAATTAACGTGCAATAATGACGTTCATCAAAATTATCGATAAAATTTCACTTACTATAATTATTAAAAGTAATTAACTGTTATATTGAATTATGTAATGCTATCAAAAATATATTTGAGCAATGTTAGATTTTTAAAAATATATTTTATAATTTATTACTGATACTAATTTAAAAACGATATTATTTTAACAAAAAATAACCGTAACATACATGTTACTTTCATATCTGTCTTTGAAAATTTCATTAAGTAGAATATGTATTAAAGTTTTATTGTAACAATTTATAAATCTAATACGAGTATTCATAGAAGAAAAAACTTTTTTAATATTAATTTTTTTTTTTTGTTCTTTCGAGTTTAAATACATTTTTACACTGATTTTTTTTTTCAATTTTGGAATTCAATAACTGTTTGTTTGAAGGAACTTAAATATCCACATATTACATTTTAGAATATAAAATAAAACTTTCTATTGGCATAAATTAATATAATGTTTAATTTACATATAAGATTATTTGACACGTGATGGTTTTTAACAGAAGTAAATATATAATACAATTAATGGTTTTATATATATATATATATATATATATATATATATATATATATATACATATACATACACACATATGTGCTGCATTGTAATGAAGTGAATTTAAATTACTTTTGTATTAAAAAACAATTATCAATTTTTATAATAATTAATAATTATTTAAATTATTTTGATCTCAATTTTGTGGTTTGTCGTTCGTCAAATAGTTAAAATTTGCGCATATTGAAAAACATCGATTTTTTTATTATTAAAACTAAACGTTTCTGTTTCTTTTTACCGATAAAATATCCAAAATGATATTTTGGAAAAATATAGTTTTATGATTAAGTATATGTGCAGATAATAATTCCGATTCTATCTGCAATATATAATGAATAATAATTCAAATGAATAATAATTGAAACTTTTACTATAAACTAGATATTATTTCGAACAAACTTCTGTATGGACGTCTAACAGAATTTATCTCTGTTCACTTGTTTTTTTTTTTTTTTTTTTTTTTTTTTTTTTTTTTTTTTTTTTTTTTGGAAAATATCGTTCTTTATTATATATAGACACGATTGGTCCATATTAATTTACAGTTAGATTTTCACACAATTTTACGATTCTCAATGCGGTGTCAGCCACCCACAATGACTACCTTAATTGACCGCAAAAATTTCTGTGTCAATTAATTTAACTTGGAAATAATGTTTTGTGCACTGTTATTTAAATGGAAAAATTATTAAAAATTCATTTATAATGACTGAACACTTATACATTATAATTTATTCATTTATGTTTATTGTATTTAAATAAAATATTATTCTATTCATGCAAATCCCATATTCATTGCCACTTTCGCTATGCTTAGGATAGTGCAAAGCAACACATACCCCCCCGGCCACCACATGGTCTTAAAATTTTGACCCCAAAACATATACAAGCTGGAAAGCTCTGCTGTATACATCGAAAAAGCAATACCGAATTTTTGTTCACTATTTAGCCGCAGGCAATCTTTTAAGAACCTCAAGTCTAATTCGAATTTCACCAATTCAAATTTTATTTATTTTACATATATCTGTATTATAGTAATCCTTACAGTTTATATTAAACACATAACGTGACGAATCATTTGTAAAATGCATAACATTTCACTAATCGAAATATCTTTTATCCTATGTATTTAACTTAACACCTTAAAGATTAATCCAGATTCAGTAAATTGGACTTCAGGTCGAAAATTCGCGAAGCTTATACTGTTAAACGATGTAAATAGAATCTGGTTTTAAATTTCTATTTGGAAGTTACGAAGAGATAAATTCTGTTAGCCGTCCATACAGAAATTTGTTCGAAACAATATCTAGTTTATAGTAAAACTTTCAATTATTATCCATTGCATAAATTTTAGAGCTTTAATATGTTTTGAAATAGGTTTAATTAAAATGAACTTTGAAATTGCAAATTTAAAGAATCCTTTTAAATTTGATAGGCATATATTTATTTGAGAAAATTTTTATATGTCTTTTTTATATTAAATCCTTATTAGAAGTTTCAGATAAGATTTCAGCTCAAATAATCTTAGCTTCAAATTAAAAAGATATTTTATAAGCTTTTCCAGGATTTAAAAAAATGACTAGAAACTATCAAAACCCACTTAAAAATTAAAATCTTTCTTGCTTTCAAAGAAAATATTCTGATATCATATTTCGGAAATTTTCTATATCATTAAATTCTTGATAAGAAAGCTACTCTAAAAAACAAACTGTTTATGCTTATATAAGAATGACTGCTGCTTATATAAGAATGAACTCATGCTATATATGTTATGCTTATACATATGAATAATTGAAATCTGGCATTAAATATTCAAAAAAAAAAAAAAAAAAAAAAGAAAAATAATGGAAAACAAACATTAAAATTTCAAGCAATTGTAATTTTTTTCTGTTAATCGAAAAGTAATGAGAACAATTGCTAAAAATACAAGAAACAACAATCATTCGTTAAGTATAAATTGCAAAACACTTTCAATGTAATTTAGAATATTGTTAATAAAACTAAAGTTATTTTCTAAGTACTCTATTTGGAAAATACATAGTACATTTTAAAACTCAATTGAAACAATTCCCGTATACAGCCGTAAAAACAACCTTTTTTTCAGTTCGTTAAATAATTGATAAAAAATATATATATCATGGAAATTCGGAAAATTAATAAGCTTTGTGCGTTATACTGTGGACTTCAAAGTTCCTGAGGAAAAAATCATTATGATAAATTTTCGTGTTACATTTCTCCTAATTTGTAATACAAGATGATTAAAAATGAATGGGGCAAAAAACATACTGAAAGAATGCCTTTCTACCCCATTCGTTTAGAGATAGAAAATTGGCCTGTCTACAACGAGCATATTAAATATACCTTCAGGTTGCGAGAAAGTGACTACCATAAAGA
Source organism: Maratus speculifer (assembly GCA_964019185.1). NCBI lineage: Eukaryota > Metazoa > Arthropoda > Arachnida > Araneae > Salticidae > Maratus > Maratus speculifer. The sequence continues at coordinate 194,084,481 of OZ025293.1, read as the reverse complement.
CAATTTAAGTGAAAATACCATATCTCGAGACATATGACTAATTATCATATCATGGATTAGCAACTAAAAACAGTACATGATCATTCATAGCATTTTTAATTTTTTTTTTTTTACTCCGAACAGCTTCTAGAGTTATGAATCTACATAAAAGAATAGTTTAAAAATTTGAAAGGAGCTCACGCTGTCATGGGCCAAAACCAATGACAGAGTTTTTTTTTTTCAAATCTCTCATTTGCATTGTAGTACATGTATATTTTTCATAGCACAGTTGATGTCTATCTCTACCCGAGTATTTTTTTACTTATTCGATTTTGTTGTATGTGAATACTTTCTCATAATGGACTGGTTCCAAACATATAGCATACATTTTTTAAAAATTGTTCTAGGGAATGACATTATTAATGAAGAAAATTCAGTGTGTGTTGTATTGCATCCAAAAATGCTCCAGTACAATATTTTTGAAGTACAAGTAATGAAAGTAATAAATATAAATCTTTTTATTTGATTTTAATAGTAAACTACTTATATAATTTTATAATGTAATTTTATTTATTTCTGAATTTTATATCTCTAGAATAATCATTTAAAGTAGAATAAAATTCTTTAGAATAATTTAAAGACACACCCCTGTCCTGGGAAAGATTCCCAAATCACAAAATGAAACTCTGATCAAAAATTGAACTTGTTTTGTTAGCTCTTTCACAGTTTTTCACAAATACTAAATTATAATATTGCTGTAAAAACTTCACTTTTTGACAGATCATTTATTTCTATCAGCATTGTTTATATATATACTGAATATTTTCGTCCCACTGCATTTCCTATTCTTAATATAAAACAAAGTATTTATAATGAGTTTCATAGTAAATATGATGCTTGTGATAAACATTTTGTTTCTTATTTATTTCATTCTACTTTAAAATTTTATATTTAAAATCCTTGATTTATAAATGAAATATGGTAAAAAGGCAATTTAAATGCAAATTTTTTAGCATTTGAATGAACACAAAATAATTTTAAAACACAAAACACACCCTTGATTTTTTTTAAACGTTTTTATCATATAAAAACACAAATTTAGAATTTTAGGCAGGAAATATTCGGAAAAAAGTAAAGGTTGCTCTTTTAAAACAGGTAAACTGCAATCTTTTTGTTTACTGTCATCACTTTTATGTCACAAGTATAATTATTACACTGGATATACAATGGAAATTGTCCGTCAGTTGTCTTTTCGTTCCTTAACATAAAATGAAATTATTTTAATATGAAGCATATTTCCTTCTGAATATGTACTAATTTATCTTTTTATATAATATTTTGAAAATGTATGTCTGCGTGCATGTGTCAGAGAGAGAGAAAATGTATGTGCCTCTCCTGCATTTTGTTGAGCCCCCTCTAATATTCATTTCTGGCTAAAGCCAAGCGTGACAAACACAGGATCAAGTACCGGGTGTTCCAAAAATGACTGATGGATTTTAAAATTCAATAACTTGCAAACGGTGACAGCTATTTAAAAAAAATTTGCAGGAGGGTTATGTATAATGTCAGGAGTCTTTTTACCGTAATTTTTTATTTTAGTTCGCATCTCAAACAATAGGTGGCGCTGACGGCGATTGAAGGCCAGGTGATCAGTGCTGAGTGAAGCGTCGACCTGGCCTTCAATCTCCGTCAGCGCCACCTATTGTTTGAGATGCGAACTAAAATAAAAAATTACGGTAAAAAAACTCCTCACATTATACATAACCCTCCTGCAAAAATTTTTAAATAGCTGTCACCGTTTGCAAGTTATTGAATTTTAAAATCCATCAGTCATTTTTGGGACACCCGGTAATAGGGGATTATCGAGTATAATTTTAAGTAGCGTTCATAATTTTACTCGCCATAAAAAAACAGGAAAATTATTGTTCAAATAACAATTTTCAGTGAGTAGTATAGATGGTTTTGAAGCTAAAGGTTTGGAAATAAATGAAGAAACTAAATATGTTTCGAAATTAAGAAAGATGGTTTGGAAACTAAACAATTTTTTAAATCCTATTCTAAACAAGAGAAGACACGGGCAATATTATGATAAATCAAACCTTTTCTGAAATTTTTCAGTTGCGTCTCAACATTTTAATTAGATTTTCTTCCACTGTGCGATGTCTGATCCGATACGTATTTCTAGCGATTTAGTAGCAAAATTTCTTTTCATCGGGTCATTTTCTGTTTTGTAACGGGTTCCGAAAGTAAATGCATTCTAAAAATAAGTAGAGTGATGTCATTTAAAACTGGTTGTTTAATTAAGAATTGCATTTAATTAAAAATACATAAAAAGAACTGTTTCAGCAAATAATTTCAAATATTGGAATGCGAAATCATCGCGTCGATCTTTCATTATATGAGAGGGTAAGAGTGATCGAGATTAAAAAACAGAATTTCGCTTAATATTCCTTTCAAAGCACTTTATCCTTAATTCAAAATTCCAAATAACTAATTTCTAATTATTAAATCCTCAATTTTTTAATAAGATCATAGATGGCAGCACCATTAAATTTAATTTTTAAATTATTGGCCTTTCATGTAAGATATTACATGAATATGCAAATTTTTGGAAAAAAAAATGTTGTAAATGAACAAATTAAAACCTAAAACGACCTCTTGTGATGAAAATATGAATTAAAAAAAGGTGTGGAGTGGGGGGCATGATAATGTATAGGCCAAGAGCTTTAAAACGATAATCTTACTTGAAAAAAATCCATTTCTGCCCCACCCAAATGGGGACAGCCATTGTTTGGAGCCGAAATATAACCCACCAATCAAAAGAGCGTCACGAGTTCCAACTTTGGTCAAGCTTTCAAAAAGGGGTCATAGCACGCTGTCGATAAATTAGGGATTGATTTAGAAAGATTGCTTAAAATACACAATTTTTAGAGCCTAGAGGAAGAAAAAGCAACTTAGAAATTAAGGGATGTTCATAATATTAAAAAGTTTTCAAAAAGCTTTCCGATGATACATAAAATGAAGGGTTCAGAAACACTGAAGACCCCCCCCTCCTGGGATTTGGTCCCCTCTCTCATATCCCGGAACTCCCCCAATGCCTTTTTGAAATTTTTGTATTTAAAAAATAATAGTTATCAATCTAAAATTTTATTGTAGAAAACGCTACGATTTTAAAAATTTGTTTGCGCGCCGTTCTCTATTCCCTTCCCCCTGAAATTCAAATCTCTCTCTTATTTTTTTAAGCTTTACAAAATATATGAAATTTTAAAATCGATTAAAAAAAATCCCATGAAAAAAAGCTATAATTACTGGAGAAACGATTTTAAGTTTGAATAATGTGCAATAGGCAAAGTGTTTCTTTTTCTTTTTAAAAATCGATTTTTTCATAAAATTAAAAGTTTACAATCAATTTTTAAGTAAATTAAATATCTTCAATCACTAAAGAAATATTAATCGATGAATAATTAAAAATTTGCAACTGCATTACTTGCAGAAATTTTACAAACTCAAAAAAAAAAAAAAAAAAAAAAAAAAAAAAAAACTACATATGCATTAAATTATCTATGTTTTTACCTGGACATGAAATATTCATCCAACACTTGTTCTTTGAAGGGAAATAAAACCAGTTTATATAAATCAATTTCTAATTTCAAATTTTCCCGCTTCTAGATAGAGTTTTCGAAAAAAAAATGTTAAATTCTGAAGTCTGAATAGGTAATTTTCAAGTTTTTAGGTCCGGTAAATTGTAAAATAAAGGCGCCTTTCAAAATGCTCAGTACATTTATCGCCATATAATCTATTATAAATTAAGTCAAGCCCTCTCCTCTTCTGACAGCAAATCGTTGCGGTTTTATTACAAAACGATTCTTTTGTGCAAATATGAACATTTTCCATTCTTTTAATTGGAGTTATTAGTTAATAACTTGCTTTAATTAAGACTTTTATAAATTTTATGATTTTGGAAGTTCCGGGGGTATTCAACTCTATTTAAAATAAATAAATAAAACTTGAACTTAAATAGTTTACAAGTACGAGCACTGTGATGGACAGACAGACAGTAAGGATTTCATCATGTGAACTCGAAAAACGAAATGAATCAATTCATTTTTGCTGTGCCAAAAGTATATTTTGTTTTGCATACTACTTTTTAGTTCAGATATATTCTTTTAAACACTTTAAAGAGATAGAAATATTGCTTTATTTATTTAACAAAAATGATCGATTGAAAGATTAAAACATTTAGCACTAAAACGTAATTTTTTTCTTTATATTTGTTTTATTTATAGCTCAACTGAAGACGCCATTAGATGAGTATGTTAGTCAACACTTTCCAAATATACAAATTATTCGTGCAGAGAAAAGGGAAGGCCTTATAAGAGCAAGATTATTAGGTGCTAAAGCGGCTAAAGGAGAAATATTGGTATTTTTAGACTCTCACACTGAAGCTAATGTCAACTGGCTGCCTCCTTTACTTGGTAAATTATTAAATATTTATCTTTTGTTTAAACATTTTTTTGTAACTAACCCTCTGCGGTCGTATAACTACTGTCAACCACCAAAGGCTCTAAGCTACAAAAGCAACGAGCAATATAGATCTTATATTATATTAAGTTGGCAAGTGAGGAAAACAATTAAGACGTAATTAAAAATAGTTCAAAGAAAACTAATTCCGGTCAGAATGACACATATGTATAAACTTAATACGACTGCAAAGGATTAAACAATTTTCGAACTGCTATGTGTGTCATTATTAGCCAGATTCTTACATAAATTATCTTAGAGATTTTGTAAATTAAGAGGGTTGTATGCTTCAAGGACTTTTGGGGACCTTTCACCAGAATTTTTGTGAAGAAATATTTGCTTTATTTAATGAAAAAAACTATCTTCAGATATAGCGACCAGTACTTTACGCCATATCTGGTATTTAAATACTTAAAATATTTTGAACCCTTGATGCGTATGAACCCTGATTAAAAGAGATATAATTCTTTATTTCTAATTAGTTACATTATAAATATATTCATAGTTTCACTTATTATCGACAGTAACTATTTGCAGTCGTTTGCTTTCTTAATATGTTTCATAAAATAGCATAAGAATCTGTAAAGAATAACATAAGTAATAAAGATTCTTATGTTATTTTATGAAAACATATTTATTATAAAAAAATATGTTATATAATACATATTTAATGCATAAACAAACACAATTTTATCAAATCTCTCACGAAATATAATATAATGAAATATATTTTTTCTCTTCAATTTATTTTGAGATTTCAAAAACTTTTAAAGCACCAAATAACAATAAAAGTGTATAAATAAATGATTATTTTAATCGTTTATTTATAAATGTTTAACCCTGTTTAAATTGTTGAGAAAATTTGCTTATAGCTATATTATGTTAATGCCAAGATTATTTTTTATAAAAAAAAATAAATAAATAAAAGTGGCTTTGTAATGCATTCTTGTAAAAAATTGAGGTATTAAAATTTTCCTACAATAGCAAATATCAAAATTGATTAATTTTTTTCTGCGTTTTAGCTTAGCAATGATATTCTGTTTAATCAAAAATCATTTTATATGCTTTTATCTCATAGCCGGGTCATTCCAAAAATAAAGGTCCCTTTTGAGAAATTTTTTTTTCAAATTTTTTTTCATTTAAAATGAAATAAAAATATCATTGAGAGGGTTGTATATATATTCAAGAGTAGAAATTGAATATCAGCAGCACACTTTTTTAAAAATATTTAAATATCTAAAAATAACAACATATCAACCAATATCATGGTAACACAGGGGACTAGTAACACAGGACACAAAATGAATTAAATTATCACCTATGTATTACTATTTTCATAGAAACAATATAAAGTTAGATGGAGTATTTTCTTTTAACTAAGACTTACAATTTAAATGCCAATAAACTAGAAAATTAATAATTAATCGAAATAAATCAACAGTAACACAGGGGACATACAAAAAACACACCCACCTTCAAAAATCACCTTTAATTTGGTAATATTCATCAAAATTTAACAAATGAGGAAAATGACTACCTAGGATGAATTCTAACTCTAAAAGTACATGAATGACTGCTGTTAACAACATTTAGCTTGTAAATTCTTATTTTAATAGGAAGAAAAAAGTGGCGGTAACACAGGGGACAAAAATTAAGGGACGCAGGAATTTTTCTTATAAAATGAAGAAAAATATTTACAAAAATATTTAAAGTATATAGGGATAATATAAAGACTACAAAGATATAAAAAATATCCTGAAAGATAACTTAAATGATACATATAGTAAAAAAAATAGGGTTTAAAAAGTAAAAATTGTTCTTGGGACATGGCTTTTTACAGGACACAATTATTATGAAAGTAATTTGAATAACAATAAATGGAATTTATCTCAAATTTAAAAATTGCATTAAAGAAAAATATCTTTAAAATATATTTTCCAATAATTAAATTTAATTTTGAAACAAAATTTTAGAAAATATAGCAATTCAAAGTGTCGGGACACCAAAGGGTGCTTTATTTTTGGAATGACCCAGCCATATTTATGTCACATATGTTTTCTCTACGTGAACCTGTTTGGCGATCTTTTTAATAAATGTATTTATATATTTAACAATGCTTGCACAAACTGCAGTTTTTTCCATGTTCTTGTAGCTTTTTGGTCTTTCTCGATCCATATTTGTCAGAGCCTGTGTCTCGATACCAATTTATAAATAGTTTATTTGGTGATAGGTAGACGATCTGAGTAGTTATTAAATAAATGTACAGCTCCGTTTGATCTTTAAACGCCTCACCTTCGCAGCATAACGATATATACTCTTTTTATCCCGAACGAAGAAATTCTGCCAACTAATAGTGACAAAGTTCCACAGTATGTGGTTATTGTAGATTAATTTAATTGTACGTGGTTAGTTGTAAATTGGCGTATTATGAGGAGAGATAAAATAATGCATAAACATTCAGTTAATGCTGTGGCGTTGTTTGTTTTAAATCGCAATTTAAAAGATTAAGATGACGCGATAATTTTACGTAAAAGTTGTTGAAAAATGAGAATTTGAATTAAACGTTAGCAACTGAGATATAGGAAAGCACTTAAACAGTTTGATAAAACGCTGTAATTTTATGTATACGTTGTAAAGAAATTGGAGTTTGAATTAACCAATAACTACCGCTATAAAGGAAGGCACTTTGAAAGTTTGATAGAACGCGATGATTTTAACTAAAAGATGTTGTGAAGCTCAAATTTAAATCATCAAATATAGCAGGGAAGTAGAAAAGATCAAAACGACACAGATTCCCCCAATTTACGTAAAATTTACACTGTAAAAAAATGCATTTTTGCTTTGGAGTATAATTTTTCTTTTCTTTTTTAAGTATTGCTTAAACAATTTTATTTTATTTTTCTTTTTTTTTTGTAATCGATCGTTATTTATAAATATTGTATATTCCATGATTATAGTAAGACGCTTGAGAATTACAAAACAGTTGCTTTGGCGCGAACTCAGAAAGATTGCCTAAAACATGTGCTTTTTGCTTACACATTCCTTACGTCATTGTCGTCAATAACAGTGCTGTCTATGGGGAGACAGAAAAAAAATGTTAAATAAAAAAGTTACGTGTATTTTTTCCGTTGAATCGGAATCTTTAATAAAAAGTGGGCCGTACCAATCAAGATTTCAAAGTTGCTTTCCTCCTCCCCTCTGCCACCCTAGGAATCTGAATGGAAAGTCGACTTTGGTACCTCTGTAAAGCTTTAAAAATATTTAATTGGTTTTGTTTCCGTTTTTCAATCCAATGCGCGTATTTCTCGCGTTATTCAACTGTTCCAGACTTTTTGAATATACATTATACATACATGGAAAAATTCTTTTTCTGTCGTAGAAAGTCTATCCACTTCCCCATCCCATTAAATAATCCTGTTTATTTAAATTTCCTTGAGAAATTACATTCTTTTACTTCATTACGTCAATTTAACATATTTTAAATTTCTATTCGTACTATCTAAGTACCCAATAATAAATGTATTTTATTTGCACATTTTCACTTTTTGTTTAGAACCTATCATTATGGATAGAAAAACAGTGACTTGTCCTTTCATCGACGTCATAGATTTTGAAACGTTAGCATACAGAGCACAAGATGAAGGAGCCAGGGGTGCTTTTGATTGGGAATTGTATTACAAAAGACTTCCTTTGCTCCCAGAAGATCTTAAGCGTCCAACCGAACCTTTCAAGTTAGTGTTTGTTATTATTAAGCATTAATATAATATTTACGGTACATTTAACTTATTAAATTTTAATCAATTATCTTATTGAAAAAATGAATATACATACATATATATATATATATATACAGTGAAACCTCCGAATAAGGGACACCTATGGGACCGGAACTTTTGTCCTTTAAATAGAGGTGTCCCTTATTCGGAGTTTTTTACATTATTTTTAATTCAGAATGATATAAAAATAACAAAGCATCAAAGGAGAAATTTAAATGTATCTGAAGTGTATAAATTACATTAATCAGACAAATGGAAGAAAAGAGAATTAAAATTTTTAATTACTAAATTATTAAATGATTTGTAGACTTATTGATTTGTATTTTTTATGCATATTATGTACATACAAAAGTATAAAAACATTTGCAAGAATTTTACTTGAAGTAATAAGTCAAAAAGGATTGTTTTGCAAATTTCAATTTCTCTATAGAAATCTTTGAAGTGTTCATTTACCATATTTACAATTCTATATTACCACCAATATCCCCTCTCCCCCCTCCCCCCTCCAAAAAAAAAAAATATATATATATATATATATAGTCCAACGCTTTGCGTATTTTAGGACAACAAATCTCAACACTGCCCTACTCAGCAAGCGGAAAAGGTTTTGACTCAGAATTCATTTATTTTTTATTTAAAATGCTTTTTTTAAGTTAAAAATTCATTTTCAACAGAAAAGAATAAAATTGGAACGCTTGACTATAATTTCAATATGGAAGCGATTTGGAATTGGACTTGTTTTCATTTTTTTAATAAATAAATCACCGATAGAGTTATATGAGATTTTGATCACGTGACAAAGACGTTTTTTACCCTTTCTTGAGTAGTTATTCTTCTTTCGCATGGAAATTTGGTTCAAAACGTCCACTTTGTCAATATTTTCTGTAAAATCTATTGCATTTGAAAAAAAAAAAAAGTGGTCGATTACATATTTTTTGAACAACAACACCTGCTCGCTTCAGGCATTTCCGAATAAAAATAAATTAAAACTTATCTCTTAAAAGTGCCATTTTTGGATTTGAGAACAGCCTAAAAGCATCTGTAAAATTCATTATTTCAAAATTTTCTTTCATACTCCAATTTCAGAATCATCCTCACAATTTTCAGCATTACTTTCAATGCGGATAAAGGCATTGATGTCGAATCAGAATTCTGGGTAAATAAATGGCCGTAAATTGTATCGTACGCCTCTGTATCAACATGACTGTCTGTCTGTTTAATAAGTTCACAAAAATCTGTATTTTTATTTTCATCAAAGACTAGTTCATTATCTGAATTTCAAAAACCAGTCCCTTTAATCTCATTTTCAAGTGTCCCTTATTCAGAGGTAAATACATTACACGTCCTAAACCTTGGGACTGTCCCTTATTTGGAGGTTTCACTGTATATAAGGTATTTGTACCCAATAGGGACAATGCTCTCAATATGAACAACCCTAATATTTTTAAAAGTAACAATTTTGATTGAGATATCGTGCTACTTGTCCATGAAGAAAAGCAGTTGGAAAAATAATTGAGCCAGGAAAGTGCAAAAAAGCATGCTGTTCGCCATTTAGAAGGAAACTTGGTGTTTTGGGTTGTGCTAATCGTAATTACAGGTAAGTTTAAATTCTTACTAGATATTGTAAAATTACTATAAATATTTAAAAGTGAAATGTTTTAGAAAGCTTATAAAACATATTTTCGATTGCCATTGCATATATTGCTTAAAAATATTTTCTTGGTTTTTTATTACAAGATTTAATAAAACTACTCTCGATTCTCAATATGGACACCTTAAGTCCACATTGGAAGTACAGCGGGTGAATCTTCAGATTCATAAAAATTAGAAAGCTAAGCGAAACCAACTACATTATTTCATCATATTTCGTTGCAACTGAGATGCTTTGCATCGGTCTTTGAAAGCCACAAACGAAGATGACCCCCCGTTCTAAAGTGCATGTTCTGAAAACATTTACTGTGATCTACCCTCCGCCGCAGTTCTTTAAGATATATATATATATATATACACTATATTGCCATTGATTATGGGACACTTGCGATTTTAGACATTTTACTAAATATCTAGAAAAATACATGAGGAATCATCTCGAAACTCTTAGTGTATAAATATAATAGTATACGTCATACATCTCCGTGAAGATTTTTTACCGAAACGCCATAGGGGACCGTCAACAAATTAAAAAAGAATGAATATCTTTTGAATAACCCTGTCAAAACTAATGTAGCAAAAGCGCTCAAACTTTAGATTATGATTGAATGCCTTATTGTTATACACTGTGTTCATTTTTATGCAAATAGCATGCACACTCGCAGAGTAATTAAGGTTTTTATAAAAATGGTCCCAAATTTTTCCAAGTTTTTCCACTATAATTTTCAGAGTTCTTAATATAAAATAATGTTTTTTTTCAGAAAATATGACAAACAACATTGCACACAGTACCCTGTAATCAGAATTAAAAAATAATAAAAATTGTATGAAAAATGAGTAGGTTTACTATATAATTTTTTACTGCGCATGCGTCAAAGATATCTAAATTTCATTTGCATATTACGTTAGTTAAACGTATAGAGCAACTTTTGTAAAAGTCTTAAAATCATAGCTTGAAAATTCTGAAAGTAATCGTCTATAGAAAAAGGACAAAATCCGTTGTTTCCAAAATGAAGCAAAAAAATAAGGGATTTTATCCAAATGCAGTAGTACATCCCATATTGTGTATTCTATATTGACACTAATCAATGAATATATGGATACAACCCCTCTTATTTTTGCTTCATTTTGAGAATAACGGATTTTCGACTTATTCAATTGACGATTATTGTCAGAATTTTCAAGTTATGATTTTGTGACTTTTACAAAAGTTGCTCTATACATTTAGCTAACATAATATGCAAATGAAATTTTGATATCGTTGACGCATGCGCAGTAAAAAATTATTTAATAAACCAACTCATTTTTTATACAATTTTCATTATTTTTTAATTCTGATTACAGGGCACTGTGTGCAATGTTTTTTGTCATATTTTCTGAAAAAAATAATATTTTATATTAAGAACTCTGAAAATTATAAGGAAAAAACTTGGAAAAATTTGGGATCATTTTTATAAAAACCTTAATTACTCTGCGAGTATGCATGCTATTTGCATAAAAATGAACAAGGCTTATTACAATAAGGCATTCAGTCACAATCTAGAGTTTGAGCGCTTTTGCTACATTAGTTTTGACAGGGTTATTCAAAAGATATTCATTCTTTTTTAATTTGTTGACGGTTCCCTTTGGAGTTTCGGAAAAAATTCGGAGATGTATGACGTATACTATTATATTTATACACTAAGAGTTTCGAGATGATTCCTCATGTATTTTTCTAGATATTTAGTAAAATGTCTAAAATCGCAAGTGTCCCATAATCAATGGCAATATAGTGTATATATATATATATATATATATAATCCTCTCTCCTCTAAAACTCCACAGATGAGCGACTCTTCCATACACTCTATGTAGTATGTCAATAAGGAGCCACCGGTCCATAATAGGGACAGGTAGTTCCTTATACGGACACTTGTAAACATTTTTTATTTCTATCATTTAAATTAAACCAGAATACTTACAAGGTCGCAAATTTGAATAATGATAGTCAACAGTCCAGGGATAGTGGTCATATATTTTTGAAGTCCTATCACGTGTACATGGAGGTGAAAAAAATTAATTTTCCTTAGGGTGTCCATATTGGGTACAGGTACCTTATATAATATCTATATATATATATTATTATGTATTATATAAATCTTTGAATGTATTTGATTAGTTTAATGTATTGTCGTAAAAAATTGAGACTATAAAGAATTATTATGAAATACTATCTGCAAATTTCTGGAGTTGAGCAGTCATTCCAACAACTGGGAGCCACAAAGTTGGTGCATGCGTATTTGTGCTCTGGTTTGTCGTCTGATCGAAATTCAAGATCCATATAAACAACGCTTCACTTTATAATAGGATATATTTCCATTTTTGACCAGCGACTTTGTAGCACGGTCTGCAGTATACAGGATTTGATAATTTTCTATGTGAGTTGGAACACACTCGCACTTATTTTTCGGAACGAAAATTTATTTCTCGGTTTAAGATAGATTATACATTGAAATATTATTAACTAATTTTAAATAGCAACAAAAAAATTCTGGTCTATATAAATAATTTTTGCATAAATTTTTGTATTTTTCATTTTTTTATTTTTTTTCTTTTCATTACACATATAAACATGCAAAATATCGTCGTTAAAAAGCATTTATATGCGACAAAACGTACATTTAATTTATTTTCTTTTTGTGAATTTTATTTATCACACATATTTTTTTCAATTCCGGTTCGAAAATGATTGATGAAAGTTTTCGTTCCAAAAAATAAGTCTATAGACATAAATATATTATATTTATGTCTATATTTTTATTTAGTCTATATTATTATGTTTATATTTTTCATTATATATTTCAATATGCCGAATTATTTTGTAGTTAAAAAAACACTTATATGCAACAAAACGTACATTTAATTAATATTTTTTTGTAAATTTCAATTATCATACATATTTTTTGAATTGCGGTTCGAAAATGATTGATGAAAGTTTTCGTTCCAAAAAATAAGTCCCATTAACATTACATCAATATTTCGCTCTGTTTCGATTTTCGAGATCACGACAAACCAAAGTGTACATGCGCCGACATTGTGACTATCAGTTACTGCAACGAAGGACTTCCATTTCTGGCATTATTTGAGCAATTCTTTGTTGTATTATGACAAGATGCTTAGTTATTTTTTAGCTCACATGCTATGAAAGCTTGAGGAGCTTATGTGCTCGTCCGTTCTGTATGTTCGTACGTACGTTTGTATGAACGTTTGTACGTACGTTTGTATTGTAACACGATAATTCATGCTAAAAATATCTGATTCACGTCAAATTTTAAATGTAGGTTTATTATAATAAGACGTTTCCCTGATCAATTTTGGAGTTTATTGAATTTTTTGTTTATTTCATAAAGGTTGGTTTCATAAAGATTTATTTCATAAATTTGGTTTATTTCATAGAGCGGAAAAGAGAGCAAATTCCCCTCTTAACTTATTTAAACGGTTTTTATGCTGAATTATCAGATCTCATGCAATTTTAGCTGTAGGATTTTTTTGATGAGGCGCCTTCATGATTAGTTTTGGTTGTTCATTGGTTAACTATAAGGGGGGATATGGGGTAACCCCCCCCCTTAATGTAAGTAAATGTGTCTTTTACACAAAATTTACCGAAAACTTCAAATTTTGGATAACGGTTCATTATGGTAAGGCACTTCCTTGATTTGTTTTGGGGATTCAAATGTTAAGTTTAAAGGTGGGATCTGAGGGCTATCCTTCTTAATTTAGGTAAATGAAATTTTCATGCATAATTAATCTATTTGCTTCAATTTTTGTATGTAAGTTCATACTGATAAAAGTCTTCTCTGACTAGTTTTGGGGTTCTTTAGTTACGTATAAAAGAGGGAACGGAGAATTACCAACCTTAAATTCGATAAATATGTTTTTATGCAGAATCATCCAATTTTCTTTTACTTTTGGATATAGTGGTTTCTGATTAGGCGAATCCGTGATGCGTTTTGAGGGTGTAATGCTTTAAGAGTAAATGAGAGGACGGAGGATGTCGTTCTTAAGTTAAATAAAAAATGTTTTAAGCAGAATTATCCAAGTTGCTTCGAATTTTAGATATAGGTTCATTATGATAAGGTGTATTCTTGATTAGTTTTGGAGGTTCAATCTTTAAGCATAAAGGATGGAAATGGGGCAGCTAATATCCCTTTTAATTTGTTTTTCAACGAATATCATTCCTTGAAAAAAAAAAAGGCTGCAATATACAATTAGTGTGCATAGCTTTTGAACTCAATGCCATCAGTTTACCTGGGCAATGTTATTTTTATTTGATAATTGTATTGCAATTTTAGAATAAGACTTGAAAAAGCCTCGTAATTTTTTATAAGAGAGTTGAAATAAGCATTTTACTTCTCAATTGGATTGACTGGCGCACGCAGTACGGCCATCAGTTCTTTTTGGCTGTAGATAACAGACTACTAATCATAAGCCTTCACCCTTCCTCTACTCTCCTAGAAATATCTCCAATGTTCAATGCGGTTAGCCAATCCATTTAGTCTGACTTCTGCTTTTTTCTTTAAACCTGTTCTTGTGATCGTTTCACGTTCTCGAAAAATTACTGCCACGTTGCTGAAGTGGGATTATTTTAGTTCTTTGGGTTTCGACACGGGTGTTGTCCTCAAGAGAAATTTTACACTGGATTTTCCTATAGCGTATGGTAGCGCACGTGGATGTGATTTATGACCATTTGTATAAGTTGTTCATTTTTAAGCTTTGAAAATAAATAATTAAGGAGGGCCACGGTGTATCACAAGAATTAAGTTATCTTTTCAGTGGATTTTTAGTTCCTCGTAATAGAATTTTCAGTAAACATTTATTTCAAGTAATATAACATCCTTAATACCAAGTTTGGATTTAAAAATAATTTTAGTTCTCTTATTAAATGGTTTCCAGTTAGAGCCAAGAAATCATTTTTTATACTTCTCTAGAGAGTAAAATGAACAAATTTACAGTTTTAATTTTCAATTTGTCTCATAATTGCTTTCAAGATAATGGGCCTGAAGCATCCATCACATCCTTTGATAAAACAAAATGCTGTCAGTGTATTCAGAATGAAAGAATGTTAAAACTTGTGATTTAACTTAAGTACTCCTTTGAATATCTGCATAAAGATAAATGACTTGTCTATAAAAAATGAAGCATTAAAAGTTAGTTTAAAACCCTTTATTTATTATTAATTTTAAGTTTCTTGTTTGTTTACAATATCATTATAAAATGTTTCTAAAAATTAAAGAGATGGTTTCCGTATTTCGCTTAACTTTCTTTTCTAAAAAAAATAAATAAATAAATATTTGCATTATATTCCGTTTTTAAAAATAATTTTAACATCATTTAAACTGATTATCTACTAAAAATTCTATAGTTTATAATGGAGTATTTTGCACAGAAGGCGTGAGAATTAATTGACATACAAATATATCATTTCTTTCGAAAGAAACCCGAGAAAGAGGCACATGTATTTAAATGATTTGAAAAAAATGTCCTATGTGCACTTAAAAAATCATCTAAATATACACCCAATTTTTATTTGCATAAAGTAGACTGTCAGTTATAGTATACTGTTCGTTTGTCTTCCTTTATGATCTGGAACTCACAAATGTTAGGTATAGAATCATACTCCTTCAGTCAATTTCTATTGAATTTTATATGCGACATTTATGAGACCTTTTTTCGCTGCATTCATTTTTTCTGCTTCAAATGACGTTTAAATCAAGTTTCTGTTTCAATTAGATCAGGAAATATTAATTTTTATATTTTGGTTTGTTTTAAAAATTTAGCTTTCAAGCAAAAACTGTTATAGAAATGACTGCTTGTAAAAATGAGTTTTTTTTTTTTTTCTTTTTCATGATGGATTTTTTTACCATTTATCCTATAAAAATTGTTATAGCTAGAGAACTGTTTAAGCTAAATGGTTCAAACGTGGAACATGTCTTTTCCAATTGTTTTACTTTAATTTTGATTTCGCAAATAAAAAAAATTACTATTGAAAATATGATTTTTTTAAAGTAACATCATTTTTTCTTTCAAATTTTTACTTTAAATATTCTTAAATATTTTTTTTACTAATTTTTTTAAATGCTCAGTTAAATTCAAAATTAATATATTTTTGTTTATTTACATAAAAAAATGAAATTCTACAAATAATATTTCGAGTTATAGCGATTTTGAATTACCCCACATTTCAAATAAATTTTAAATATGTATATATATATATTTTTTTAAATAATGATGAGTTTTATCATGCGGTTTTGTCTTCTTATAACAAGGTTAACCATCACAAAAAAATCCAAAATTTTAACTCAATAATTAAAAATTATTTTAAAATGTGTCCCGGACCCCTTTAAAGGGGCTCAGGGGTTGAAAACTTTCCAAGAAATCGATTTTTTTATGATCTAGTTTGATTATTCAATTAATTCTTAACTCAATGCAAAAAACCCCATAAAAATATTAGCATTTTTAACGGAGTTATAAGCATTTATGTATCAATACTTACATAGCCGCATCCATATAATTTCAACTTTAAGTCGTGTTTTCTCAAAACTTGATTTTTGACGACTAACACCAATATTTAAAAAAAAAACTATCTGATGGAATGGCTTAAATTTTTTTTTGCATGCATATAACATCATAATCTAGATTACGAATTAAGGATATAACTATCACTTAATAGAAACAGTATTAAAAAATCTCTCAAAGTTGAAATTTAAAAAAAAACCCTAAAAAATACAACTTTTTTTCTATTAAAAATACTCAAAATATTAAACTATCTAAAATATATTAATTCATAAACTAGATAATGATGTTATATGCACGCAAAAAAATTAAGCCATGCCATCAAATAGTTTTTTTTTAATCTTGGTGTTAGTCATCAAAAATCAAGTTTTGAGAAAACGCGACTTAAAGTTCAAATTAATATGGATGCGGCTATGAAAGTGTTGATACATAAATGATTATAACTCCGTTAAAAATGCAAATATTTTTATGCGGTTTTTTGCATTGAGTTAAGAATTAAATGAATAACCAAATTAGATCATAAAAAATCAATTTTTTGAAAAGTTTTCAACCCCTGAGCCCCCTTAAGGGTACAGTGGACTTTCAAAATCACAAAAAAAAATCATCAAATTGTCGAATTTTCATTTTTAGCATAATAACATTATATGAACTCCCTGCTATTGAACACAAAAAGAATTTTTCAATTTCGACTATTTTTACTGGAGTTACAAGCATTTTTGTCAAATCAGCTGATTCTGCCACGCTCCTTTGTTTACATTTTTGCTGATTCGCATCTGTAAAATTTAGCCTAGTTTTTAGTTTTACCATACAAAATGTTATTATTTTGCACTGAATAATTATTAATTTTGTGATTTCGCAAAACAATACTTTAACTGTAACTTTTAACTGTTTCTTTTGGCGTTTGTTTATAATGTATTTAGAGGAATTGCTTTCTGTCTCCAATCTTTTTAGCGTAAAATAAAAAAAAATACATTAATATCTTCAATATATTAAAAATATTTAATATATGTAACAAAAATTTGTACAATAAGAGGTATTTATACCATGAATATTTCTAGAAAAAAAAAATATTAGAAAATACAAATAGTTAATTTTGAGAAGATTTTTTAAAATTCAGGTACTTTATGTCCTTTGCATGAATTACTGTCAAAGCCACATATTTTATGTGAATTTACCATAAAAACATAAAACATTTACATATAAGCTAGAAATGATATTATATCCCTTATATATTGCCGAAACTGTGTTAGTAGGAAAATATTAAGGAATTATAACCATAGTAGTTACTTAAACCTGTTTTTCTGAGAAGGAATATTTTCGTCGTTTTCATGATTTCAAAATGTTCCATGCGAAATTCTTTATGCCCAATTTTTCTGATTTTTTTGTTTAAAATGCTCTCTATGTATATGTTAACAAATGTTACTAAAAATAAACTTTTTAGATGCATTTAAATTTTTAAAATTTCAGTTATATGGAATTTTTAATGATTTTTAACGAAAAATACAAAATAATTAAGTTAAAATCATTTTTTAAATGTTTTACAAGTAATATGCTAAAAATGCTTAGTAACATTTGTTAACACATGAATATAGAGCATTTTAAACAAAAAAATCAGAAAAAATGGGCATAAAGAATTTCGCATGGAGCATTTTGAAATATTGTCATTTTTCGTTAATTTGAAAAAAGAAAAATATGTATCTCAAAAACCATTGAATATATTTAATAAAAAATTGTGAAATAAGAGTGACTATTTACAGAAATTAAAAAAAAATCATTGAAAATTTAAAAAAATTGTTTTGAGAGTTCACAGTAACCTTAAGCAATGCTAGGCCGAAATATTAACATTTAACTGACGGGCTATTTTCACAAATGAGCACGAAATTTACGTTCACAGATATCACTACAAATTAAAACCTGCTCACAACCGATCAGAAGTAAACATTCTTATATTACTGCTTTTTCTTTCTTACTTGCAACATATCCTGTACCAGTAATATTTTCGTCCTCCCGTCCACAAAAACATAAATTTGCGTCTACCGTCCATTAAGTGCTGAGACAGATAAGCAGCAATTTATTTTTCAGTGGTCTTTGGAAATTTCTATTGATATCAATGTTAAACTATTGAAGAATGTAATTTGTATAAAACTGTTCTTTGTGTGAACTACAGAATATTAAAATGTCGAAAGTTTATGAAGTATCTTAACAACCTTATACATTTTTCAACCGTTTATGCTCTCTAATAATAAAAATAATTGACCCCCCCCCCACCCCGCAAAAAAGCACTTATTTTTTTACAGATAAGGCAATTCGACACAACTATAGTCTCGGGAGCAATAGCACTTTTAAATAATTTGTAGAATCGATTTCGCAAATCGTATTATAATTCTTCTATTATAGCCTGATGTTTGAAGGCAGTAATTGCATTCAAATACTTAGTTTTTAGTTGTGATGCTATCCATTATGCAGAAGTGAAAAAAAATATTTCTTGTATATTTAATGACTCTTTATATTTAGTGACTCCTAAATTATTTTATATAATTCTTTTTACCTCTACACATATTTAATGTTTTCCATAAAAGTGTATTAAAATTTTAGATTGCACCATATTTTTATTCCATTATATATTTTTTATGGCCTAACTTCTATAACAAGGAGAATAACTATACTAAAACAAACAAAATAACAATCCGTACAGATTATTTTGCTATTGAATGCATATGTGCATTTATGAATTAGGGTGAGTAAAGGATCAATAAGAATGTTAGCTTCAATGTATTTTATAGATAAACACCTAAGATAACGTAAAATGTACCTATTTTGTATCCGTCTCAATAGGTTACTTCGGTAGCATAAAAAAGAAACATTTATGTATCTGATACTGAATATGAAATGTAAATGGAATTTCAGCTATCGCAATTTTTCCCTTGCGTATGTTCTTTATAAAATTGTAATAAGCTATATTACATTTCAATGCCTGATTTCTCTGTACAATATCCTGATATATTTCATAGACATTTATAAAAACATCATTTATTAAACAAAAATACATTAACCGCTATTTTTTTATATATACGAATTGTTTTCTTCTTATAAATTTAATAATAAAAGAGTTTATTGAAATATCACAAATACCTCTTCTCTCATATGTCCTTTTTTATTATTATTTTTCTATTTCCCAGGAGTCCTGTAATGGCAGGTGGCTTGTTTGCTATAGACAGAGAATTTTTCTGGAGGCTAGGAGGCTACGACGATGGTTTAGATGTATGGGGAGGTGAGCAATATGAATTGTCTTTCAAGATATGGCAATGTGGAGGCCAAATATTAGACGTCCCTTGTTCAAGAGTTGGCCATATCTATAGAAAATTTGCTCCATATCCAAATCCAGGAATCGGAGATTTTGTTGGGCGAGTAAGTTTTTCCATGTTAAAGGTATGAAAATATTCAAAATATATGGAATTTATCTGACAGATTTGTGACACATCTCACGAAAACGGGGTTTCAGATTAAGAAAGAGCAATTCAAGATTAAATACTTAACTATTTTAAAATTTTAAATAATTTAATTAAGATTTAAAGAATGGCAAGAGAAGTCAAAGGGAGTTTTATATTATCAGTGCCAGCAGGGAATAATAATTAGAAATTGATGTTCGTCAAGTTTAATAAGACTGGATCGTACGGAATTTCGATTTAAAACACCAACTTTGACAGCATTTAGAGAACAATTGTTTTCATTTATCGAAAAAAGGACGCATGCATTTCGATTTTCGTTTTGTGCATTTGCTAATGAAAATCTTTTTACCAAAGTTTCAAGTTATAGTCAGTTTGAATTTAGGAACTGCTATAATGCATTCGAATGACCCACATAGTCGACTGGTTTGCCAAACGCTGCGTTTAAATTAACACTTGTCGGATCCAAACAAGCTTACCTGTGGTACACTTTTATTTTAGCACAATCAAACAGATAAGTAAATTTATCATACGAATTGAATACTTCCAACTTAGCGAAAAATTGCCCAGGCCAGGAATCGAACCCAGATCCTTGGCTTACAAGGCCAATATTTTACCTGTTAAGCTAACTGGGTGATAGCCTCGGCAGAATAAACCGCTGGTAAAGGAATTCCATATAACTATGGGTACGTAGATATGCTCTTATTTCAACACAATCAAACTGAATGGTAAATTATTCATACGAATTGAATATTTCCACCTGAGCAAAAAATTGCTCAAATTGCGACAAAAGTATTCCATTACATAATGGTATAGGGAGAACATTGTTTGGTGCGTGTTTTAATTGTATTAAACTTCTTAACATTTTATGAAATTGATGTACGTTGCTGAGGATTACTATAAGTTATTTCCATTATAATAGAAAACAGATACACTGTAAAAATAATTCTCTCAAACTGACAGGAAAAACTGTCAATTTTGGCGCCAATTTAAAACCGTTTAATTTACAAAAAATATCTGTAATTTTTAATTTAAACAGTGTTTTTCTGTAAAAAATACAGCTTTTCCTGTAAAAATTTCGAAATTCAGTTTCTTTTACAGAAACAAAACTGTTTTCTCTTTAAAACAATTTTTCTTCAAAAAATACAATTATTTTATGTAAAAATTAATTTTTTAGAGTATAGTATTTACAGGGACACGCAAAGGATTTCAGCTACTGTACCATATTGAAATACTGTGTACTATTATGCCAAGATCTAAATATTTTTAGGTACGTTCATAATTACATAAATATACGCAGTACCTATAGTCATCGTTCAGTCTGTCCGTCTACATATAACAGAGCAAAAACTACCAACCCAAATCATTTGAGAATTAAAATATATAATTTGTTGTATAATTTTGTCGAGTCATTTCAATTTTTTTGAAAATCGTATGTATAGTTCAATTACAGGGACAATCAAAAGTATTTTATTATATTTCAGTCAATAGGAAAAAACAGTTTCAAGTGCATTTTTATGATGTTACACTCTTTCGATTATGATAGAATTAGTACAATTTGTGATGTAAAGAATATTTATTATTAGTTTACTGGGCCACACAAAATTATTGCATTACATAATGGAATACGGGGAAACGTACTTTGGGGTGTGTTTTAATTACATTAAAGAATTTGACATTTTTCGAAATTGATATACGTTGCTGATATCTAACACAAGTTATTTCCTGTATTATAGAAAACAGATAGTATTTACAAAAAAACACTGATGATTTCGTCCACTATACTGAATCTGAAGTACTTTATACTATAACAGCAATAACTAATTATTTTTAACCCCTTAACTGGTTTGCTCGAACGCCGTTCAGGCAGGACGATTTTGCTTATCGCATCATTTAAAGCTTTTCGATACCACTATTATTTTTAAGAAAAATTTTATACGGCGGAAATGTTTAGACTAAATTTTACGAATATTTTATTTAAATAATAGTGGTGTGAATCCGCTATTTTCAATTTATTGAACAGAAAAGAATTAACCAGTTAAGGGGTGAAAACTTGTTATAAGACGAACGTACCTCATTTGCTACGCTTCACGTGCAATTTCCAATTTGTTTATAAAAGGAAAAGGAAATTTTATAAAAATATGTGAAAGATGGCATTTTTAACCAAATCGTTTGACAGTTCAACCAAAGATAGATGTTCATCAGAACCTAATTATTTACAACTATGAAATCAAATAGCGTTTTCCATATTCTGATATAGGCAAAAGAACTTCTGTAAAAATCTCAGAAAATTGTTATTTTAAACCAAATATTTTGGATCTAGATTTCAAAGTATGTACTCATGAAACATCAATCGCCTATAACATAAAATGTAATACATTTATAGAAAAAATAAAAATTTTCACGCGTTTTTAATTGTTTTTACTTTCTTCTATCTTTAGAAGAAAAAAGTATTGGATTCGTGAAAATGTTTGATTTCCGGTTGTCTACGGATTTACAGGTTTTATGGGTCAGAGACTCCAAGAAACATGTTTTTTTGCAAAAGGTCTGTATGCTAAGTCTAGGCACTATATCTCAAGAATTAATGTACTGAATGTAATAAAGAATTATATTCAGTTAGATCTTGATATAAAGTGTTACTAATTAATTTTTGATGTCAATTGCTCAACAGATGGCTCTGCTATCCGGCATTTTTCACGATTTCTGCAATATCTCTATCTCAAGACCTAATGCATGGATTTTCATCAAACTTCAGATTCAGTTAGTCCTTCACATGAATTGACGTTTTCTACGTTTTGGTGTAAATCGCTCAACAGATGGCGCTGCTGTGCTGCATATTTTTGTGATTTCCTCAATAACACTTTCTCTAGCATTAATGCACGGATTTTCATAAAACTTTATATTCATTTAATCCTTAATATGGCTTGGTATTGTTTACATTTTGGTGTAAATCACCCAACAAGTAGCTCTGCTTTGCTCTATTTTTCACGATTTCCACAATAGCCCTATCTCAAGAACTAATTCACAGATTTTCATCAAACTTCAGATTCAGTTAGATGTTGACATAAGTTGTTGCAGATTAGGTTTCTCTGTAAATCACCCAACAAGTGGCACTGCTATACTGCGTTTTGCAAGATTTAGGTTATTTTATCGTTAATCTATCGTTGTCTATTCATTTCATATATGACATTCGATAACTTCACTACCTAGCTGACAAATTGTAAAAATAAATACTAATCTATGTCCTAACTATTAATTGGAAAAATATTATCACCACAGAGCGATTTTCACCAAATAAGAAAATTTTCATACTTTTATTACTAAAGCATTTTTTTAAAAATTATAAACTACTCGAATATGAGCCGGTGGCGTGAACAGTAGCTATTGACAAACTAAGGGGTTGGGTTCGAATCCTAGTAAGGCATGGATGTTGAGCTGTACCTTTGTAATGATATATGTATGTAATAGATGCAAAAAAGATAAAATTTTTCTGACTTGGCGTTGTTTCGGTGTGTATTAAGGATAATTCGAGGCGAAAGCCATAGTTGCTGCAGATTCCAAAGCAAGTACCAGTCAGAAATAAAATAGAATATAATATAAAATAATAAAAGTAATTAGCTTGTGGAAAATGTTTTGTGAGATGCTTAGTTTTTTTTCTTTCATCAGTGCGCTCTTTGTATAAGGGAAAAGTGACAAATAATGATATATACAGGTTTACAGTATAACGACACGATTAATACTTTGTCTATATCAAGACGTATCATCTACACACCTATGTATGGAATAAATCTCAAAATTAATTTTTGTGAGATGCATCACTTTTCTCTCGGGTGAGTGATGACAGAAGAAATGCTACCCTGAGCATTAGTGAGTTAAATTTTCACATAATTTCCCATAAATGCTCGATTACTGATACGCTCAGACTGTATCTTTCGTTTTGAATTAAAGAGTGTCCATATCATACAAATTTTGTCAATGGGTTAGATTAAAACTAGTATTTCTGTGAATATTTTGTCCTTTTAATGCATTGTTAATCTAATCTTTAAATACATACACTTTATATTTTTAACTATAAATACAAACTTAAAATATTTTTCTTTTTAATTCTTTTATTTATAGAATTACAAACGTGTTGCTGAGGTGTGGATGGATGAATACAAGGAATATCTGTATATGCGAAGACCTCATTATAGAGAGCTTGACGTCGGAAACCTTACAGAACAAAAGGAAATAAGAAGCAAATTGGGGTGTAAACCATTCAAGTGGTACATAACAAATGTAGCTTTCGATCAACCTAAAAAATATCCACCAATTGAGCCACCTGACTATGCTAAAGGCGAGGTAAATGTTATTGCTTTTTATATTACAAAGAGCTCTTACCTGAGACTATGTACTCGTGTTATGTAGCATTAAAAAAAGATAAACACGTTAATTAAGCAAAGAATTTCATTCGCGATAACTTAAAAAACACATAATTAACACATATTTTATTATATTTCGTAAAAGACAATATGGTTGTTCATATTTTTAGGGATCTTGACAAAACTCGGAGAAATAAAAATAAAATAAAAAGAAAATTTTGTGGCAGATAAAATAAACAATCGCGAAAATGAAACTCCAACTACTCATACTGTACAACCACTGTAAAGCACACCGTGCTCTACAGAAATCATATTTTAGTGCACCTCAGAATTTCATGTCAAATGGGAAAAAATCATGCATGAAGCCTAGGTAATGAAACAGTATCCAACACTTCTAGAATGCGTAAACAAAACTTCGTCATTCCATTCTTTTCTGCAGCTGTGTTTATTATCTATATGTTTCTATATTTTATAAAAGGCATGCTAAATTTTAGTTTAGTTAGAAAATCATAACTAAGATTAAATTTCACCTTTAGCAATTTCTAATAATAGATAGAAATTTACTTAAATTATTTCGTACAGCCCTTTATATTACGTGCAGATTTTTATATCTGCCACATACTTAGCTTACATTTAAATCAAGCAAAAACTCATTTAAATCTAATGAAATCACATTTCCAGGAATCGCTATGCATAGGTGACCATGCAGACAGTTTTCTGTATAGCACTATAAATATGATTTTATTTAAATTCTACAAACATCTTTTATTATACTAAATGTAGCTGAGTTAAATATGTATAACTCAAAAAAAATTAACATACTTCATAGGCATGCATTCTGATTTTCAATAAATTTTCTTTTTCAGATTCGTAGCAATATTGCAAACTTATGTGTGGATACGCAGTATAAGGGACAAAATGAAAAATTTGGACTTGATGTGTGTATTCGAGATGACCCAAAGCTTCAAGGAGAACAGGTAAATATGTTTCCTAATCTTTCATATTCGCAAATCTAATAAAGCTTGAATCCAAAATTTCCATACACTTATGGAATGCATTTAGAAAGTTTAATTCATAAGGATATTGATGTATATTTCATTTTCCAAGAATAATATAAAATGGTTGCTACCAGTAATTTCTCACGGTTCGTACATCTCCTGAAATTTTGCAGGCCAGAAACTTCTTTGGCATCAGTATTTTCTCATAAGAAATCTCTGCCTGAAACAAAGCAAAATTTTGCCCGTTTAACTTAGATTTCATTTTCTATAAAAATAATAATAAAAGAAAACTGGTAACTTGCCTGGAAAATCTTCTGACCCGTAAAAACCCTGTTTATTGACACTAGTCAACCAGATCTCATTATATTGCAGTAAGTATTTATTTTTGATAGCACATTTTAGGCAGATTTTGTGTGAAATACTACCTATTGCGGTCACTCCAATGTTGGAATCTGTGAAAAAAATTTTCAGATGTACACCGATGACATCTAGACCCCAAAACTACCATCAGTAAAAAAGATGTAAAAAAATCGGACAAAGGAAGTCGAAATAGGGAGGGGGGGTGAAAACCAAAAGCCCCTATAACTTCTTAATTAAAATAGATATCGAATCAGTTTAAAAAGAGGTGGGTTGATAAGGGCCATTTTTCGCCCATTAGCACCTATATGTGACATAAATTTTTCTCATTAGTATACTTCATAACAAATAAGAAAATAATAGTATCTTGAATAAAAGTTCAATAATTGATGGGAAAATAAAATATATAATTAAGTAAATACCATGTATATTAATGAACATAAACACTATTGTCATTAGTTTTAGTCCAAATAATCAATAGTAAATGCAACACTAAATGCAGAATTAAGACGAATGGAGCTTATTAAGGTTATTATTTCAACATATGAAATATTGGAAATGATCAATAATTAAAAAAAACGTACTATTTCAGACACTTTTGACAATGTGTTTTAGATTATTTTCCTCTTTGGTTGCTGCACCAGAATCGCTATTGGACCATCCAGCGGCGTTGTCTTGTAGTATATGAGCATGAGCATATTCAATACTTGTTTTTTTTTTAATTTTGGCTGAGTTATGGCACAAGTAAACCAGAAACCATAATACGGAAGCAACACGCGTCCAGTACTATACAACGCTTGCGCCTATTTTACATTGACAGCGCTATTGTGTGATGTTGTTTAGCTAAGTTTTCATCCAAATATTGTAGAAATCGTTTCTAACACTCGTGTGTCTATTTCGGAAAATTGTGCAGGTATGTTAAAACCAAGACCACCTTCTTTGTTACATTTCTGATATTGTTTTAAACACTTTCAATCTATATTTCATACATTGGTGCATTCTGACTTACAGGGCGCAAAACTTGCAGAGGCAATTTATGGAATACTGATCAAGTTATATGAATTTTACAGCATCGTTACCCCGACGAAATATATATTCTAGTTTCTATAAGGACTTGAGTTTGAATTGCTTTTGGTACAATAACAAGGCAGTACTTACCTTTACATATCATACAGCAAGTGTTAGAGTTCTGACAGTGAGGTATTGATAAATGTATATTAGGTTTCTTATTTGTCCTACCGTCAGCAGTAACCGCTGATGCATGGAATCTTATAGTTACATCAGAAGAAGAAATAGAAATATTTCGAGACTGCAGATCACGAAATACATACAATCTGCATTTCAACACAACTTAGAACGTCTCTGTAGATCGCAGCTTTTCAAACATATAAGTACTGATATGACTTTTCTGTTAGAACAGATACGAACAGTTTTCCGCCTAGCTTTACAACAATGGCACTGACATCCAAACATTATTTATTAAAAATTTCTTTAATAGATATTTACAAAAATAGTTTTAGAAAGCAACATTGGCCTCTGAGCAAATTAAATACTTTTTGAGTACGGCAAAACAAAATCTGAACACGCGCCGATAATAGTGCATTTTTGGTTCTCCCGCATGACACATTTTTTTCTTTAATAGGCAGAAGAGCACACTGAACAAAAATAAAATAATGTTCATATAAAAGCTTATAAAGAGTAGTAACATTGCATGTCAAAATTAATTGGGTTCATCGAGCGCTTCTTAAAAAAAATTAATTCAAAGACACAAAAAACAACAAAAATGTAGAAAAAAACCCAGACTACTCCATTTCCATTTTGTTGCACCATCGGCAGTAATCGTTGATGCATAAACTTTTAATGTTACATAAGAAAAAATAGAAGTAGTTCGAGTCTGAAGATCACGAAATACATACTATCTGCATTAACAACACAGCTGAGAACAACTCTCTAGATCGCAGTTTTTCAAACATTTAAGTATTGATATGACTTTTCTGTTCGAACAGATACGAACAGTTTCCCGCCTGGCTTTACAACAATGGCACTGACATCTGAACATTATTTATTAAAAATTTCTTTAATAAATATTTACAAAAATAGTTTTAGAAAGCAACATTGGCCTCTGAGCAAAGTAAATACTTTTTGAGTACGGCAAAACAAAACCTGAACACGCGCCGAAAATAGTGTATTTTTAGTTCTCCCGCATGGCACATTTTTTTCTTTAATAGGTAGAAGTGCACACTGAACAAAAATAAAATAATGCTCATAAGCTTATAAAGAGTAGTAACATTGCATGTCAAAATTAATTGGGTTCATCGAGCGCTTCTTTTAAAAAAATTAACTCAAAGACACAAAAAATAACAAAAATTTAGAAAAAAGACAAAACACTCCCTTTTCGGGCTGTAATTTCCATGACCTTTTTATCAGGTAAAGTTTACTGTAAACAAAAATACATATCTTTAATTATGCAAAGCCACTCTACAATTTTCGGAATTCGAAACTTTTTTTCCGGGTATATGATGGGCGAAAAATAGACTTTATCAGCCCACCTCCTTTAAGTACCTCTAAAAAATGGGTCCAAAGTTTATGCATAACGGATTTTTGAAAAAGTTAAAAATGGTATCAAGAGGCCAAAAAATAGGGGTTTTGGGAGAAAAAAATCATAATTTCTAAATTCTCAAGGTATAAAAGGTATAAATTCCAAATAAATTTATGATAAATTTTCTTACTATTATCTAAAATATGTATTTACAAGTTTTTGATTGGAACAACTATTATTGCAAAAAAGGGGGGCGGGGGAAGAAGGAAATAAACCATAACTTCGTCACTTCTTAAGATGTAAAATTCGATTAAATTCATTATACATCTTCTCAAAAACATCTACAACTTTTATATTGACAAGTTCTTGATAGGACCCA
Source organism: Maratus speculifer (assembly GCA_964019185.1). NCBI lineage: Eukaryota > Metazoa > Arthropoda > Arachnida > Araneae > Salticidae > Maratus > Maratus speculifer. The sequence continues at coordinate 194,055,923 of OZ025293.1, read as the reverse complement.
ATACTTATAGCCAAAACAAATTAAACAAAAATAGTAGTTGAAAGAAAAATCGTATTAAGGGTGAAATCAAATCTAAACTGCTTATATTCTGACTCATTTTAAAATTTATTTTTATCTCAAACACATCCACTTTTCAGGTTCTCTTATTTAGGAACTATATAATGTAACGTATTGGCCAGTTTTTTGATAAAGGCGGAATATATATAAAGAAAGGCTATCAAACTGATAATTTGAACAGGTTTTCCCAAAGCGATCGTGATTGATGAATTGAGGAAGTATTCAAATAACAAGTTGCTTATTTTCTGACTCATTTTTAAATGCATTTTTGGTCTCAAGCGCATCCAATTGACAGGTTCTTTTATTTTGGAACTGTGTAATGTACCGTATTGGTCAGTTTTTTGATAAAAACAGAATATATTTTTTAAAAAAAGCTGTCAAAGTGGACATTTTAAGAAAATTTCCCAAAGCGATCGTGATTGCAGAATTGAGGATGCATTCAAATAGCAAATTACTTATTTTATGACTCGTTTTTAAGTTCAATTTTGCTCTCAAACACATTCAGTTGTTAGTTTCTCTTATTTAGGAACTATATAATGTGCCGTATTGGTCGATTTTTTCATAAAGTCAGAATATATTTTTTAAAATTCTGTCAAAGTGGGCATTTGAGCCGAATTTGAGCCGAAGATGATTTTCATAAAACCACTTTTATCGAAAAAAAATTAAAAATTCTTCAAAAACAGTAAAATAAAGTTTTTAAACTCGGTTTTTCTCTAATCATATTTTATTTTTTGCCGTTGAAATGAGCACTTAACTTTGAAATCTAAAGGAATTTTTCAAATCTGTATATACTATGTCAGTACAAATTTTCTTCGAGTAATATTTTTTCTTTAATATAAAAGTTACTTCCATTTATGATCAATTAATAAGATTTTAGAATACTGAATTTATTTATTTATTTTAAAGTTCATCTTTATAAATTGAAACAAAGCAACAAGTGACTTTTATGTCAGTTTAAAAAGTACCTTTTATATACAGACAAACCTTTGTTCTATTGTAGATTTTACTATACTGCAAGGTATAGAAATTTTCCAAACTGTATATGTAAATTTTTTAAAGTTCAAGGATGAATCATAATAAATTATCAGTGATGTGAAATAATGTAAAAATTCTAAATTACCAATATATTTTCCGCAATTATATCAGGGATTAGGACAACAATCAGGAAGTTACAGGGAATATGTATTTTCGCACTCTTTCTTCGTCCGCAAAATTTCGAAGAATGTTCACTTATTTTGGAATGCTACTGCCGCCGATATAACTGCGTGATATCGGTCACGCCGTGAGAAAGCCTTTCAAAACGAATACTGATTCCATTTAAATTAACTAACGTTTTGGTTTCATATTATATACATATAACAAAACAAAATTTGCAATTAAGAATTCGGATATAGATGATCCGGCTCTACATTAAATTAAATACCTTCTATGTACTGGGTTAATTTATTAAAGTATCTATAAAGCTCTCAACTACGTTCGTTAAAACAGATTTATCGGACATCATTCTAGATCGTCCCTAAATGGTGATCATATATGCCAATAGCCTACGCTCTTTCTCCAAAACTCTCCGAAGGCAAAATCAATCATACGCGTTACCGTCCACGCACCAAACTGGTTCTTTTTTAACCCGCTAGAGCCCCAAAAATCAGGGCTATATGTCTGATCCACGGGGCTACTATCTCAATTTTCTCCCTCAGCAATAGCCTGGCATTAATTGTTTTCCTTATCTGAGGTATACATTTTTGAATAGCAAGAGGCCGTCATTCATTGGTACAACGGATTGTTCATATAATGTATTCATATATGTAACCCTCTAAGTGTTTGGAACATAATATTCCGTTCCCTAAGCTCCAGGTTTCACTGCAATACAAGAAATATTTAAGATAATTTAATTCTATTGAATTAATGAATTTCCATTGCATTTTAGAATGATTAATTTTCTCAAGGATTACATTCATATTTGTAATAAGGTTTTTTTAATAATGTTGAAAGACTAATATTTTCTGAACAATTAAAACAAAATCAAGTAAAAACAACATTACGATTTTACCCATTTACAAGACGCTCAGAGTGTTCTACAATGCCACATATTAACTTCTAGATAATTAAAAAGTAATACCTGAAAATTCCAAGTACACAAAAAGTTATAAAAATACAATATATAAGTAAAAAAAATAATATAAAATTACAGTAATCCTAAATAGCTAACCGTTTATTCACGTCAGCCAAGTGACATGTATTGTATCCCTTATTAAATTAAGGCGATAAAAATATGAAGTATTAACAATGATCAGTACTTAATTCGCAGCTCTCTTCACCTGATTTTTCCGTTCTGGTTGTGACAGTCCCTTTGTGTAGTCCAGAACTGACCCTTTGAGTGGGAGAGAAATCTGAAGTCAGCTGAATTTGCAGTAAATGAATTCAAGGTAGCCGGAGGCGGAGAAACCACAGACTCCACGAGAGATTCATTTATGAATTCGCGGGTAACGAACGTTGTGTGTAAGTGTCATGCCCGAATTGATGAACGGTGAACTTCGGTGAACAACGACCGTGGCACCTCCGAGTTGCAAGGCAAAATGAATAGCGACATTCTTAGGTTAATCCCAGTGCGGTCTTTTGGTCGAATGATGATTCTGAGCAACGACTTGCCGATGTGTGCCCAACTTTTTGAACGAGACGTATGCCGAGATAGGGATGGACGCAGAAGAACAAGATGCTGGGAATCTCTTATGTTGACGAGATCCGCAGAAATGTCATGCAATACACTTCGAGGACTACCATCGAGCCTAACGTGGATCCTTTGTCACGTGGCTCATTTTCTTGAGTTCTCTGTAGCTGGAGCAGTTGTGAGCCAACCCCTTGGTAGGCGATGGAAGAAAGTACTTATGTTCTACCAGAGAGCGATCGCGGAATGAGGCACAGTAGTAGTGATTGCCCGACGCCATCTGATTTTCCTCTGGGAGGGGTCGGTCGGCAAGTCTACCTCGGGTATCACAACTCCACAGGGAAACCAGGCCGGAGGATCACCGGCTTATGAGGTAACTCCCCGTATCAAATATGAAGTCTAGGTTCGATCTAGCCCATCGTGTTTGTGAGCAACCGGAATTAAGTGGGCCCGGTCATGGGTACAACATAGTGTCTCTAAGGCTCTTGTTGGGGGGGGGGGGACTTTTCGCGACTTGCACGGATGGCAAGCAACGTATTTACAAACGGTAAGCGGTCATTATTTCACGGTGTAGGGTCACTCAGATATCCAGGCGACCGTAAGGTAAGTGTAATAAGGGCTGGTGTTCTGTCGAGCTCACGCTATTTCTCTGTTGATAGGCGGAATCATGCGATGTGGGCTTGACGGGATTCTGGACACTGCAACCCCTAGCCAGGCGATATCTTTGCAGAGTTGGAAGAGTTTTCCACGACTTTCCAGTTTCGCTAATGACATCTTCACATGCCAGGGTTTTGAAGAGTTCACACTGTTTCTGTTGAGAAAGATGGAATCGAGCAATATGGGCTTGGTGGGACTCCGGACTATTTCCTCAAGTGAGGCGGTATCTTTGCTGTGAGGAAGATAATTTCTGTGACTCTTTCGGAGTATACTAGAGGCACGTCTGATGGCCCATTTGTAGTGCCTTTAGAGACTGAGTGACGTCAGAAAGGGGATCACACACTTCACTTCCTAGGTTAGCCTGTGTCTGCATCGTGAAGTAGAGAGACCTCAAACTGAACAAAGGGTCAGTTAGAGAGAAGCTTTTATGCCTTTCGTAAGTCAGCCAGCCGCACTTTTCTATTTTTATTGTTGCCGATCCTATCATCTTTCCTCATTATAATAGTATTTCATCTTGGAAGGCTTCCGTAAAGAAACTCCCCTTGGGGAATCCTCGACATCGGCTCATATACTCGATTTTTTCCTTCATAAGTGTTTGATAGCTGAAGGTCGCTAGGATAAAGCAGGGGAGGGGCACTAGATATATAAGTTTATTTAAACCAAAAAACCCTTTAAAAATACACAGGAATGTTCAATATTAAAATGTATGATAAGCTGCAAGAAAGCAAATTAAAATTTGTAATTAAATAAATTAAAATAGAAAGGACAAAATCCTCATTATTCATAATATTTTTATTATATAAATTGATGTTTATGTCATATTAGGAGATGTCTAAATCTACTAAACTTTAATTTATTTTTGATAAAATTGTATTATTGGAATAAAGTTTATAAGTTTACAAAAAAAAAAAAAAAAATATTTATAACATGGTAAAACTTCTAAATAACTGTAAATGCTTCTTTTCGATTAAATCTTGATGTTTAAATTTCCATTTCAGGTATTATAGATGCTTCATACTTCCGTGGTTAAATTTCACTGTAATAAACACATATTTCATAGCAATGAATAAAGTTTACTTTATTGCATCATATTTATTATTCGAACCATAGTAATTTTTATCTAAAAATTATTAAAATTTGTAAAAAAAAAAAAAAAAAAAAAAAAAAAAAAAAAAAAAAAAATAGACAGAAAATTAATTTCCGAAAAGTATAATTAAAATGAAAATTTAAAACAAAATTTTTCTTACAAATATTCTTCTTCTGAACTACATTTCTTATGAAGACAGTATTCTAAAATAAATTGTTTTTGGAACATCTCATAAATTCTATTGAGTAATATATCCTTATTCATAATATATATTTTATAATTTCAGCAATTTCTACTCTCTTGGCATAAAGATATCCGTCCTATCAGAAGAAGCTTATGCTTCGATGTTTCTAGCTCAGAAAAAAGAGCACCAGTTGTCTTGTGGAACTGCCATGGAATGCAAGGCAATCAATTATGGAAATATGATATGGTAAGTTTCTATTGAAAAATTATTTTAGTATTTTATTCTTTTGTAATTTAAATTTTGTCTTTTGAAAATATATTTTTATTTAGTCAAAACTTATGTTACATATTCCCATTGCCGAAAAAGAGATTTTTAAACTTATGAGGCAATGGATTTTTTTTGTTTTTGAGGATGAGCCTCTAAAAAAAAAATCTTCTGCTCTTAAGACCTGCCAATACAATAGAGATAATTTTTATTCTTAGAAATATCTGACTCCTTGAATCCTTAATACGCTTAAGATAGAAGTAGTATTGTATGTTCAAAACAAAAAGCATCTGTTTTTAAAGCGTTTTTAAAGCATCTGTTTCTAAGGGGAGATTACCGTTCATTACCTTGAAATCTAAATCAATTTTGAGTATTTTTGTTCTAAAAAACGGTACTCGCAATAAGAGGGATATGTACAATAAATTTATAATACAGTAGTTATTATAATTATTATTTGTATTATAAAAAAATCGCTGCTTATAGGATAAATAGACTTTGTAAAAATTATACGGCGTAGGGTTGGGTGTAGCTGTATATGCTGCAAAAGTAAATATGAGAATACCATAAAAGTTCAAAAAGATATGAAGCTTAAATCATATCGAATATTGCTATTCCGTATAACTATTTTCTTTTACATTATCCTAAATTGTTTATGATGAACTTAATTAGGAACTAACAATAAAATTAGTGCATATTTAACCTTCATTTGGCATTTCAGGAAACTAAATTCAGCTTAGTAATAATCTTTCCTCTTTTCATTGTAGCTAAAATAAAACGAATCTTCAAAGTTTACCGTTGAAATAGGGCTCAGTGTGTTACAAAAGGAGGTCGCAAAGTATCATAGAAGTCGCGAAGGTCGTCTCATAATATTTATGTCTTTCATTTTAATTAAATTAGTCGTTTTAAACTATTTGACGTTTACCGTTTTTTTTTTACTGTTACTGGGCAGTGCATTACGCAAATATATAATTAAAAATTGTTAGGAGCTGTGCATTAACAGTGTTATCATTTTTTTTCGGGGGGGGGGGTGAGAAATCTTTACATCTCCTAATGCATCATTTACCATAATCGGCCGCACACATTTTGACACATTTTCACAAGCTTTGTATGATATTTTCAAAGCACAGATATTTATTTTTATGTATTTGTAACACATTTCGTTTTCAACCGGCAGTCTCTCGTTTCAAAAAGTGCAGGTGTACATGTAACCCTTTTTCAAAACGAAGATTCCTTAGTCCTGCACAGTGTTGGGCACGTTCACAAAATAAACGAACTAACTCAAACTCACCTTCAATTTCTGAAAAGTGATTTAAGTTCACGTTCAAACTGATAAATTTTCAAACGAACTCGTTCAAATCAAACTCACTTGTAAAAGTAAACGAAGTTCACTAAAAAGTTCACTTTTTTTATGTTTGGATATTATTGTCCAAATTTACAAAATTTTGTGAACTAATCATTTGATTATTCGATATGTAAAATAGAGATACGCACGGACGGAAATTTCCAGGCCCGATCCATAGAAAAAAATGTCCGGCCCGATATTAAAATAAAAATTTCGGTCCGAGCCCAGTCCGGCTCGTAGAGAAAATTTAGCGGCCCGACCCGGCCCGATATAATAGCTAAATTCAAGGCTCGACCCGGCCCGATGTAATAGGTAAAAACAAGGCCCGACCCAGCCCGATATAATAGCTAAAAACAAGGCCCGAGCTTGGCACGGCCCGGAAAAAAAGTTTAAATTTCGCACCGAACCCGGCCCGACCCCGAGTACATTTCTACAGGACAATGATATTTACCCTTACGGAAGAGTTCTGGCCAAAAAAACTTACCTTAGTCTGTTTATAATCTCCATTTATGCAGAAGTGCCGTATATTAATAACATTAACACATTTCCATGGATTGGCGGCTCAAAAATATAAAAATTTCTATACTGGTGAATCTTTAAAAAAAACACTTAGAAAAATTCATTGTAGACAGATTCTTTATTAAGAAATTCGCCGTCTTTTACAAATGTGTTATGATGTTTTTACACGGATTATTCTATCCATTTTGCACCGATCTAGAAATTGTTTCTTTTAAGACAGGATTTCGTCATATACAGATGTAGCACCTTTTATAATACTGTTTCCCCCATCCCCCAGCATTGTATATGAACTATTCTTTAAAGAAAAGTTTAATTGTTGAATCATGGTAATTTAAAATTAGAACAAACTATGGTTATAGCGGAATCTATCGGTATATTGAAAATTTTCCGTAGAAGACAATATTCCGTCTTAGACAAATTCTACTCTGTCTGCGGATTGGCAGGAACTTGAAAATCATTCCGATTTTGACATATTTCCGCCTTACACAGTCCACCTTGTACAGTGAGTTTACTGTATATATCTATTTTCGGCAAAATTGTATACAGCCCAGGTCCGGTTCGGCACGACCCGAGTCTGCAGAAGAAGTAAGACTAGGATACTACCCAGAGAAGTGATATCCAGACTTAACCCGTCCTGAGGCTCATGTAGGCCTCTAAATGGCATTTGAAAGCGGGAAAAAATGCACTAAGGTCGGGAAAAAATTTAAATAAATTATGAAAAAATTGAACGTAAATTTGAACGTAAATTTCGTTCAAACTCGTCTATTTTTTGAGTTTCTGTTCAGTTCACGCTCGTTTATAAAATAGTGAGCGAAGTTCAGTTCAAAGTTCACAAATAGTGAGCGAAACTCGTGAGTTTTCGTTCAGTGAGTGCGTTCATACCCAACACTGGTCCTGCACACATGGATTTTCACATATGGCGAAATTTCCGTAAGCGGCAAATTCTTTCATTTACTACGCTACGCATTTTAAAAATACGCGAGCGAAAGACGTGGACTTATGGAGAAATTTGTTATCCATTTGGTTTTCAGAAAACTAGAAATAACTCACAAAATTCTGCAGCAACTAGGTATATTAAATTTCATGGGTAGTTTTGCGCTGTTAAATACAGACAGACGAATCGACCCGACAACGCATATTTGTGCTACATGTATTTTTTACAAACGCACCTAAAAATTCTTCATTTGATGCAGCAATCTCGATGTGTAGCAGTCTCAAAAAAATGGAAAAAAAAATTCTTCAAAATAGCAATCACTATAATGCATGCAAGAGCACTTTCAGACCATGTAAATAAAAAGAAACAAATTACTGAATATAGCAAAAGCATAGTATTCCATTTAAAAAACCTAATTAAATTCAGCAAAACATTGATCAATAAAACATGTATGCGTACTTCCCATCCATGAAAATAGAACAAAAATATTACCGTATTCGGCTAAATCTTTGTACTGGAATGTCTAAAAATTATAATCTGGTTAAAAGAGAATTTCATTATAAGGATTTCCTTATAACGAATATTTAAAAAAATCGCATTAAAAATTGTGAACCCATTAATGCATGGTTATTCTTTTTGTAGAACCACATATTCGAGTCTATTTTCGTTTATTACCTATTAGAAAAACAGAGAAAAAAATTGTTTATGTTTCCGTTGAGCATAATATCGCTCCTTAGTTACCGAATAAAAATTGTTCGATAGAGGAAAATTTTAAATTATATATCTACAATAATAAATATTCAACGATATCATAATTTTATAATGATTTTAATAGTTTTTAGAATTAATAATTACTAACTTATAAAGTTAGAGGAAAATGCCAGTCGAGCACACTGCAAGTAGTATCAACAAAGGTTCTTCTAACTTTCCCACGATAAAAAGTAGAGCCGAAACAGATTTCACGAATTTAAATGCATGTTATTATACGTAATTAAAACATAATAGTTCCCCTATAAAAGCTTCAAACGTAAAAAAAGACCATATAGCTCCTGGGTTAAACTATAAATTTAAGGATTGATATTGTTTCAAATTATTATTATAAATTAAATTATAACTGAAAATTAGAAACTTTAATTTTTTTTCAACTTTTTGTTGCTTGGATTTGCACTGAAGTCTCCAAAATGGAGGCAAAAGACATACCATGGCGCTACTATGCACTCATGCTAAACATTTTTCAAGAAACTTAAATAAGTATCAGAAGCCAAATATGATTACCGATGGAATTTGTTATAACACTGACAAGAAAATAATGAAATTAAGAGCTAAAGTCAAACAATTTGGGAATTAACTGCTCTAGGTATATAACAAGTTTGTAGTAAAGAACATAAAACAACATTTGTAGCTTACGAAAGTAGCACCAAGCGTGCTAATTCGGATGGGCATCATTGACGCGTATTTATCTTCAAATTATTTTTACACGTATACTACAAGGCCATTAATTTTCCATGTTTTGCATTTTCACATGAAATTGAACTTGTCTTTCCGATTCAACAGACTTTCATGGTTATACCACTGAGAAACACTAAAAGTGAAAACATTTTTTTAAGGAATTGTGTACTGTTTACATTAAACGTAACATGTAAACATATATTAAAGTAAAAAAATAAAAACATTTAAAAATATTTCATAATAAAAAATTCCAGCTTTATAGCTGATGGGCGGGAGAACTTGGGAAAAAGAAGTTCAAATATTAGACATGCTAACTCATCAAAGATTTAATTTAGATGATTTTTGATTTTATTGATTGACGTTGTTTTTTTTCTTTTTTTTTAACAGTTAATGGAATATGCATTTTTTACAGAAAAAATTGTTTTAAAGAAAAATGGTTTTTTTCCTGCAACAAAGAGTGGATTTTGTAATGTTTGAAGAAAAAAGATATTTTTTTACAGAAAAATGCTTAATAATAATTTACAGATATTTTCTATATTTATAACAGTTTTCCTCTGGCACAAAAACTGAAAATTTCCTTTCTGTCAGCTTGAGAGATTTCTTTTATTTTACAGTGTATCCGTTAAAAAATATATATATTATGCATTATTAGTGAAATGACTTCACTTCAAAATAAAATATAAATTTTCAATGAAAAATGTTTCTATTTAAAGTTATACAGTAAACGCAGTATCAGTATTTGGAAAAAAATACCACATATTTCACAAGAAAAATATGCGACGATAATATAATAAGTTAAGGCACAACATGCTTTTCGAAGCTCACCAGAAAAAAAATGGCAGTCAGATTAAACTTCATAGAAGCTATATAGAAAAGAATAGGTATTTGTGAATGAGAGAAAAATATGCAATTACGAACTTTCGTAATATCGTGTGTAAGTTTTGTTGTATTTGAACGATTATTGTCAGTTTTGTTCACAGCAACCAGTAGAGTCTAGAAGAAGACACTTGCCCGATTCATTAAGGTAGCGGGCGTTGGATGGTTGGAAATGGGGTTGTCACAGGCCGATACTGCTTGACGACTCAATGTGTCTCGCAGCATAGTCAAAGACTCTGGAAACAGCATAAATCCGAAGATTCTGTGTCCAGAAGACATGTTCCAGGCCACCCACATGTTACAACACCTACAGAAGACCGGTTTCTAGCTCTTTCGGATGAAGGGGAAGACGCACTACTGTGCCTCAACTCATTGCAGACCACTTTACAGCATCATTGAAAAGAATCTACGCTATTATGGTGCGAAGACGCCTTCACAATACAGGTTTCTATGCATGGCGACCAGTTGTGTGTGTTCTCCTCAACAGACGACAGAGAAGGTCGCACTTATGTTGATCAAGAGAGCATGTTTCCTGGACCAGACAACAGTGGATTTCTGTACTCTGCAAAGACGAGTCCATATTCACACTGTGGAGCGATTCAGGATGTCTTCTGATCTGGAGAGAACAAAGCATTCGATACTATCAATCAAACAATGTCGAAACAAACAGGCACAGAAACAGTGGAATACAGGTTTGGGCAGGAATCTCACTTGGAGGCCACACTGACCTGCATGTGTTCCATGGAGGAATTCTGACTGGTGCGAGATATCGGGGTGAGATCCTTGATTCATATGTGCGCCCATATACAGGTGCTATTGGCAATAGTTTGGTTCTAATAGATGATAATGCGAGACAACACCGAGCTGTGGTTGTTGAGGAGAACATACACTGGTGTGCAAAATTTAAGGACGAGTCCCAAAACGTAAATTTTCAACGGATTTTCAAGCGATAATTTTTACACGAATATTCAATAGAAAATGATATATTTCAAAAAATTATTTTTCCTGCATAACAGCTAGTCCATATAACATCTCATTCAGGTCACTCATGGTCACAAGAGTCAAAGGCACTATGGCGAAACCAAAATTAGGAAATTCCATACGTCTTTTTTATGAGTCTCAAATGACTACTATATGTGACTCCACTGACAGGTCATTGTAACTGCTGCTTTGTGGCGAGTCACCAGGTGACTTACAATGAAGTGTCATTGAGACTCTCGTGTTACCTCTCATCTGGAGATTCAAAGTCATTATGAAAGTTACATTATGATAAATTACCAAATAATGTCCCATTAAAATCACATGGTGTCTGTTCACCACTTTTCGCAGTGGTTACTTCACAGTAGGATCTCTGTGACCATTTGATAAAATCTTGTGACAGAAAGTCACCATGTGACTTTAATGTGAAATTATTTGGTGATTTATCATAATGCAACATTCAGAATGACTTTGAAATTGAGTCTCCAAATGACAGTCACATGAGAGTCTCAATAAAACGACATTGTAAAGTCACCTGGTGACTCGACACAAAGCAGCAGTCGCAGTGACCTCTCAGTGGAGTCACATATAGTAGTCATTTGAGATTCATAAAAAAGACGTATGGAATTTTCTATTTTTTGTTTCGCCGCAGTGACTGTGACTCTTGTGACCATGTGTGACTTGAATGAGATGTTATACCGACTAGCTGTTATGCAGGGATAGTAATTATTCGAATTGTATGACTTCTTTTTGAATATTCACGTGAAATTTATCGCTTGAAAATCCCTTGAAAACTGGCATTTTGTGACTCGTCCTTAAATTTTGTACACCAATGTATTTGGGACTATCTTGGAACACAGGTTGCGGCTTTAAGTTCTCCTCCAAGGTCATTAAATGAGCTGGAACAAGGCTTACTCCATGTCTCGTCAGCGCTACCTATTTCGGTGTCCAACAATTTAATTGAGAGCATGGAAAGTCAATGCAGCCTATGCATTCAAGTCCAGGGTGGACATATTCCATATTAGAACCAGCTTTTTAACGTTTTTAATGTGCATAAAACTGTGATGTACTGATTTTGTTGTAATTTCTTTCATACGTTTAACTTAAGTAAATTTTTATGTCGCATTTCATAACTATCAATTTAGCGCCCCTTTTCTTCTAATTTGTTGCTTCTGTATTCATTCATTTACAAATTAGACGCAAAAAACCGGTTGTACTTTAACTTTTGGAGGCTAGTTTATAATTTGGTAGTTACTATGCAAATCATATATCGAACCTGATTCATGTAAGCTTATTTTAGAATCTTCTGTTATTGGATTTAAATTTAAGAATTTTCAGTGGTACACAGTCATCACATTCATATCGTGAATCAGGATATTAAAAGATTAACGACCGTATGTCCTTTTATGCTTTTTGGTTGAAAATATACACTGAAAAAAAAAATCCGTATAATTTAAGGCAAAAACTGATGGCAGCAATGTTGCCAGCAGTTTTTGCTGTAAAAATTTCAGTAAAGTTCCCAGCAAAGAAAGAAACGGTGGGCCATCAGCTAGAAAAATGATGGCAGCCACCAGTGCCATCAGCGGTAAAGTGCAATGGTGCCATTACTTAAACCTGTACTAAAGTGTCCGTACAAAATGCAGGTGGCCCATCAGTGATGGCCAACAGCAAGCCAGCATTGGTATGCCATCACATTACTTCAATCCATCAGTTTTCCTGCAGTGCTAGCACCTATCCTACAGCAATTCCTTTGCAGGGCCAGCACTTTTAATCCAGCACCATCACATATCCTACAGTGTTTATACAGTGGTACACCGTCAGACTGCTTATTTTTTACTATGAACCGACAACTACCCTACAGTGTTTATAAAGCGGTAGATCATCATACAGTATATGTGCTGCTGGACCTTTGCTGTACCAGCGGTTTCTAATCAGTATTAGCTTCTAACCTACTGCTGGTTCTTTGCTGGGTCAGCACTTTTAATCGAGCACCATCACATATCCTGCAATGTTTATACAGGGGTAAACCATCAGTCAGATTTGTTTTTACTACGAGCAGACATCCACCCAGCAGTGTTGATAAAGCAGCAGGCCATCATCCAATGTTTATGCTGCAGGACTTTAGCTGTACCAGCAGTTTTCAAGCAGTAATATTCTCTACAACGATTTTACACTTTGCTGGACCAGCACATTACTACCATTATTATTCCCATGACCAGCAATTACTGCTTGCTGGGACAGCATATTTATTCAGGGATTGATTTGCAGCAGAGCATCTGGGACGCAGACTAAAGAAAACTATTTTGGCAGCTCCAAAATAATATTTGCATTTTAAAACTACTGAGATTCAATATTTCACTTATAACTAAAATTCTGTGGAAGCCTAAATTAACACTCATTTAATAAAATCTTTATTTTTCCAAAAAATTCCCTTGGAATTTTTGTTTGGCTTCCTTGAAAATACTTTTTACACTAATGCCTAGAGCCCTCTAGGATGCAAATCAATCCTCCCTGAACATTAGTTTTGCTTTAATTGAGACAGATTTGATATATAGTATGTGGATATAATTACCACTGGCATAAATATAAAAGAAATTAAATCTATCCAAAAAACTATTTTTATTTTGTATTACTTGTAAATATAAGTCTTCATGCAATCCATTTTTATATATGTTAATAGAGTTCATTCTCTTTGAAGAACAAAATTTCCTGATTACAATTCACAACATTAAAAAAAAATTCAAACTTAAATACAATTAAAACGAATTTAAAGGAACTTTTACTCGTATAAGATATGTAATTAAGCTAAGCTATAATAATATATTAATAAAAGCTATAGAAGCCTATATTTACATACGAATTTATACACATTAAACATTTATTTTTAGTCAGTGCTGCTATATCATTTATGCTGATACAAAAGCAATTTGTTGTGCAGGTTTCAATTTTTTATCTTTTAAAAATTTTAGATAGTTTTTTTAATTTTAATTTTTTTTTGGCCGGCTTGTTTTGTCATTTTTAATTATTCATATTTCATCATATTCTTTCATAGAGATACTGCCTATATAAGGGTCTTTGAATTTAAAGCATGACATTACTCTAAATCAAAATAAAGTGAGTAATCTTTTCAAAATTCAATTAAATGGAAATTGAAAAAATCTAATTGCGGCATATAATATTCTAATCTATTGATTTCATTTTTTTTTTCAAACAAGTTTGCATTATAATTAACCTGATATTAAGTATAGATACATTTATCTATGTTTCATAGAAAATTACATAACTTTTCACATAATCAATGTTCGGTTATGAAAAAATATATTTCTATAAAAATCAATGAGTATGGAAACATGTCAACTATTTCTAAAAAATGTATATTAGAGACTGGGCATTAATAGTCTTAAGGACACATGTTTTGAATAAAAGAGATTATGAACAAAAATGCATTAATCTCTAACACTGGCAATATTATCTTCGCCTTAAATATAAATACCGTATTTACTCGTGTATAAGGCGCGCCCCAACTTTACATGTAAAAATGGCGATTTCTTAAAATCTCGTACATAAGACGCACCATAAATTTGATACACTGATGATGAATGACCAAATGAATTTCAGTTAAAAAAAAAAAAAGTCGAAACAAACATTACACCAGACCAGAAAACAAGACGAAAATGCATTTTTAGACTTCAGGTTGTAAGAGAATGACGGGAAATAGGAATGAGTGACGGTAAAGAGAATTGCTAATTAACGTGCAGATAATGTCATCAGCTCTGTTGTATAAAATCTGCAAGGAATGAAATAAATATGCAGTAATACTTCAATTAAGTAACATTTTCTGAGTTTTGATATATTCTTTGAATACTTTCTTGTTTCATATGTACATCGTTCGAATTCATCCAACAGTAAAAAATATTCCGTGTATAAGGCGCACCTAGGAGTTTTACCCTATTTTTTTGGAAAAAAAGTGTGCCTTATACACGAGTAAATACGGTATGACACCTTTTTTTTTCTTTATCCTTTACCTAACTCATTCATTCATACTTAAAAATCAGTTATGAAAGTTTATATCAAAGTTTGTATCAATTTTAATATGGAGCTTTGAAAAATTACTACATTATAATGAAAAAACTTTTTGAATTAACTTTTTTTATTTGCATAATCAACAGTACATTAAAGAAGTTATCATCAAATTGAATCTCAATTTGATTTTCTTTTTATTCTTCCACCATCTCTGTCGATTGCTGAGCACAACCAATGATGTACATCTTCCACATCTGCTTGTAAAACTGTTCTGGTAGTTGGCATTTGACAGACTGCAGCTGGAAGAAAAAAAAAAAAAGGGGAGATTGAGAATTTTTTTTTTAAGTGCAGATGTCTTATAATGTATGAATACAAACCAGCAATGAGACAAATAAATTAGAAACTACAAAATATATTGATTTTGCCAAATGAAGTCTTAAACTTGGATATTCAAAACTAATGAAAAAAAAATATTTAACAGGAAAACAACCATCCCTATATACATTGGAGTAATATTATCTAAAAATATCAAGTAACCAAAAAAGTTCAAGCGGTTTTTGAGGACAGGTATTTTTGTTGCATAGGCATGGTCATACGTACTGATTCTGATGACATCATTTATGTGCATTGCCTTTAAATTGCAATCAGTAGAGAGTTGTTTAACATATCACATTTCACTACCAGATTTGTATGAAGAACAATCGTTGACAAAGGAGATTTTGAGGCCTATTTGGCTCTATAAGTTCAAATTAGAAAACAAAGCTGCAGAGGCTGCTAGAAGAATGTGTTTGGAGAGACTTCAGTGAGTGAATGGACCACTCAAAAGTGGTTCAGCAGATTTTCGTCTGGAGATGACAGCCTCAAAGACAAGCCCAGTGTTGGTCGTCCATCCATCTTAAACCAAGTCCAGCTGGAAAAGGAAATCAAACAGAATCCTGATCTAACATGCCAGGAGCTTGCGCAAAGGTTTGGAGTATATGACGAAACCACCCGATTGCATCTTCATAGCCTTGAGATATCGTAGAAACTTTGGTTCCACATGTCTTGTCCGAGAAAAACAAGCTCCAACGATTGAACATTGATTGTCATTGGTGTCATGCCACAATTAGGGCTGGGCTTGTTGAGCTTAAGCCGCATGGTAAGCCTCCCCACCTTGTTGAACATCTGTCACGCCACAACAAAGCCTCTTTCCTGGATCAGATATTGACATGTGACAAGAAATGGGTAATGTATGATAACCAAAAGAAAGCATCATTGGTCGACTTCTGGTTCCGTCTCATTGGTTGCTAAACCGGACATCCATCAAAAAAAGATAATGCTGTGTATTTTGTGGACTAGCGCTGGAATAGTTCACTATGTATTCTTAGAAAGCAGGAAAACAATCACAACCAAAGTCTACTTGTCGCAGTTAAAAAGGGTTTCAGCTGCTTTGCTCAAAAAGCAGCAAGCGCTGGTCAACGGAAGAAGAGTTCTCCTCCTCCAGATAACGCCAGACCTCATACGGACAAAGCCACCAGGAACGCAATAAAAACATTGGGCTGGCAAGTTTTGTCTCACCCACCTTACTCCCCGGACATCACCCCATCGGACTATTACTTGTTTTTGGCCATGTATAATCACCTGCGGGAACAGCAGTTCCAAACCCAAGATGATGTCATAGAAACTATAACCCAGCTTTTGGACTCTAAACCAAAAGATTTTTTTCAAAAAGGGTATTTATAAGCTTGTGTCTCGTTGGGAGCACGTAATTGAAGCCAATGGTGATTATTTCAAAGAATAAAATAAGTGTGAGATTTTTGTGGGTCATTTTTTATGCCTGATAAAAACCACACAAACTTTCTTGATTACCTGATAGAAAAAGAAATTCAAACACAAAGTGGAGCAACTGATTTGCTAATACTTGAGCATTTAAACATTTTACAACTGAATTCACATACAATAGACAGAATTGCCAACGTCTTGTTTTACCATCAGTATGTTTCAATAAAAATTTGTTTTATTTAATTATCAAAGCGAAATGCTAAAATAAAAAATTATGTTGGTAGTTATAATTAGAAACAGTTAAGTTTTTTATCCCATGATTGTGTGTGATGCAAGTTACATTGAATGTGCATTAAAATTTATCCTATACATAAGTGTTGCAAAAAAAAAGATTTAAATTTTAAGATAAAAAAAGACTCACAGCAAAACATTGCTGTATTGCAAAACCATAAATGTTGTTGGAACAATGTATGTAACATGGAAAATGCCAGTATACAACTCATGAAAAGCATGCAGATTTCAATAGCAAAAATTTTAGAAATTACAGTTAAAAAATGTTTTGTTGAAATTGCAAGTTTTTAACATAGAAGCCTTTGCAAACGATTATGGATTTCATTCAAAAATATTTATAGCAAAGATAGTAACATAGCTCAGTTTCCTGCATGACTGCCTCAGTCCTGATGTCACCTGTAAAATACACAAAACACTGCTTTAATTAATTGAAATGTTTCTAGAATTGTTCAAATTACTTCTAGATTTTTTTAAATAGATGCGTACATATCATAAGCATAGATGAAATGACAGTCAAATCTTTTGAATTGTATTATCAATTTTAAACTGGTTTGTGTGGCATTTCTCAGTATTTATCTCAGGACTGAGGAGGTTAAAGCATATTACAATGCTGTTTTTTGTATGGAAACTACAACACTGTTTCAGGCTATACATGCAATTCCTAGCTATGAATGTTTTTTCAATGCATTGATCATCTTGAATGAAAAAAGAGCGTTTTGGCATTCAAGAGATTTTCACAGTATTGAGACAAAATGCTAATATTAATTTGCATCACAACTAATGCTGTAATTGCATAACAATCAAACCAATATGACACACAGTACATGATAGTACAGCATAATTTAAATTTTTGCTTAAAATGTACCATTTCAAAATAAATAAATAAATAAATAGATAACTTATTTAACTTTAATGAATGTTGAATAACTTCATCAAATGGAATACAATATCTTACACTCACAGGGGTCAAATATAGGCAGGATTTGAAGGCCATTTAACCCCTTCACGAAAATCCACTTAATAAAACAGACCCCTGCACAAAATTCTTCATAATAAAACCGTTTTCATCACAAAATTCTATTTCAAAAAAAAAGATGGTGTTTATTATTTTTATATTTTTTAATTTTTAAAATGTGTAAATTGCAAACAAATCAAGTTTACCAGAAAATCAGGCTTCAGCAAAAAGATCTAAAGTATTTAAATTTAAAATATTTAAATTTTTAAAGGATTTAAATATATTTTTGTAAAGTAACTGTTAAAAGTAGAAATTCTGAAAACTTTTTAAAGGTGTTTTAAAAGGTTTCATTAAGTACAAACCGAATATTTGGCGAAGCCAAATATTCAACTTAATCGAATAGTTTGATATTCAATCTAACCGAATAGTCGGTAACATGGCTGAATACCGAATAGATACCGAATATTCGGTGCATCCCTAATTTATTACCTACTTAAGATAATTTATAACAGACTTGCCAACCTCTAAAAGTAAAAAATCAGGATATTTTTGCATAGAAGTAAGGAGATTATTTTAAGCCCCTCGCCCACCCACCTCGCATTAAAACACAATGGAATAAGTAATTGATAGAAGAAAAACACTACTCTAAAATGCACATATTTAATACACACAAATTAGTCACTATATTATTTTATTTTAAACTGTGGCTGATGGGGATTTTATGGTGCAATAATTCATTAGTGACATGCTGAACCAAGGCCAAAACAAACAAAAAGTTAGGTAAAATAACTAGTAAGAATATAAATGCAATTTGTACATCTTTGTATCTGCATTATTGCAACCGTCTGTTGACACTGTAAATGGCACTGATCTTAAGATGTCAATTATAGTACCTTTACTATTACTAGCCATCTCCTTCACAATTGAAGTCGTTTTTGTCCTAGCACAGGCATATTTTTTCGGCACAGCATTGTCTGGGAACATTGTTTTAAAAAGTGATGAAGCGTGATCGGTAGCACTCAGCGGTATATTGTGCACCAATAAAAATGAAGTTAAAAGGCATTCCGCTTTAATAGTACGTTGATCTGTTTCATCAACAGAAAATGAAAGTTTTTTAGTCATTTTAGATCGTTTTTGCTTTTTTGTTCCAATAGGCTTTACAACATCAGCTCTGCCACCCTGCGAAATTTTAAAATCAAAAGAACACACAGTGCATCTGGCATATAAACTTCCTTCTGATGACGGCACGATGCGTTCAAATTCTTCGGTAAACGAAGACTGATAAGACTTTTAATATTTCTTTTTTGATGCCATTTTCGAATTCATAAAAAAATTACAAAACATATCACAAAATAAAAAATTAAACGCGATTTCGCTCCACTGATCAACAATATTCAAAATAGCAGCTAACACAGACATAACAATAGCTTATACTATTTATTATCGAAACCCGAGACACTTCACGTTTATTGGGCAGTTGCATCGTAACCACACCTCCTAACGATGTGACTTCAAACCCACTAACCAATCACTGAAGAGAAATGGTTTTCTAGCTTTCTTGTTTTGACAAATTGTTGGCTGGTTCTATTTTATGTAATAACGGGAAACGAAGATGACAAAATTTTCATACATCGTAAAAAACTGGGAAAAATTTGCAGAAAAGCTAGAAATCAGGAGAAATTAGTAGATAAGCAGGAGAATGATTAAAAATCGGGAAACTTGGCAAGTCTGTTATAAGCAAATTATGTATAATTGTAATCACTATTTTTAACAATGGCATATCATACACACACACACACAAAAAAAAATACTTCAATGTTATATAGTGAATCAAGGTTAATGTTGTTTAACAAATATTCGAGTAGAGGTTTTGAATACATTTTATCAGTATTAAATTTCAACTAAATAAATACTCTAAACATACATTTCGATGCAAAGGATCAAAGTATCAATAGGATTTTTGACAGCTTGATAAATCATTATTTTGATAATAAAGGCGAAAATGATCAAGACTTACCTCAAATTCAGTAACTAGGAATTACCCTGGATGATTCTACTTTATTAAGAACCCAAATTAACAAAAATGTGGTAAACAATGTGGTTACAGTTAATGCTCAAAGTGTTTATTAGTTCCGACTATTAAAATCCCTAAATATGACAATAAAACGGGATTAAATAATGGAAAAAAAAAAAACAGAACTTAAAGTTTTTTTTTTTTTAACTTTCTATAAAAGTGAATTGCTTTCATAACATATCTAAGAGAGATGATTAAGGAAATATCATTCAGTGTATGAGGTACATCTTTTTTTCTATTTTCTAATCTTGTATACTTAAATTGAGCGATTGAAGTCAGATGATTTTGCTTCTAGAAATTCTAAAGACATATATATAACATTATGTATGTCTAAGATAGAAGTGCACAACCTTTTGAAGATAAGGGCCACTTACAAATATGTCTGGGTGGTCGAGGGCCACATCAATAACATGGAGAGAATTCGTTTTCAAGGAGGTGATCAATGGCCTATAATCTGATGAAAAATATGGTTTCAGAGGGTTGTAAAAAGGGGTTGGGTTCCCTTTTAAGTTTGCTTACCCAGTCAAAATATCCAATTCAGTTGATGAAGATGTATCAGCAGTTTGTGTTTGTAAATATAATTATAGTAAGGATTATTTTTATTATGTAATAATATTCCTAGACTTTATTCAGGTCAGTAAAATTTATTTCATTAAAAGTGCTAGAAAACAATCATCACATAAGAGGATGGTACTTAAAAAAAATGTGAGCTTAATGAATGAAGGAGAGGGAAGCAGTCGATCAATAATATTTTTAAGTATCTGATCAACGAAATTGATTTTTCTGTGCCCGATCAACAAAATTTTTTCTTTTTAAGAAACCAATTCACAAAATTCACAATCTTTCTATGTCTTATCAACAAAATTTGCAATTCTTATGAAACCGATTAACAAAATTTACGATTTTTCTGCACTTGATCAACATAATTCACAATTTTCATGAAACTGATCAACAAAATTCACGATGTTTACAAAATTGATCGACAAAAGTTGCAATTTTCATGAAGTTGAACACCAAAATGTGCGATTTTTATGAAATTGATTGACGAAATGAAAGATTTTTACCAAGATGATTGGCAAAATTCAGGATATTTACAAAGCCGATAGACGAAATTCGCAACTTTTACAATACTGCTCGACAAAATTTGCGATTTTTACAAAACAGATAGACAAAAGTTGCGATTTTCATGAAGCTGATCCCCGAAATGCACGATTTTTACGAAGCTGATCGGCAAAATTCGTGATGTTTACAAAGGCGATCAACAAAATTCGCTATTTTTACGAAGTCGGTTAAGAAAATTCACAATTTTCTTCGAGCCTGACCAAAAAATTGCTAATTTTTACGGGGCAAATCAACGAAATTCGAGATTTTTCTTGGCATGATTGACAAAATTCCTGATTTTTACGAAGTCTAAAAAAAAAATTCAGGCCAGTCGATGACATTTGCGAATTTTATGAAGCCAATCAACAATATGCGCGACTTTTACAAAGCTCCGATTTTTAAGAAGCTGATCGATGAAATTCGCGATTTTTTTCGCATGATCACCGCAAATTGCAATGTTTCTTTGCATGATCGACAAAATTTGCGATTTTTACGAGGCCAATCGACAAAACATGTGACCTTTACAAAGCTGATCAATGAAATGCACAACTTTAACAAAGCTGATCGACATGATCTTTCCGCATCGGATCAGGAAAATTTGCAAATTTTACTAAACCGATCGAAGAAATTTGCAATTTTTACAAAGCAGACCGATGAAATTCTAACTTTTCTTTGTATGATTGATAAAATTCACGATTCTTCCGTGGCAAATCGACGAAACTTGTGTTTTTTGAGCAACTTTGACAAACTCTTCAATTTTTTACGCGGCAAGATGAAATTCGTGATTTTTCTTCTGCGCATCATCGCAAAATTCTTGTTTTTTCCCCATGCCTTATAAACAAAATTTGTGATTTTTTTCGCTCCTGATCAGTGAAATTTGCTATTTTTTCTGAGCTTTATGGGCAAAATTTGCTATTTTCCCACGCCTGATCAATGAAATTCACAGTTTTTCCGTGGCCGATCTACTAAATTTGCGATTCTTAAGTAAGAATCTTAATTTTTCCCTGCGGTAAATTGACGAAATTTATGATTTTTTGTGACTTAAGTAGAAAAATTGCAATTTTTTACAGTTGTAAATTAACGAAGTTTGCGGGCCACAGGTTGTGCATCCGTAATCTAAGGAGTTCTAAGCACT
This sequence comes from Maratus speculifer, assembly GCA_964019185.1. Lineage (NCBI taxonomy): Eukaryota > Metazoa > Arthropoda > Arachnida > Araneae > Salticidae > Maratus > Maratus speculifer. The sequence continues at coordinate 194,033,571 of OZ025293.1, read as the reverse complement.
GCTTAGAAATTTGTTTCATTTAGAAATAATTTCCAAGAGAAATTAATTCTCTTAGAAATTACTTATTTCAATTCTATTATTATTTTAAAGGAATTTTTTTAAATAATCTTTATTTTAAAGATTCTATTATTATTTTAAATTATTTATTAGAATATTCCATAATCCTCACAACCTTTGGCCCCAGATCTAGACATTTAAATGTAATCAAAAAATTAAAACTGAAACATACCTGACTTTCAAACTATCTTTATGTTACGTATTTCCCAGTCATAATCTGGCCCCATTTTTTTTTACATAACTTTATCAAGCTTAATGCTACTACGAATAGATGGCCAGTAGCACGATTCTTCTTTACCCTTTTCTTTTGCAATCCATGAGCATGGAATTAAGTATATCTGGCCTTTTTCATCTGTAAATTCTACAACAGCATAATCATATTTTGAGCTAAAAAAATTTTCATATTGTTAAAAAGTAAAAACACATTTTGAAAAAATGTACATTAAAAACAAATATTATAATTATACAAATTTTATATAATTACAAATTTTATAATTATTTTAAATCAATAATTATACAAATATAATTACTTATACTATACATCAATGCTATAACTGTGATAGTTCTAGTATAAATTAATATCAAATCATTTTGGCTGTATATGTCATTGTAAATTTAAAAAAGAAAAAAAACTGTGGTGGAATTATTTTAAGTTAGTTGAATTTATGACAAAGATTAAAAATGACACGCGATTTTTACGTTTCAATAATTATACAAATATAATTACTTATACTATACATCAATGCTATAACTGTGATAGTTCTAGTATAAATTAATATCAAATCATTTTGGCTGTATATGTCATTGTAAATTTAAAAAAGAAAAAAAAGAAAAAAAAAACTGTGGTGGAATTATTTTAAGTTAATTGAATTTATGACAAAGATTAAAAATGACACGCGATTTTTACGTTTCTAAATTTTCGCAATTTTGTGACACGGTTCATTTTTATAAGTGATTCAGGGACGATTCTGTTTAGTATTTTCTGAAAATTTAAGATATAGCCCAGTCATTTTAGCAAAAATAGAGGAAAAAATTAGAACAAAGCTGGATTTTTGCATAGGTGCTAGTTAGGTTATGTAGTTAAACATACTAAAAGTCCCCATCGATCCGATATGAGCTTTCGCCACTAGGGGGCGCTAAAGAGCTTGAAAATCAGTTTTTTGTGAATATCTCACGAACAATGGCATTTAGAGAAAAAAAGGTGAATTACAAAGTTGTAGATAATTTAATTTTCTATAAAAAGTGTCACTAACATTTGTTTGTCACATTAACCCTTCCCTATCAAAAATATAAAAACGTGACCATATTTGAAAGTAAAATTATAAAAATTCAAAAAATCTGCTGCTACTTTAAAAAAAAATTTGTAAACAGATCTATAATTCTCACCTTTGAATGGGGAAAGTGAATATATAATATACATTTATGCTTATTTCCACACCACCCTTGAGGTAAAACACTTAGTGCATTTTTTTTTGTGGTTTTTCCCGTAGGCATATTCCACTTATAGTGACTGGCTTAATCCAATTTAAGTCGTTTAACTGCTTTAGTAGTTCTTTGCACAGCTTCAATTTCTACACTCGATTCAGATTCGTAATTATCTGTATTTATTTCTTTCGTTGCTGTATTGCTTTCAGTATTTTTTGTTTGCCTTTCGATATCATCACTGATTACAGAAGTAGCGCTTTCCTCCTCCCTTGCAGTGGGCAGGATACTGTCAATATTTTCCTCGTCTTCAAATTCAATTTTCTTGCATTATGAAATGAAACTCCGCAGCAATTTATGAAATATCAGAACATTTCAATCCAATTTTTCGGCATCCACATGCTTTTCCACATCCTTTGGAGCAAGTATAAAAAATAGATTCAATAATATCTTTTGGTGCGGGCGGTAAGGTAGCAAGAATTGGAAACAAATTAGGGGCATTTTGCCAGCCCCATTTCTCAGGAAGTAGTTTATTGCTCAATCAATATTGTACTTGATGATAAATACGTAAACTGTACAACCTAGCTGCATCTTCGGCAGGCGGCAATGATAAAAGGCTTTTTTTTTTACCAACAGCAACTCTTTTCTTGAAACATACATACAGTGTTCTCGCTGAAATTTGACCAATGTCAGTAATTTGGCTAATTTAAAATAAAAAACGTTTGCCAAATGGGAAAAGTATTAGCAAAATAGATATTCGCCGTATAGCACAAATAATAATAATAAATAAATAAATAATAAAAATATCTTTAATCTTTTAATGTACCCCCTTTTTTTCAATATGTTCTGAAATAACCTAAGTTTTTATAACTGCCACAACGATTGTTATTAATCTAATTTCAATTATCCGTTACAAATATATTAAAAATATGTATGTACGCATACGTATGAAAAATGAAAAAGAAAAGTAAAAATTGAGCACTAGCAATTTGGCGAATCTAATCGCTTGTTTACTCACCAAATGTATAATTTAGTCGCAATTTGGCGCAATGGCGAGCGACAGCAAGAACTCTGCATACATAACGACACTTTTTCAGAGAAATTTCTGCTTTACTACCGTATAAAGCAAGAAAAATAGTTTTTCCAGCCTCGGAAACTTCAAATTAAGATACTTGATCACTTTTAAAGATGCTGGCAGCTTGTATGTTATGATCTTCTTCCTTTTTCAAAAATTTTGCTAACGACATTTTACTTTTCCCAAACATTGCTGATGTCGAGTCACAACCTGAAAAAACGTGAAGGAACAATATATGATCTTTCAGAACAGCATCATTGTTAAAACTGTGCGATGAATACAGGGTGGTAACAATTCGTCCTCTTCCAGACTTAATAAAAAATATCTCTATCTCTGGAGGTGCTAAAACTGTCAACAATACGAGCAAGTCAACATTATCGCCAACAATAGCAGTCAGCGCACCAGACTTTGCTACTTCAATAACTGTGTTAACTATTAGTGCGTCTGCATCATCTTCTGCTTGTTTTGCTTCGAAACCATTCTCCATAAATTTCTCCAATAGCATAGATATGAGACGTGTCTTATTTTAATGATTAGATTAAAAAAATTCTTTTCCGCGATACTTTAGAGCTTTCTTTTTTTCCTTCTGTAAAAAATCTTCGTCTAATGTATCAGAAATAACAAACACTTTCCCTTATATTCAAACAACGAACTGTCATTTCTCAATTTTTCCTTCAATGGATGATTAATTTGTGCGGATGTTGATCGTTTTTTGGCAATAGATTTATTGTATGATTTAATAGAATTCTTTCGTGAATAATTTTTCTTACACTTTGAATGAACTGTAAATTAATTATAGTTTTTAGCCATTTCTTCAAATATTTTCCACTTATGGCCATCTCTTTCCGAACTCGCTGTCACAAGCGACTTCAGACCCTTTTTTCTGTTTTTACAAAATCTTTCGAAACTCAGTCCTCATCTCATACAAGATAAACTATTTTGTCAATCTCCATTTTTCACTCAGAATCAGCAATTAAGAAAGAGTCATTTTAAACTGTCACAAATAATTTTAAACTTTCTACAACATGCATTGAAAATAAAATTATTCCCTTTCTAAAATCTTAAAAAGAATAAATACTTCATTCAATAAATTAGGGTCAGTTCATACTAGCAAAATGAGCACCAAATAAAAATAAAACATTCAAAAGTACTTGCACGTGGTACATTTCGACAAATGCAAAGAGAGATAGAGTATTGGGCAATGACTATTCGTCATCTGAGAATAATAAGGTTCTATCTGTGTGTTTGAAAAAACTGACTTATCTATACAGAAAGAGTATTTTGTATCTATGAAGACATTTTTGCATCAAAATGATGTTGTACATAATTTACATATGCCATTTCAATTATATTATGACATTATTTTAATCTATAAATGCCTTCATAGATACAAATAGAACATTTCTATATCGATAAGTCGATTTTTTCAAAAACACAGATAGAACCTTATTATTCTCAGGTGACGTATTGCACAAGCACGCGAAAACGCCATACAAATAATGGGGGAGAGAAGAGGGGGGGAAATCAAAAGTTGTTTAGTATTTGTTCTCTCTTCGCCGCGTTATGATTGTGCTTGCACATTCTTTTTCAATAATGTTTATTTTATCTTAATTTTTGGCGGGGAAGGGTTGGTGGGACAAAAAAATGTTAATGACACTTTTTGTAGGAAATTAAATTATCTACATTTTTGTAATTGAACTTTTTTGTCTAGATGCCATTGTTCGTGAGATATTCACAGAAAACCGATTTTCAAGCTCTTTAGCGCCCCCTGGAGGCGAAAGCTCACATCGGATCAATGGGGACTTTCAGTATGTTAAACTACATACCCTAACTAGCACCTATGCAAAAATCCAGCTTTGTTCTAATTTTTTCCGCTATTTGCAAAAAAAGGTGCTAAAATGACTGGACTAATATTCCATGCTGAAAAAAAAGTCATCAATCTGGAAATTTAGAGAAAAAACATACAATGAATTTCAACAAATGGTTGTCCAAACAAAATCAATTTCGTAAATTATTCGAAAAAAAAAAAAATCTAGAATATTGTCAGAGGTTTGCGGGAAAAACGTGACTTTTGTCAGACAATAAAAACTCAAATTTCGTTAAAAGAAATGTGAATTCCATCAAAGAATAGTGCAAAAAACCTGCAAATTTCACCAGATTCACAGAAAAATGTTAATTTTGGACAGGGAAGGGATAGCTGGGAAAAAAAAAAAAAAAAAAAAACGAAAATATTGTTTAAAAAAAATTGCAGAAAAGGTAAATCCAATCACGAAAATCTCTCATATTTCGCCAAAAAATGTTAAAAAAACTCCCATATCATCAAAAAATTGCGAAAACCTCACAAATTTCATCAAAAAATTGCGAATTTTTACAAAAATCGTGAAAAATCTGCAAGCTTTGTAAAAAAAAAATAGGCAAATTTCATCAAAAAATCGAATAGTTTTGTCAAAAAATTGCAAAAAATAAATAAATTTCATCAAACAGTCACGGAAAAAATAGTGTCAAAAGTACACCCCCCCCCTTCCCCTTTTACACACTCTGCTGTAACTTTTCAGTAAATTTGGGTTTATATGGCGATCCTTTCAAAAAAATTCGCATTTATTCTGTGATGCTTTCACGAACTCTACGTCCGCGATCTTTCTAAGAAATTCACACTTTTTCTCGATCTTTTGAGGACGATTACGCTTTTCCCCTGCTTTTCCTTGAGAAAATTAGAGTTTTTTTCACAATGCTTCAACAAAATTGGCGTTTCTATCGAGATCCTCTAACAAAATTCAGTGCGTTTCAATTTTCTGAGAAAGACTGACGAAATTGATTGTGAAAATATCAGGGTTGGCACGGTTTAAACCAATTGGTTTTAACCATGGTTTAAACCACGGTTTAAACCAAATGGTTTTTTTCTCAAAAAAACCAATTGTTTTTTTTAGAAGAAATCTAATGACATTTTCTTTTTTTTCTTTAAAACTTACGTGTTTCAGATTATTGAACATAAATAATTTCTACTTTTAACACTTTATTTCAGTAATAAATATTATATATAGTGGATTTAAGTCTTTTTTTTATCCATAGGATTAAACCAATTGGTTTTTTTCTAAAAAAAAAAGCAATTTGTTTTTTAGAAGAAATCTAATGACATTTTCTTTTTTTCTTTATAATTTACGAGTTTCAGATTATTGGATATAAATAATATCTACTTTTAACACTTTATTTCAGCAATAAGCATTAGATATATTGGGTTTACGTCATTTTTTTATGCATAGGATTAAAATCAGTACACATTGGTGAACATATCTATTGCTCTAAAGAAAAAACTTTAAACATGTGAATTGATAAAAGATAAAATAAATTCAATATTTAGTAGAAAATATTTTAATTTTTTTAATAATGCAGGTTATTTAATGCAATTAATATCACAATGATCTTTTAAGTTTTTGCACAAACTGTAAAAAAAATGTTTCTTTTTGGAGAATTTCTCGAAGAATTAAAAACAAAGACTCGTTGCTAGTTATAGCATTTTAATAATAATTTTTTTTCCCTCTGCTATCTGCTGAATATGTGAACTTCAAATCGTCATTCAGAAAGAAAAAATCCTAAGAAGTATTTGTAATTTATTATTTGAATAATTGGGGAAAAAATATTTATCAAACTACATCCAAATTTCCAAATTTTTATTATTAGTAATCAAAAGATTGTTTATAAAGATTTACAGGGCATCAATAGTTCACTGTGTAGAACAGTTAAAACTTTCAACATAATAAGACTGTTTGCTAAAACTGTTTAAATTGAAAAATGAATTTTTTCAATTTTCAGCATAAATTCACTATAATTATTAAATTTAAATTATTTTAAGTGAAGTTACACTGCTTATAAACCAATAATGTCTGTTTTTATTAGTAAATATGCATGTATGTGTAATAAGAAAGGATGTTTTAAAAAAACCTGGTTTAAACCAAAAAAACCTGGTTTAAACCAAAAAAACCGGTTTTTTTGGTTTTTTTCCCAACCCTGGAAAATATGCAACTCAGCTCGGTTCAAAACTTATGAAAAATCAGCTATCAGCCTGAAATTCGGACATAATTTCCAGGCAGATAACTGATGTTTCATACTTTTTGGAATTGAATGTGTTAATTTTTAGGAAAATTCGGAACGAAATGACTCCGTTCTTGCAGTTCCGTTCCAGGAAAAAAAATTGCGAAATTTGTCGAACAGTTTTTGGGGGAAAAAAATCGCGAATTTCAACGATTTTTTGCAGCAAAAAACTCACGACAAAATATGCGATTCAGTCGCACGAAAATATAATAAAATTCACAAAAATGTCAGGAGTTGATCGTAGTTTCAAAATGCAATTAATTTCAGAAAATTCACTATTTTTTTTTCTTTGCGTGTGTGTGGGGGGGGGGACCCTCTTGTCCACAATATTCTTTTGGGTGGGATTTCAAAATTTCGGGCGTGAATCCTGCCCTGAATGTTTTTCCTTGTTCCTTTTTACGACCCCAAAATAATCCAAATCTTGATTTAGCGACCTTTTCACATTCTCCAGAAATTATAACATCTAGAATCAGTGAAGACTATTTTTCTTTCCAACAAATCTTACATGCGTTTTACTGCACATGGATCAAGATCTTATACAATGTTTAAAAAATATAACGGTAAATAAAAAATACAATGGTATTCTAATCAATAAGAAGTAAAGAAAATTCACAAAATGAGTTTTTAGTGGCTATTCGTACAGCAAATGATTTTAGGCAGGTGATTTCTCAGGATACAGTTTTGCCTCCATTTCGCCGGATATGTAAAGAACCAAGCTTTGGAACTTGAGCCTGCTGCCCATAGGCTGAAAAAACAGAGCATGACATTTGAAGATTCCAATCATCTAATATGCAAATATTATGAAAGCATGTTGTTTGGGCGCAAAATTATACATTTGAAGTTTGAAGATTATGTTGACATTCACAAAGAATTTAAAGCTGAGAAAGCAGTTAAAAAAAAAAAAAAAAAAAAAAAAAAAAAAAAAAAGATTTAATCTGCAGCCTTCACAATCCTGATTAGATATTCCAAATAATTTTTTTGCAAGGAAAATGACGATGTTCCATATGTACTTCCAACATTTAAAAAGATGTCACCAAGGTGTATGGAGCATTTACATCAAATTATCTGGAACAAGAGGAAATTCTAACATTTTTAAGAAGTTTCCAACTGTCGTTTGTAGCAAAAACGCATAACTTGAATATTTAAAAAATGTTTTGTAATTTCATAATTTTTAGCCATTTTTTACATTTAAAAATTTAGACTAAATTCTACAAATTTACTTTTTATTGCATAAGTCAATAGTTTTAACTACATTACAATGCTAGGTATTTTTTAAGTCTATTAAGATCAGGGTTGGAAAAAAACCTGTTTTTTTTTTTTTTTTTTTTTTTTTTTTTTTCTGAAATAAACTTTTTGTTTGAAGCAGGTTTTTTTTTTATTTAAAGCGGGTTTTTTTTTCTCTTAAGCATCCCTTCTTATTACATACACATGCATATTTATTGATAAAAATAGACATTATTGGATTATCAGAAGTGTAACTTCATTTAAAAATAATTTAAATTAAATAATTACAATAAATTGGGTAGAAAATTGGAAAAAAATCATTTTAATTTAAACTAGAGATGCACAACCTGTGGCCCGCGAACTTTGTCAATTTACAACTAGAAAAAAATGTAATTTTTGTGCAAAAGTCGAGAAAAATATCGTAAATTTCGCCAGTTTACCGCTGGAAAATATAAAATTTCGTCAGTCACTTATGAATCGCAAATTTCGTAGATCGGGTATGGGAAAATCGCTAATTTCATTTATCAAGCACATTTCATTCATCAGGAATGAAAAATAGCGAATTTTGCCCATGAGGCTCGGGAAAAATGATAGCAAATTTAGCTGATCGGACACGGAAAAATCGTGGTTTTGTCATTCAAGCACGGAAAAATTACGAATTTTGTCGGTCGGACGCGAAAAATCGTACAATTTGTTGATTGGGCAAGAAAAAATCGTCAGATTTGTTGATGTGCGAAAAAATTGCAAAAATTCATCCACTGCAGATAAATTGCAAGTTATCTCGGTTTATCATGTGAATTTCGTTGACGGGGCACGAACAAATCGCGAATTTTACGATGATGCACAGAAAAATTGAAAATTTCGTTGATCGGCTGTGAAAAAATAGCAAGTTTTGTAAATTTATCAAGAAAATTCGCTATTTTCATCTTGCTGCGCAAAAAAATGCAGATTTTGTCAAAATTAGTTACCAATTGCGAATTTTGTTGACTGGGCATGGACAAAATGCAGATTTCGTCAGTTAAATGCTGAAAAAGTGCACATTTCGTCGATCGGACACGGGAAAAAGCGAGTTTTATTGATTGGGTTCCGAAAAATCACAAATTTCATTGGTAGAACATTAGAGTACAGCGAATTTTGTCGATTTTATGCAGAAAAGTTGAAAAATTCGTTTTCATATATCCGGTACAAAAAATTCGTGAATTTCGTCTCTATCGGCTTTGCAAAAATCGCTAATTTCGTTGATCAGGCGCGTAAAAATTGCGAATTCCATCAATCGGCTTCATAAAAATCACGAATTTCGTCGATAAGGTTTGTAAAAATGGCGAAACGCGTCGATCTGGTATGGAAGAATCGCGAATTTTAGCAATCGTACGAGGAAAAATTGCAAATTTCGTCGATCAGCTTTGTAAAAATAGCAAATTTCGTCGATCGGCTTCGTTAAAATCGCGAATTTCGTCGATCGGCTTTGAAAAAAAACGATAATATCGTCAATCATCCGTTGGAAATCGCGAATTTTATCATTCATGCGAAGAAAAATCATGCATTTTGCCAATCAGTTTTGTAAAAATCGCAAAATTTGCCGGTCAGCTTGGTAAATCGCAAATTTCGTCAATTGGCCTTTTAAAAATCTCAAAATTCATCGATTAACTTCCTAAAAATTGATAATTTCGTCGATTGGCATCGTAAAATCGATATTTTTGTTGATTGACGTCGTAAAAATCTATATTTTTGTTGAGTGGCGTCGTAAAAATCGATATTTTTGTTGATTGGCATCGTAAAAATCGATATTTTTGTTGACTAGCGTCGTAAAAATTGATAATTTCGTCGATCAGCCACAGTAAAATCGCGAATTTTATCGATCATGCGAAGAAAAATTGCAAATTTCACCGATTAGTTTTGTATAAATCGCAAATTTTGGCGATCGACTTCGTAAAAATCGATAATTTTGTCAATCAGCCGCAGAAAAATCGCAAACTTCGGCGATTAGCTTTGTAAAAATTGCATAATTTGTGGATCGGCTTCGTAAAAATCACAAATTTCATCAATCGGCTTCGTAAAAATCTCGAATTTGTCGATCAGTTTTGTAAAATTTGTGAATTTTCTCGATCAATTTCGTAAAAACTGCGAATAACTTTCGTAAAAAGCCCAAATTTGGTTGATCAGGCATGGAAAGATGCAAATTTTGTTGATCGGCTCCTTCCCTCTCCTTCATTCATAAAGTTAACATTTTTTCTGGCACCAGCCACTTATCTTTATTTTTTAGCACTTTTAATAGAAGAATATTTACTCACCTGAATAAAGTCAAGGAATGTTACTACATTTTGAGAATTTTTGCTATATCTGTTATACATACAAACGTACAAACTGCTGTATATCCTTACCAACTGAATTGGATATTTTGACTGGTTAAGCAAACGTAAAGGGACATTCCCCACCCGACCCCACTTTTCTCTGAAAATATATTTAATATCTGATTATAGGCCAGAAAGTACCTTCGAAATCGAATTCTCTTCATGTTAGTGATGTGGCCCTCGACCACGCAGACATATTTGTAACTGGCCCTTTTCTTGAAAAGGTTGTGCATCCCTAATTTAAACAATATTTGCAAACAGTCTTATGCTCAGAGAGTAAATTACTCTACACAGTGAAACATGTATAGTCTGAAAATCTTCATAAACAAACTTTTGATTATTAATAATAAACATTTGGATGTAATTTGATAAATATAATATTCTTTTCCACGGTTATTCATATAATAAATTTCAAATACTTTTTGGGATTTAGATATTTTGAGTGTGTGACAGTTTTAAGTCAATATTTTTGGTCATTAGATTCGGCGATAACAGGCGAAAAAATACGATTGTTATTATTAAAATGCTATAACTAACACCCAATCTTTGAATACCCTCTTATTCAACTTCGTATTTTGATTTTAAATCAAGATAAACTCCCCAATCAAGATTTTTTGTTTTTTGTTTTGTTACAGCTTGAGCACAATCTTAGAAAGCATAATGATATGTTATTAATTTCGTTAATCTGTTTTTTTTTTTTTCTCAAAAAATGAAATATTTTATACTAAATATTGAATATTTTAAATCTATTTTATGTCTGATCAATTCACACCTTTGAAGCTTTTTCTTTAAAGCAATAGATATGTTCACAAACACATACTGATAATAATCCTATACCAAAAAATTGACCTAAACTCACTATATCTAATGTTTATTACTGAAATCAGAGTTTCCCCCAGGTTTAAAAAGGGGCAGGGCGCTACTGTTCTGAAAAGGGCACTTTTTAAATTTTTCAGGGCACTTTTTCATTTTTAAGGGCATTTTTATGGAGTTGAATCTAGAATCTAGCGGTTCAAAAAGTCATGAAAAAACAGAAATTTCATCAAAAAATTGAAAAAAAAAAAAAAGGTAAATTTTGTTAAAAGATCGTTAAAATACGGCAAATATTGTTAAAAGATCAAGAAAAAACGGCCAGTTTTCTTAAAAGACCGCAAAAAGCAGCAGATTTTGTTAAAAGATCGCAAATAACGACATATTTTGCTAAAAAAGTCAAATTTCGTGAAAAAAATCGCGAAAAAACAGCAAATTTTATTAAAAGATCGCAAAAACATCAGCTTTTGTTAAAAGATCACAAAAATGGCATATTTTGCAAAAAAAATTAGCCATTTTTTGTGAAACTTGCCAGAAATTAGTCGTTATTTCGCGATTTTTAACAAAACTTGACTTTTTTTTTTGCATTCGGTCGCCGATTTTTTGCGTAATTTAAGCGCTATAGTGCGTTCGGATCATTGATGGAGGGCTGCGTTTTTTCCAATTTTTTTTTTTTTTTTTTGAATGAATGAATGACAAGAAGGGCACTAGTTTTTGGATGAGGAGCAAGAGGGGCGCTATTTTTTTAACTAAAGGGCAGGAGGGGCGGAGCGCCCCCCTGAAACCCTTTGGGGGAAACTCTGCTGAAATAAAATGTTGAAAGTAGAAATTGTATATATCCAATTTTCTGAAACATGTAAATTATAAAGAAAAAAAGAAAATTTCATTAGATTTCTTCTAAAAAACAAAAACAACAACAACAAAAAAAAAAACAGTTGGTTTAAACCAACATCTAAATACATATATCAGTATAGCTCTTGTTACAGTAAAAAAAAAAAATTACTTATCGGTAATTGCCCCGGGTGCGTGCAATAGATAATTACCCTGTTGCCAGGGTAATTAACAATCTTCAAAAAATTACCTTGTTGTCAGGGTAACTAACAATCTTCAAAACTTTAAAATTCAAAAATCTTTAAAATAATATTTTAATCAAAGTCTGTTTGATTGAATAAATACATGAACCTTTAACCATACTAAGTTTGATTATAACAATTGAAATAATTAAAAAGAGATTTAGATGTTAGTGTTTTTTGATTTGCCCAATACAGTTCATTTCAACATTTAAATCATAATACTTTAATTAAGTTCTTTAAAATGCATATGAATTCTGCTTCGACATAATGAAATTTGTGAAGATAATGCATAAAGATTTTATTGCTATATTTGAAGCAGGGTTGGCACGGTTTAAACCAATTGGTTTTAACCATGGTTTAAACCACGGTTTAAACCAACTGGTTTTTTTCTCAAAAAAACCAATTGGTTTTTTTCAAAAAAATCGAGTGACATTTTCTCATTTTTCTTTATAATTTAAGACCAACAAATTATGGGATACAAATATTTTCTACTTTTAATGTTTTATTTCAGCAATAAGTATTAGATATAGTGGTTTTAGGTCATTTTTTTTATATTTAGGATAAAAATTGGTATGCATTGGTGATCATACTCTATTCCTCTAAAGAAAAACTTAGAACATGTGAATTGATCAAAGATAAAATAGATTAAAAACACGCAATATTTAGTATAAAATATGTGCATTAAAAAAAAGCAGATTATTTAAAGCAATCTATCATAACATGCTCAATGATTTCGAATATGAAGCTACATAAATCGATGATCTTTAAGATTTTGGTCAAACTGTAATAGAATTTTTTTTTATTGGGGAAATTATCTTTAAGAATTAAAATATGAAGTTGAATAAAAGAGTATCAATGTTTGATTGTGTAGAGTAATTTATTCTTTGAACACAAGAATGTTTACTATAATTGTTTAAAATATGAATTTTTTTTCAATTTTCTACATAATTCACTATACTTATTTAATTTAAATTACTTTCAAATGAAGTTATACTACTTATAATCCAACAATGTCTATTTTTATCAATAAATATGCATGCATATCTTATAAAAAGGCATGTTTTAAAAAAACCTGTTTTAAACCAAAAAAACCTGGTTTAAACCAAAAAACCGGTTTTTTGGGGGGTTTTTCGAAAAAAACTGGTTTTTTTTCCAACCCTCATTTGAAGCATACCATTTCAGATCTTGAAATCAGGGTTGGTAAATTTTAAACACTCAGATGGTTTTATCAGTCATGTCAAAATCCCTTTGACATAGTTTTTAAAAATGACTGTCAAAAACTCATATTAGGTTCAAAAGGGTCTGAATATAAATATAACCAACATACAAAGAGATGATTGAGAAAAAAATAAGAACAAAACAAAAGAGAGATTATATAGATATTGTTTTGCAGCTTAAAGATAAAGTTTTGTTTAATTTTGTTGTTGAGTCAACATTGCAATGAAACATTTGAATGATTTCATATTCAATAAAATAAAACTATATTCATCAATACAGCCTAAAACAAATTTTAAAACCGATTCTCTTTAAGCATAGATCAATTAATTTAAAATTACAGGTCAAAAGCTAAAAGTTTCCATGACTAATGAACATTTAAATAGAATAACACAAATACCATGTTTACTGGCAAGTATTGGAGAATATTCAAAATATTTCACTGATATAGTACAAGAAAATAACTTTTTCTACGCAAAACTTATTTTCTTTTAAAAGCATTTTATTTTTATCAATAAACGTATAATCATAAAGACTGCCAAGTATGTATTACATCTTAAAACATTATGCTAGCACAATATTCCTGTTTTATAATAATTTTCACATATATTTAGCTTAAAGTTATCTTAAAAGTGCAACCAGATTTAACAATTGCATATTAGAGTTCAATCGAACTTATTTAAATATACAAAAATAATTGATAATATCAGTAAAAAAGCTATTTAATTCCAAAATTAAATGGTAAAACCAAGAAAATATCGTTGTGATTAAGCTTAAACACACTTAAAATAAAAATTTTAAAAGAGCTAAAATTTTTCATTTCTATCCGAAACAAAACATTCGTAATTAACAAAAGATGTCGTTTACAAGCGATGTATGAATTTGTTTACAAAAGATATATTTTTACGAAATGAATATGTTTACAAAAGCTATATGAAACTATATACTTACTTTTCTTTGTCAAGCTTTTTATTTTTATTTTTATCTTGTCACATTTTCATGGTCATCGGTCACAACCATGAAGATATCTTCATGGTCACAACACAATGCTGCCGCGTTCTCTCTCTCTCTCTCTCTCATCTCATGTCTTCTCATGAGATAGTATTGTGGTGTGTATGGCGCGTAGCGCCATTTATACCAACTTGATCCTTAACCGCGTTCTTATTTCAAAATGAAATTCCAAATAATCACAGCGTTGCCAAACGATGAATTGCAAGATACAAAATGTCTTCGATATTCCCAACGCCACCTAGGGTAAGGATTACGAGCAGAAATACTGCAAAAGTTCGTGCGGTTCCATGGCGTGGTGGGCCAGCGCATGGTCGATCAGTGGAGGTTGATCAGAGTTTTATCTGATGGTTTTAAAGAGCAAAGTTGACTGCAGTTGTCCAGCAGTGGTCATGAAGTGGTAGGCCATTAGCCAGCAATTCCCCATCATTGCCAGCACCTATCTTGCTGCTGGCCAGCATTTTTCTCTTTGCTGGGTTAGATGTAATAAAATAATGTACACCTAAATTTTACTGCAATTTTTACGACAGAAACTGCTGGCAACATTGCTGCCAGCAGTTTTTGCCGTAAATTTAATGGATTTTTTTTTTTTTTTTACAGTGTATCTGGGAAACTTATTTTCTAAAAGAATACCTGAATAATAGTGGCGTCATTCGCAAAGGTCCAAACTAATTTATTGCCTAATCTAAGATGAACCATTCTAGAACTTTACGGAGAATGGACTAATTCCATTGGAAAGTGAAAAAAGTAAATAACCATTAACCTGGCAGTAAAAACAGGTCGTTTAAGGGATTGGCGATTAATTGTTATTTCCGCATGTTACTACTCTTAAGCAACATATTTTCTAATTTAAACAAACAACATGCGTTTTTGTTTTTCTTCTTTTTCTTTTTAATGCAATGTTCAATATTACGATAGATAAGCAAGCTACGTCACAGCTAGCCAGTTAGCGGTGAATGCTTGTTGTTGAAATAAACATATTTTGTCTTTGTTTTGGTAAAAGTGGTTCATTAGTAGAATCTTCAAATGCTATACTGGTAACCCAAGTTCGATTCTAGGAAGTTATATATGTAAGCATAAGCACACATGAAATTTTTTTAAATTATTATTTTTTATTTTTTACCAGACACAACTTTTCAAGATTATAATACCAGCCGAAAATTAAAACTTTAAATTATTTAATTATTTATAATTCGCTATTCAAAATTATTATTAATCACAAATAAAAATGAATATGTCTAGGACACGAATAAACTATACTAAATATGATCTGTATATATAAAATAAGAGATCTCTGTCTGGCTGCCTCCTTGACCGCGGATAACGCCGAAATTATAACGCCCAGGTCTCTGAAATTTTTTTCATGTGTGGATGCTAACACCTGATAGTGCAACTCGCAGCCGGATTTTTGAATTTAAATTTAGATTTTTTAAATTAAGTCTTAGTGAGGAAAAGGTTATTTGCAGCTTTCCACCAATCCACTACAACGAAGTACCAAGGTTAGAGGTTATTTTAAAGAGGTTATTGTTAAGCCACCAATCCGCGGACAATGAAACAGCCAGCCAGTGAGAGCAGAAGGTAAATATTGGTTTTAAGACTGCATTTCGCGGCTGAATGCTACACTGTTAAAAATTTGAAACTTTTGCCGCATCGTCAATCCACAAATTTTATCAAAAAAAGAAAAAAAAAAAATTACTTTACTGTATTATAGAGCATTCTGATTGGTTAAAATAGAGATATTCTATAAAAGCGGTAGAATGACGATGTAGCAAAAGTTTGAAAATTTTAACAGTGTAAATTGTACACGCATTTGTTATTTTTTCCTGTTTTGGTGATTTTTTTATCTGATTGATTTACAATGGATCTTCAAAATCCTTCCATGGCACCATAAAAAAATCTAGTATATTAAGTAATTACTCCTTTTATGTTTTCTTAGGGTTTATTCAGATGTGCAGCCCACGTCGTGCGCGTGCTAAGAAGATTGGAATAGGAATAATAAGAAGCAAGGAGTAGGTCTCATTAAAGGAAGGAATTTTAAAATAATTCAATTATTGCATTATTTTTTCGTTCAAAGCAGCTAAAATCAACGACTATATTTTTTTATCCATCCAAAACATGGTGTCCGTAACAGAAATACATACCTGTGTTCACTCAGAAAAAATTTAAAATATTTTAAAATTTAAAATATTCTTCAAATAAAATTTAATTATTTTTTATTTTCGAATGAATGGAGATTTTAAATATTTTCAATTTGTTTCAAAGAATCTATGGTCCCGGGCAACGCCGAGTGGATCAGCTAGTATATTATAAATAAATAAAGGTTGTAACATTAATACAAGTGCATAAATGTGTTTTATTTTTTTTCTGAATTGTTACTTTGAACACCCAATGTATTTCGTTGTATTTTTTGTATTTCGTTTAAATTTTTATATACATTTTATTTTTCATTAAATTGAAAGTAACAATAGATAATAATGAGCAATTAAACTGAAATTAAATATTTATAAACACATCTATCAGATGACAGCCATATAATTTTTGAAACATTTACTTTCCATAAATTTTTATTAAATCTGATTTTGTTTAAACAAATATTTAATGATTATCGTTTTTTTCTATAGGAAACAAAACATATCATGCATATCTTGACTGGAAGCTGCTTAGATTGTGACATAGAAAGAAAAGAAATTTTCATGAATCCATGTGATCGAAAAAGAGAATCACAGAAGTGGAAATTTGAAACAGTAAATGTCACTGCCAATTTAAACTAGTAAAGAGACACGAAATATTCTCTGTTATTAAAATGTTACATTACGAATTTTCTGTGCTGTAAATATACGATGTGTAGACAGCCGGATGCAATAAAAGAAGACAGAGAAATAGAAGAAAATCTTTTTCGTGGAAGCAGAGAACAAATATTGAACAAAAGTTGTTTTAAAGATATACGTATTTTGTAATGAGTTGTTCTATTTAAACATGTAAATTTTTCTTGGAGACATTTTATATAAAATTACAATATTTATTATAATACATTCACTATGAAAAATACTTTTCTTACGTTTATGTATATTTTATAAAATAAATATCATTTTAAAGAAAATAAACACGTTAAAGACATTATGTTTTTTGTGTACTTTTATATAAACTTTTATGCTGCAACCGTACATTAAATATATTTTCATAATTACATTATTCCGGAAGTCTACAAAATACATAAAAGTATTTTAATTTATACACCTTATTTTTTTCATAGAAAGGCCCTAATTTAAGTGCAAATTTTATTGATCGTCACTCCAATGATAATACCCAAGAAATTATTAATCGGTCATATATGTATTTTATAAGAATAAGCAAATATCAGAAGATTTACAATACACATGCATATGAATATCGTGACGAAATATTTCCTCAAAGGGTTATGAGAATTTCCACAGCATATTTTCTAAGGTGTTTTGGTATATGAGAAGAAGTTAGAAAAATGTTAGTTTTTTAATAAAACAACATAGGGGAGAGGAGGGCACCTTTGAACACTCTAAACAATTTCTTTCAAATAAATTATTTTTTAAAATTTTATATGGCAATATATTACTACTTCTTCAATGATATAAGCATACAAAGCTTCACCATTTTGTATGAACAATACTGTCTGAGCAAGGTATGCATTTTTTTCCATCTTACATCTAAACTTAAGGAAATAAAGTTATAAGATTTTTACTCACAATTTTGTATCCCCAAAATTTTAATTTATTGTTCAATACTTAAAGATATTATCTTTAGTTTATAAGCTTTGTTTTATTCAAATTCTTCAGGCGAATTTAGTAAACCGCAGTAATGTTAAGCTCCAGGTGACGGGGCACCGTTGAACAGAAAAGTTGGGTCACCTTTGAACAGCGAAACAACACCGAATAAAACTGGAGATAAATAGTAATTAAAAACATTTAAAGAGAACATTTAAAACTATGAAGTAAAGAGTTGTTTAGACATCTAAATGTTATTATTTTTGGAATTTTTTTATGTGAAAAGAGATTAATTAAAAATGTCAAAGAACACAGACTTATACTTTTAGCAATCCCTCCCCCCCCCTTACTGCACTCATCGATTCCAACCTCTGGATGTATCAGTGATGGGAAGTTTAAAATTTAAATTGATGTTAGAATTCATTTATTGGATAACTGCAAATATTGGATACACAACAATGATTCATGATTTAGCACGTTTGTCAAATTTTATATCAGGTTACTTCATAAAAAGAGTGAATGAAAAATTTTAATTTTCCAGAACCATCTGAAATTACATTGGTGTATTTAAAGGATACTGTAAAAAGGTTTTCACAACCAAAAATAACAGGAGGGATACTCTGTGATGTTTCAAGAATGAGTTTTGACATAAATTTTGATGGATTAAACCATGGTTAAATAATAAAAAAATTAGTAATTTCAATAAATTATAGTTATTTAATTTTATTCATTATATTTGACACATATCTGAAACATAAGCAAATTTTTATAAAAACTTTCAATATTTTTATATTTTATTCATTTTTTCAAAGGTGTCCTTTGCTTGTTCAAAGGTACCCCTACATAGGGCAGGTTTGAATGAACAGAAATCTTTCAACATTTTAAATACTCACAACTTATTTAACTGGAAAACTTTTAATTTCTCTTTCATATGATGAAGAAATGCGTTGTTTTTATTATGTAACATTTAAAATGCAATAAATATAATTCAAGTAAGAATTCTAGTGATTTTCTAAAAAATGTTCAAAGGTGGAACCTTTCTCACCTACTTTTAACTTTAATTAACATTAATATTTTTTAATAAAAAATGTCCCTTTCCGACACAGTTTTCTTCGTGTAGCTTTCCGCGTTACAGAAGTTTTATCGGCTTAGTATAATCTGAAAGAAATAAAACCAAAACAAGTAAGAAAATTGTACTATAAGATGAAAATATGTTCACGAGTAACGATAATTTAATACTGACCTGGTAACATCTGATAAATAAATCTCGTTTTGCTACATTTTTTTAGCTTTTAAACGTCACCCTTATTGAATTTTAACATCTATTACACTTTTAGATAACAAAATAATGATTTTCATTTATGTTTCGTAACTCAGTAAGCTGGAGATTGATCTCTTAGTATATTTAAATGTCACATTTTTGATCGAAAAACTTTTACAATATTGTATTTTAACAAACTGGTGGAGTATCAGACTTAAAGTAACAGTTTTCAACGATTTTCTCTTCTTTATAAAAATCGAACTAAGTATGAATAAATAAAATGATTGCTCAAGGACTAAGAAAATATACAAACTTCCAAAATCTTATTTATTTTTTAAAATTTTTTAAAGAAGTAAATATTGTCACCGTTACCAATATATTTTGCATTGAAGCATTGTTTCGAAGAAAATCACATATAATTTTTTAAACAAGTACCTCTGCCCCAGGCAATGATGAAAAAAGATCATTTTTTTCATTAATCTGTATAGAGGAGCACTAGAATGAGTCTTTCAAAATTTGAACTTCTTTTTCATTTTTCAAATGTTTATATAGTTTGGAATACAATACATAAAAGATTTTCAAAATTCGAAATTTTACAAAAACTACAACTTCAAATATGCTGTTGTGTCTTTACTTTACCTAAAGTAGATTTTAAACACATTTTTATTAAAACTCAATCTAGGGCATATTACTACTTCAATACGAATCCGCGTCGTTAAGACTGTTCTTTTAATGTTCGTCTTTGTTATTAATAGACTGAAATTCGAGCCGGCTAATGTTGGAAAAAATTGATCCGGATTTTCTTTCATTCGTTTATTGACAAAACTAAGATTTTTTAAACATTAAATCATATTATAGACAATTTAGGTACATAAAACGTAACAATAAATTACAAAAAAGCATAACAGTGGAGAAATAACACTTGGTACATGATCGCATATTTTTACATTACATAACAAGCAAAACGAAACAAAAACAGAGACAATCGCAGTAAGTGAGAGGTTTTTGTATATGCTGTAAAAATTCAGTACACTAAATCTCAATGTTGTAGCTGATCTAATAGATTGTATGCAAATTTAGATAGGTTTGTTGTTGTTGTTTATCATTGATGTTGCTATGAAAGAGTCCGAGGAACCCATCGTGGCTGAGTAGTTAATACAGCACATCGCTAATTTCTTGATACCCAACGTAAAGTACTCTATAAAGTTTTAAGAAAGTAGAGTAGAGTCACTCCACATTTTTTACAAGCATTTTAATGCCATTATTTGCAAACAAATCGAATTTTTTAAAAGCCATCATTAAAAAAATATTTACATTTTTTAAAAAGTCCTTCCGGCCACTACCGGTAAAAAGAGCTAGTTTTCATGTACTTTATTATTTTTTTTAAATCAAGTTATATTATTCAACCATATAAAGCTCAAATTAGTGGAACACGATAATAGAAGACTCAATATTAGTATTTTCAATACTGAATACGAATGTCAATTTCGAAAAATTAATCAATTTTATATAAGCTGGTTTTATTTAAAGCGATTCACATTTGATCATCAAATTCGACGATATGATGGAGTGCCTACCATTTAAAACAATACGATGGGTGAAATTAACCAGTGATCCTAATCGAGATCTTAATATGTCCTGTGCACACGCTCAATCCCATTGAAATCGGTTCATATATGAGAGTGTTATCACAGGCGAATAGATTTTTCAAAACGTCACCCTCTTTAGAATTTCAATTTTAGCCATTTTTAAGACAAAGACACGACGAAGAGTCCTTCCGGCTTACCGGGAGGAAGAGGTAACTTTCATATGCTTTACTTAAAAAAAAAAAAAAAAAAAAAAAACTCAACCGTACAAAGCTAAATTAGTGGAACATGATAATAGAGGATTCAATACTTGTTTATATCAAGACTGAATATAAATGGGAATTTCGAGAAATTAATCAACGTTATGCAATCTGGTTTTTTATAAAGCGATTTATAGTTGATCACCAAATTTGGCAATACAATGAAGTACTTGCCATTTTAAACAACATGATGGATGAAATTATAACATGATCTTCATCGAGATCTTAGTAAGTCCTGTGTACATGCTTACTCACATCGAAATCGGTTGATATATCCGAGTGTTGTCGCAGGGAAATAGATTTTTCAAAATGTCACCCAATTTAGAAATTCAAAGTACTGAGCCGTTCTTAAAGATATAGACAAAACAAAAGATGCTCTGGAATCTTTGTACCCAGGTCAAATACACAGAAGAAAAATATTTTTGAATTTCTCATTATTTTGTACTTAATTTGACATTTTAATTTTCTTTAAAAAATTTAAATGGCGCCATTTTTAACCAAGATGTCCGATAATTCTGGCCAACGAACGCAGTCGAAACATTTGTATGTACTATGTACATAACAAATTACTTCCAAATCGGTTCATTAATACCTGTGTTATCACGTGACAAAAATCCGATTATTCCAAAATGTCAACCATGCTAGAAATTCAAAGTATTACAATTCAGCCATTTCTGAAGATTCAGACGGAACAAAAAATTCTCTAGAATCTTTATATTAAGCTAAAATTCATAAAAGAAAAATATTTTTAACTTGTAATTTTTGTGTACCTTATTTCAAATTTTTAAATTTTTAAAAAAGGTTACATGGCTGCCATTTTGAAACAAAATGGCAGATGAAACTAGACAACAAACTCGGTTCAAACATCGATATACATTATGTACACATCAAGTTACATCCAAATCGGTTCATTAATACCTGTGTTATCACGTGACAAAAATCCGATTATTCCAAAATTTCAGCCACACTAGAAATTCAAAGTGCTATAACTCAGCCATTTTTATAGTTATAGACAAAACAAAAAATGCTCTGGAATCTTTGTATCAAGATCAAACACATAGTGGAAAAATATTTTTAATTTTTAAATTTTTAGTAGAAATTTTGAATTTTAATTACTTTTTTTAAATAACCGTCATTTTGTAACAAGTTAGCGGATGATGCTGGCCAACAAACTTGACATTAGTATGTACTATGTATACACCAAGTTTCATTCAAATCGGGTATAGGAATAAATAGGATAGTTACAGCATGATAAAAATCAGATATGTATATATATATAAATGTATATGGATATATATATACATATATATATATATATATATATGTCAATATTTGAACTGAGGGTGGTTTTGGGGTCTCGGAGTCCTGACCGATGAAAATATACCAAAATTTTCTGGAAGTGCTTTCCTCCGAATGGCTGCAATAGGTAACTTTTTACTTTTTGTAATAATAACTACCCGAAAATGCTCCGTAATCCTTGTATTAAACTCAAACACTTAAAAAATACCCTTTATCTATTTTTTGTACATTTTTAACAATTAAATTTTTTTTGACAATTTTAAGTTTCCGCCATTTTAAAACAAGAGGGCGGAAGAAGTTGACAAACGAACTCGGTCAAAACATTGGTTTGTTCTATGTATACAAGTTAAATACAAATCGATTCATAAATGTGCATATTATTGTGTGACAAAAATTTAGATTATTTCAAAATGTCAGCCACACTAGAAATTCAAAGTGCTACAATTCAGCCATTGTTTAAGATATAGGCAAAATAAAAAATGCTCCAAATTCTTTGTATCAAAATCAAATACATACAAAAAATATATTTTTCAATTTCTATATGTATATATATATATTTGTTTCTTATTTTAAATTAAAAAAAAATTTAAATGGCCTCCATTTTGAAACGAGGTGGTGGATGAAATTTGCCAACGAACTATACTATGTACATACGGAGCTACATCCAAATTGGTTCATAAATACGCATTTTATCACATGACAAAAATCAGAACGTCTATAACTCAGTCATTTTTTAAGACGCACACAAAACAAAAAATGCTCTGAAAGCTTTGTTTCAAGGTCAAGTACATACAATTAAAATATTTTTCAATTTCATCCTTTTTTGTACTTAATTTTAAATTTAATTTTTTTTAATTAAAAAGGCCGCCATTTTGAAACAAAATATCGGATCAAACTGGCCAACATACTCGGTTCAGGCATCGGTATATACTATGTACATACCAAGTTACATCCATATCGGTTTATAAATACTCGTGTTATTACATGACAAAAATCACACAGTTTCTAAATATCAGCCACAGTAGAAATTCAAAGTGCCATAACTCAGTCATTTTTAATATAGAGACAATAGATTATATATAGATATATATAGATTTGTATCAAGGTCAAATACATAGAAGAAAAATATTTTTAAATTTCTTAATATTTTCTACTTAGTTTTAAATTTAAGTTTTTTATTTAAATGGCCGCCATTTTGAAACAAAATGACGGATAATGCTGGACAACATACTCGGTCGAGATAATCGTATGTACTATTTACACACCAAATTTCATTCAAATCGGTTCATAAATACGACAGTTACAACGTGACAAATATCAAATATATCTATACAACACAGTGCATGTGAAAAGTTTAAGCACAATAGCAATTTTAAAATAAAACTCTAAATATTCTCTTTATTTCAATATCTGTCTTGTACATGTTAATAATATCTATTTTAACACCATACTAATTGAAATTAACTTTTAAATTTTATTTCAAACCATGGAGTTTAAGAATTGAACAAAAATAACCGTGTCAAAAGTTTAAGCACAAAATCGTCTTTATGCAAATTTTACAATCTGACGTAAGCGGTTGCGCAGGCAAACAATTTCTGGGTGTGTAAGTCAATTCTTGTTTTTGAGTTAATACGAAATGCCTATATCGAACAAATTTTCAGAAAAGGAGGTGATAAAAATCTGGAGTATGAGAGCAAAATATAAATATGTTTCTTAAATTGCAAGTGCATTAACACATTCGCTGCCGATCACGCGCCAGCGCGTGATATAGCGCCAACGTTAAGAGGCCACTCACGCGCCAGCGCGTGATGTGGGGTAATGTCCAATATCCAGTCACGTGCTGGCGCGGGAAAATCTTTCACTGATTCTTTGTTATAAAAAGTGAATCGGCTTCTGGGAAAAACCCACTTCTACAGTGCGGCATTAACTATCATCACATCTTCACGTAAGCGGCAGGGAACGTGTTAGAAAGATGAAAACGAGGTATTCATCAAATTTTGGCTCTTGGATTTCAAACGAAAATTTCGCTCAGGAAGGCCGCGAGTGACTAGTTTGCGCGAAGATAGCCGCATCAGAAATTTTGATTCAACTGGTAATTACTCCCTTTCGCAAATAAAATGTGCAGTTGGAGGGAAAATATCGAAGAAACTGTTCATAGAAGAATTTTGGAATTCAAATACATCAAATACAGTAAAATGGCTCGATTACCGGGTCTTAAACGACACCATAAAGATACTAGGTTACAATGGGCCAAAGATCATATGTCATTTGGTGAAAAGTGGCTGAATGTCATAGTCAGTGATGAAAAAAATGGAAACTCGATGGCCCTGATGGGTTTTAGTACTAATTGCATGGTATCCGCAGAGAACCTAGGAGTGTATTTAGCCAACAACATAATTCTGTTGTCGTTGTGGTTCTGTAATGGTATGGAGGGCTATTTCTTTCAATGGTCAGACATCTCTAGCATTCATCAGTGGTCGTGAAAACTCTAAAAGCTACCAAGAAACACTTGCCAGTCATTTGCTTCCTGTTGCCCAGGTATTTGGGGGGAGAAAAACGGTTATTTCATCATGATAATGATTCGATCCATACCTCAAACTCAACTTCATCGTGGCTTAAGTCTTAAAAAGTGTCTGTTTGAAATGGCCGGCAATCAGTCCTGATTTAAACCCTATAGAACAAATGTGGGGTATTCTCACTCATGCAGTTTATCCAAATGGAAAGCAATACTGATTTGAAAGATGCCACTGAGAACGCTTGGTTTAAAATTGAACCAGAAACAATACAGAACCTCATTTTATCAATGGAAGACACGGTATATTTAAAGTACTTTAGCATAAAGGCGCAATAATCAAGTATTATTATTTTTTATTCTTGTACTGCTAAAGATTAAAAAACTACTGTACTTACCTTTTGACACATTCATTTTATTAAGATAAATTTTATAGCATAAATCTGTTTACTATCTTTTTAAAACTACAATTTGTAGGTTATTTAAAAAGAAAAGTAATTTTCACTGAATAATAACATTTTATTTTGAAATTTTCTTTTGTGCTTAAACGTTTGACACGCACGGTATATATGGATATATAAATATGTATGTATCGATAGATAGATAGATAGATATCAACATTTGAACGGAGTTTGGTTTCGGGGTCTGGGGGTCATGATTGGTGAAAATATACCAATTTTTCCGGAAGTGCTTTCTATGGAAGGCTGCAATAGGCAGCTTTTTACTTTTTATAATGAAAGCTACTAAAAGACCGAATCAATATTATTTAGCTTTTATTCGGCAGTCAAGGATTTTTTAGTACAAGTGGCTAGCTAACATTGAAATTACAAGATACTCTCGTTTACACAAATGGCAAGGACGAAATGTGAAATTTTAACCCAAAATCTACGAAACACGCTCCAAACATAATTTTATATGCTGCCAAGCATCTTTACAGTTTATGAACTGAGAGAAAACCAGAATATTGCTTAAGGTAATAGTCTTTTTTCCTACATTCAAATTAGAGTTTCCTCTTAAATGTTTCTATAGGAATTACCAATTTCTTTTTCACTTTACATTCTAAAATAGTAACAACATAAATTAAGTATTTTTAATCATTTAATAATTTACCAACATCTTAGAAATTACTAATCGTTCTTTATTATTAAAGAATATTATTTTATGCAACCATAATCAAATATTAGAATAAAAAACGTATAATATTACGAAATTCAAGCATTAATTCATAAATATATTGGATTATTGGAAATACTTTTATCGACATAAAAATAAAAGTACAAGTCCAGAGTACATTGTATGAAAGAGGAAGTGGGAATTTTAAAAAGCTTACAGTTATAAATATATAACCATCAGTATAACATATTTTGTCAGTAATTGACGAGTTTCATCCATTGCTTGACGATGCCAAATGTAATCATTTATGTAAATCGTCTAGTATGAATATAAATTGTTATTTACATCAAAAGTATTGTAACTTATGAAATACAATTTAATCTTTTTAAATGGACTTGAATTAAAAAGTTTATCATCGCATATTAAATAAAATAATGTGCAAATTAATTTAATATAACTATCGTAAAAGTCATTAGCTCTTAAGTAATCACTGTATTGCATAGTTTACTCATTAAAATAGAGCTATTTTACAAGAAATGCTTAACACATTCCCGCCACTAAAAAATTTATTTCCATCCTGAGAAGCCGGATTACAAAACATCATTTTAACGAAGAGATATTTTCCTATTATTAAATCGTGAAAATACTCTGATTGAATAATATAAACTTTAAAATAAAAAATAACTGGTGAAAATAGTGAAGGATTCTTAGCACCTTAAATGGTGCTCCTGTCGCTCGACGCTCTACAGCGTTGCCGACCTACAAAGAGGTGTTGGTCAGACGTGCTAGTACGTCGGTGGCAGCAAAAGTGTTAAAAAAGAGAAAAACATGTTTCACGTTCGTACACTCAAAATTTTATTTTTTCACACTTCCAAATAAATTTTTGTAAAACCATTTTTATTCTTTTTATTTCAATCTTACATTCATAACAATAGTTTTACAAACTATGTTTTCTAAATTATGAGAAATTGATAACATATCATTTTTAAAATTCGGCATATTCAGTAGTAATTTTTCAAATAATTTTATTCTTTTATTCAAATTAACTATACATTCGCGTCGAGTACTTTCTATTTTCCGTTATTTTAAATTTACATATGTTTAAAAATAATTCTTTTTTTTTTTTTTTTTTTTTTTACTTTTTGCTTTTAAGAAATGTGAATTCTGAAGAAACAGAATATGTTAGAAAGTTTATTTTCATTTATCTTTTTCCATTCATATAATACCTATACAAAATTCTTTTTTATTCTGTCAACTGAAATGAAAAATTGCATAGAAAGAAAACTTTTTAAACAATAGAAAAATATCATTACTTTCCCTAAACTTCGTTTTTTTGAAAGAAATTAATGCGGTACATATCGAAAAAATGGCATTAAAATTGGCTTGAGATAGGGAAATATGTTTCATTATCTTCACTAGTATAAATACGTCTTGAATGACGAAGCAATAGTACATTTAATTTAAAAATGAATTTAATTTTCTAGATAAGGAAAAGTTAGTGCCATAGTAAAACAAAATGAATTAGAAAGAGGTATATTTTTATAAATACCTGTGTGAAGACATGACTTTCAAAAACCAACTTATGCAGAAAATCAAAGGAGGTGGGTCTATAAGGGCCATTTTTCGCCCATCAGCACCTAGACGTGACTTTTTTTTTTTCATTAGTATACCTCATGAGAAGTAAGAAAATAATAATATACTGGATGAAAGTTTAATAATTGATGAGAAAATAATATATATATTTAAGTAAATATTATGTGTTTTAATGAGCAAGAAATAGTTCACACTCTTGTGGATATAAACCTACGTGCTATCGAAAGCAGTCATCACAGTATCATTGTTGTCATCCAGAATAAACAATCTTCCTGCTGAAAGCCTCGTATATTTTTCAATAACTTGTGTTCTGGTGATTTGTTCCATTCTACAGTGTTTCTGAACAACGTTCTCAATCAAAGCCTGGTTTTCACAGAAGATATTATTATTTTTCTTATGTTAAGTAATATAGACAGAACATAATGATAGAGGCCAGTTCTAAGTTTTACAAGTATCATTGCAAAGTAAGTACGAGATGACCTCTTTATTGAGGAACGTATTTTGGATTTTACAAGTTTAAAAATATGGGTAAAATAAGAAATAAATATACACATGAGAATATAATAATAGATTTCGGAAAAGTGTCCCGGTGTATCCAAATCGAGGCCTTCTTTGCTACATTTCTGATATTGGTTTAAATATTTTCATGCATTGCATTTCATACATCGATGTATTCTCACTTGCAGGATTTAAATCTTGCAGAGTCAATTTACCGATCAAGTAATACGAGTTTTACAGCATCGTTTTCGCGACAAAATATAGATATTAGTTTCTATAAAGGCTTTAATTTCAATAGCTTTTGCTACAATAACGAGGCAGTTCTTACCTTTACATATTATACAACAAGTGTTAGAATTGTGAAAATGAGATATTTATAAATGTATAATAGGTTTCTTATTTGTGGTCTCATCGACAGTAATCGTTGATGCATAGTCTCTGTTATTGTTACATCAAAAGAAGAAATAGAAGTATTCAGAGAATGGAGAGCACTAAATATATATTATTTGTATTTAGAGCACTATTTAGAACCACTCTGTAAATCTCAGTTTTTCGAACATCTAAGTATCAATATAACTTTTCTGTTAGAACAGACACGAAAAGATTTCTGCGAGACTTTACAATTATGACATTGGTATCCAAGCATTATTTATTAGTAATTTCTTTAATAAATATTTACGAAAACAATTTTAGAAAACAACAATGACGTCTGAACAGCGTTAATACTTTTTAAGTACGGCGAAAGAAGTCTGAACGCGCACCGATAGTAATGCATTTGATTCTCTCACATGATACATTTTTTTCTTTTACGGGTAGAAGCGCACACTGAACGCAAATAAAATAATGCTTATATAAAAGCTTATAAAGAGTAGAATCAGTGCATGTCAAAATTCATTGGGTTCATCGAGCGCCTCTTAGTAAAAAATTAATTCAAAGACGCAAAAAACGTCAAAAATGCAGAAAAAAGCCAAAACACTCTACTTTCGGGCTGTAATTTCCATGACTTACTATTTTATTTATCACGTAAAACTTATATTAAACAAAAATACCTATCGTTAACTATACAAAGCCACAGATCAATCATCTGAATTCGAAACTTTTTTTTCCGGGTATATGATGGGCGAAAAATAGCCCTTATTGACCCACCTCTTTTTGTGAAAACGCGAAAAACCTCTGGCTGCGTCCATTGTAAACCAGATTTTTATAAAGGTAGAAATACACGATTAATCTAGTACTTTTCTACAAATCGTTGAGTTTTTTGATGCAGGTTTACCAATAGATAAGGTTGATATAGAAAAGATAGATTTTTAAATTTTGCATATGGCGAGTTTTGAAGCTCATCTCTTCATATTCATTATGTAGTGTTACATTCTTATAACATACTTTTCTCACCCCTTAACAAATAGGAGCTAAGAGCTAAAACATGTAATTTTTC
Source organism: Maratus speculifer (assembly GCA_964019185.1). Classification (NCBI taxonomy): domain Eukaryota; kingdom Metazoa; phylum Arthropoda; class Arachnida; order Araneae; family Salticidae; genus Maratus; species Maratus speculifer. The sequence goes on along the minus strand of OZ025293.1, from coordinate 194,003,953 downwards.
TTTTTTAAAATCTGCACAGAGGATACTTTCAAGGATATACTAAATGCAATTACATTTGAAGAATAGAAATTTTAAGTAATTTAAAAATGTTTCTTTTTAGACATTATAAAAGAGCAATAAATTTATACCGGCACATTGAAATATTGTACAATGTATGCATTTTACTTTTGAGAAAATACTTTTTCAAATGTCAACATGTGAAAAACTGACTAAATTATAAAAAGTATGACATTTATTTTATTTAAAAGATGCTAAAATATACATCAATAATGTCTTTACAACAGAACGTCAAAAGATGTTCTCCAATTTTCCCCCTGATGACGGCTGTTGATAACAGCTGAAAGCGCTCGATATTTTTGCATTTTTTGGTGTTCTTTTATATTCAAAAGACATTATTTATGTATATTTCAGCACTTTTTAAGTAAATACTATAACAGAATTGCAAAACTTAATGTTTTTATTCTATCTCCCGAACAAATTGAGATACAGACTTGAAATTTGGTGTGTACATTGTATGTAATAATGGAAAAATGCCTGTTGAATATCAAAAAACTCGACTATACAGAACTTTTCAGACTATCGACGAACTTGTTCTGATAAAAGGTATATAAAAATTTTTGGATTTAAAATGATAAAAAAATTAATTTTGCATAGAGAATAAACTGAATCAGTTAATTTGTTGTCGAGTTATTTGTAATCATTTTTTCACACTCTTCGATTTTTTCATGACGCTTTATTTCATTCAAATTTTAATTCAAATGTATATTTTAAGTGAAAAGGAGACACTTCATTTGACACCGTAAAGTGTTAGCTAATACGTTTATCATTTTTGAAGTTAGAAAGATATTTCTTCCACTTGTTTATTCCGTTCCATAAAAATCCTCAAAAATGTGTAACTGGGCCCATGAAGAAGAAAAAAATAAATACCTATATATATATATATTCACCAAAGTTTTAACAAAAAGACTTGAATCAGCTCTAGACTCAGCTCAACCTAGGGAACAAGTAGGATTCCGAAGTGGATTCAGCACAATGAATCATATCCAAACAGTAAGGGAACTCATAGAAAAACATAAAGACTATAATTTACCTTTCTGCCTTGCCTTTATTGATTATGAAAAAGCATTTGATTCCATCTACACATCAGCAGTAGTAGAATCTCTGGAGGACATCTGTATAGACAAACCTTACATCAATATCATAAAGAAGATTTACAAGAAAGCAACAGCAACCATCCGTTTAGATAAAGGAAAAGCGAAGATCAAGCTCGGAAGAGGAGTAAGACAAGGAGACATCATTTCACCTAAGCTTTTTAATGTTGTCTTAGAAAATATCTTCAAGAAGCTGGATTGGGAAAACAAAGGGATTAGAATAAATGGGAAATTTTTAAATCATCTCCGGTTCGCTGACGACATTGTAATTTTCAATAACAGTCCTGGAGAATTGGAAAATAGGCTAAAAGATCTTGCAGAAGCTAGCATCAATGTGGGATTAAAAATAAATTTAGAAAAGTCTATGGTGATGTTTAATTCATTTACATCAAAGAAGAAAATTGTCTACAAGAACACTGAGATTAAATAAGTGCAAAGTTATGTGTACCTAGGACAGGAAATATAATCGGATAAGAGTATCATGAATGAAATCAATAGAAGAATAAGAAATGGGTGGAGTGCTTTTGGGAAGAACAATATTTTTCTGAAGAGTAATATGCCTCTTTCTTTGAAAAGAAAAGTGTTTAATCAAAGTATTTTACCTGCATTAACTCACGGAGCAGAAACATGGACACTAACAAAATGGATGATACAAAGACTACAAACAACACAGAGAAATATGGAAAGATGTATGCTAGGCATAACTAAAAGAGACAGAAAGAGGATAACCTGGATAAGAAATCTGACAAAAGTTTTTGACATCCTTGAAAGAATCAAACAGCTAAAATGAAAATGGGACACATTGCAAGAAGACAAGACAATAGATGGAGCACAAATATACTACAGTAGTATCCCAGAGATATAAAACGACCAAGAAGACGACCACAAGTAAGATGGAATGACGAAATCAGAAAAGTGGCTGGTGTAAATTGGATGACGAAAGCACTAGACAGAAATCATTGGAAAAATCTGGGGGAGAACTACATCCAACAGTGGATCGAAAACGGTTGATGATGATGATAATGATGATGATATGTATATATATATATAATATCATATCATATATTTATAGAAATTAAAATTTAATTTTCAATATTTCAGTCTGGTATAGTGAACCTACTGAACACATTTACAGAGGTTCAAGCTCTAATTCAAATGAATTTTAGCTTTTGGAAGCTGAATTGTCAGAATATCTATTGCCACTTTGTAAATTCAAGGTCCAATTGCCCCGTGTAACTCTAATTTAAATGACAACATACCAATATCTAACTAAAATACTTTAAATGCCTTACACCCCTTCTTGCTCTAGTGAATCTTTATATGTTTCTAAATATATAATTAAGAAACAATTATCAATTATCCACAGATGACACCTATCAATTTTTAATCCGTTTATAGACAGATTCAAATAGTAAACGGTCGTTTCAATGCTCCTTTACATTGGATTCTTTCATACCAGCAGAAAAGTTAATCGATAGGAGAAAAGGTACTGTAACCAGTTCCAACAATCGCTATTTCGAAGTCAAATCACACCACCAGTTAATTTTTTCTTGCTTAACACATTGGCTGCACCGCTCATGAGGAGAGTATTAATTTCTACACTGTAAAAATTGAAGGATCAAACTCAGCATTCGATCTACTATATTGGCTCGGTGATCCAAGTAAAATGACAATTAGGAACTGTATAACACTGTTTTAAAGCCACAGACATACTGGTGTGAGTATCACTTCGGTGTGCCTATCGACCACATTTTCAGTTAATTGATTTGTTATAAATATAAATTTACAAAAAAAAATTCTAATTTTTTAAGAAACCTAAACACACAAATGAGTAGCAATTCTAAATTTATTGTTTTAATATTGTAAAAATACTTTTTCTGTTCCTCTAAAGATTATTTAATACTAAATAATGATAATCTGCAATAACATGCTTTACACCATGGAGATTTCTTGAAATCAAATTCAGAAATTACTAACATTAATTCTTTATTTCTACAATTTATTCTAACTTGAAAATTACAGCGTAGTTATATAAAATTTCTCTCAAACTACAAGAAAACTTTTCAAAATAGCTAAAATTTCTAAAACTTCTTATTTAAATAAAAGATTATTTAAAATTAAATAATGACAGTCAGCGATACATGATTTAAACCATGGAGATAACTTGAAATCAAAATCAAAAATAACTAACATTAATCTTTTATTTTTAGAATTTATTCTAATTTGAAAATTACAGTGTTGCATAAAAAATTCCCTCAAACTATAAGAAAACTTTTAAAATAACCAAAATTTCTATAACTGCTAATTAAATTTAGTGAATTGTACTGATTAATTTTTGTCTTCCATCCCTTCGCTTTTAAATTCATTGGTTTCAGAAAAAAAAAAAATCTTAACAGTTCAAGATGCCAAATAATACAATCATTTTCATTTTTAATGTAATTTTTTAAATACAATGAAGCATTACATGTTTATAAAGTAAAACAATTTCACAATTTAAAAAAATATAGAACTATAATCTAAGTATGCACAATATATAATGAAATAGCATGATCAGAAATTTCTAACATTCAGCATTATGAAATTTCTTTCTATTCCAAAAAATAATTTGAAAATTCATAGGCTCTTTAAGCTTTCATGCTATAGATTCACAGTAACACAATTATGGGGAATTTTTTTGAGTTTGAAATGAGCAATAAAATACCTTCAAATGCTCTAATAAAATACCTTAATCATTTTCAACCTAACTCTGTTTTCCCAGATTAACTGTCCTGATTATTTGTAAATTTGATTTTCCTATTCCCTAAATAAGCTTGGGGCCATTCAAGCTGTAAGAATCAAATGCTGAAAAATATATTTAATAACGAATAAGAGCCTGCTTATTATATTGAATAATAATTTGTAGATAGTTATGAAAAGAAGAAGTTGTTATTACATATTTTTTTATGCTAAATGGATAAATCTATTTGAGTAATTCATATTAAAACAGATTTTCAGATTTTTTTTTCATCTTATTTAAAATAATGAAAATTTTTACTTGGATGGAAGTATCGTATTTTTATATGTCAGAAAGCAGTTGATAGTGGCAACGATGTAATAGCTAATGTGTAAGGTATTTCATAATCCAATGATGTACATTTTAGCAATACATATTTCATAAATATAAACTATTACATACTGATGATTGTAGAATTATTGTCGAAATCGTATTATTAATTATATGGAAAATTGTATTAAGTAAAATTAGATTTAACTAATTTAACTCTATATAATGATAAATTACATTACAATGCTATTCTTTAATTCGAAATTTCCGAAACTGATTATCCAAAACAATAGCAGTAGAAACAATAAGTGATGTAATACAAAAGTGATTCATTACATCATTACCACACTCAAAAAGTGTCAATAACTTAATAAATTCTGCTATGTTAAAGGATATACGGTAAAATTCGCCGATGTTTGCTGTGATACTATTATTACAGAACATTCAGCATAAATACAATCAATGAAAACTCTAATATATAGCTAAAAAATTATTTATTTTCAAGGTAAAATTTTATTATTTTATGTAATTAAAATTATTCGCATTAACGTATTAATAAATATGTATAAAATATCAGATATTTTGAGAGTCCAGCTGTAAAAAAATATGTTTCTAATAGGTAAAGTTTTTAGAACACAATCGGTTCTACTGATTAAAATGTCAAATTATTTTATATTATTGGAAACGAACAAACTACAACAACAAAACAAGTTGGAAATTGCACGTGAAGCTTAGCAAATTAGGTGCGTTCGTACGATAACGAAGTTTCAAAAACATTACTTTCATATATCAATCTCATAAAATTGTAAATAGTGAACTACAATTAAAACGCTCATCAAACAATGTTCTCCCTATACCATTATGTAATGGAATACTTTTGTGTGGCCTTGTAAATCAATAACAAATGTTCTTTGCACCACAAATTATGTATGATGTATATTATAATATGTACTTTATAGTTGCATATAAATTTTATTAAGTTCGCATGAGTGTAACACGATTAAAATGCATTTGAAACATTTTTTCCCATTGACCGTAATGTAACGGAATACTTTTGATTTCCCTGTAATTGATCTATGCATCCGATTTTCATAAAATTTGAAATAACTCGACAAAATTATGTAATAACTATGTATTTTAAATTTCAAACGTATAGAATATATTTGAAACTTTTTCCCCGTTGACCATAATGTAATTGAATACTTTTGATTGCCCCTGTAATTGATCTATGCACACAATTATCAAAATATTTGAAATAACTCGACAGAATTATGTAATAATTGCGTATTTTAAATTTCAAACGATTAAAATGCATTTGAAACTTTTTTCCCATTGTCCGTAATGTAATGGAATACTTTTGATTGCCCCTGTAATTGATCTATACATCCGAGTTTCATGAAATTTGAAATGACTCTACAAAATTATGTAATAATTATGTATTTTAAATTTCAAACGATTCGGTTGGGTAGTTTTTGCGTTGTTTTATGCGGACAGACGGACGGACAGACAGACGGACGGACGGACAGACGGACGGACGGATGGACAGACAGACGGACGAACAAACGGACGGACAGACGGACGGACTGAACGACCACTATAGGTGCTACGTATTATATAATTACGAACGCACCTAAAAAGAAGAAATTTACATGATGTTTTAAGGTAGAATTTGCTATAAATTGCCCAAGTTATTTAATCATTATATTTTCACACTCTTTATAAAAAAAAAAGTAACATCAGTTTATATTAGATTTAAAAAAAATATGCATTATTAGGTTTGAAAAAAACAATCAGAAATTAAACAATCATGAAAAAAAACATAAAAATTTCATGAAATCATGAAAAAAAAAGCAATCAGAGAGATATTGAATCATTACAGATTTAGAGAGGATATTCTTAAAAGTACTATTTTTTTATGTTTTGTCTTCTATAGATTAAAATAACATAAAAATTTAAAAAAAAATTGGAAGACTTCCATTTCACTTTTGTCTTCTTGAGCAGATGATATTCATTCGACAATTCAAAAACGTTGCTCTTCTTTGTTTTAAATTATATTTTTACATTTATTGTTTCAACAATGTAAATTTTATTGTTTTTAATGGGGTTAATTAGGGGTTTAATTTTGTTAAGTCACTAGTTTTTTCTTTTTTGTATTTATTTAGGTTTTTTTTCTTCCTTCGAAAATTCCATATAAATAAATTAGAGTTGTCCTTCGAATCATGAAATAAAAAACAATCAGAGAGATATTTAATCTTTAAGGATTTAGAGAACATATTCTTAAAAGTACTATTTTTTTAATGTTTTGTCTTCTATAGATCAAAATAATATCAACATTTAAAAAAAAAAAAAATTGGAAAACTTCCATTTCACTTTTATCTTCTTTTGCAAATGATATTTATTCGATAATTATAACATTAAATGTTCGGTTTGAAAATTCGATTGATTATTGCAACCACTTTTTTGAAAAAGAAATATTTACCTTATTTGATGACAAGTAAAATATCGGATTAAATAAATTACACGATTTTATAAGACTGGTGGGAATCAAACAATTCCGAATAAAAGGCGTGAAAATCGCAGCCCGTGAATATCCTCTTCAGACCTGACACGTTTTAAGCCATCATAAAAATTATTTCACAGTTTTATCTATCTATTTATACGTATAGAAACATAATTGTAAGTCCGGCCGTCGAGGGTAACGGGTGTTGTGTTGAGGTATACACGTATTGAGGGGATATTGCATAAAAGGGGATCGTGTTTTTGGCACCTGAAGTACCTCGGTTTTCGAGGCAAGCTGGAAAGCAATGTCCATATGTCATCAATCGTAGTGTAGTCTCCGGGTTGGATGGTAACTCTGGTCAACGGCAAGCTAATGCGATGATAAGACACTCTCGAATATATTTTAGAACAGTAATCTGTCTCAAACAGTACTTAAACTGAAACAGTAATCTGCCATCATATGCATATCCCATCTTCTTTGGTAACAGTCCTCCATAGTCTTAATATTCTGGTAAAATCTTTCACCCTGTTCCTCGCTTGTGTCTCCAAAATTTTCAAGAAAATGCTCTGAGTGGCTGTGTAAATAGTGCACTTTAATGCTCATATTACACCCAAGAGATTTAAAACTATTATGCATTTCATTTACCAGTTCTACATAATTTTCTGCTTTTCGTTTGCAAAGAATGTTTTCGACAACTGCCATAAAATAAGTGCAGACTTTTCGTTCAGCCTCATTCATCAAATTTACGAAAGCAGGTTCCTTAATCAGTTGTCTTACTTGTGGTCGGTCAAATATTCTTGCTTTATTTTTTTCATAACTCAATTAGGGCATTTTCTCTCCACTATATGCAAAGCATGATCTGTTTTTATCAAGAGCCTTTACAAACTACTTCATAAGACCAAGATTGTTATGCAGTGGAGGAAGTATTATTTTCTCTTGCCCAACTAAGGGGTTATTAATGACATTCCTTTCCGCCAACAACCATGCTTTCACTCTTAGGCCACTCTTTTCTAATCCAGAGGTGTTTTTTATGACTGATATCCAAAAAACACAAGAAGCAAGGGCATTTGGTGTAACCACTTTGCTGTCCAAGGCGAAAGTTTCTCATTTTTTAAATTTACACAAATCACCCATTGATATTCATGGTACTTTATTTTGTCAAAGACCAAAGCTATTGTGTTGTATTCGTCTTTCATTTTTGTTGAGTGAGAAATTGCTGTGGAACCATATTTATTCCCATTGTGTTGAAAGACACGATTTAAACCCCGCTTTGAGCTGCCAATAAATAAGGGCTAATCATCTGCAAAATAGTCAGAAAAACCCATTTTTTCCAGAAGTCCTCCAATTTCACGACAAAATACAAGATTTCTTGGAAGAAGAAGGGTAGTAAACTCTTTTCTAATTTGTGGTAAAAGGTAACTTTGGCTCCTTGTACCAGTAAATCTTTTTCTTTCAATCTTGAAGCCAGACATGATTCAGGCACTTTTTTTGACAGATTGATATCTCTCTTGAGATCTTTTAAATCATCCTGGTTGAAACGTTGAGGCATTGGACATCTCATCATAATCACCTTCATAACTATCGGAAGGATGATCAGTAGACCAGTATTCATCTTTACTGAGCTCTGGTAGCTGGTAAAAAGTTGGAATCGGCACTCCTTCTTAGAAAAGAGCCACGCGTCTTGCAGTGACTACCCCACAAACGCTCGACTTAAGGCCATAAGCTGGTTTCGTCGCGGCCAAAAGGAGTTAAGGCCATTTGTACAAAAACAATGCTGTACCGCAAGTGAGCCGCCGCTAATTGCGGCAGCTATCGGCGAGCCGTTAACGGCTCGGCGATGAAAGAACTGTTGCATTTATTTTGCTGGTAAACTCTTAAAGGTCGGTTTCGGACAAAAAAGTAATGGCCCTCCATTATCTAGAAAGCAGAGGGCTAATATAAACTGACCAGCATTTTCATTTTAAAAGAGAAAATGTATACATTTTTGGTCTTTATTTTTTTTTTTTTAATTATTTTAAATCTGGGTTTTATCAAGCATATGCATACTTTACGAGATTTATATTTAAAACAATAAAAAAGATGACATATTTTATTTAGTTTGAAAATATTTTTATAAAAAATAAAAATTGTCTCCAAAATGTATACAGAATTCCAAGTTTTTTCTTCACGGGCACACTTTTACATTCATTATTCATAAAAAAGAGTTGAAAAAAAATGAATAAATATTTAAACTATAGTAAAATAATTTAAAATAACTATTAAAACAGAAAAACGCTTTTAGATTGTGCCTAAAGCAGTTCATTTCCACCCCCCTCCTCCCCATTACTCAGTCGTGCAAAATTTTCGCATACATGCATAAAATCATTTTTAGTCGTACATGCATAATATATTTCTAAAATTGTCGATTTCAGTATCTCTAAAATTGGCTTAAAAATACAATTAGGTTAACATTTTTTTTTTTTTCTAGGAAAGATCATTCTAAAGTATAAAAAAAGTTGTTATCAGAAAAAAAAGAAAGAATGTATTTTGATTAATTTGCATCTGCAAATGCGGAAACAAGGGAGAGATTATAGTGCTAATAATTCTCCCTATGTTTCTGTAGAACAATACATTAAAAAAAAAAATTGTTTATTTTGAATCAAAAATGTTTTGATATTTCAATGCTTAAACATGCTTTTGATACATTTTGTTATATCCACAGGTTCGAAACTATTAAACTCGAAAAAAGTTTATTCTATGTCTATAGATTCACAGGAACTTGAAAATCTTTCAACTTTATACTAATTTCCGTCTGATATGGAGTCCGCCATACAGAGAGTATATACTGTATTAGTATTGTTACATTTATTTTGTTAAAAAATAATGATTTCTTAAGAATATAACTGTGAATTCAAACAAAAGATTTGTTTTATTAAATTGTGATTTTTAAAAGACATTTTCGTTTTCGTTAAAAGACATTTTCGTTCCCCCCTCCCCCTTTCCTCAGCAGATGAAATTTTATAAAAGCTTTTTTAACTTTCAAAAACAGAGAAAAAAAAATTCTTGTAACAAAAAAATAAGTTTGAAAAAGATATTAATGAAGACAAGTTATTATTATTATTATTATTATTATTATTATTTAATCTATAATTATATATTTTGTTAAATAATAACAAGTAAAAATATCCCCCTAAAACATTTTCTTTTTCACAGTATACCCACTAAAAAAAATTTGGCGATTAGAGGAAGTAGAGAAGGGAGCTCAAGGTCACTATTGCCTGGGGGGGGGGGGCGGATTTCTTCGAATTTAAGTGGGGTTCGCTAGTGAAACTGGACAGGGATTTGAAAATTTCAATTTTGCATTATCATTCTTCTTTCCACTGTCGTTGTAGTATGCAGTTGGCAGGCATATAACGCAAGCAGAAATTCTCCAAAGAAAATTATCCAGATTAATATAGTAAGTGTTACCTAGTATTATATGTTTATTCATTAAAATTTTAATAGATTAGAATCTGAGTTTATTTTTGCATCATTGTTTTTAACATTAAATCGTTGTAGAGTAATGTAATATAAATCTATGTGAAATTTTTACCAAACGTAGAATATTTACTTATGTTATTTCTAGTGCAAAGCATGTGATTAAGAAATATCGCAAAAATGTGATAATTTTAATTTAATTAAAGTTTTTTCTTATTGTTGAATCATTTCGAAGTAATTATTTTCATTTTGCGACCATGTACACGTATACTATAAAAAATATTGTGAAGTCTTGAATAGTTTATTATACGCAAAGTTTATCCTTATTTTAATAGGTAAAACATTTTTTTTTTTTTTTTTTTTTTTTTTTTTTTCACACGTGAGTTTAAATTAGTAATACAGGGCATATGTTTAAAAAATACCTCAAAAGCTTGATAATCTTAATTTAAATAAAATTTATTCTTATTGTTGTTACCGTATTTTTTAGAATAATGATTGGTAATTTGGTATCGTTCATGGTTAATATTAGATAATATTTAATATAAATTGCCTTTATCATATTAATATTTTTGTAAATTAAAAAATATTGAGCTTATTATTTATTCTTTTTTCTCAAAATTTAGAATTTTCTCGTCGTTTGACAGTAATGTATGTTATTTTCCGATCATGTCATAAAAATATTGTGAAAGCTTAGTAGTTTAAATTTATTTTTATTGTTAAAAAAATCGATAAAATTTTTTCGCATTATTTAATACCCGTAAAATTTAGACTAACATAGAAATTTTTATTCATTAAACAATAGGATAAAGTTAAAAACAGAAAAAAATTTAATTGAATAAAATTGTGTAAAATCGTTAAAATAATGATGACATTTAAAATTACTGCAAAGATTGAAAAGATTAAACTATGTTTGTGAGGTATTGATTATTGGTGTAATATTTGAATACTGTTGCTACTTTACTCAAGCGAAAACACCTCCTTGCTAATGTTCATCCTATGGAAGCAAAAAATTAAAATATCTCTTTTGCATTTCAATAATATGTACCATAATTTTCGGCATGTAATCCGCGGACTAAACAATTCTGTTTTGACCCAGAAATTTTATTTAGTAAATGAAGCTAAATGTTTACTGTTATCCAATAAATTAAAGTTTATTTAAAATATTTCTCAGTCGAAAAGTGATTGTTTGATTAGGGAATTATACAACGAGAATTACGGTTTGTATATATATATATGTGTATATTGCATTAGATTGCTGATGTTGATTTCTGAAAAGAGCTCGTTTAGATTTCCAAATTTGTTACTTTGTTCATAGTTTTTTTTTAATTAGGATATTATATTTTTCAAAAGCAAAACATACTAAAAATAAAAAACTGTAAAGAAGAAAAAATTGTAAAGATCCACCTCAGTTATCCAGTGCAAGAAAAAATATTAAAATTCAAATTAGAACGAAATATTTACCTCCCCCCCTCCCAATCTTATTATTAACATTACAGGGATGCCACTTTTCCGCCGAAAGGCGGATTTCCGCTTTTTTTAATTTTTGAGAATTCTCGATTTTTGTTGAGCAATCACGAAGTAAAATAACGATTTTCGTCCAACGATCGCGAAAAAATGGCGATTTTCGTCGAACGATCCCGAAATAAAACGAGAATTTTCGTCAAACGATTGCGAAATTACACAGCAATTTTCGTCAAGCGATCGAGAAATACAACAGCTTTTTTCGTCAAGTGATCGCGAAATATAGCAGCGATTTTCGTTAAAAGATCTTGAAATATAACTGCTATTTTCGTTAAAAGATCGCGAAATATAACGGTGATTTTTGTCAAAAGATCGCAAAATAAAACTTATTTTCATCAAACGATCGCGAAATACAACAGCTTTTTTTTCGTCAAGTGATCGCGAAATATAGCAGCAATTTTCGTTAAAAGATCGTGAAATATAACAGCGATTTTCGCTAAACGATCGCGAAATATAACGGTGATTTTTGTCAAAAGATCGAAAAATAAAACGGTCATATTTTCATCAAACGGTCGCGATATAAAACAGCAATATTCATCAAACGATCTCGAAACGAAACGGTAATTTTCGTGAAACGATCGCAATGCGAAACGGTGATTTTCGTCAAACGATCGCGATGTAAAACGACGATTTTCGTCGAACGATCGCTATGTAAAACTGCGATTTTCGTCGAACGATCGCTATGTAAAACGGCGATTTTCGTCAAACGATCGCGAAATAAAACTGCTATTTTCGTGAAACGATCGCAATGTGAAATGGTGATTTTCGTCAAACGATCGCGTTGTAAAACGCCTATTTTCGTCAGACGATCGTGAAATAAAACGGCGAGTTTCGTCAAACGATCGCGAAATAAAACGGCATTTCCGTCAAACGATCATGAAATAAAACAGCTATTTTCGTCAAATGAAAAAAAAAATCGCGGGAAAAACAAACAAAGAAAATTAAAAAAAAAAAAACTTGCAAATTTTTGCTATTTACTCCTGGAATAATCATCGAATCTATTGCTGGGTTACTTAAATTGATTTAAAAAGATGTGATGCATAAAATTCCTCACTGAATTTGTTGCTGGATTAAATTAATTCATGTAAAATACTGTAAACTAAAGACAAATCATTTTTATTTACTCTTATAAATTAAGTTTACACACACACAAAAAAAAAAAAAAAAAGCTGCAATTTTTTTTAAAATTTATTATAAACAATATAGTTTACAAAATTCATGCATAAATGTTGTGAAAAATGTCGTAATTTTACTTTACGCATAATTTCCTCTTTTTGGCTATTTTCTGAGTGGCATCCCTGACATTAACAAGTGTGTGTTTTCGTGTGAGTAAAGTTTTTTCTTAAGCTCTGAAAGAAAAATCTAAATGTGAAATTTAAAAATATTTAAATGATGCAAATATAACGATTGTTTCTCAGATTATAATTTAATAAAGTTTTAATAATTTAGCATATACTGGTAACACGCTTACCAATAAATGTAAAAATCACATTCAATGAAAGAAAAAAAAATATATTTACAAATACATGAAATTTAAATGTAGTACACATAACAGATCACACTAAGGTTACATAAATTGTTTAGGGGTAAATTCAAAGTTTGGTCTATGAAAAATTCTTGTTACAAAATTACTTAAATGATGAACTTTTTTTTCCTGAAAAACAATATGTTAATAATCCTTTAGTAATTTTTTCAAAATATACATAAAAAATTTATTTATCTTGAACTTTTTTCAAACACAATGCTTGATATATTTTGAATTAAATAAATAATTTATTCTTATCAATTAATACTTTTAAAATGTACAATAATTTGTATAATTTTAAAATTATGTAAATTGTTCAGGCATAGATTCAAAATTTGATCTATAAAAAATATTTCCTGGAAGATTTTTTATATGATAAATGTTTTTGCATGAAAAACAATACATTAATAATTAATATATTAATTATTATATTAATAATTCAATTTTTCAAAAGAATTGTGAATTTACTATTTTTAAACTTTCTAAAATTTAAAATCTAATTCGTAGCATAGCGAAATTATTAATTAGTTTATTTTTTTCAATTAATACTTTTAAAATGTGTATGAAATGCAACTATTTAGAAATGGCATTACTTATAAATTTTTAAAATACATAATTGGAAAAAAAAAATAAAATTAATAAATTCACTTTGTCAAGTAATGGGTTTGGAAAATTTTCAAAAAAGTTTAAAAATAAATAAATTTATAATTCTTTTGAAAAAATTATGTAAATAATTATTAATGTATTGTTTTCATGCAAAAACACTTATCTTCTAAACAATCTTCCGAGAAATATTGTTTATAGACCAAATTTGGAATTTATGCTTAATGGGATGAAACTGGCAGGCTTTTGGCTAGTTAAATTTTAAAATACACCATAAAAGGCCTTTTTATGGGCAGCTTTTGGCTAAATTTAATTCTTACAAACATAAATGGCTGGGCTGGGGCGAACTTCTGGCCAACCTTTATTGTTAATGGCCCTTAAAAGAATAACTGTAGCCAGTTTGAGCCTGTCTGATGTTTATTGTAAAACATTAATGGCGCGTTTGTGGGCATGACCTTGTGGCCACATTCTGGCCGGCGTGACAGTTTTTTGATGGAGCCGTTACGGCCAAAGATGGCGGGCCGTTATCAAACACTTCGGGCCAACGTTAACATGCCACGAATGGCCCACAAGTTATGTGTTTGTTGGGTAAATTTATCATCAAAATATCTAAGATAAGCTCTCTTTACAAAGTCAGGGACATTTTTTCTCTGATCTTTTTAAAGTGTATTCTCCGCGAAACACATCGAGATGATTGACACAACTTCTTCTTCTTGAATTTAAGTTCTATTCAACAACACAAATACAACAATCTATAAAACGGCATGTTTAAAGTTAACTTTATAAGAATTCTATTCCACACACAAATAGCATGGAAAGTCAACAATGTTTTGCCTCCATGGAGAGAATTCTGAAACTATCTTACCTTTGGCGGTTTTTCTGTTTCTTTTTATAGATGGGCGGCGCGAACTCATAAGCATGCTCGAAACTTAATTTTTGTTTAGACATCTGTTTTTTTTTCAAGATTTTCTCATATTTCAACGCCTTACAAATCACCTTCAGCGTCGCGACAGGCCCATGTGTCAAAAGGTCATTTTAAGCATTCAAGGTCACTTTTGTTCGAAAAAATTTTTTTAGTTATTTTCGTATATCTAAAAAGGAGAGCTGATAGAGAAAAAGGGATTTCATATTTAGATTCAGTATCCTAAAAATATCTAAAATCAGTTGTAAAATCTTAGGTACCATTTTTTTTTTTTTGCCTGTGATTAGTTGCCTATCATATGTGACGACCTCAGAAACCAAGGGGTACAAGTGACAAAATGTCGATTTGGAGTAAATTGAGTTTAAAGATAATTGATGTTAAATTGGAACATCAATAACAATTGACTAAATTGAAATAGGAAACATCTGCTTGTTGCATTCTAATCTTTGAACTCTCATTTCAATAACTGTTAAAAAAATAGAGTACAATTTTCTTTAAATGTATAATTAATCAATATTGTTTGTTTTTCGAAAAAAGTGGTTTATGTCTATTACTCCCCAAATAATAAGAAAATGACCTATATTTCTCTACCTGAAATGAAAAAAGCATATTTCCAGATACCCTGTGCACTTAACTCAATTTTTTCAATTTTGTCACTTATACCCCTTGGCTTCTGGGGTCCTCAATATGTCTTTACTCATTTTAGCAGTTCATCTTGTAGGGCTCCAATAAAACACCATCACTTCGGGAATCCTTTGCATTGGCTCGTGGGCCCGACTCCTTTATAAGTGTTTTCTGTTCCTGTGAATCGCTGTTTTGAAATGGGGAGAATAACAAGCAAACCGAACGTTTGACTATTTTTCGTGCTGAGTGGTGTTTCTGTCTTTTCGACCAGACATCGTTCGCTTGGTAGAAAAGTTGTGCAAGACAGCACACAGCTAAGACGGGAACATTAATGAAGAACGGTTTCCGAATTCTCTGGATCGGACTTAATTTTTAAGAAAAAAATAAAGAAATGCAATCATTGTTTCTTTTATAATACTTACAGTAAGCAAGACAGAATGTAAAAACAATTAAACTATCAGAGAATAAATAATTCCTTTGCTAAAATATGGAAAGATAGCTTAGATGGCATTAGAACTTATGAACAGATAGATTTTTCTAAAGCAATGCTTTTCTTACGTACATTAATAAAAACCCAATTTTGTCCAAAATTCTGGTGCAAATTTGGAAGTAAATTTTCTAATTCATGGGGTATAATTAATAACCAGCTATCCTTAAACTTGTTAATAAATATATTCAATCTGCCATTTTCGATTTATTGAATAATCTTTATATTGTCTTTAGAAGGATGTATTGATTTAAAGAAAATAAAATAAAAGTTTATGAGCGGGAAATCTATTCGATTAAAAATTTATATCCTTGAAAATGCTTTTGGAAATACCTTTACTGCTCTTGCATATATAAGAGTACGATAAGTGTATAATGAAAATAAAATAAATGTAGTTACATAAAAATAAATGCTTTCTTTCAATCACCTTTTATTAAATATAACTCTTTCTAATCTTAAGCAATTCTTTTAGGACAAATATATAAAATTAGAATCATATTAACTCGTTTCACATCGTTTATTAATTTTAACTATCTAGTAATAAAAATATTTCACTGTTTCCGCATTTAAACTAATTAGAAATAATATCCAATTGTATATACAGTCATATCCAGACCAGAACTAATGACAACATATTTATCAAAGTATCATTAATCAGAAATATCGTGAAAGCTGTTACAGGAGATGAGTGATGCCGCAAACTAATTACGATTAAATCAGTGTTTCTCCTCATTTAATATGTACGATGAAATAACCATTGGCATTTAGAATAAACTAGTCATTAAGCCACAACAGCCTTTTGCAGAACATTTAGGTAGGAACAAATTTGCAATTTCACTGAAATTTCGGAAAAGATGTATAATAAAGTTTATGTGGTATATGCTGGCAAAAATTTAATACGTTAATTGAAAGATACAAAATTGCGTCTCCTTTTTTTAATTTTCATTCCGTTTTATGATTTTTCTCAATATAAATTCTACCGATATTTTTATTTGGGATGGGATATAAAATAATATATATTAAACCATGTTTGTAATGGCATATGTGAAAGATTTTAATTCTAAGATGTCAGGGACTGTTAAATTGACAACTAAATCTAAATATTTTCCATCACATTTAAACTTTTTTACTTAGCAATATTTTATAGAAAACAACTCTTGCTTGATAATTTAATCTCAGATATCTTATAGCAGAAAAATCTTTATCTTAAGACATAAAAAATCTATTTTTTAAAGGCTACTTTTAACACTTTCCAACAAAGTTGAAAAGTGTTTATACTTCCAGTTTGTCTATCCATAAGTCTGTGTGTCCGCGCTCTAACTATCGTAAATGTATTCATATTACCATAAAATTTTTTGAAGTTATTGACGTTTACTTTAGCACGAAGTCTACGTCAAATGAAATTTCTAGCATGACTAATTTATTTACAGGGACAGTGAAAAATTTCCCGCTACATTACAGCCTATGGAAAAAAATCGTTTCAAATGAATTTTAAAAATCTTACAACCTGTCAAAAATATTAAAATTTATATGCATTCACGGAGTGCACTAAAATATGCCTTCTGTATAATATGGATTAAAAGAATACATATTTATTTAGAAGGCCACATAAACAAATTCAATTACATAATGGTAAAAGGCGTAATCGTTTGCGACATATTTTAATTATATTAAACTATTTCATGTATAATAAAATTGATGTATGTCGCTGAGCCTTAATATAGGTTATTTCACGCATAATATGAAGTTTATAGCATTTACACGGGCGTACAAAATATTTCAAAAAGTATATTCTATCCGAAGTACTGTATATTATCAATGATGTCTGGTGGATGGATGAAATGCATTTTTAATTATGATATGCATTTTTTAATTTCGCGAAATGTATGTGTATTATATGCTGTGTATAAATGCTATAGTTGATATACAGGGCTGAAAAAAAGAGTTTTAAAGTTTACTGAATATGAGAGTAATTTTCTCAAAGGCGGTTTTAAAATAAGATATGCATTTTTACACTGAACTGCATTCAGTTTACTAAGAAATGTTTATAGAATATTGATAAAGTGATATGTAGGGTCACGCAAAGAATGGTCACATGGTCACTTGTGGATGATAATTTCTGGAAATGTAATTTAAGAGTATTTTACTTTGAACAAAATTTTAGCTAGATACTGGGATGTAATAAAGGTACTAGGTAAATCAAAGGTCTGACAAAAAGTATTCAAGTATGTTTCGATCTTTTAGTATAAATTTCTGAAAGATTAATTTCAACTTCTTATGCGTTTTCTAATTGAAATAAATTTCCCTACTATATAAGGTACATATATATATGTATATATCAAACGACACATCAAATACAGTGTTGTCGAAAAGTATTGGAATACATATTTTGCTATAGACAGTAACACCTCATTTCCCTAAATAACGAGATTAGGTTGAAGGTTTCAGGAAGTGTTCGAAAGTGTCTCATAATCTATGCTTAACACATGATTTTTCTTACTTGTTTAAAGGTTATTTCACAGTCAAACATCTTCGTGCAAACTTTCTGACTAAACAAAATTTGTTATCACCCAGTTGTTAATGTATAAAAGGCAGAATTTTCTTCTCATTACCAAACTCTAATTTGTAACATGTGTAGTATTACGTATTTGTAGTAATAAAGTAGTTTAGGCTTTGATTCAAAGGAATATTTCAGATTTAATACTGGAACAATGTTGTTTGAACAGAATGTTTCTAAATATGGTTTATTCTCACTTTTTTATGATAAATAACGTGTAAACTTTTTTTCTCTCATCATCTCCCATTTTAAATTCAGATGAGGTGCAACTATTCAAGTTTGATATAGTTTAGAATATTATTTAAAATTGAAATTGTACTGGAATATAATGAAACTTGCTTAGCCAAAGATATTATAATTTAAGTAAATTCAGAAGACAATACCTATTGTTTTAAATTTTTACATAAGCAAAATACTCTTTTTTAATTGAAAAAAAAACACTTTACATATAATGAAACTTGTGTTATAAATTCAAATACTATTTTGATGTAAATAAAAACTAACTATAAGTTCTACAGGGTGTCCCCTCTCAACGGTGGCCAATGGCTAATTTCTATACCGTTGGTCATAGACATATAGTTCCAAATGCAAAAATGCTTTAAAAAAGGTAAAGAATTATTTTTTAAACGATTTAGGTCAAAAAAATGTTTTACTAAAACTTTACGAAAATTAAATTTTTATACGGTCCCCCGGTCCTACAAGTGATATTTAGAACATTTTTACCACTACTCTAACAAGTAAGACAAAAAAAGTCCCATTCTTCTGCGATCAAAATAGACCGAGTTATAGCTGTTCAAAGTTGAAGCATATTTTTTGCTGCAAAATAGGGGTCAGTCACAAATTTACTGGAAATAAAAATAAACATCAGATAGAAAATTTAACTTTTAACATTGAGAGTAAAAAAAAAAAAAATTACAATGTTGTTTCTGAATTTATGTTGACATTTACATGTTAAAATAAAATATGCAATATGTTTTAAAAATATAAGTAAAAAAATAACAGAAGTTTTGTTAAATTAAACTATGAAAAGCAACAGTCACAAATCGTTACAAAATGATACATATTTAAAGCTCTATTATATTTCTCAACCTAATAGAATTTGATGCAGTCATATAAAATAAATAAATGGAACACACCTAAAATCGTATTAATATTACATTGTCATCGGGTTTAAATAAGTATGAGAATTGAACCTCAATCAGATATTTGGAAGTGAGTTAAAATTTGAATATAAGTTTTGAACTAGGAAAATTTATTTACGAAAACTATGAATAAAATAAAGGCTTATCAAAATAACATACCTTTTTAAAATAAAATCACGAAAAGAATCAGCTTCATTTGCTTACAAAATAAAACATACGTAAAAATACCATTGAGGATATGAATTTCAAAACTCGACTTATCGCTTTTTGATTTCTCTATCAGTCTATACAAACCTCCACTATTGTAACAATGCAATCTCAAAATTTATAATGAAAACCAATCGATGCATTTAAAGTTTTTTCCCTATTTCCCAAAATTTGATTTTTTCGATAAAGAGAATTTTGAAATTCATATCTTCAGTTATTTTAATAACCAATCTAGAAGTTAATTAATTATAATTAACATTAACGTAAAACTTATACAGTGACATCGCCTTCAGTTAAATCGCTCATTTAAAACATTTTGTAATTGGAACTATATGTCTGAGACAAATAGTTTAGGAAGTAGCCTTTGAACAGCGTTGGAAATCGACTCCCTTTATAATACTTTAAGCACTTAATGTACGTTCTCTTAAAGCTCAGTCGAACTCATCCGTTTTCAGCTATAGAAAAATGGTTTAAGTCATGAAATTTAAAGTTTCATAACTCGGTCAATTTTAATGTTACATGAATGGGATCTTTTCTGTATTACTTGCTAGAGTGTTGAAAAAATTTTACTAAATATCACTTATAGGACCGGGGGACCGTATAAAAATTTAATTTTCGTATTTTTTTAGTAAAACATTTTTTAAACCAAAATTGCTTAAAAAACAATTCTTTGCCTTTTTTAAAGTATTTTTGCAATTGGAACTATATGTCTATGACCAACAATTTAGAAATTAGCCATTGGTCACCGTTGAGAGGGGACACCCTGTATAAAAAGATTAAAAGTAAAGGAAAATGTTTTGTAACAGATAGCGACTGTTTGATGGATATATCTCACAGATATACTTGTTACCGAACAAAATTATTTTCTTGACATATAGCTTAAAAGCAAGGATAATATATCTGTCAAAGATCTTATAACAGAATGAAAGCTTGAATTATTTAGTTTCTTTTCATCGTTTTCCGAGCATAAAGGCTCTGAATTATTTAAGCTTTTCCATCTTCAAAAAGAAACGTCTCATGCACAAGTTCACATATCTCTGTCTTATAAAGAAAATCTTTCTAATATTTTAGCAAAGAGAATGATATATTGCATCTAGGATAACTAAGACTTTCGATATGTTCTCAAACTGAAAAAGAATAAAATAAATGACCTTTGAGCATATAGATTATTTCCCCAAATAATAAATATAATTCAATCTTTCTGTTTGAAAAATATGAATTTTATTTTTTAAATCCATGTCTTTCAAACTCTTTTTGTCCCATATCTATGTATCGATGAAAAAAATAATCTATGTTTAAAAAGAGTTATTTTCCTTTCTATTTACGCACTGAAAAACTTTGGTCACAAATTACGGTACTGGCAACTTTGTGACCAGCATATATAACATTATTTAACTGGACAGTGTATGTGGCGTAAAAAAATATTGATACAGCATATATACCATATATTAAATATATACAGTATATATACCGTAAATTAGTCATATGGTATATGTATCGTAAATTAGATTTACGGTATTTGTACCGTAAAAAATATTTATAAAGCACATGTACCGTAAATTAGATGTGTGGTGTGTACCATAAAAGCATTTGTAATCAGTATACGTACCTTACATAAAATATATGGTATATATACCATAAAAGTAAAGGATGACCAAAAAAACTCCCATGTTTGACAGGATAAAAAAACGAAAAAGGCTCCAGAGAAAAACTTGTTTGTTGAAAAAATATACAATAGGTATGACAAGAGTAAAATGACTATATTTCAATAATGTCGTCTGATAAATGTTTTCCTTTGCGAGTGGTATACAATCCAAGGTGATGCCTGAAATCTCCCATCACGGACGCATCGTCTTATGGAGTAGCTGCTATTTCCACCTAAATAATTTTTTTCATTCGGAAAGAGTGTAGGTCTTATTTCAAGAATAAGTCAGGCAGGGGTAACAGCTTCCACATGACATAATATGTCAGGTACTGATAAGTGTCAGATATTGTCTAGAAATGCATATTGCTTATAGTGGCCAACACTCACCAAATATAATATCTAAAACATAGTTATTTTAAACTCTTGTCAAACCCATTGTATATTTTAAAACAAACGAGTTTCTTTCTCCAAACCTTTTTGTTTTATATTAGCCTGAAAAATATGGCAGATTCTTATGAGTTATTCTGTTATCGGAATCGGTTATTATACAGGGAGAGCACAAAGTCTTACTCTTATAAAAAATTATTATGGGAAAAAATATTAGTGTGGATACATAAATGAGTTGATAAAATTTTTAATAAAACCACTTGTAGCTGATCAATTTGTGTGAAGATACATATATTAATAACGAAAAATATTTTTTAGTAGAAACCAATTTACTCTGGATTCATCAATAAACATTGTTTATATAATGAATAGCAAACAATTTACCATTTGTAAAGTATATACAATTTACTTCATTTTAATTTTCATAAATATTGAATTTTCTGTATTTGTTTCGGAAGATTTCTCATAATGTACTATTGCTGAAATTAAAAAAAATATTTAAAAACAATGTTTAATAGTTTTAAAATGTAACTAAAAACAATGAAGTGCACAGTTACACTTATATAACAGTCAACTACTACACATTTTCAACCTATATTTTCATACCCATATCTTAAAACAGTTATTGTCATATTCAGTTTTAAATGTATGGAAAACATTGTTGCTTTAAACGAGCGGTATAAAAATAACATAAAAAGCACTTTTGACGGCAGCTATTCACTTAGAGGATTTTAAAAAAATTACAAAATAATAGTGTCTATATTCGTGCCCACTATAATAATTAATGCTAATTTATGAGTGAAATGATTATTTATAAAATTAAAAACTAATATCAAATTTCTTTCTTGCATTTCTATAAATTATTAAAACTTAAAATAGTTAATAGATCTGATATTATTTTTATTAGATATTAAGAACTTGTTCTAATTCCAACAACACATCTAATGTCCAACAACACTGACTGCCGAAAAATCGTTTTACATTTCTTTTTATCATTTGACAGTCATTAAAATAACAAAAATTAAAAGTCCACATATGTGGTCAAGGGGGTGAACAGTATAAAAATTGCAAACATTTTCCAAGAATAAATTAATAAAATTGGACAAAATTTTGTAATTTCCTTCGAGATTTTTGTTACTTACTTGGATATTAGAATTTATATTTTTCTCCCGGCATACAAATCTAAATTTTCTTATGGTTAAATGTTTAAAACTGCCACTGTTTAGCAAATCACCACTTTTGTATTTTTATTTATTATTTTTTTTTCTTTATGGAAAAGTGATGTTTCATTATTCTTGCAAAAGAATGTATATTTTGTAATTTAGAACATAAATAACAGAATTTAATTACATTTTGAAATAATTTTTTTGCTGAATGGGTTAAATATTTACATGTCTGTTTGGTATAGAAAAATACACCAATAATTTCTAGGTTTTTTAACCAGAGCGTATTGGATAAAAAAAATTAAACAGCTACCAATTCAAAAACTTACATTTTTTGTTCTTTGTTTACAATCAAAGAAACAATACATCTGTACAAAATTAAACAATGTTAAAATATTCTCATCTTATTCCATAAAGGACAAATAATTAGTTGTAGCACAAACACTGATTATTTAAAAACTATTCAAATTCGGCTATTTGTAATAGCCTTTTCCTTCTAAAATTTTGAAATAAATTTAATTGAAATCATAAAAGTAATGTTACTTTGCAAATAGAAAAAGCAGTTTGTAAGAAAAACCTTTCAAAAATGCATTGGATAATATTTAAACTATAGGAAAATGAAATATATAATGAGTATATCATAAATAAATTGGATT
Source organism: Maratus speculifer (assembly GCA_964019185.1). Classification (NCBI taxonomy): domain Eukaryota; kingdom Metazoa; phylum Arthropoda; class Arachnida; order Araneae; family Salticidae; genus Maratus; species Maratus speculifer. Next base: position 193,980,364 of record OZ025293.1, on the reverse strand, counting down.
TCTATAAGGGTACTTTAATTAAGCATTTAAAAAAATTAGCATTTTAAAAATTTAAGGCATGCATTTAATTTTTCTTTCTGCATTTTTGGTAAGATTGAAATAGTTATATTCTATAATGAAAGTGTCCATAACTTCTATAATATAAATTTATTATAAATTCGAAATTTTTTAACCCTGTGCACCTCTATGTCAAATCGGACTCAATTTTTTTTTTTTTTTTTTTTTTTTTGTTCTCGAGAAGTAAAGGAAAATGAATGTTACTTTTAAGTGTAGTAAATAAAATAAGTAATGAATATTTATAGTACTGGTTAATACAGAAACAATAAACTATATATATAAATTCTTTAAAACAAAACAATTACCATAATTGGATATTTCTGAATAGTTAACATATTTAAAAAATATGTTCCTATATTTCTTTTCATAACAAACTTAGCATATCGGTAAACAAATTTACAATTCCTAAATAAGCCAAACCGCCAGTCATACGAAAGAAATTCCCATCTCACTCGTGTTTGCTTGTCTCAAAACACTTTTGTATTTAACGGCAATTTCTTTCGTATGACTGACGGTTTGGCTATGGGTAACCCACTTAGTCCGATTTTATGCGATTTTTACATGCACTATTTTGAAACAAAATTGTTTGAAATTATAAAATGTCACTTTTATGTTCGTTACGTTGATGATATTTTTGCTTTAATTGATGTGAATTCAGATATAAATCATATTTATTATGTTATGAATTCTTTTGATTCTTACATTCAATTTACTTTTGAAGTTGAATCGAACAATTGCCTTTCTTTTCTGGATGTCCTTGTCATTCGCGATTATGATAATTTTCAGACTACTGTCTTTCGTAAACCTTTTGCGGTCAGTCTTCCACCTCATAGATATTCTTTTCATCTTCCTAACCAGAAAGTTGCGGCTTTTAAAACTTTTGTTTTCCGGACTTCAAATATTTGTTCAACTCCTCAGTTACTCAGTGATGAACTTAATTATCTTAAAGCTATTGCTGTTGATCGTGGTTATTCCCCTAATATTATAGATTCAATTCATAGAAAATTGACAAAATCCACCCAATCTGAAAGAAAAAACTTTAATTCGAATTCCAATATTTTGGTTGTTTTGCCTTTTTTCCCCAAAATCAGTCAGCAAGTTGCAAAAATTTTAAAAAGATTCGATTTCAATGTTATTTTTTCTCCTAGTTATAAAACTGCCTTTTCAAATCTTAAGCATCCCATTGATCGCTTAGATAACTGGGGTATTTACCAAATATCTTGCTAATGTAGCCTTTCTTATATTGGTCAGACTAAACGTGCTCTCAGATTTCGTTTAACGGAACATAAAAGGTATGTCAAAAATCAAGAGCTTAAACGTTCTTCCATTGCTCAACATTGTTGGTCTTTACAACATAAGTTTAACTTTTCTTCAGCTACCATCATCCAAAAGTGTCCTTCCATTCTTGATCTTAATTTTTGAAAAGTTTACCACATAATTAAAAATTATCACTCTTTAGTCAATGACTTATCAAGTACGCCTTATTTTCCTAGTATTTGGAAATCTTTAATTTAATTTAAAACTTTTTTTCCTCGCTTTTTAGTTTTTGTTTTGTTTATTCTCAGGTGATGTCGCTACTTGTCCACCCAGTTGTTAGGCTGCTCTCTTCTCATTGGTTGCTTTCCTTTAGGCGGGATCGTTTCCGTAGCGGGTATATAAGCCTGCGTCTCTCTGTCTCTTTGCTCAGTTTTGCTTTTTCTAGCTCGCTGAGTTTTGCACTGATAAAGAATCTCCACAGTAGATTCGAAACGGCTGTTTGCTACCTTTTCTTACGTTATTTGTGCATTTATAATCGTTGGTTTTCTATCTTTAAACATTTTTGCACAAAGGCTTTATTTGCTATTTTAAAACAAAGCTGTATAAAAAAAAGCTGGTTCTAACTGTTATACAAACGCTTACTTCTTGTTAAATTCAAATGTTAAATTCTCACTGTTAAAAACATGCTCTAATTTTTAAAAGCGTATGCAAACATTATTTAATATTACATCTTAAATTGCAAAGAAGAATAATAATATTGCTTACCTTATGTTTGCTCTTTTATTTGCAATTAGAAAATTAGGAAAGATGATTAAAGGCGCTGCGCCGTGCCTTCTGCAGACATACCGATATACCTCCAACCCTCAGGGAGTTAAAATAGATCAACTTAAGAATATGACATATGCAAGGCTTCTATTAAATTCTGGTGGGAACAACAGAAAGGCAGCTATGTTGCAGAATTTTCTCAACACATAAGAAAATACACAAAACAACTTATAATGAAGAATTCATAAACTTACTTTGAATTCGGAACACTATTCAATATCTAGTTCCATTACGTTTTCGTGGTTCTCGTTCAGAACGTAGATGGCGATGCCACAGACCTGCCAGCCTTTAAAAATAAAAAATAGTAGCATTCAAATTTCAAATAAATATAGAAGTTAGTTGGTTGCAGATATTTACTCTACAAATCGGGTTAACTGATTGCTTTCCTTTTGGATTGAGTTTAGATTCCTGCAAGTTGGGTTCGAGTTAAACCGGTTTTTGAAATGTTACTTCTGTATGTGCTTTCGGATCAAACATTAAATGTATTGTAATAATAAATATGGATGTTTGTGTGTGCGTAATGTTTCCTGAAGAGAAAAAGACAGTAAAGAAGTGATTTTGAGGAAAAAAACAATTCTGAAATTCACACAAAAGTTTTTGAAACGTTCACTGAGGGGAATTTCTTCATGCTTATCATATCTTCATTTCTTCTTGTAATAGATTGTAATTCATTTCTATTTTTTGATAATTTCCTCTAAATTTTAAATAGAGGATACTTGTACGCGTGATGGGGGTGGGAGGGATTTTGGTCTTTATGTTCTCTAAAATTTCATTATCGGAGTACACACGATGTTTTTTAAAGTTTCATGCCCTTCATATATTTAAGCGATACGACGTTTGATGCATTAGTGTGGGAGAGAAGGTGAAAATGCGTGATAGCTAGTATGTTGCTGGAAAAAAAGAAAAAAGAAAGAAAGAAACGGTAAAACGCATCATGTGTGCCCAGCCTGGAGTTTTCGAAAAATAAGTACTATATTTAAGAGCTTCTCTTTATTTTGCTCCATGGATTGATTCAACTTTGAGCGAAAATTTTAATTTTGTTTTATTAACATTTTTAATAATTTTTAAATTCAAGCATTTTTTTTCTGTAGAAATAATTTTCTTATTTGTCATACCAATAACAACAACAATAATAATAATAATAATAAATAAATTGTTCTTTAAACCTAAAACAAATTAATAAGATAAATATGTAACATCAAAGAAAAACTTTATTAAGAATGAATGCAGGTTAAAAAGTATTAAAAAAGTTTGCATAATAATTATTTTTTCTTAAAAATAATTAAAATTTTATGTACCTCTTTGTCCTGCACTTCCGGCATGAGTATCCCCATCTTAATAAAACAAAAAGGCAAACGAATCCTTTCCACACGTAAGTATAAAGTTGGTATATATTTGATGGCATATAATATTGCTATTCCGATAACAGGATTTTGAATAACTGAATAATTCACCTTATTTAAAGTCGTAGAGTTTCATTAGTCAACAAATGTCATAATTTTTTAATAAAAATTAAAGATAGGTTTGACATAATTCAGCATGTTTTATTTATAAGTATGCATGTGTAAGAATTATGTTAAATTTAAAAGGATGTATAAAAATTTATTCATTGATGTTTTATAATTAACATTTCTCATAAATTCAAAAGATGAGTTTTAAATATATGACATCAAAATGTAAGTGACATCTTAATGTAGCTTTAAACGATTTTTTTTAATTCAATTTAAATTGTTTTATGGTTTGGCTAAATATATTTACACATCTAACCAAACATTTTAGTTTTCCAATACACTGTTAAATATATTACTCTCAGTGAGCCTATACATTGCACTGAAATGTATTTATATGAATTGATTTATCTTTTATGCCACGTTATCCAAAAAAAAAAGTAAAATTTATGTTAATAATTTCTTTGCGTCATTCTATTCAAACTAAGCGAAATAAATGCAAATGAATAATATGACGCAAAGTAATTAATAACATACCAAAAATTATTCTTATATTATATTATAATTACTTAAAAAGTAAATAATATAAAGCTAATTAATTGTTAACTAATATCATAATGTTTAGATATGTAAAAAGCAAATAAAAATGTAGAAAGAAGGGTAAAAATAATAAAATTGAAATTGAAATTTATTTAGTTTGACGATACTAGCCTAAACTCAATATGTAAATATTAGATAAAAGAAGGAGTAAAATAGATAATTAATACATGCATTTTATATACTTATAATTAATATTTCAGGTATTTTCAAAATTGTTAAAAGTTACATTCAAGTTAATCTTTAACATCAGTTAAATTATATCAATAGATTTAATTAATATGACTATACAATTATTCATAGATATGTGTTAATTCAACATGTAGTATAAAATGCATTATTACAATTTACCAGTTGCCTCTACCCCGTCAGTTTTGTTTTATTAATCTTTGCTTATTATCCAGACAACTACACCATCCTTTGTTCTCTAACATATACTCACCCAGCCACCCTATTACAAATTTTTTTATATTTATTTTGCATTTTTAATTTTTTATCATTATTTTTGTTATCTATCTATCTATCTATCTATCTATCTATCTATCTATCTATCTATATATATATATATATATATATATATATATATATACAGGGTGATTCCAAATTTTTTTTACAATAAAAGAGGGGTGATAGTACACATCAAGACAAACAATATTAAATAGGAGACCAAGGGTCCAAAACGTTTTCTTAAGGCGATAGCCGCCATTAAAGTTTAGGGACCAAAATTTCAAAAAAACATAAAAGACGGAAAAATCGGTCGATTGATTTGCGGTTTTCACTAAAATTATTCTTTATGTCGGCATTTTCTTGAAATTAAATCATAAAGATAAATTTCAAAAAATGCCGATAGAGGGCGCTTTAGACTTTGGAGTAACGAACAACTATTTTTTGCCGGTATGTTTTGCATCTCATTAAATGTTTCCGTAAGTTTACATTCAAACTTAAATTTTGAGCTCAAAATCTGTAGTTGGGAGTGGTTAAGTAACACAAACTGAGCTGTGTTCAGAGGGTTCAAATTTCAAATGATTAAAAAAAAAAACGGAAAAATTGGTCGATTGATTTGCGGTTTTCACTAAAACTATTCTTTATTTAGGTATTTTCGTGAAAATAAATTATAAAGATAAATTTCAAAAAATGCCGATAGAGGGCGCTTTAGACATTGGAGTAACGAACAACTATTTTTTGCCGAATTGTTTGCATCTATTTAAATGATTTCGGAAGCTTAGACTTAAACTTGAATTTTGAGCTCAAAATCTGAATAGTAGGGAGTGGTTAAGTAGCACAAACTGAACCGTGTTCAAGGGGGAGGGGGAGGTTCAAATTTAAAGTAATTATAGAACATGGAAAAATTGGTCGATCCGTTTGCGGTTTAAAATAAAACTATTCTTTAAATCAGTATCTTCTTGAAAATAATTTTTAAAGATAAATCTCAAAAAATTCCGTCAGAGGGCGCCTTAAACTTCAGAGTAACCAACAATTCATTTTAACCATTATTTTTTGGTTCTAATTAAATGCTTGCAAAAGCATTTTAAATGTTCTCGGAAGCTTAGATTTAAACTTAAATTTTGAGCTCAAATCCTGAATCGTTCTGAGGAGTTAAGAAGCGCAAACTGAAGTTTGTTCAGGAGTTGAAATTTAACCCTCTTTCCTTCTCGAACACAATTCAATTTTTCGCTACTTAAACACTCCCAACGATTCAGAATTTCAGCCCAAAATTTAAGTCTATGCATTTGAAAGCATTTAATGAGATTAAAAAAATAACAGTTAAAAATAGTTGTACGCTACTCCAAAGTCTAAGGCGCCCTCTATCGGCATTTTTTGAAATTTATCTTTAAAAATTATTTTCAAGAAAGCACTGATTGATCAAGAAAACCGCTGATTTAAAAATTAGTTTTAGCAAAAATCGCAAACGAATCGACCAATTTTTTCCGTTTTTTACAATTATTTGAAATTTGAACCGTCTGAACACAGCTAAGTTTGTCTATTTAACGACTCCCAGCTATTCAGATTATGAGCTCAAAATTTAAGTTCAAGTCTAAGCTTACGAAAGCACTTAATAAGATGCAAAAAATAACGCCAAAAAAGAGTGTTTCGTTACTCCAAAGTCTAAAGCGCCCTCTATCGGCATTTTTTGAAATTTATCTTTATAATTTATTTTCACGAAAGTACCTAAATAAAGAATAGTTTTAGTGAAAACCGCAAATCAATCGACCATTTTTTCCGTTTTTTATAATCAATTGAAATTTGAACCCTCTGAACACAGCTCAGTTTGTGTTACTTAACCACTCCCAACTACAGATTTTGAGCTCAAAATTTAAGTTTGAGTCTAAGCTTACGAAAACATTTAATGAGATGCAAAAAATACCGGCAAAAAATAGTTGTTCGTTACTCCAAAGTCTAAAGCGCCCTCTATCGCCATTTTTTGAAATTTATCTTTATGATTTAATTTCAAGAAAATGCCGACATAAAGAATAATTTTAGTGAAAACCGCAAATCAATCGACCGATTCTTCCGTTTTTTATGTTTATTTGAAATTTTGGTCCCTAAACTTTTAATGGCGGCTATTTCCTTAGGAAAACGTTTTGGACCCTTGGTCTCCTATTTAATACTGTTTGTCTTGATGTGTACTATCACCCCTCTTTTATTGTAAAAAAAATTTGGAATCACCCTGTATATATATATATATACATATGCATTCATTAATCGCTAAGTGTCAATTTAAAATTTTATCTCATTAACTTTAAGATCCATATTTAAAATTCTTATAGCAATAATATAAAGTGCTGTGTCATATCTTTTTAACCCGTTAATCGTTTTTGTATTATGCAGTTTATACGAGCTTTCCTCTATATCAGTTTCTAGCGGCCTATGAATTTTTTTACAGTTACTCAAAATTTAATTTGCATTGTAATTTGGCTGTAACAAATAAAAGAATAGTATTAATTTATGTCATTTTCCAATATTTTTCAGCATTTTTTTTATTATTTATTCACCGATTTCTTCTAGTATTTTACCATATGTTTTAAAGGATATCTCAAAAATAACACGTGAATTTGAAAAATAAACTAAAAAAGCCTGAAAGAGAGATAAATTCACTATTTACGCCACCTCTTCTTGGGTAACAAGTAAATTTGCAACCACACATAACTTCAAATTTAGTTATCAAGCTTGCCAAAAGATGGCACAGACGCAGGTCTACGAAACTTCAAGGAAACTTGCTCCATGTGAATCGATTACATGTTGCCTGTCAGAAATTATTTATTTCTTTGAATAGTGGATTTTTTATATCTTAGAATTCCATTGACATCATCAGCTTATTATTAATACAAAGTTTTCAGAGAAAGTTCAGTGTCACACTAAGACCGAAAAGTGATACAATACAGATTTTCTTTCAAATTTTCAAATTGACTATAAAGATCGTTCTGGAAAATTAGGGTGGAAACGTGCGGAAATTACAGAGACGAATGTTGAAGTCGTCCAGCATATTATTTAGCAATGATTCTGTGTTTATCTTTAATACTATGCAGCTCAGTCTGGATTAGACGCATATACATGAACCCTATCATCTAGCTAGATAATGTTTCCCTACTGGGATCAGCACCATCAGTTTTTTAGGACTGCTGCCATAAATGTTCGTGAGACGTTCTTGAACGCTATGCTACTTGAACATTGTTGCTACTAGATGCTGGTATTTCTTTGGATGGCTTTTTAAATAAGCTTAACTGTCTCTATTTGGTAACAAAAAATCTCTTTCGCATTATCATAATCCCTGAATCACCAAAAAGTCATGGTTTGGATCACCATTTCCTTCAAAAAATAATATGAGTCATTTTTCCGAAGTCAAGCGGTTATTTCACAGCTCTATCGAGCTCTGTTTAAATACACTGCTCAAAACAATTAAAGGATATTGCAGTTTTAGGTGGATTTTGTATCTCGGAAACTTTTTAGCTGATTGATACATGGTCGACAGACATACTAGGTTATATGAGAATAAATTACATATGTTTGGCAGAAAAAAATGCATTTTATTGCGCATTTGTGTACAAAAGGAAAAAAACACAATTTGTGCATATGAGAAAAAAGAATAAGAAAAGGTGTTTTCTTCAAAGAAAATCATTTTCAGTAGGGGGTATGGTTTCCACGGGCGGCCAGCAACGTTGAACATTTTTGAGGCATGGACTCAATGAGGCTATTAATGACGAGTTGGGGTATTCTGCCCCACTCTTCCAGAAGAGCTCTTTCCAGTTCTTGGACAGTTTGTGGGGGTTGTTGGCGGCCAGAAACTCGTCTTCCTAGAGCGTCCCAAACGTGCTCGATTGGATTCATGTCTGGAGAACACGCTGGCCATTCCATTCGAACGATTCCTTCCTCGAAAAGGAAATCCTCCACCAGGTTTGCACGATGTGGCCTGCAGTTATCGTCCATTAAAATGAAGTTATCTCCGATTGCTGCAGCGTAAGGGACCACAATAGGTTTGAGGATCTCACCCCTATATCGGCGACCAGTCAGAGCTCCATCTCGAATGATGTAGAGGTCAGTGCGCCCGTCAATAGAGACGCCACCATACACCAACACTCCTCCACCGCCAAATCTGACACTTTCGTGCACGAACGCAGGATTATTCCTACTGCCACGGCCCCTCCAGATGAAAATACGCCTATTTGCACAGAAAAACGGGACTCGTCAGAAAACAGAATATTGCTCCATTCATTTCTCCTCCAGTTGACATGCTCGGTTGCCCACTCCCTGCGGTCGCGACGATGCCTTGATGTTAATCTAACACATGCCATCAGTCGGCGAGCATACAGACCTACAGCATGGAGCCGGTTTCTGATAGTCTGAGTTGAAATCGTGGTGCCTATAGCCGAGCGAAGGTGTTGTTGGAGAAGAGTAGCGTTCATGTTTCGGTGTCTCCGAGCTGTTAACGCTTAATACCGATCTTCATTGGGCGTTGTTGCCCGTCTACGACCTTGCCCTGGTCTTTGGCCTGCACATCCACTCTCCAAAAAAACGGTTTCAGATCCTGGAAATGACACTTTGTGACACTCTAATGGCTTGCGCTATTTCGGCTTGAGTTTGGCCCCCTTCTAACCTCTTAACAATTCTCCAAGCTTCTGAATCTGTCAAATGACTTCGCTGAGACATCGTACTCATCGAAACAAAGCAATCACTGAATGCCGATCATCCTTGTCTTCATTCTCTTTTATCCAGTTGAAAGTCAAATTTCATTCAGTGCCACTGAAGCGACGTTTTTGACGTCGAACTCAAAATTTGCATACTCCACAGTTTGAAAACCAGAAAAATTTGCATTTGTGATTCTCTTCATCTATTTTCGGAAAAAAAAATTTCGTTTATATCTTTATTTTATATAAAACTTCAAATATCCTTTAATTGTTTTGAGCAGTGTATTTGAGTGCATAAAATGCCTGAGATGAACCCCGTGTTTTATGTAAGATGTTGTCCAATCACATCGGAAGGCTGAAATCTATCATTTCCTTAACAAATATTTCATTAGTCGTTTATTGCCTTGGATCTTTGCAAATAAGGAGAACTGGGCTGTGGTTTTACAATGCGGCTATGGAGATACTGGCAATCCAGCTTCCAAGAGCTAATGTTCATTTGAATTAAAGTTTGGAACTTTAGAAAATGCGTTCACTTAGATTCACTTTATGAAACTTTATCAGAAATTAAAAAAAAGTAATGTTTAAAAATAAAAACATATGTGCTTAACTTTTCTTTCATCTTAGATCCAGTTGCCCCATTTTTATGAGGTAATTGGATCAGGAGAGTTCTGTGATTCACATACGTTAGTGTTTTTTATTTTGGTGGATCGGGTTCTGTTGGAAAAAGTGTAAACAATTTAAAAAAATTTAAATCAAACAGACAATGAAAATTATTCATCAACTAAAGAGAGTTGTAAGGTAAACTTCTAAATAAAGCACTAAATGTGAAATAATTAGACTTATTTATACCAAAAACACTGAAATTAAGTGTGTATTTGTGTGCTTTAGTTTTGATAATAAGTACTAAAGTTACATGAATATTTTAGGGGAAAAATAACAATATAAATCTATGAAAAAAAGTTTCCGTAAGTACCTCATTCTGTTTTTATGTACCTCAAATGAAGTGCGATACATCCAATAAATCTGTGGAGAATGTAACCATGTTCTTATATCGCACAGAACTATTTTTCATTGATTTCGATAATTTTCTAATAATTTTACTTTGTGTTATGTGCACCTCTTCATTTGTATCGTAAAATTTCAAAGTTTGGCTACCTCACTTATGAAATTTGGTTTGATAGCAATAATATGCTTTTTAAAAATTTTATTCTGTAATTTTAATAAGATATTATTTTATTTTCTTTATTGTAATGTTACTATGGGTTTTTACGAATTTTGCTCTGAGATTGCGCTGTTTTACTGTTGAAAAAGTTGAATATGTTAAAAATATTGTCAATTAATTTGTGGATATTTCTTCGAAACATTACAATGCAACATTTTTTCAACTTAGCAATGCCATCTGTTGACAAATTTTGTAACTAAATTCGAAATTCTCTTTGTCTGAAAATTTTCTGATTTCCCAAGTAGAATGTAGCAAACAGAACAATTCATCGGTTCTATTTTTCTTTATTTCAATTTTCAAATGCTCTGGTCATTTTTTACACCCGCCTACTTTTAAAAATCTGGAATATGTTATATCAGTTCAACTACAGAGATCATTAAATATGCTCAATTAAAAATGATTTTACGAGTTCATTTAAATGTCTAATTTTTTTTCTTTAAAAAATGCAATTTTAAATTTACTGCTACTAAATAAAAAAATATTCAGAAAGCATATTCAAAAAACACGTGATAAATTTTGCAGATATTTTTTATTATTTATCCATTGATAATTTATAAATAACTTTTGCCCAAAATTTAATAAATATTGACTATATATTTTAATAGTTTTATCCAAATTTCTGAAAATATCAAGCGAAATTTAACTAATATTGTAAATTTAAATTTCTTGGTAAATTGTCAGTTGAACATTACCAGTTGTGCATTAATGTTCAACATAATCTATATGATTATAATCATAATCTGTATAATCATAATCGTTTATGATTCGTAAATTTAATCATTGTGGAAGAAGTGTAAAAATTAATTTGCAACACACAGTATTAATTTATGCCTCGCGTTTTAGAAAAGGTTTCTTTGCATTTGACAATAAAATATTTTGATATTAATACTAACCAAAATCAAGCATTCAAATTCAAAAGTCCAGTTTTATTTGTAGTATAAATCTATAAGAATAAATAGCATTTTCAATATATGTAGCTATACAGGGTGCCCCCTCTCAACGGTGGCCAATGGCTAATTTCTAAACCGTTGGTCATAGACATATAGTTCCAATTGCAAAAATGCTTTTAAAAAGGTAAAGAATTATTTTTTAAGCGATTTAGATCAAAAAAAAAGTTTTACTAAAAAATTACGAAAATTAAATTTTTATACGGTCCCCCGGTCCTATAAGTGATATTTAGAAAAAAATTACCACTACTGTAACAAGTAAGACAAAAAAAGTCCCATTCCTCTGCGATCAAAATTGACCGAGTTATAGCTGTTCAAAGTTGAAGCATACTTTTTGCTGCGAAATAGGGGTCAGTCACAAATTTACTGGAAATAAAAATAAACATCAGATAGAAAATTTAACTTTAAACATTGAGAGTAAAAAAATTTTACAATGGTGTTTCTGAATTTATGTTGACGTTTACATGTTAAAGTAAAATATGCAAATTGTGCTAAAAATATAAGTAAAAAAATAACAGAAATTTTGTTAAACTATGAAAAGCAACAGTCACAAATCGTTACAAAATGATACACATTTAAAGCTCTATTAGATTACTCAACCTAATAGAATTTGATGTAGTCATATAACATAAATAAATGGAACGCACCTAAAATCGTATTAATATTACATTGTCATCGGGTTTAAATAAGTATGGGAATTGAACCTCAATCAGACATTTGGAAGTGAGTTAAAATTTGAATATAAGTTTTGAACTAGGAAAATTTACATACGAAAACTATGAATAAAATAAAAGCTTATCAAAATAACATACCTTTTTAAAATAAAATCACGAAAAGAATCATCTTCATTTGCTTACAAAATAAAACATACGTAAAAATACAATTGAGGATATGAATTTCAAAATTCGCCTTATCGCTTTTTGATTTCTCTATCAGTCTATACAAACCTGCACTATTGTAACAATGCAATCTCAAAATTTATAATGAAAACCAATAGATGCATTTAAAGTTTTTTCGCTATTTCCCAAAATTTGATTTTTTCGATAAAGAGAATTTTGAAATTCATGTCTTCAGTTATTTTAATAACCAATCTAGAAGTTAATTAATTATAATTAACACTACCGTAAAACTTATACGGTGATAGCGCCTTCAGTTAAATCGCTCATTTAAAACATTTTGTAATTGGAACTATATGTCTGTGACAAATAGTTTAGGAAATAGCCTTTGAACAGCGTTGGAAATCGACTCCCTTTAAAATACTTTAAGCACTTAGTGTACGTTCCCTTAAGGCTCGGTCGAACTCATCCTTTTTCAGCTATAGAAAAGTGGTTTAAGTCATGAAATTTAAAGTTCCATAACTCGGTCAATTTTAACGTTACATGAATGGGACCTTTTCTGTATTACTTGCTAGAGTGTTGAGAAAATTTTACTAAATATCTCTTATAGGACCGGGGGACCGTATAAAAATTTAATTTTCGTAATTTTTTAGTAAAACATTTTTTTTGACCAAAATCGCTTAAAAAACAATTCTTTGCCTTTTTTAAAGCATTTTTGCAATTGGAACTATATGTCTATGTCTAACGGTTTAGAAATTAGCCATTGGCCACCGTTGAGAGGGGACACCTTGTAGAAGATTATTTTCTGAAAATTCTGAAATCTTTCACTTGAACACGAAAAACTTTATCTAGAATATTTCATACAAATGTATTTCAGTTCATATTCACAAACATATAAAAGTATTCGGATACGAAAATTTCCATCCTCTTTGAAATTCGTAAAAAGCCTCGTGAAAGTATATATTCTTGTCATAGTAACGGAAGAGAATAAATATCCACATTTGAATACAGAAAAAATTTACATAGTTTTGAAAGTAATTCAATTATGTAGCTAATTATTTGAATTATTTCAATTTGTAGTTATTTAGTAAATTACAGTGTTTCTTGAGAATGTTACAAATCATTATTAAAATTATATTTATTAACAGTATGTAATACAGCTAATATTCTCTCTAAAAATATGTGCAACATAAATGAAAAATTTCTGCCTTTCATTGTTAGCTAAAGAATTAAATGCGTGACACATTATCCTCTTAAAAGACCTTTTATCATGGAAAAGTTAATATTATAACGGGGTTCTGATGCGTCTCTGAATCAGAGTACCACTATATTTTAAAAAGTAATTTTCATCATAATAATCACCTAATTTCTATCATTAAATAAGATAAATATTACTACTGTAATTTATGGCTTGGTGTCATCTTTGTGGAAAGATAAGCTTTAGGTATTTCTGAATTTCAAGGATTTTAAAGTTAGTCTTAACGTTGATAACTTCATCAGTTATTTTAATTATGTAAATAACAAAATATATTATTTTCTAGTTAAAGGCATTTTCGTTTCAGTGTGCAACAATTTGGCCATCACGAAATGCACGGAAGTCTCTTTTGCCGTGAACAGTCTTTAACATCACATACGGATACCGAAACATATGAGTACGATATCAAAACATAAGAACTGAACAAAAATGTCTATAACACGATGCCTTAACGGTAACTATTTGTTTCAGAGACGTAAGTACGATGTAGAGTTTTAACAGATTATATATATATAGATGTGGTTGTTTCTCGAAAACCCCTGCCATATTTTATTTTAATTTATTTGTATTAACTATTTTATTTTCTATCATCTCCTTTTTATTAATGTTCTCATTTTAAATATTATTTCGATTTCGTCTTTTTGATGCCTTCTCCTGTAAATATTTCTTCCTTAAGTAGCTTATCGAATGTTCTAAAACGGTAAAATCTTGTTTGAATTCATTCCTTCCGGTTTAAAGAGCTTCTAGAAGCTTCTCCATCGTTCTATGGGTGGTTACTTCCGTTTAATCAGGCCCTCCCCTTGGCCTATGAAATTAAATTCTACAGGTAACGTGATTTAAGCAGTTAAGTGCCTGGCCACCTTTTTGGCTTTCCTTCTTTAAGAGTATTATCATCTTTTCCTATTAAATTCCTATTTCCCTATACATTTGTACGTAACTTGGCTTTTCTCTCTCGCTTCGCTCATTCTAACTTTGCCAACTTGGCGTGTTGCGAGATTACAGCAACCCTTTCTCTTTCCTCTCCCCTCGCTGACAGCCGCTTCAGAGTTGGGTTGAGATTTTGGAGTGAGTAAGGCACCTTTTCCGCGCCGATCTAATCCTGTGGTCGTTTCACCGGCCGTTTTATAATCCAAGTATGTTAAGAGCTATAGAATGGAATTTTGTGAGGATTTATGCAAAAACATCGGGTGCACCATCCGAAGTCATCTTGTTCTGCTCCTCTTCAAACGTTTCCTCTTCCAACTCATATATCTTTCATGAAGATCATTTTTCCTTGAAAACCTATGAAGAATCAATTAATATTCTCGCATAGAGAAGTTTCTGATATTTTAAGATCTTGCTTTTCGTAAAAAAAAAATATAATTATATTTGCAATGGCATCCCCAGAAGAGAAAGGAGAAAATTCATCACTTTTGTCGATTTCCCCTTTTACGTTTCTTGAGATGTTATAAGTTTGTTTTTATTTTTGATCTGTAATAATATGATAGATCGTTGTTTTTGTCAAGAGAATATACAGGGTGTCCCCTCTCAACGGTGGCCAATGGCTAATTTCTATACCGTTGGTCATAGACATATAGTTCCAATTGCAAAAATGCTTTAAAAAAGGTAAAGAATTATTTTTTAAACGATTTAGGTCAAAAAAATGTTTTACTAAAAATTTACGAAAATTAAATTTTTATACGGTCCTCCGGTCCTACAAGTGATATTTAGAACATTTTTACCACTACTCTAACAAGTAAGACAAAAAAAGTCCCATTCTTCTGCGATCAAAATTGACCGAGTTATAGCTGTTCAAAGTTGAAGCATATTTTTTGCTGCAAAATAGGGGTCAGTCACAAATTTACTAGAAATAAAAATAAACATCAGATAGAAAATTTAACTTTTAACATTGAGAGTAAAAAAAAAAAAATTACAATGTTGTTTCTGAATTTATGTTGACATTTACATGTTAAAATAAAATATGCAATATGTTTTAAAAATATAAGTAAAAAAATAACAGAAGTTTTGTTAAATTAAACTATGAAAAGCAACAGTCACAAATCGTTACAAAATGATACATATTTAAAGCTCTATTATATTTCTCAACCTAATAGAATTTGATGCAGTCATATAAAATAAATAAATGGAACACACCTAAAATCGTATTAATATTACATTGTCATCGGGTTTAAATAAGTATGAGAATTGAACCTCAATCAGATATTTGGAAGTGAGTTAAAATTTGAATATAAGTTTTGAACTAGGAAAATTTATTTACGAAAACTATGAATAAAATAAAGGCTTATCAAAATAACATACCTTTTTAAAATAAAATCACGAAAAGAATCAGCTTCATTTGCTTACAAAATAAAACATACGTAAAAATACCATTGAGGATATGAATTTCAAAACTCGACTTATCGCTTTTTGATTTCTCTATCAGTCTATACAAACCTCCACTATTGTAACAATGCAATCTCAAAATTTATAATGAAAACCAATCGATGCATTTAAAGTTTTTTCCCTATTTCCCAAAATTTGATTTTTTCGATAAAGAGAATTTTGAAATTCATATCTTCAGTTATTTTAATAACCAATCTAGAAGCTAATTAATTATAATTAACATTAACGTAAAACTTATACAGTGACATCGCCTTCAGTTAAATCGCTCATTTAAAACATTTTGTAATTGGAACTATATGTCTGAGACAAATAGTTTAGGAAGTAGCCTTTGAACAGCGTTGGAAATCGACTCCCTTTATAATACTTTAAGCACTTAATGTACGTTCTCTTAAAGCTCAGTCGAACTCATCCGTTTTCAGCTATAGAAAAATGGTTTAAGTCATGAAATTTAAAGTTTCATAACTCGGTCAATTTTAATGTTACATGAATGGGATCTTTTCTGTATTACTTGCTAGAGTGTTGAAAAAATTTTACTAAATATCACTTATAGGACCGGGGGACCGTATAAAAATTTAATTTTCGTATTTTTTTAGTAAAACATTTTTTAAACCAAAATTGCTTAAAAAACAATTCTTTGCCTTTTTTAAAGTATTTTTGCAATTGGAACTATATGTCTATGACCAACAATTTAGAAATTAGCCATTGGCCACCGTTGAGAGGGGACACCCTGTATAAAAAGATTAAAAGTAAAGGAAAATGTTTTGTAACAGATAGCGACTGTTTGATGGATATATCTCACAGATATACTTGTTACCGAACAAAATTATTTTCTTGACATATAGCGAGGTAGATTATAGTGAGGGGACACCCTGTATAAAGAAAAATTATTGTAAAGTGAATATTGACATCTGTTATCATTCATGGGAAAATTATTACAAGATAAATAACGATATATATATATACTATTCTTCATAAGAAAATATTATAAAATATGATATCATTATTTGTGCTTCAAGAAAAAGTAAATAAAGTTTTTGTTCGACAATCTTCAACAAATTCGTCTTAAGTGATTTTTCTCTCATGTATGTCTCATTCTTCATTCGTCAAGACTCAGGTAATGTCTTTTCATTTTATTTTTATTCTCTCAAGTGTTTGATTTAATATTATTATCAAAGAATCTTCTTCAAAGAACCTTTCAAGATATTTTTTGTCATGTCCTTTTTTTGGGTATTTTGCTGGCCCTCATTCTGCACATTGTACTAAATACCACTACGATCATTTGGCCTATTTGATGGAACGAAAGCTATAAGCGTCCCATCCTTCTTTTAGGAAACACAACAATCTATTTTCTTTGGTGCCGTGTTTCCTTTTGAACCAATATTCTTCTTTTGGCCCCATGTACTACTTTGAATCAATTAATATTCTTCTAGACATAACAATTATTAAATAATATTATGATTTGTTTATCTAAATATGTTTAATTGAAAAGTAAATTTTGTTTTCAATATCTGTGTTCTTCATACAGTGATCAATATTTTATGATGATTCTTTATTGAAAGAGGTGTAATAAATGATTATATAATATATTTTGATTTTATGCTAAAATTTTTTTTGAGAACAGAAGATTCTATATGTTATTTAATAAAGCAGGTGTGTCATAGTATATGAATAATATAATTTGGTGATATTTTTGACTTGATATATTTTATAATTGATATCATATAATATTTAACGAAAGTTCTGGTCAAAATAACTGATTATTTTAATATAAGTTATTCTCTTCTTTTCATACAAATAAGAACATATGTATTGCAAGATATGATAAAAAATTTTTGGGTCTTATATTCTTGATCCCATGCTAGGAGAGATATGTTCCCATTTTTCTTCTTTTCGTCATACATTTTTTTTTAACATATAAAAATGGTGCATAACGTAAATGAATTTCGTTATTATGTTAGATAATGTGTCAATTTATATATTGTTTATTATATGACCAGTCTATAACCAAATTTAACCTGTCATTTATTGAGCATTTACTTCAAATATCTCATCATGCCTCCTAAACCAAAGTTAAACATTGCAATACAACCGTTTGATGGCAACCCACAGACTGTAGAATTTTTCTTTGATCAATTATCTGATCTACAAGAGTTAAATAATTTTTCTGACAAAGAACTTTTTGTTCTTTTCAAATCAAAGCTTGAAGGTAGTGCCTTACTTTTTTTCCTTGAAACACAGTCTCAATTCAAGAACACTAATTTCCAGGCCATTCGTAAAGCTTTTATAGACTATTTCTTACCCTCAAAAAAGGCTGTTTCTCTCAAATCCTTGCAAAATTTAAAGTTAGATTCAAATGAATCAGTCAAAAATTTTGCATTTCGTCTTGATAAGCAGCTTCGCCTGGCATATCCCAAATTAGATTCTGCTGCTCTAAATTCACTAAAATTCACTCATTTTCTTGACGCTTTGCCTAAACAAATTAAGAGAAAGATTCTAGAAGAAAACATTTCCTCATTTGATTAAGCTCTTGAACGAGCAAATTTTCTTCAAGATATACATGATTCTCCTCCTAAAAAATCTTATGAGAATTATGATCAAGTTTATTGTTTGGATAGTGAAAAAGGTCATGATAATTCTATGGCTTCTTGTAATGAAAGATAATTAGTTCATAATAAATAAGATAATTAGATAAGAAGTTCCATAAGACTCCTATAAAACATACGGAGGATAAAATTTATGTCAATTCTCAAACTACCTTCTCACCGTCTCAAACTCAAAAAGAAAATTCTCATACTTATCGTAATTTTAAAACAAAAGCTAGAACATATTCACCTTCTCCAAATAGTCAAGAGGCTACAGATAAACATAAAAATAATTTTCGTCAACAAAAGTCAAATCGAAAACGTCCTTTTTATCAATCCACCTTCGAAAAATTTTCTCACAAAAAAAACTCTGCATCCTTTTATCACAAACAAAACGTTTTGCAATGTGCGTTTTGCGGAAAATTCAATCATCGTATGGACACATGCTACAAATTTAAAAATCTTATCAATTCTTCTAACCAAAATTCTTCATCTCAGTTTTCGTCTAATTCTCACAGAAGGAAGAACTACAACTCTTCTTTTGAAAATAAAAATAATGTCTATCATTTAAACGAATAGGGGAGACTGGTTCTACTGACCGCCTTCTTTCCCATAATTTTCATTCAGGGTCAGTACACTTTAGTGACAAAAACAAACGTCACTTTGACAAGGACTCGTCAGTCACCTTAGTATCATCTACTGCTGTACAGACATCCCCTGTAACACCTAAACTTAATAAATCTTCATGTTCTCATAAGTCTACGACATCCAAACAAGCTTTTGAAATTGATGATGATGTACAAGAAAGACACGTCATCTGTAGTTCCTTTGATAATTCTTATGCTCTTCCATGCATCTAGATAAATATACAACATAATGAAATCTCAACTTTAATTGATACTGGATCAAGTTTGTCCCTTTTGGATCAAGAATGCTTTAATAGCATTAAATCCAGAATTCACTACAAATTCTTATCCAGAAATGTGTCAGTGTCAACTATAAATTCCAACGTTTTTTTCAAAGGATGCATCGAAATAGCATTTAAAATCGACAATTTTTTTTTCCATCATGTCTTTTACCTTACAAAGATACAAAATGTCAACTTTCAAGCCATTCTTGGGTTTGAGTTCATCAATAAACATTCTATAACCATTTCTCCAACTTTTAAATCTATATTAATTAAAGATAAACATATCCCTTTTCACAGTCATAATGAATCTCCTACTTGCTATTTCATGAATTCTGAATGTGCATATGACAATTTAAATGTACCATATTCTTTAGATGCACACAAAATGCCTTGTTATGAAAATTCTATACCAAATAATCTAAGTAATGGTACTTATATTGATGATATATATGGAAATTCTGGTGACACCAATTTACAATTAGTCAATAATTATGCAACTTATCCCTACAATTATAATTTCCAAAATAATGATTTTCTTATAAATAATGTTGCTAATACTGCTATGAATTATCATAATCCCTATATGGATGGTAATTTTACTTATTTTCCTAACTATTTTCCAACTGATTATGGTAATGTTGTGAACTATTTATCTACTAATAATAATATGCCTGACAAAAATTTTACATCTGAAAGTACTAATGATGTTAGTTATGTTGGTGAAAAGCAAACTCATTTAAATATTGGTAATAAAATTTTGGTGAATTCCAACATGGTACAAACACTTAATAGAGAATTAATCCCTCCTAATTCTTTTGTTTATTTACATGTCAAGTACTTGAATCCTCCATCTGAATATTTTATTTTTAAACATGCTTTAAAAAATAAAGGTCTTGTTTTACATGAATCACTGCATTCTAACTCTTCAATTCAAAATAATTTATTTTTGGTTGTATGTCAGAATATATTAAAGCTGGACATTCATTTAAATAAAAATTCAATTATTGGCGAATGCATTAATGTAGATGAGAAGGATATTGAGGAATACTCTTTTGATTGAGATTTTGAAAATGAATATTGCAATTTAATTTTACCATCTGAAGAAATTAAAAGAAAACGTGTTCAAGAACTGTCTCCAAATGATTTTGACCTAAAACACTTACCTCCTCATGAAAAAGACTCTTTAACAAAATTATTGTGTAGTAAAGCTCTAGCTTTTTCCAAATCTCTGGACACTTTAGGTCATACCGACCTGGTTAATCCTCAATTTTCAATGTTAAATTCTCATCCAGTGAAAACCCTACCTTTTCCTGTGCCACAGGCACTCGAGCAAGAAGCTCTTGACCAAATTAATCAAATGCTAAATGCTGGTATTATTGAAAGATCAAATTCATCTTGGGCGTGTCCTATGCTTCTTGTTAAAAAGAAGAGAACAGATATATCGAAACCTCAAAAATATCGTTTGGCTCTAGATTTAAGATTGCTAAATTCTATTATTATCCCATCTTCATATCCTCTTCCAAGAATTCAGAATCTATTGGTGCAATTATCAAAATTTAAGTATTATACTACTCTTGACTTACCCTCTGCATACTGGCAGATCGCTGTACCTAAAGAAATGCAAGATAAGCTCAGTTTTACTACTCCATGGGGAATTTTTACCTACCTTCGTCTCGTTTTTGGCTTGAAGACAGCTGCGAGCACTTTTCAACAATTAATTGATTCAGTTATTCAATTATCTGAAATTGATTCGTGTTATGCATACCAAGACGATATTGTGGTTGGCGCTAATTCATTTGAAGAGATGGTCATGAAACTCACAAAGCTCTTAGACACTCTTATTGCCAACAATATCACTCTTTCTCCTGAAAAATGTTCCTTTATGCAAACTAGTATTAACTTTTTAGGCTTCCAACTCACAGATCATAAAATTCTTCCTATTACAAGCAACATTTTAAAGATTACTTTCTTTCCAAAGCCTAAAACCAAGAGGCAAACCAAAAGCTTTATAGGATTATGTTAATTTTATAGGTCAATTATACCTAATTTTGCTAAAATGAATACTCCCCTCATTGAAGTCACCAAACCTAAAAATAAATTTTCTTGGAAATCTGAACAAGACATTTTCTTTCAAAAACCTATGCTAAATCTTCCAAAGTGGGATCAGACTTTTTATGTTAATACTGATGCATCAAAGACAGCAATCTCAGCTGTTCTTATGCAAAAATTTGACGGTGAACTGCGTCCCATCTCGTATTATTCCAAAACTTTATCTCAGTCTGAAAGACAGTATCCAGCCATTAAATTGGAACTTTATGCCATTTACAAAGGCATAACGGCTTTTAAATATTACATTTTTGGTCGATCCTTTATTCTTTTATCGGATGCCAAACCCCTCAATAATTACAAAAAAGCAACATCACCTGCTGACATCACTACTCGGTGGATGTTAGAACTGTCGGAATACTCGTACACATTCCAACATGTACCAGGCAAAGAAAATGTGTTAGCAGATTTTCTGAGTAGAACACCTCACATTCCTACTGAAGATCTCCATACTAATCCAGATCTTGTTTCTACGCAAGAACCCCTACCAATTATTGATAATCAAAATGATTTATATAATGAAATTCCTCACTTTCCATGTGGTTTAATTGACAAGACACACCACACCTGTCATCTTCAAAGTGACTCTTCACCTCCAAATAATAACAATAACGAAGATCCATTATTAGAAATTCTTGATCACACCATCTTCTCTGAACAACAAAAAGATCCAAAAATTAAGAAAATTTATGAAGATCTTAAAGCTAACAAAAAATCTAAAAGTTTAAATGGCTATTATATTAATCCAAATAATGATTTACTTTGCTACAATGGACATTTTTCTTCAGAAGATATTGAGCTACATAAAGCTGTTTTACCTTCGTCACTTAGAGCAAAAGCTTTAAGAATTGCTCATATTACTCATACTGGAATTCATAAAACTATTGTTAATTTAAAGAAAAGATTCACCTGAAAAACCCTTGTTTCTGATGCCATTAATTATGTCAACTCTTGTGAAATTTGTTTAGTAAACAAAAATCATAAAAAAAATACTGCTCCATATTTACCTGCACCACTACCTACAGCTCCCAATCAAAACGTTTCCATGGATTTACTTGGCCCATTGAGAAATCGCCAATATGTCATGACCGTTATTGATCATTTTTCTCGTCATTTAGAATTATATGCCTTGAATAACATCAGCGCTGAATCTGTTACCAAAGCTCTATTACATTACATTTCTACTCATGGAAAGCCCGAATTAACTCTTACTGATCATGGCTCTCAATTCACTAGTGATATGTTTTCGTATTTTAACAAAAAGCTTGGCATTAAGTTGGAACACAGTTCTGTAGCCCATCCCCAGGCTAACGGATTAAGTGAGCGATGCAATACTCAAATAAAATCGTCTGTGAATACAATGGCTTCCCAAGGATTTGATGTACCAACTGCTCTAAAAATTCACCAATCCATATACAACGCTACGCCTCATCCAGCCACAAAATTCATTCCAAATCTTCTTCATTTTGGAAGAGAGGTAATGACATTTATGCTAATTACA
Organism: Maratus speculifer; assembly: GCA_964019185.1. Classification (NCBI taxonomy): domain Eukaryota; kingdom Metazoa; phylum Arthropoda; class Arachnida; order Araneae; family Salticidae; genus Maratus; species Maratus speculifer. Next base: position 193,957,316 of record OZ025293.1, on the reverse strand, counting down.
AAACTCAAGCTTCCTGGAAAATTCTCAACACTGCCTATGAAATTCACAAATTAATGGATGTTATTGAGAAAATATACTATCAAGCTTACAAAAATAACGAATCTTCTAGACAAAAAGTGTACCAAAAGTCGAGAGAAAAATTAAAATTTGCCAACATCAATGTTAATGATATTGTTTATGTAAAATTTCCCACTGTGTTTAACAAAAAAGTACAAGGCCCGTACATGGTGAAGAAAATAATTTCTCCTGTACTTATTCAAATTCAAGATCGCAATAATAGTCAAGCATCACCAATGTTGATTCACACTAATCGAATCTTGAAACTTCAAAAAAGAAATGATGCATTGCAATATCCTTCAGTTTCTTCTAAAGATGCATCACATGATCAAACAGCTGTTGATAGTCCATCTTCTGCTCCTGTGAGACAACATTTTCCTACTCAAGTTGCTAATCATGATGCTGCTTGTAACACATCTCCTCAAATTCTTTCTTCTTCTAAGTGCCAACAAACATCTTCATATTCGTGTAAATCGGTACATTTACAGGCTCCTGCTGATAGCACTCACACTGCTGTTAGAAACAAGTCTACTCAATCCAAAAATTATGATCTTCGCCCTTGCACACATAAAATGTATAAAAAATAAACTAATCTTCTTTTCTTTTTTTCAGGATGACTCTTGATTTGTAACATATTCAGTCAATACTAGTTCAACTGGATAATCGAGTATGAAGTGTGACTGTATAATTTTTTTTTGTTTTCTTCTTCCAAGCTGCAGGCAGCTGTTATATTTTTTTCTCTTCTTTATTTAAGTCATCTTCTCCTTGATGCAATGCAATTGTCATCCTCCAAAAGTATGTAAAGTTTTAATATTTTCACTATTCACTGTATTCTCTTCTAAACCATAATTATTGTAATATGTATATATTTTCTCAAATATGCCATATACTGGTACTTATAACCTTACAAAACCTTTAATTTCAATAGTTGGAGCTAAATTGAGAAAGAATTTACCTTTTATATACTTGTTGAAATATTGTGTCATTATTTGAATTATTTTGACAAATGTCTATTCTATAAAAGAAATGTAACTTGTTATTGATGTAAGGTAAACATGAGTACTCATGACATCAATTTCCCTATTGTGACTTATATAGTAATTTTCTTTTTACAAAGCATGCATGCTCTAACATTTAACCACTTTTAACAAAAAAAAAATGATGAATGTTTCAGAATAAATATTTTTTTGTGTATGCCTTTAAGTATTTGAAAGTTCATAAAGATGTAAAAAAAAAAAAGGATTTTTGTTTATACTATATTCATACTTTGGATCCAAAGATATTTGTTGAGTCATTATATATTTATATAAAACAAGTACTTGTTATCTGACAAACAAAACATGATCACATATTTTTCTTAAAAATGTTTGAATGTTGAAATTGAACATATTCAAGATATTTTATATAAATTTTTGACATAATAGATTTTTGTTTGTGTGTTGACATTATCAAAGTCATATGGTAGATTGATATATTCATGTAAGTTCCTTCTATCAGAGTGTAAATATCCTCTGTATTTTATTTACTTTGAATATACTATTGAAAGTGTTTTTGAAATTATTTTGAATTTATGTTAAAAGTGTTCAAGAATATCCTTTTATGAGAGTATAAATAATTCTCTCTTTGAAATTTGTTATATTCAATTTGAAGGTATTTTTATTGGAAAATAACATTGTCCTTCTGAGAATTTACATATACCTTTTTTAGAATTTCTTATATTTTCTTTGAAAATGTTGTTGTTGGATGAAACTAAAATTATTCAGTTAAGATTAGCTAAAATCTTAAAAAGGTACTATATGTTGATATATATATATTTTTATGAGAGCCTAAATACTCTCTCTTGACCATTTGTATATATTTTTTTTCAAATTTTCAACTTAGAAATTCATTGAAATTAATTATTGTCAACATATGTCATTTGAAACCATTTACTTGTGTACACAGTTATAATGTGGTTCATTTAGATGTCAACTGAATATGTATACATGTTGTTATTTTTATAATCAACTATTCTTACATATGCTAATATTTAATTATTATATTGCATTTGCACAGCTTAACAAGAGACTGCTAATAGTTAAAAACTGGCATTTCTGCAAATATATAGACTTTAACATTTTTTTGATACATGATGGCTGTTTCTAGAAGAAACTTATTTTTTTGTATACCTTCTATTTTAATATTTACTATCTTTTATATGAGCATAAGAACTGCTATTATGATAGTAATTTTTATTATTATTTAATATAATGTAAAGCATCATACAATTATTTCTAGTTCATTTATTTTGTATGATTATTTTATATTTTTGTACATGTTTTAGAAAATATTGTCTCGATGAAAAAATTATTCAATTTTGTCATCTCTCCAATATTTTCTTTTGGGGAGGCCCGGGTAAATATGTGGTGGTTTCTCGAAAACCCCTGCCATATTTTATTTTAATTTATTTGTATTAACTATTTTATTTTCTATCATCTCCTTTTTATTAATGTTCTCATTTTAAATATTATTTCGATTTCGTCTTTTTGATGCCTTCTCCTGTAAATATTTCTTCCTTACGTAGCTTATCGAATGTTCTAAAACGGTAAAATCTTGTTTGAATTCATTCCTTCCGGTTTAAAGAGCTTCTAGAAGCTTCTCCATCGTTCTATGGGTGGTTACTTCCGTTTAATCAGGCCCTCCCCTTGGCCTATGAAATTAAATTCTACAGGTGACGTGATTTAAGCAGTTAAGTGCCTGGCCACCATTTTGGCTTTCCTTCTTTAAGAGTATTATCATCTTTTCCTATTAAATTCATATTTCCCTATACATTTGTACGTAACTTGGTTTTTCTCTCTCGCTTCGCTCATTCTAACTTTGCCAACTTGGCGTGTTGCGAGATTACAGCAACCCTTTCTCTTTCCTCTCCCCTCGCTGACAGCCGCTTGAGAGTTGGGTTGAGATTTTGGAGTGAGTAAGGCACCTTTTCCGCGCCGATCTAATCCTGTGGTCGTTTCACCGGCCGTTTTATAATCCAAGTATGTTAAGAGCTATAGAATGGAATTTTGTGAGGATTTATGCAAAAACATCGGGTGCACCATCCGAAGTCATCTTGTTCTGCTCCTCTTCAAACGTTTCCTCTTCCATCTCATATATCTTTCATGAAGATCATTTTTCCTTGAAAACCTATGAAGAATCAATTAATATTCTTGCAAAGAGAAGTTTCTGATATTTTATGATCTTGCTTGTCCTAAAAAAAATATAATTATATTTGCAATGGCATCCCCAGAAGAGAAAGGAGAAAATTCATCACTTTTGTCGATTTCCCCTTTTACGTTTCTTGAGATGTTATAAGTTTGTTTTTATTTTTGATCTGTAATAATATGATAGATCGTTGTTTTTGTCAAGAGAATATATAAAGAAAAATTATTGTAAAGTGAATATTAACATCTGTTATCATTCATGGGAAAATTATTACAAGATAAATAACGATATATATATATACTATTCTTCATAAGAAAATATTATAAAATATGATATCATTATTTGTGCTTCAAGAAAAAGTAAATAAAGTTTTTGTTCTACAATCTTCAACAAATTCGTCTTAAGTGATTTTTCCCTCATGTTTGTCTCGTTCTTCATTCGTCAAGACTCAGGTAATGTCTTTTCATTTTATTTTTCTTCTCTCAAGTGTTTGATTTAATATTATTATCAAAGAATCTTCTTCAAAGAACCTTTCAAGATATTTTTTGTCATGTCCTTTTTTTTGGGTATTTTGCTGGCCCTCATTCAGCACATTGTACTAAATACCACTACGATCATTTGGCCTATTTGATGGAACGAAAGCTACAAGCGTCCCATCCTTCTTTTAGGAAACACAACAATAGAACCATTAGATAATACTACAAATAAACATCAATTACTGTAAAAATTTGTTAATGCCAAATTATATCATACAGAGGAGTTGTCAGAATTAGAAATAAAATTGGAAATGTGGTATTTAGCTCGTTATCAAGGGCAATACTAAATAGCCACATTAATTGCGATTAATTTCTGAATGGAAATCAGGATAGACCTAAAAATAATTTCCATATTGCCCGATTAATCGCAAATGAGAACTCATTTCAAAGAAAAATATTAGAAAAATATAAGACCATAATAGAATTATCAATATAATAATTGTAATAGAAAAACTATTTCAAAGAAAAAATATTAGAAAAATAATTAAACTGTAATTGAATATTGATAAAGATAACTTACAATTGTCAATCGCAACCATAATTTCCATTGAGAACAGGTATGTACAGGTATGTATGTACATATATATATACACTATCTACCAATAAGTATTTGGGCGCTTTCAATTTTTTAACCGATTTCAAAGGAGAAGGTTATGAATTCAACTTGCATGTATTTCTTGTTCACTCATAACTTTCGTAAATATGAACCGATTTTGGTAATTCTTTTATTTTTTTTTTATTTATTTGAAAGTGTAAGATGCTCATGTAATTCCTGCTCATGTGGACCCATTTTAATTTAGTCAAATTCTCATCATTAGAACTTTTTAAAAATAAAAATATTAAACTTCAAGTACTTTTTGAACCAGTCGTCCAATTAGAAGCGTTCATTTTTCAGGCGATTACACTTACACCGATGTGAGATCTTTTTTCCTCCTAGTGCGAAATTTTGACTGGACAACGACCGGGATCTGAATTGAATTTGCTATGTTACACTGTTAAAAATCTGCTGCATTTTGTTGTACGCACTTCAATGTTTGTGCAGTGCGTGTCAAAATTTAAGCACAACAGAAAATGTCAAAATAAAATTTTATTAATGGGTGAAAGTTACTTCCCATTTCACATAGCCTACAAAATGTAGTTTTAAAAAGTTAGTTAACAGATTCATGCTATAAAATTTATAAATAATAAAATATATCAAAACAACAGAAATGAGTGTGTCAAAAGTTTAAGCACAGTAGTTTTTTAGTCTTTAGCAGAACAAGAATTAAAAAAAATAATACTTGATTATTGCTCCTTTTAGCTTAATTACTTTAAATATATGGCCTTCCATCGTTAAAATGAGGTTCTGTATTGTTTCTGGTTCATTTTTAAACCAAGCGTTCTCAGTGGCATTTTTCAAATCTTTAACTGAAGAATATTACTTTGCATTTGGATAAACTGCATGAGTGAGAATACCCCACATATTTTTATAGGGTTTAAATCAGGACTAATTGCCGGCCATTTCAAAACAGACACTGTTTTCGACTTAAGCTACGATGAAGTTGAGTTTGAGGTATGGATAGAAGCATTATCATGTTGAAATAATCATTTTTCTCCCCCTAAAAACCTCGGCAACAGGAAGCAAATGATTGGCAAATGTCTCTTGGTAGTTTTCAAAGTTTTCACGACAACTGATGAATGCTAGAGATGTCTGACCATTGAAAGAAATAGCCCCCCATACCATTACTGAACTACCATTATGTTATCGGCTAAATACAGTCCTAGGTTCTTTGCGGAAATCATGCCAATAGTACTTAAACCCATCAGGGCCATCGAGGTTCCATTTTTTTTTCATCACTGAATACGACATTCAGCCACTCTTCACCAAATGGCATATGCTCTTTGGCCCATTGTAACATAGCTTTTTGATGGTGTCGTTTGAGACACGGTTATCGAGCCATTTTACGGTATTTGATGTATTTGAATTCCAAAACTCTTCTATAAACAGTTTTTTTTTCGATATTTGTTCTCCAACTGCATATTTTATTTCCGAAAGGGAGTAATTACCAGTTGAAGCCAAATTTCTGATGCGGCTATCTTCGCTTAAACTAGTCACTCGCGGCCTTCCTGAACGAAATTTTCGTTTAAAATCATTATCACGAGCCAAAGTTAGATAAATACCTTGTTTAGTTAGATAAATACCTTTTTAATGCACTTGCAATTTCAGAAACAGAATTACATTTTGCTCTCATACTCCAAATTTTTATCATCTCCTCCTCTGAAATTTCTTTCGACTTGGGCATTTTGTACTAACTCAAAACCAACAGCGGACTCCTTCTAATACACCCAGAAATTGTTTGCGTGCGCAACCGTTTACGTCAGACTGTAAAATTTGCATAAAAACGATTTTGTGCTTAAACTTTTGACACGGTCATTTTTCTTCTATTCTTAAACTCCATGGTTTGAAATAAAATTTAAAAGTTAATTTTAATGAATATGGTATAAAAATAGATATTGTCAACATATAGAAGACAGATATTGAAATAAAGTGAATATTTAAAATTTTATTTTAAAATTGCTATTATGCTTAAACTTTTGACACGCAGTGTATATCTATACATATAATAAAACAGTAGGACCCGGTGTGTCTGTACATTGAAGATAATTGACAAAAATGGAGTCAGGGCGATAAAAGAAAACCAATGAAACACAAAAAAAAAATTTTTGAATTTTTTGTCTGTCTGTCTGTCTGTCTGTCTGTCTGTCTGTTTGTTCGAGGTTATCTTCGTAACTACTGAATGGATTTTTATGCGGTTTTCACTAATGAAGAATGCACACTCCCGGGCAGTGTATAGGCTTTGTTTCATCAAAATCGGACAACAGACAAAAAAGTAACAAAAAGAAACAAAAGAAACTATTAGGTGCGCTGCTCACGTTTTTTAGTACATAACGTTTTTTAGTACATATAAAATCCAATAGATGTCACTGTGCGATTTTAAAACGCGCTATCGTTATGTTTTCGCCAGTCTACTTAAGTATGAGAAAGTTTCAAGCTGGCTGTCGTTCCATGTGGTTTAGTCGGTAGAACGTCAGTGCGCCATACTGATGGCCCGGGTTCGATTCCCAGCATGGAATTTTTTTTCACTATGTTGGCATTAACGCCTATAAGCAATTAAAAGAATTTGAAATATTGTATTCAAGGCGAATTTTCTCTCTGGGAAAATTTCCTTGCATTAATATGTCAGTGTAATTTTTTTTTCGATTTAATTTTTTTTTTCGAAACTTTGTTTTTCTTAAAAAATTACAGTAAATATTTGATATTTCCCAACGTTTTTTGAATGATCGACTTGCTTTTTTTTTTTTAATGTATGTCTGAACCTTATCTAACTACTTCTTCAAGATTTCTTTAGATAAACCGACCAGCGTAGCGGGCGAAGGCCGCTAGTAATATAATATAATATGATGGAGCATTCCAATCAATGAGAATGTTCCATAATACAGTCAAGTAACCGTTTTCTATATTTATTTATTTATTTATCGTAACAACATACATCTGACTTGCGTTTTCGACTTGAAGCCTACGTGTAAGTCATCGTCAATTTTTACAGGGAGGAGATAGCACAAGGAAATTTTAAAACACAAGAGAAGTACAACCGGGAGCTCCACACAAAGAGTGTATGCAATGGAGCCAGTGGGATTCGAACCCACAATCTCCTACGCTCGCAAGCGATTAGCAGTGTGGTGTCTTAACCACTCGGCCACGGAGACCCAGCCGTTTTCTATACAAGCGGCGGAGTGCGTAGCAACAAATTGCAGCAGATTTTCAACAGTGTGGCAAAAGGAGACTGCTCAGTGCGATAATTTACACTTTTAGAAATCTGCAGTAAGGAAAGGGCATGTTTACAAACAAATGCTTGCTTCAACCAATCTACCAATTACATGTTTGCTTTAGCGATCATTACAGGAATCATCATGGCGACGTTGACCAATCATACAACAGAGCTTTTAATGGCAGACAAATCGGATCAATCGTAAACCAATCAGTTTACTTTTCGAATGTTGGTTTTTGCACAAAATATATAACATGAACTTTAAAATGTTCAGGTTTTCTTAAAAAAACATTTAAAATAATCAAATATAGATGTTAATAGTTAATATCATTTAAAAACTTCTTAGTACTTTCAAGTTTTTAATCAGGCTCTTCCCCAGGGAATATTTTCTTTATTTATACAAATACATGATTCCGTTTTGAAAATGAACGAGATTCGTGGCTTGAAGATTGAATTAGTAGTATTTTAGGTGAACGATAAAAAGAAATATTTAATTGTTGTAAAATAAATTTTAATACGTCATTTTCTCAAATTGTCGGGATTTATTTTCAGGATGTTAAACCATAAACTTGGTATATTATACGATAGGGAATCATTAGACACTTGATTGTTTCTGCATAGGATTTCTATGGATTCTTTGATAATGGATAAATAATAATTGAATGTTGGGAATATGATTTTCGTACACTGTTAAAAATCTTGTCCTAGTTTGAACCATATTTTGGTGCTCAATAGCTGCCGCTGTAAAATGGTGAAATCTTGACCAATATTTGGAGCTCATGTTGAAGTATAGATCTAATAGTTGGAATTAGGTGGAAATAGGAAGCTCCAAATATTGGTACGAGGTTTCACCATCTTATGGTGGCAGCTATTGAGCACCAAAATTTGGTTCAAACTAGAGCAAAAATTTTAACAGTGTATGAACAAAATATTTTGTGATATTCTGATTGAGATATAAACAAGAGAGAACAGTAGATTGGCGACAACATTTTAAGTAGATTTATAACATGAATCACACTTTCATGAATCTTTTAATCTCTATGCGATCTTAGATTTATTTTTTTTAATGTTTACTTGAGATGGTTTTTTTTTAATTTTGAACTTAATTCATGATCATTATGCTGTAATATTTGTCTGATCATGGATTTTTTTTTTTTTTTTTTTTTTTTTTTTTTTTTGTGGTGTTCTACATAAAATAATACGCAGATAATTACAATTTTATGAGCTCATTTAATAGAAATAAGGATACGAAAATTGAAATACGTAATGTCCTGTCATATAATGCAACTTAATATAAATAAAATAGATGAAAATTTAAAGAATACTCGTTATACAAATGTAACATGATATTAAAAACAGAATTTATTACAAAGGATAACTTGTTTCTTACGATTAAAAATTTATTAATGTTTTTTCCAAAGATCCATAACCAGAAAATAACTATTTCCTTCTATTTAATTTGATATTTTATTTTTATACGAATTTATCTTTTATTTTAAACGAACCAAAAATTTTAACAGCAGTATATTCTAATGGACAAATTTCTATGTATAAAAGTAGAAATATTCCCTTATTAAAAGTTATTTATCTTAAAGCACGTAAAAAAAAAAAAAAAAATTTATGCTGCTTTCCCTAAATAGAACAGCGCATTTTTTGTGTTATACTTGTCAGAGAATTTTTTAGAAGACTTCTTTGTCCGCTTTCGTAAAATAAATATTGAGTTATGTCACAAAAAATAAGCTTCTGTCTTGCATGATAAGAATTTTTCAAAAATTTTTCTTTGTAAAACTATGTTATCTTTATTTCGACAAAATACGGGTTTGAAAAATCGGGCTTTTTCCCTATAGACTTTCAAAATACAATTTGTATATTCTTGAAATATAAGTTAACATTTTTGTGCTTAAGCTAAGCATTATTTGTTAAAGAAATGAATTTTTTTTTTTTTAAGTGCTTGTCTTCGGCTACAATTTTGTATACTATGCTAAAATATCTTGATAATATGGAGGTAAATGTGATTTTCCGTTTTAGATCGCCAATAAGAAGCATTTTCTTTCGGAAACTTACTGTTTCATTTTAAACAAATCTATTGCCTAATTGATAAAAACAACAAAATTGCATATGTTGTATATAAGTAACTGTAAAACTGATATATTCAATTACATTTTATTATGAAAGTAACATTAAATATATAAATATGAGACAGATAGAATCTTCAGCAAAAATATTATTTATTTCTAAATTTATTTAAATATACTCTGGGCACATTACACACTGAAACGACAAGGGGAAATGAAGCGGGAACTCGGATAAAAATCGGTCGAAATAAAGTAAGAAGCTATTTCAAACCAGTTTTCCCCTCGAAATCGAGTGGCATGTCTTATGTGTCGTCTTAGTGTGTGACTTGCCTAATAAAACATGCACTACAAACAGACAGCCTTGAACTTCCTTCAGTCATACATTCTTTTTTTATTTGTGGGGCTTTTTTCCATCGGGTGACATGTCTTATGTGCCGTCTTAGTGTGTGACTTGTCTAATAAAACATACACTACAGACAGCCTTGAACTTCCTTCAGTCATGCTTTTTTTTATTTGTGGGGCATTTTTCCATTATTGAGAAAAACACATTGTGCATCATATAAATATTTTAAATTAAAACTTATGCTATTCTAAATCCAGTGAAATAAAGAATTTTATTATGAAAAGTTTAATATAACACTTAAAAATACTACAAACATCAAACAAAACACCATACCCATTTTACCCCATTTACAAATTTTGAAATAAAAAATCAAAACAAAAGACAATTTCTTATTATGAATTTGGAAAGGGAAGAAAAGTGCTTAATGCACAAAATGATCTCATATAAATTCGTTTTTGCCTATTATTATAAGTTGCAAAAAGAAGTTTAATCAGACCACATGTGACATAAAATTTTCCTCAATTGGTTTTACTGTTGCCACTCAAATAGAACAAACGATAAAAACAAAAATGAAATAGGAGATAAAAGTTAAAACATCAGGCATCTATAAATAATTTTTTTAATTATAAATATGTTAAGAAAATGATAAAAAAATAAACAATATTTTTTGACTACTCATTTTATCCCACTACCCATTTTACATCACTTGACCCTATTTGTGTTTGAGTATAACTTCATTTAACCAGTTTGCGCAACAGAGACGTCAACTCTCTATTCTATTTCCCTCTAATACTCCAAAGTATGTTTGAATCTCTTTAAGTCTACGTTTGCTTGTTTTCGTTGTTATTATATGCAGACTCGTCGCTCAATCTGCAGAGTATATAAAGCGAAGCGAAAGTGCGTGTCTTCGGGTCTGGATTTCGGTCGTGTTCGGAGAGATCAAGGTCTTGCATAGAAGAATTTAAAGTGTGTCCGCCACGTGTAGTAAATTTGAAGCCTTGTTGACATCGTAATCCTTTGTTAAAATGTTTTATTTCGTTATCGTTGAATTAATCATTCCTAAAATACCACAGGTTGTCAAAGTTATTTAATTAAAAGTTATTCTAACGTTTAGCTTTGCCGTTTAAAGAAGTGTAGTAGGTTAAATAACTATCGGTTTGAAGTTTCGAAGAATAATTTTTTACGTTGAAGTTTGAATATTTTTTATTTATTGGAATAGCAATTTATTCTTCTTATTCGTTGAATAGTTAAGGCAAAATTTCTAAGGTCTCGATCATCCCATTGCCCAATTTTGTTTTTAAATAAACATGTTTTAAAACTTATATGATGGGAAATGAAGAGTTAATACGTAGCAGCCTTTCCGGGTTCATTACAAGTTTGTGGAATCCTTCGACCGTTGGTTCACCTTCGAGACAAAATCTAGAAGGCTCTGTATCATTCCTTTGCCAATTTAGTTTTAAATAAAGGTGCTTTAAAATTTATATATTAGTAAAAGATGAGTTAATACATAGCGGTCTTTCCAATTCTTTACAAGTTCTTTAATCGTTGGTTCACTTGAGTTCTATTCAGATCTCTTAAATGTCATCTTCATTCACTTCTATTTCCAATTATTTATCTTTCGAGACTATTTCCTTTATAATTTCAGGAACATTGTCCCCCATTTTTCTGGATGCAGGAATGAAATAACTTTCGACAAGCTGAGTTTAACTCTCAACTGCGGTGACAAAAACTGTTACTTAACTACAGTGAGCGGTCTGTCAGACCGCTAAATCTAAAGATGAATAAAATGTTAAATTAACTCTCAGAATACTATATTTGTATTAAACTTCATATAAAGTGCTGCTATAAATAAAATTCATTTATTCAAAAGTCTCTGGCGATAGTAATAGGACTCCAAACGAAACAAAATTTGACCAGTATCTATGGTTAAACAAAAAATTGCGAGTTAAGCATTGAAACTTGAAAAACTCAGTGGTCTGTGAGACCGCTAACAGTAGTTAAGGTTTAACTGTCGTTGAGTGACTCCTGACCATACTATATTGAATATAATATTTTCTTTCTAAAACAGCATTAAAATCGTTGTTAATGAGAACTCGCGTGGCTCAAAACACAGACGAAGGATTGCGCAAATGCACATTTTTTTTTAACTCGCAATAACGCCTGATACGTGGGTTGAATCTTTGAAATGATATCTTGAGATAGGAGCTTAACTGCCAACTAAGGACAATCTTCAAGCAATTTATAGGTTGTTCATGATGAATTTTTGTGTCTTATTCATCCACTCTGCTGTTCCATTCAATCACAGACTAGCATTGGATTGGACAGGTTTGAGTGGACACAGTGCCTTTGAAACTATCTCTTCAATTTTGAATAATTCTCTAATAGATGTGATTGCACAATACATAATACAAAAAATAAAATAAAATAAAATAAAAGATCTTGTAGAACAGTCGATTTTACTATTTCTTTTTTTTATCGATTTAAAATCTTTTACTGCTTTTATAAATATGAATATTTTGCCTTCGATTTTTTGTTTCAGATTTATTAGAACATACTACATAAAACAGTGTATCGATTTTTACATGTATGAGACTTTTACATTTAATACATTGTTTCTTTCGTGCATATTAAAAAATGAAGGAAATTCAACAAACTCTTGAATACTTAAAAGAAACTATAAACTCGAATGTTAAATCAATACACAAAAATATTAAATACACCATGGAGAACTAATAGAAAAAAATCCAAACCTCTATCTAAATTGGCAAAAAAGCCTTAGTATTTATAGAACAAGTAAGTTATAAAAATATGAAAAGGAAAAAAAATCAATTTAAAGTTTTCATTTGTATGTGTAATTGCGCTGAATCTATTAACAAAATTTACAATGTCTCGCAATATAATTGTCGTATAGGTAAAAATGAGGTGTCAAAATATTCACAATGAAAAAGCTTTCCATTAATATTAAAAAAAGAAAATCGATATTTTAACCAATTTGAAGGTACTGTGTCTCCTTAATGATTTAAAAAAATGTTTTAGATTTCTTATTATAGTTATGTAAATAACATTGCTTTTAATAAGCTGCCACAATCATAATAGCTAGAGTTTCAGTTTCTGGATAGCATAGTTTTTGAGTAAGACATAAAAAAAGTCTTATTATTCACCGTTCTTCTTTACATTTTTAAAAATCATGCTAAGTTATAAAATGTTTAGATAAATGTAGAATGAATTAATTTCTGTCTGTGTATTTGAAACCTGGATTTGATTAATTTTCTTTCGTACTTGGATTCCATATTTAGGATAATTTCTAAAAACACATTTCTTCGATTGTTTGACATTAAAACAAAACAAATAATACTAGTCTACAGAAAACAGCTTAAAATTAGAATCGCAATGTTATCATTGGCTGAAATTAAATTTATAGATTATGTGAAGTATAGAGTATCTGATAAATTATTGCGAACTTATTAAACTTATAAAAATTATTAATTGAACAAGTAATATTAAACATTATTAATTGAACTTGTAAAAAGCTACTTATCACCATTTGTGAATATCATGAAAAAAGTTGTTTAAAATCACTTAAATATAGTATCTTTTTACTTGCAATCATTTCAACCCTTTTTATATCATTTCATATCAAATTTACTATATGAATAAACCATTTCATTCTTATTCTCCAATGTTGAAGTAGATTTTATTTCTTTTATGGAACAAAGACTGAAATTAGCATAATATTTATTGCACTGTTAAAAAAATTTTGTTTTATTCCCATAAATCTCGATACGTAAGCTTATTATTTGATTAATAGAGAATAAAAATAATATAGCTTATCGGAAAATTTTAAACTCATTGATTCCAATAAAAAATAATCTCATACTTTTCCTTTTGATTTTTTTGTTCTAAGGTCGCTTTTAAAAGCTATTCCTTAAGAGTTTTTTGCCAAAGTCAATGAATCTAAGTCCATACTTAGCATTTTTGTTTAGTAGTATTTGGAAACTAGCACTCTAATTACAACAGTTTGTGAATATTAAACATTTTTTTTATGTGGAAAATTTTTATTTTTAAAGTGAAAATAAATAAAGTGTGTATAATTGTAATACCTTGCAATCTTTGACGATAAATAAAAATAAATAAAAATTAAAAATTACACAGTAACATCATCCTCACATTTCTTTTCTTTACCAGCCTCTGGCAAAAACGCATTAAAAGATAACATTTCCAGTTTAAAATGTTCAGCCGCTGATATTCTACATAAGAATAAAGGGTGGATTACAAATAATAAACATTAAAGTAAAACATTTTCACAAATGGTTGCATTTCTTATTTTATAAAATACTCTAACAAGTTTTTGAAAAATACAGCTTCATTTCTTCCTCATTGGAAAATGCATATGTAACTTACAGTTTGCGAAAATTTTTATTTTTTATTCTACAACTGCATTTTAATTTAAAAGAATAGCAATTCAATGAACATGAATCTATGACTTTCTCTACTTTATGACATTTTTATTTGAACTGGAATAAATTTAATGAAAATATGGGAACTCCTTAAAAATTTTCAGTTTGTATTTCCAATTCCTTCGAATATTATTAGGGAATAAATTATAAGTAACATGATGTGTATGATCGCTAATATTAAATAGCACAGTTTCTAAAGAATGTCATTTTAAAAATATTTTTTAGTTTGGTTCTGCTTTAAAATAATTTTTTTTCGTGCAAATATAAAAGTATATTTATGTAAAAAAAAAAGGAAACTAGATAATAAGAGAAAACGTAGAAATATTTCTAGCCAATCGCCACTTTCTTCATACCGAAATCAGTACAAACCTTAAAATCATTAAAGGGGAAGATTGCAAATTAACTCATAAAAGTTGCAGAGAGTCAACTTTCAGTTTTAAATTCCAGTCAATACAAAGTAAGATTTAATCCGTTTTACAGCCACTTTTGGTTATTTAGAGAACAATAGATAATTCTGTTGGAAAATGTTCGCTTTCTTATTTGAAGAATTATGCGATGGTGATATTTTATTACATTTCGGCACATTGTAGTATTTTACAATTTGAGAATTTTTATGGAATTTACCATCTTATTACCATGGTTTGAGAATGTTCTCCTAGAGGTAAATATAACACAATTTTAAGCATATATCTGAATCTCGTTGTTAAAATAAAAATAATAATGATAATAAACTACACAATAAAGAATAAGTATAAAAGTAAAAATAAAAATATTTCTAAAAAGAGAAACTTATTTTGTTTGATAAAGTGTAATTTCTTCAAGAATAATTTAAGTACCTAAAAAAAATTGTGCTTTTCGTCTGATTACTTCTATTTTATTTGCTTTTACATGCTTAATTTCACCAAAAAAATTCAACATTTTATTATATTTTGCACTTTGTAATGCACTGTTAAAATTTTCTGTATATTGAGTATGCTTTGACTGTATATTTTACACTCACCTTACCATTTTTCTAGAAAATTGCCGAAACACTGTTAATTAACAAAAATTTCCTTCGACGAATGATAAAAAAATGATATTTTAACAATTATTCATGAATTTGTATTAATGACCGTTATTTTACATTTGTCGTGGACTCCATGAATCGATGAGAATGTTGTCTGTGTTTATCCATGAAAATTATTTTCCAGAACTGCCAATGACAACACCAGAGAATGTTTGTTTACCTTTATGACATGGCAGAATCTGTGGCATGTTGAGGCAGCAATTGTACCTGAGTTGTTAAAATTTAAGTAAGTTGTTTGGTTGCATTTTTTTATTTTCCATTATATTAAATGATTTATTAAAATATGATTTGAAATATACATATTTAAACGTCATAGCCTTGTATTAAATTACCTAATTAATTTAGACTGTGAAATTTCAACTTAATTGTAGTTTAGATATTCTTTTAACTTGAGTAAACTATTTCGTATTTTTCTGTTAAAAAAAGCCCACCCCACTGTCCCCCAAAATGTGTGCATTTGTACAATTTCACACATTATATGAAACACACGCAAACCTTTTGGAACTGAGTAAGATTTTCCTGCATGTCACTAGGAATATTTAAGTGTGTCTAATCTATACTAATAAAAGAACAAAACGCTCTGTCTGTGTGTGTGTGTGTGTCTGAGATGGCTAGCGAAATCTGCAGCACTTACGAGGCTCAAAATTTTTTTGAGAGGAGCCCAAAGTCTGTCCTGATGTAAAAGCTATTCAGAATTTCAAAATCCTAATGACTGAGTAATTAATTAAAATCCAGAACTCACTCTCATAAAAAAATCGCCCTTTTTCCGTTTTTTCCCTTCGCGTGCATAGGGTTGGTTGGTTATATTAAATTTTTGCAGCAATAATTATAAAATCTGGCACAGAATTAAAGAAACCAATATAAAAGTGACTGTTTTCTTTCCAAAGATCTTTAAAATTCATAGACCGGCAAATTGCCAGTTAAACTGAGGATTTTGATCACACCTGTTGTACGTCAGATTGTTGGCACTTCGTACATTAGAATGTATGTGTGGTTAGCAAAGTTACAGTAAAAAAAAAATACGAGGCTTTTCTATAAATTTTTTTACTCATTGATTAAATTTAAAGGTATTCTATTTAATTTAAATTTTTATTATGGCTTTAATTTGTTTTTAAAACGAAATTAAAACGGCTATTTGCGTACAACTGTTTGAATCGACAGACGATTCATACAGAAAATTAAATTATCAAATAGCAAATGAAACTATACATCAGAAAAAGTCATTAAAAGAATAGTAGCAAAAATGGTTACAACCATAATGTTTAAGCTTACTAACACATAACCCGATCCCAACCCGAAAAAAAATAGATCAAACTCCTATCCGAGCAAGACAAAAATTCCATGAGTATAAACCAGACCCGCACCTAAAATTTCCATTTGAAAACAACTATAGATTTGATATATCATCTGAACCAAATTTGTATCTCATAAAAATGTTCAAATGAAGCATAACCCGATCCGAACAAGGAAAAATAATTTTTGTGGACATGCAACCCGACCCGAACCTAAATATTTTCTTTGAAAAAGAAAACCTGAAATATGACCGGAACGAAATCTGAAACGTATAAATATATTCCAAAGAACTATAACCCGATCTGACCAAGACAAATTAATTTCCGTGGACATAAACCCGACTGGAATCTAAAAAAATCCATTTGAAAAACCTGAAATTTGATCCAAACCATATCTGAATCCGACCAAAATATTCGAAAGAACCATAACCGGATTTGAATAAAACAAAATAATTTCTGTGAACATGAACCCGATTCGAACCTGAAAATCAAATTTGAAAAAAAAATATCTGAAATTTGAATCGAACCATGTGGCGTAGGGTCTGGTGAGGGAGCATGTGAAATGTTGCCCTCGAGTGTTTTAACATTTGATTTTGCTATTCATTCCTCTGGCCGAAAACCACTGCCACTTGTACATATTTTATTTACATATTTGAATGTTTGTCTGCTTTTCGAAATAAAACCCATCGCTGATGAGGCTGCAACTTGTTTCTTTTCAATTATTAAGTTTTAAGAGTTTTGTTTTGTGAGGGAGGCTAATTCAGGCTGGGTTAATTCTTTTGCTGTATTATTTTAAACTTATGCGTTTTAATGCAGCGCTTTGGCACAATTCACATGAATGTATTTCATTTTTTGTTGATTATTATACATATTGGATACATATACAGGGTGATTCTAAATTCTTTTACAATATTCTTTTACTTTCTTCAGTTGTGTTCAGAGGGTTCAAATTTCAAATGATTATAAAAAATGGAAAAATTGGCTGATTGATTTGCGGTTTTCACTAAAACTGTTCTTTATGTAGGTATTTTCGTGAAAATAAATTATAAAGATAAATTTCGAAAAATGCCAATAGAGGGCACTTTAGACTTTGGAGTAACGAACAACTCTTTTTTGGCGTTATTTTTTACATCTTATTAATTGCTTTCGTAAACTTAGACTTAAACTTAAATTTTGAGCTCAATATCTGAATAGTTGGGAATGGTTAAGTAGACAAACTAAACTGTGTTCAGAGGGTTTAAATTTCAAATGATTATAAAACAAATGAACCATTGGTCGATTCGTTTGCGGTTTTCGCTAAAATTAATTTTTAAATAAGCATTTTCTTGAAAATAAATTTTAAAGATAAATTTCACAATATGCCGATAGAGGGCGCCTTAGACTTTGGAGTAGCGTACAACTATTTTTAACCGTTATTTTTTTAATCTCATTAAATGCTTTCAAATGCATACACTTAAAATTTGGTCTCAAATTCTGAATCGTTGGTAGTGTTTACGTAGCGAAAAATTGAATTGTGTTCGAGGAGGTGGGGGGGGAGGGTTAAATTTCTATTCCTCAGCACACTTCAGTTTGCGCTTCTTAACCCCTCCCAACGATTCAGAATTTGAGCTCAAAATTTAAGTTTAAATCTAAGCTTCTGAAAACATTTAATAAGCTTTTGCAAGCATTTAATTAGAACCAAAAAATAATGGTTAAAATTAAATGCTGGTTACTCTGAAATTTAAGGCGCCCTCCAACGGAATTTTTTGAAATTTATCTTTAAAATTTATTTTCAAGAAGATACTGACGTAAAGAATAGTTTTATTTTAAACCGCAAACGAATCGACCACTTTTTCCATTTTCTAGAATTATTTTAAATTTGAGCCCCCCCCCCTCTTAAACAAAGTTCAGTTTGTGCTACTTAACCACTCCCTACTATTCAGATTTTGAGCTCAGAATTTAAGTTTAAGTCAAAACTTCTGAAAACTTTTAATGAGATGCAAAAAATAAAAGCAAAAAATAGTTGTTCGTTATTCTAAAGTCTAAAATGCCCTTTATCGAAATTTTTTGAAATTTACCTTTATAATTTATTTTTTTAAGAAAATACCAACATAAAGAATAGTTTTAGTGAAAACCACAAATCAATGAACCAATTTTTCCGTTTTTTATAATCATTTTAAATTTGAACCCTCTGAACACAGTTCAATTTGTGCTACTTAACCACTCACAACTTTTCAGATTTTGAGCTCAAAATTTAAGGTAGAGTCTATGCTTACGAAAAAATTTAATGAAATGCAAAAAAAAAAAAAAAAAAAAAAAAAAAAAAAAAAAAATTGTTTGTTACTCCAAAGTCTAAAACGCCTTCTATCGGCATTTTTTGAAATCTATCTTTATAATTTAATTTCGAGAAAATGCCGACATAAAGAATAATTTTAGTGAAAACCGCAAATCAATCAACCGATTTTTCCGTTTTTTATGTTTATTTGAAATTTTGGTCCCTAAGCTTTAATGGCGGCTATCTCCTTTGGAAAACGTTTGCGACCCTTCGTCTCCGATTTAATATTGTTTGTCTTGATGTGTACTATCACCTCCCTTTTATTGTAAAAAAAAAAAAAAAAAAAATTGAATCACCCTGTACATATAGACGTAGGCATAGACTGAAGTTCATATTTTTTGTAATATTTTTTTCTTGTATTTTATGTATCATATAAATCTTGTAACATTATAAGCATACAGTTATTTTTATTTTATAACAGTATATTTTGCTAGTGCCATTAGTGCTTAGATTCCCAACACCTTAGAGTTTGAAAAAAAAATTAGGTGGTCATTCGAGTTATAATATGTGATTTAACGCATATTTTATTTATATTGTCTCTAAAGAATTCAGAAGTTAAATTTTTTCCACTTTTTAAAACGTAATTGTAAAAGAAAAACAGTTTT
The DNA here is from genome assembly GCA_964019185.1 of Maratus speculifer. Classification (NCBI taxonomy): domain Eukaryota; kingdom Metazoa; phylum Arthropoda; class Arachnida; order Araneae; family Salticidae; genus Maratus; species Maratus speculifer. Next base: position 193,937,579 of record OZ025293.1, on the reverse strand, counting down.
TTCAATTTTTTTTATTATTGAGGGCTATTTTCCAAATTGCATTTAAGTAAAAACCAGTTATGTTTTAAAATATCATTTCATTTCTAAATTTTCCTTTCTTACTTTTCAGTTCATAAAATATTAAAAGAATTAGATTTTATTTTTTTGTTTTTAATAAGTGTTATATTTATTTCTTATCTCAATTTCCTTTATAAAAGAACTTAAAATTTTAGATTTTTTATGCAATATCGCAGGTGTTTTTTCTGGTCTTCCCCATAGGGTTGCTATTATGCTGACCACTTTTCTCCAAAGAAGATCTTTGATTTTTTTTTTTTTCTTGCCAGCACTCATTTTAATTTTTCCCATTGCTTTTTTCAATTTTTTACCTGTACAGATTGTTCCGCATTGGGAATCTATTTTAATCCAATACATTTTCTCTTGGCGTTTGTGTAACGTAGAAATTAAACAGAATATTGTACTGGCGGTCGTCGTGATAGCCGACGCACTCTTAGATTCTAAAAATGAAAAATATTCTATATATTTTTTACATCGTTTTTATATTTTGCTGCAGTGACATGCTATATTAGCTTTCAATCCCTCCTCCTTTTCAAAATAAACGATTTAGTTAAGGATATATTTAACGGGTTTGTTTTCTTGTCAAAATGACATTTACTATTTTCCAGAAGAAAATCTATTAACGGATCGGGTATATATTTTCAATATATGACACAAGTAGTAAAGACGGCCATGCACATTACAGAACTTACGAAGGAAGCACTTTTGGTGTTGCTCGCACTTAGCATCTAGAATTTGGTGCATTTTAAAGTCCTGTATTAGGAAGTTTGAGAACCAAAAAAAATTTTCTGTTAAAGTCATAATTTTTTATTTCGCAGCAGCATAACTTCCTGAATATTTTAAGTTCGAAACCACTTATCGGACTATTAACACTTTTAAGAAAAGCATTAAAAATATAATTGAGTTAATAATAAATATAAAATATTGAAAAAAAATAAAAATATTACCAAAACCCTCCGAACTTGATTTAAAAGAATTATGACATTATATTCACATTTTTGGCGGGGGATATGTTGGCTTATTTTCAAAAGTAAAGTTTTTCGTCAACCGTAGCCGACTATCGTAGCCCCAAAACAAAGCAAAAATAAACTTCGTAGCGCTATATTTTGCGATTTAACACATTTTTGGCGTGAAATAAACAATTAAAATCCAATATAATAAAACATTTAAAGTATAAAAACCTATACAAAATGTGATTTTAACATAGAATTTTTATCGGGCTCTAACTTTTGCGTATAGGGCTACAAAATGCACCAGGTTTTGATGCTAGTAACAAGCAACACCAAAAGTAGTTCCCTTGATAGTAACACAAGTACCTTGTGACCATGTGTAAATATTGAATTAAAAATATAATTAATGTTCAGAAACTGTATAGTTCATAAACAAAACTAAATATAGAGTTCGTATCGTTCACCAAATGAAGCGCAAATATTCTATTCCGGCTGGTTCCCGTAGATGGTCAGTCCATGTTTCCTATAATGTTTTAAATTTAGCATAAATGAATGCCACATGAAATTTCAAATACTAGCTATAGACTCTGAAAGAAAAGACGTCAGTGCCAGATTCTCCATTGTAACAGCATCAAAAGAAGTGATGTATGTAAAAAATGTTATTATACATATGAAAAATGCACTTTCAGCATCGAAAATATTGTGTTGTGTAGAAATTACACATATCTATGAAATGTGTTTCATTAAATCTAAATAGAAATTTATTACAAAATTATCAGTTTTTGCATATTGGCATTATTCAAAAATTTTACAGCATTTTGTATTTATTTTGAATACAGTTTAAAACATTGGTTGAAAGATGAAAGAAAATACATTTAAACATGACAAGATTTTTCTCTTTGTGTTAAATTTTATTTCGAAAAATAGTATAAAGCTTTCAGCAAATGAAAGTGGAAAAAGCCGAATAATTGATTTTTTAATATAGATAAAATAAAACACAATAAACAAACAACAATTTTTTTCGCTCATTTTGTAAAAATATCTTAAAGTGAATTAAAGATCTTTCATGGCTTCTTTCATAAAACTATCTTCATTTTCCGCTAAAATTTCATTACGTACCTCTTGTAAAGGAATTACGTGGTATCATGTAGAATCCATTTTATTTCATATTTTATTGTATGTGCACTGATTTTCTTTTTTGTATTTAATTTAGTTCTCTTTTCGTTTTCTGCTTCAGTGCAGCTTTTTATTTATTCATTTGATCAATTATTTTCTCACTATCTAGGGATTGAGTTCCTACTCAGCAAACTATCTTCAATGTTATTTGTATGGCAAGCTAACTCTGAACCTAATAACAGGAAACTTTTTTCGGCATAAAAAAGCTTCTACGTGATACGTTAAAATAACTTGTATAACTTTTTTTCTTTAATACAAAGATTTTAACTCAACTTTTCATCCAGCATTATTATCAATTGTAAAAATTATTTTAAAACTTATTTTGGTTTAAAAAATTACTATTACAAGATACTTTATTAATAGTTACAATAAATTACATACATTTTCAGTACAATAAATATTTTTCATAAAAGTTGTTTAAAATTTTAAACTATATTTTATTTACTTATTTTTCATTTTTTTCTGCACTAACTGATAAACAACTGATTGTATTTTGAATTGCAAAATCTACATGGTAACTTTATAAATGCTTCATTTAGAACTTATGCGAAACATTTATGTTTTATTGTATTCGAATTAAAATATGTATTTTTAAAATTAAAAGCTGATCATTTATAATCTTTATTGAAATAATCATATTTTTCAATACAAATTTGTGCATAATATCTAATTTATACATAAAATACACATCCGGGATCCTTTCTTTCAAGTTCGAACCTATCTTTCTAAAATACAAATTTGGTTTTATTCCTTAGAATTTGTATTTTCTAAATTGTCTAGAAACCTATTTTCATTAAAGCATAAAGAATGCTTTCACTTCACATCCTTTATTTCGATTAAAATGAAATGGAAAAAATGTCGTGGTATTGAGAATATTTGGTATAATAAACGTCTTACATTAGATTTCTTAAATTCAATCTACGAAAAATACTTATTTAAAGGAAACAGCATTTTCGTTCAAAATAGTTTAGTAAATCGCAAGAAGAAGAATTTCAAAATTGTTTAGTAAATCGCAACCGTCCATTTACATGGACGATATTTTTGTGGCGTGAGAGATACTACATAAACATTTTCATGCAATCTGCACGGATTATTATTATTATTATTAGGCTTTATTTATTATAACGTATCATTATTTAATATACAGCGTGATTCATAAATATCGAAACAATAGACTATTTCCTTAAATATTACCTCAAGACCGATACTTCTAGCTGCAAAGTTTCAATAAAAAAAGTGCAAAATATGATGGCATAAGTTGCAAATATTTGCTTAAAAATCTACTTGAAAAAATACGGGAATTAAATATTTATACGGCTTCTGGAGGTTAAAGATTCCAATTAGGAAGATTTTCCTTATACATTCCTGAATTAAACATACAAATATTCATCTCGTTATCATTAAACCTCACAGAGATATTAAAATTCGAATGTGTAACATTTGTGACTTACACCACTTAACCATACCAAATGGGTGACGAGTTATTCACATACTTTAAATGAAAGATAGGGGTCATTCACAAATTGGGTTTTATTGAAAGTCGATTTAAGATAGTGTCTCTCCTTTGGACATAAAATTAGAGTGCAAAAATTTATTTTAAAGTTGCTTTCAAAAAATGCTGGACATTTGCATTAGTGGCCTGCACTGGCCGAAATATTCAAACGCAGAGAGACCTACTGGAAAAAAGTTATGCCCGGCCTGGAAAAAAGTTAAAATCTCAGCCCAATCGCGGCCTGCCTGGCTAAATTTCTACGAAATGTAGTTTTTTATGTCGATAAGCTAAAAACTATTTCGTACGAAGAGTTCTGACCAAAAATATCTCTTTTAGCCTTTTGTTTTATATTTATAATTTTAATAGCGACCTAGGCTGTGTAGCATAAACATACATTCACTAAAAGAAATAAATCAGGCACAATCGTTGCAAAAGGATTCCCAGACCATACTCATGTTAACTTAATTGCACTTAATTTTATTTAGAACTGGCAAGTTACTGATACACATACTTTTTCTGATCATAAGTTCATTGAATTTTCTCTTCAAACCATTCCTTTTTTAACCATGCAACGCAGATACAATACAAAATTCGGAAATTATAGAAAATTTAGTAAAATCCTCAAAGTCAAACGAGATAAAATAAATTCGGTTTTGAATTCTGTAACTTACACAGAGTAGTTAAATATATTTACAGAATTATTAATAGACACAATAAAAACAGCGATGATAGCCACTTTCCACCTTAAAGATTTTCGTAAAGTCCCAGTATTTTCTTTTTGGTCTCCCGAATTAAAATCAAAGCGTAACTTACAGCTTTGCGTAAAAAAATAAAAAATTTGAAACAGCTAAATTCATCCCCTGAAATTATCCAGAGATTCAAATCCTCAAGCTACAAACAAGGTACCATTTGCCAAGCTGCTCTATTCTTGATGCGAAAAGCGCAGCTTGGAGATCCTTTTGTTCGAACCAAAAAAATCCCTTTGGAGTTCACAAAAATTCTTTTCTGGGAAGTTCTTCACTCCGGATGAAATCCTCCTAGAGCGGCCTTCAGGCTCCCCGTCTAGACGTAATAATCTCGAATTCTTTACCAATCATCTTTTTGGTGAAACAGTATATCCAAATGATAATAATCTTGACATAATTTTTTCGAATTACTCTGATAAACCTTTTTCTAACGCTGAACTTCGCGCTATACTCTGGGCAAATTCAAGGATAACAAAGCTCTTGGTGCGGACTCTATTGATTTCCAGATTATCAAACATTCTTTTAACATATTTCCAGAAATATTTACCAAATGGACCAATCTCTGTCTTTCTTTCCATTATTTCCCTCTTACTTTGAAACAATGGGAAGTTGTATATTTCCTTAAGCAAGGGAAGACTCCCTCTGAACCCAGTTCTTATCGCCCTATCTGTCTGCTTCCGATGTTAGAAAAATTACTAGAAAAAGTAAAAGCTAAACATCTTATTGTTTTCCTCGAATCTAACAACCTATTAAGTAATAAGCAGTTTGGGTAAAAGTAAAGTATCAAAATTTAATTGGTAAATTAGGAGTTTGTCGTGAAATCTTTTTTTACCCACGCTGATAACTTATATAACCGATTACGGTGACTATGGAATCAGAGTCGTTTCAGTTTTAGTTTCGTTTGTGTGTTTCTCAATATTTTATGTCACCTGGTGAAAGATGACGTACTGGGTGGATGTCTACAGCAATAACACATATCGTTTTATTATTTTTTTGTAGGTATCTTATAGTAGTACAATTTTCAAATCATCATTAATAGAACTATTCTACTGTAATATGCATATTGAATAAAGGTTCTTAAAAATGTACGGCGCTTCTGTCTAGTTTCAGTGGGAAATGTTCCTAAGATAACGATCTTGTTCCTTTACTACTTTGTGCTACACGATTGCTAAATATTTAATGGAGCTTGCTAAATGATATGGTTTCGAGCAGAATTTTTACATACATATATTTTTAGTACTGAGTGCAAGATATTGTGTACAATATTGTTTATCATATTTTCTGAAAAGAATTTTTTTTATATTAAGTACTCGGTAAATTATAGGCAAAAAACTTTGCAAAATTTGAGACTATTTTTATGAAGACTAAAATTGGGTAAATTGTTTTTTTAATTGAGACTATTTTTATTCGAGTATGCATGCTAACCCCATAAAAATGAACATAGTTTATTACAATAAGCCACTTAAACATAATTCACATTTTGAACGCTTTTGCCACATCAGTTTTGACAGTTTATCCGAGAGATATTCGTTCTTTATCAATTTGTTTATGGCTGCTTATAGAGTTTCGGGAAAAAAATTTTCGGAAATAAATGACCTGTACCATTCTGTTTACACACCTGAAGTTTCAGGAAAATTTCTCGGATATTTTTCTAGCTATCTAACAAAGTGTCTAAAATTGCAAGTAACTGGTTACATTTGGCCGTATAGTGTATTACACTACGGGAGAGTATAAAAATTTAATTTTTGTATTTTCTCAAATAAACCGCCAGTGGATTTGCAACTTATCTCGTCAAATTTAGCATCCTTTTTTATGAAACTTTGGAACTGGAAGTATGCGTTTAAAGGCTTTGTAATATGAGGGTTATTACTATACAATATGTATCACCGCCTTGAGAGAATTAAATTGCTTGTTACTATTGAAAATATCTAATATTCATGAAAAAGCAGGGAACATATATTTTTCGCAATTTTTTAAATCTTATAAGCTTATGCTAATCTTATAAAATAGAAATAATATAAGAATTTTTAGGTACTATTTTACGTTTTAAACATTTTTCATGTACACATGATACAAGGAAATTTAAAAAACTTTGTCCTTAGCGTTTTTGATGGTTTAGTATGCTAGATCTTTCGCAAAAAAATATTTTAAACTAAAGTCCAATTTCATGAATATGTATTTTAAGTATTTTTTAATTATCTAGCTAAAATTGACAATGGACAATCCAGTTTCATTTAAATTTTAATCATTATGAAGATGCCAATATTTTCCAGTATTCTTTAAAACCATGGCGTAAAGTATACTATTTATGATAATTCTAAAAATTCATGTGGAATTTAAAAGGATCCTTAAGAGAATTCTCTGAGTTACTATAAAGAATTGTGACAGTACTCAAACTGTCATAATGTCGCTTATGGATTCTTATTTTAAGATATTTTGAGTAATCACACCTGTTTTTAATAAAATGGATCATCAAAATTTTTTATACAGTCTTATGTAATTTTGAATTTACAAAATTATCAAAAATATATACTATTTAAGCATTAGAACAATAGCATATCTTTAAACCTTAAAATTTCTAAGCTCAAAATTTGATTAATTACTAAATCTGCTCTACAGAAAATGTAGTTTTTTCAGTTGATATTTGTTTCTGTTTAATGATTTTTATTTATTTGTTTACTTTCATTCATATATTGTTAAAATCAAATAATTGCTGCTTGAGTTTTAGCTGTGATATGTGTAGTCTCAAAACAATCTTCCTAAAAGAATGTTTCAGATATCTAAATTCTTCACTAATTTCCACAAAAGTATACAAATTTGCACTTGGCCTCATTAGCCTTTCCAAAAGAAACTCTTTGAGCTTTTTATATTTATTAAATATCAATGTCTGCAACTAATTCAAAATTAATTACTTTATTTATAAATTTTTATACTCAAAATTAAGGCACGGCATTTTTTGTGCTATACGTTTCACTTTATGAATGCGATCTTAGATAACTCAATATTAAAAGCCATTTTCTTTAAGATATTTTAGTGGACGTACCAGAAATGAATTAAATTCTGGAGAACATCAAACATTGATTTTATGCATCCAGTTAATGAAATGACAGTAAATTGAACAATAACAAAAGGAGGCCAGTTGTTGGGGTCCACCGAAATACTTGCACATCATAGATATGCATAATATGAAATATGAAAATAAAACATGTGTAAACTATTTATAAAATGCATTGCAATACCTAAATAAAATTTTAACGTATATTTAAATATTTTAATACATAGTAATGCTCTATTACGGAATTGCAGGTACTACTTGATTATCCCGCTGACCAATTTTGACAAAGTGTACAAATTGCCAAACTACTCGTAAATTATGTAAAGTGACATAATTTTTATTTTAAATAATGCTAAAACAAATAAATTAGTAAAAGATTAATAAAAATACAAACAAAATGTCGAATTAAAAATCACTTGATGACGTAACAAACACGTGTAACGTGTTTAATGTCAAGGGAATGTGACATTTACGATAAGTCATTATGGCATTTAATCTTAAAGTTTCGCCATATTTTTTTTTTTTGGTCGACGGGATAATCAAGTAGTACCAAATTGCGTAAAAGAGGCATCCTTATAACTCAAAAATGATAATAATGTTAACTAATAGTTAACTGCGTTAGATTAAACGTCTGGTTTGCAATTAAAATATATATTTGAATTGAAATTGGAAGGTAATATAGGGTCATGAAAAATTGAAAGTATGTAAAATATTATTATAAATATCTCGGCAACTAATTATCAAATCAATTTTATTCTTTATGCAACAGTTACGCTTTTTTATTGTTTTTTACATCCACTCCTTAGAATAAAGTTTAAAAAATCGAAAAAATTTATATACCTTTCACCAGGACGAATATTTCGAGAGTCCGAAAAAATAGTTCTGTATAATCAAGGTTACTGATATTCAATACATTTCTTCCCATAATTACGTACTAAGTGCACGCCAAATGTCATGTCTCTATTTCAGTTTGTTCGGGAGATAGCGTGTTTACAGTCGCATACACAGATAGACAAACAGACACACACACACACGGACGACAAAGACGGACGACACAGACGGACGACATTTCTTTTTTCTAAAAATATGTTTTTCGAAATCTCCACATGTAAACATGTGGACATAAAAACATGTAAATTCCTAAATTTTATTCAATTTTCAAAACTATTGTATGACTTACCCTATGCTACGTGTGATGAGTAAGCAATAACGATATTTTCCAGCAGACATTTAAAATAGATTAAGACACATTATAAAAGTTTTAATGATCGAATGCTTTAATTGAATTTTAAGCACCTTTCGAGCATTTGTCATTTTAACTTCATTGTTTTTTTTACATTTTCAAGTAGAATTTCAATAAAAGATAAAACAAATATAAATTGCTAATATATATATATATATATAACCTTTCCAATAATTCAAAATTTAATGAATTTTTTACAATATTATTTAACGCCCAATCCAAAGTTGCGGGTGTGACATTTACACAACTTAAATTAGTCACCAGCAAAAATATTTTTGAGCATTGATTTCAATATGTATGAATTTCAATGTAGAACACTTACACATACATTTATCCAAATCTGAAAATTGTCCGATGTATCATTTATTTATTAAAAAAAAATATTTCCACCTGTTGCGGGCGTGACATAAAATGGACATGCATTTTCATCTTTCAGTGCAAAAATGCAAAACTCTGTGAATTATGACAACTGAGTGAATTGATTTTTTTAAATATTAGACAGTAATACTTAAATAATTATTCTATGAAAAAATTAAATTGCTTACTCAATTCTTGCTTTTGTAGAAAATATTCAAAATTTCCGTTGCGGGTGTGACTTGTATGGCCAATAAAATTAATGACATACACAAATATATTCAAGGCAGATTTTTTTTAATTAAAGAATTAAGCAATATTACAATTATAATATCAGAGAGCAAAATATCAAACAAATTTCGTTTCCAATCTTGAATTTAAAATTTCTGATGGTGGTAGCTTTTTTTACAAAAATGCTCTTTTTTTCCCTAGGATACATCTAATTGACTGGGCCAAATATACACGTTTTCTTAATTTTTTTTTCAAACATTCTAATTCTATATCATCACAATCCATTTGTCTTATTTGTCCGTCAAAGTTTTCACTTTTTTTAATGTCGAGAATAAAACAACTTCTACAAAATCTCCAACTGCACATTCATCGTTGGATATTATATCCTTGTCAAAGTATGAATACATCTGACTGACTGAGCCAAATATACACATTTTCTTAATTTTTTTTTCAGATACTCTTTTTTTATATCATCCCCATTTATTTTTCTTATTTGTCCATCAAAGTTTTCACTCTTATTTATTTATTTATTTTTTTTTTAATGTGGAGAACAAAACAACTTCTACAAAATCTCCAACTGCACTCTTATCGTTGGATATTATATTTTTGACAAAATATGGTAACAAAAAAATTTACTTGTGACTTTTTGAAGTAATTTCTACGTTAATTGTTCCTATGTCAATAGAAACAACATGTATCCATTGAATGTTGAGCTCCAATTGTGCTTGGTGCCAGCATGCATGAAGCATTTTCACAATATCTTCTGAAATTTCGCATTCGTTAAAGTTCTTTTATATTTTTTAGGACTTTTTCTACACACATGGCAAAATCTGAAGCTGAATTTATAGTTGCAAAGCATTGCTAACGTTAACAATTTATTGGCAACTGCACCAACCCCGTCGACAACTCCTTTACCATGAGATGAAGTGCAAAAGGATTGCCATCCTTTACCATGATTTTTTTATATAGTCTCTTCTTTACTCTCCTTGCTTTGTCTCTTTCCTTCTCTTGGCAGATATTCTTCATATTTTCCGATGATATCGTGATTTTTCTGTACTCTTCATTCTCTGCAAAAGAGAATAAATTAATGTGTAAACTGAATAAATATAGCACTTCAAATCCAGAAATATATGCTTAACAAATTGTTAATATTTATTCCTTGAAATTTCTAATCTTACATAAAGTTAATTATGTTAAATTTTGGTTAATTTCAAACTGACTATATACATTTTATGCTAACTTAATAAACATTTTAACAGTTTCTATTATTCGTACTTCTAATTTTTATTTAATTTGAATTAAAAGAGAGAAAAAAAAATCTTCCCCTAATATTGCTTTACTTATTTTTAAAAACTAAATATATATATATATTAGATAAATACTATCAAATAACAAATATATATATATATATATATATATATATATATATATATATATATATATATATATATATATATATAACAAAATAAAATTAACAAATTTAAAGATAATTGCTAAAATATTGTTTCCTAATTTTCTTTTTTTAATTTCTATAAAAATTTTACATTTTAAATTAATTTCTTAATCATATATCACTAATAAAATGATTTTCTTATAATAAAGCAACAGTTTTATCAATCCAAACTGAATAAATCAACTGCACACAGTGTCACATGCTCAGATGATGCAAATTTTTATTTATTAACTGGAATTCACTCTATTAAATCAAAGGATATAATTAAAGCTGCCAAGTACATGTTATCCAGCATATTATTCTTATATAAATTTACTTATAATTTGTTCAAATATACATTTGTATTCAATTTTAAAAGGCGTTGCGGGTGTGATTATAATTAAATGTCACACCCGCAACAGGGACATGTCACGCCCGCAACAGGGACATGTCACGCCCGCAACGCTCAATAATTATAATTAAAATATTAATTAATTTTTTTTGTGTCTGTATTTCAAAGTATCTTAATAAACTATTTTTGAATATAAAATTTCATAACTTTAAATCAAAAATATTTTTCTGTAGAGATATAAATGTATCTTTTTGTTGCGGGTGTGACACAATAATTAAGAGTAATTAAATATGCTTACCTTTTGTAATGAAGATTAGTGAACACTTCTCTGCAGAAAAAAACTCTCAATAATAGCTTTCAGATCATATATATCCAAGTTTGGAGATTTTTAGAATGTTTGTTCAGCTGTACGAGACCATGAAATGTAAAGTTTTTTGCCGCAGTCTACATTGCAAAGTCATAGCGTCACTTTATTGATTAAAATAAGTATGTTAATGACAAAATTTTCATTCTTTTTTGATAAAATATGAAATAGTACACTCTTAACTGTTAATATGCAAAATGTCAATCATATTTAAAGAAATTTAAATTTTCATCCTTATGTCCGTTTTTTTGTGGATTGGGCGTTAACATTATTAAATTTATGCAGAATATTTGATCTTACAAGGACTTCCCTCAGACGAATTAGTCTGAACGATATTGCTGAAAAAAAAGGAGCCAATAACTTGCGATACGTAAAGAAAAGGAGATGCTACCTTTAATTGGCTATAATTTGCGATAAATTGAAATGGTGAAAATAAATACTAAGCAGTTATGATAAAAGATATAAGAAGCTATGAAAACAAACCTGATGAACATTTATGCTTATTTTTAACCGACTTAAAAAAAGGAGGTTATCAATTCGACGCGTATGTATTTTTATTTTTAACCGACTTCAAAACAGGAGGAGGAGGTTATCAATTCATTGCATATGTATTTTTTGTGTAAGTTCACCAATTACTCCGAAACTATCAAACTGATTAATTTGGTTTTTGTGTTAAATGAAAAAGGTTGCTTTGGAATTGCTACCACTTCCGTTTTCATCGAATTTGGTTCAGTACTTTTTTAGTAATTAGGCAAAAGTTAATAAAATTAGTGATTTCTCGCAAATTAACTTTCATTGTTGTAACCGTTTTCCCAATTATAAGCATAAAACTATATATTTACCTGTGTCAGCGCCAAGTTATTGACAAGCTTGGCACCAATTAGTGAAATGACGCCAAATTTGGCGACCAAAATAAGTAGCCATAAATGAAGCCAACTTGGCTAGTACCGGCCTATTTGGCGACGTTCCCATTCAAATTCAATAATGGATCGTTTTCAATCAGTTTCTTCGGATTTGTTAATCTCTAGTCATATTTACAATTGTCTTAGGCCAATCGCATTTAGAATGTTAATTTAATGTACATTTATTAAATATGAAACGTTATTCACTATGTTAAGAAATACAGAAGAAAAGCTAAGTTAATACAAAACAATAATTTAGCATACATTTAATTGACCATATAACATCAAACTGGCGGCACATGCTATTTAGAAATATGTGTATTATATGCATCCTATATCTATATTATATTATATTAAACAGTTATATATATGAGTGCTTCAAGATTTCTAATTATTCCATGAGATAATAATAAGAGTAATTTTCCAGTATAGGAATCCTGGAGAGAGAATGAAATTTTTACGCATATTTTATAACAGTATATTTAACGTCTGATATTTACAAAATGAAAAAAAAGTGTTACTACAATAAGTATTACCGACATTGTTGGTGCGGTGTATTTACATGGCAAGGATCTTAAACAGCAGTAGCGATTATGCATAATTCCCAAACTCATTGAGTTCGTAATTATGAAGCCTTCTGAAATGTATCCAGAAATGGGAGCAAAGAGAAACAAGATCAGTACTTAAACGAAAATCTTGGATTTTAATCAGATTACCTGACAAAAATAAAAAGTTGGCGATATTAACAGCTAATATGGTTTAGAAGAAATGAGAATACCATGATTTACTTCCAAAATCTCTGTTTTGCTGTACTATGCTTACTGAAATACGTCAATTACATACATGTAGACCGATTTTGACGCATAAACCAAGAATATTAAATGTGAATGAAAGATTTTCTAATCTTCGTAATCAAATCCAGGAAAAGTCTAGCATGAAACAAAAAGGTATGAGCAACAACATATAATAACGTAAAATGTAGGTGTCATAAAAGATTTATTTCATAAAAACGCTTCTATGAACAAAATCGTATTAACTAAGATATGCCAATCGGCAGTGGAAACAAAGACGGAAAAATACTTAATAGTTTTCACATCTCCACATTACCTAACATATTACAAATTATAATGCAATAAGAAGCATAAATGCGTAAGTGCGTTAAGCTGTTTTAGTGTTAAGAAAGACAAAATACATAACAACCATAAATAATCAAAACGCAGCCATGATCACAATGAGTTCCTGATTATGTCAGAATTTTTGGATTTGGCTAAAGATTATCCAAATAAAATAAAAATAACATGCTGCAATGTTTAACATTATATTTTATATAATGGCATTTACATAATGTCTCCGAATGACAGTATATTAATGGCACCATAAAATAAATTGCTGTTTTTAAATTATTGAAGCTTCAAATAAAAATGTATTCATGTTTCATTAATGACAAGATATTTGATGAAACGCTTTTCCCATCTTTTACACTCTAGTCTTTTCCGGTCATCTTTTGATAAGTTTTTAGACCTCTCTTCTCTATTTAGTAGAACCATTTTCGTAAGACGAAGCTCTTTTTATTGCCTGTTTCCAAAGACTAATACTTTTTAGGAGCTGTACATATGTAATGTTATCAACTTTTTGCTAATTTTAGACCTTCTCCCCCCCCCCTCTTGATATCATACGTTATCATCTCTCGACTTCCCCCACCCCCACTAATGATAATGTTATCAATATCGAATTTTATAATTTATTTATTTATTTATTTGCTTGGAGTGATATACAAAACTGTTTACATTTATTTATAGCATGCTTTATTGATTCATATGAAGAGAAGTCAATAAAATATCACTTTATATCAAATAACACTTTAAAGAAATAGTTTCTATTTAAAAGTAATAGCGTTTTTGTTACATAATGCATCAAAAAGTAATAGTTTTGTTGCACTTGCTCTTGCAACAAAACTTGTTAAACTTGTAACAAAACTTTGTTACTTGTCGCACGGAGGAAGAGGGGTAGGGGATAGAAATTCTAATCAACAATATAAGTGGACAACATTCTTTCTATTTTATATATTAGTAAGCACAAGCTTCAATACAAGTATACTTCATATATAGTTTCTCGTACAGTAATTACATATGCATATATATGACATAACAATTTAAAGATTTTAATAATAACTTTGTATTTTCATAAAAAAAAAAAATAATAAACTAATAAAAAGATAACATACTAGTTAAAAAAAAGTCATGTTACAAATAAAAAGGAAAAATTTTGTTTGAATGAACAGTGATATCATTATCAAAACACAACCCCCTCCCCCTAGAGATACCTTACGGTATCATGTGCCATACCCTCCCCCCGCTCCCTAAAATGATAACGTTATATTTGTACAGCCCCTTAATGCGAGAAAATCAGCAATTTCCATAAAAATAATACAAAAATTGTTAACTTTCAAAACTTACTGCAAAGTGGAAAATAATTGTACATAGTAGTAATAAGAATACTAGTAGTAGTACTATATTTATCTACATAGTAGTATTACTACAAAGTAGTCTACATAGTAATACTATATTTATCTACACTGGTGGACAAAATTAAGAGATGGGAGGCGTTTTCCCAAATATCTCGAGAAATACTGGATAAAAATTAATGAAAATTGGTATGGATATAACTTATAGTATGACAATAATATGTGCAAAGCAAAAATTAAAGTGCCATTCATGGGCAAGAGCTATTGGCAACAGTCCAATGTGGACTGAAATTCATGATGAAAGATGGCAATGAAAGTGAGGCTTGTATGGTGTCTGGTCGCCTCTAGTAGGGTGTGTGGCCACCTCTGACAGATAGACAGTATGCACAACGAGTATGCATGCTGTTAATAAGTGAGTTAAGGATTGCTTGTGGAAGACCCTTCCACTCTTCCACAAGAGCAGATTTTAACTCCGGAATGGTTCTGGGGGGGGGGGGTTGGCGTCTCGCAATAGCCCTTACAAGAGTATCCCAAGCATGTTCAATGGGGCTAAGGTCAGGAGATTTGGCTGGCCAATCCATTCGATGAATGTCCTCGCTTTCCAGATACTCTTCAACCAGGCGAGCCCTATGTTGTCGGGCATTGTCGTCCATAAAAACGAATTCAGGGCCAACAGCACCCCTGAAAAGACGCACCTAGGATTGTAGGACCTCTTGCCTGTACCTCTCGGCATTCACGGAACCAGTGTCAAACACATGGAGCGGTGTGCGGGTATCTTGCATGACCCTGCCCAAACCATCAGTCCTCCACCAGCATAATTGTCCCTTTCCATGATGTTACTGGGATGGTATCGGGTCCCAGGTTCCCCGGGAATTGAGTTCCACACACACACACAAAAAAAAATGTAAATTTTAAAAATGAGCCTGATAAAAATAAATGAAATAAGAAGAAAAGTTGCCATAAATCGAAATATTGTATTAGAACATATAATTGTTCTTAATTTTCACACGCGAAGTGTAAAATATTCGTTTAGCGAGTAAAAAATTCGGTTATCACAAAATCTTAAAATCCATGTTTTTATGACTTTTTTCTTTCTTTTTTTAATAACAGATATATTTTCTTCTTAAAAAAATTTTAATATGTTTTATTGCACTTAAATATTATTGCGTGCGCAAATGTTTTCTATTTACTACAGGTAATCTAATTCGATTGTCTACAAAAACACCCATCCATGAAAAGTGACGCACACCAAATTTATGTGACGTATGCAAATAAATTGTGCTTTTTTATCAGTTTATTTTAATATATTTTTTTTAACTATTTGGAACTAATTTTTAATAGCGGTACATTCAGTAGGTTAAATTCGTAGGTACCGTAAAACGGGGCGAATCGGAACACTTTTCAACTTTAAAGT
This sequence comes from Maratus speculifer, assembly GCA_964019185.1. NCBI lineage: Eukaryota > Metazoa > Arthropoda > Arachnida > Araneae > Salticidae > Maratus > Maratus speculifer. The sequence continues at coordinate 193,921,350 of OZ025293.1, read as the reverse complement.
TTAAAATAAGCAATAATTACTTTTTTAATTCTGTAATTTTTTTTACTAGAAACTTCGGTCTTGTTTTGTTCTTTAATTTTTAAGAAAAAACGTAACATTTTTTACTGTTTATATATGTATATTTTAATTTTTTAATAGTGTTCCGATTCACCCCGCAGATAGGGGTGAATCGGAACAAATGTTATAAACTTTATTTATTTTGATACAAACTGTAATAGGTGAATCGGAACACTTTTCAACTTTAAAGTTAAAAAAAAGGCAATAACTAATTTTTTAATTCTGTAATTTTTTTTACTAGAAACTTCGGTCTTGTTTCGTTCTTTAATTTTTAAGAAAAAACGTAACATTTTTTACTGTTTATATATGTATATTTTAATTTTTTAATAGTGTTCCGATTCACCCCGCAGATAGGGCTGAATCGGAACAAATGTTATAAACTTTATTTATTTTGATACAAACTTTAATAGGGTTGATAAAAATAGGTAATAATGATAAAAAAGGAATTGGAACACGTAGTTACTATCAAACCAAGCCTTTATTTTATATTCAAGTAAAGATATGCCTTTTTAAAAATTAGAATTTTAAAAAATTAAAATTCATTCTAAGAAATTGTATTTGAATTACATAAATTGTAGTTTAATACAAATTCAGCCCTATTCTGTGTTACTCTTTACTAGTAGTCATTGGGTAAGTGAATCTATTGAGTAGCCCCAATCGCTGCATGCATTATACGATCTAGTAGCATCTCCAGTCCTTAGTACTGTTTGCATCCCTCTCTTTTTTAATTGATTTTCCATTTTGGGATGTTTGTGTAATGTTGTGGATGTCAAAGAATAATTCTGTGCAATTTTTCTTATTAATTTGCCATTTTTAAATTCTTTTATTGTATTTCCATGTCTGTTGGTTGGGCGTTCACTTTTTTGTTTAACTAAGTAATTTCTTGGCACTTTTAAACTCTTCAAGTAATTAGAACAAACAAAATATTGTTAAAATGCATATTCATACACATGTTTTCAGATATTACATGAAACTATTACTGTAAAGAAAAATAAACCATGAGAGAAAACGTGTTCCAATTCACTCAGTAAATCTTAAACCTCTGATGTTACAAGCCATTTTTCACTTTTTCATTATGTAGTTTAGAAATAAGTAGAATTTAATACAGTATGTCGTTTACAGGTTTATCGTTATTTAAAAAACCCTACTCTTAGGTTTAGAATACTAAAAATACTGCAGTTACAATCAAAGTTTTGAAGACGTTGAAAAAATGAGGTTTTTAAGGTTCCACTTGCAGTTTTTTTATATACCACAGTAGTGGTACCAAAATGGCAAAACTGAATTTCCCAACACTTAATGTTATTACCTTCTTATAAAAAATTGGCAACCAAAAATATTATCGCACATATTTATAATGAATTTATTTGTATGACCGGGAAGTTTGTTCCTATTCACCTCATTTTACGGTGCCTTCTGGAATAATCAGAATCAAAATCCGACTTGTATTTTTTCAGATTTGCTTGACGAAAGAATTATGCTTTTATTATCGTTTCGCAGCTGTGTATTAGCCTTCGCATTGTTCAGACAATAATCTCTTTATGCGCACAAATAATCTTTATTAAATGTTATTCTTTAGAATGTAATATTTTATTTATGTAATTTATAAAATAAAATTAATGCTGTTATTAATTCTGCTGTGATATTCTACTGAGAGGACAATTAAGGAATTTTCTTTTTTCCTATTATTATTATTGTTATTATTATTATTATTATTATTATTATTACTGCTTTCAAAAGCATTTTATATTCATTCAGTTAATAAATATGTTTGTAAATTGGTATTTTTTATTCTTACCAGTGAAAAAGTGTTAAAATATTTCCTGCCAATATGAACAGGTTTGAAAAAAATGCTCATTTAAAATTTCCAACTATCTATATGGTGCGGTAAAGAAATTTCAAAAGTTTTTTCAATTTACAACCGGAAATAAAATCACATGCAAGCAAACAAAAAGAAAAAATGTACTAAATTTGACAAATAAAATTGTTTCTGAATTGAAATATATAAGTTGAATAATTTTATCTCATTAAACAATTGTATAAAATATTTTTTAATTATAATTATTATAATTGCAAGAACTTTTATATGACACAGCTCAGATGTCAGAGAACTTATTCTTTTATTTGCAACAAAACAAAACATTAGTAATTTTACTGATATAAATTTAATCTTTATATATGTTAGAAAACTTTCTTGTGCGAAAGCTCACATGGTTGTTTTATGTATGAAAATAGCAAAATAGGTTTAGAGAAATATTTATTTTCTTTTATTTCCTTTTCATAATTCTTAAATGCATTCGTTTATTGGAGAGTAAAATATTACCAACGATTGAAATTTCGGGGAAGCTTCAATTTTATTTTTATCTGCCCGGGCATTTATTTATTCGGGAATTAAATCTGACATTTTAGATTTCTTTAAAAGTTTGATTTATTGTTTTGATGTAAAATATATTTTGATAAATATTTTTTCAACAAAAGCATTAAAAATAGAATTCAAGACTTTTTAATTTAGATCAATGATTAATGCAGTTTTATTTTCAAATTAACTAGAATGGATGCTTCATAAAACGTAGGAATTTCACGAAACTGTCGATTATACTTTTATGGTAAAATATACTATATAGTCTTAGGTGTTTCTGGTATAGAAGTTTCCAATAATAGCCCACTAAAAATAATTTGAAAAGTGTACGAAATACTTATGTCGTGTGTGTGCCTTTTTATAAAAAGAATCACTGCATTAAGTAAGTTAATAAAAATTGAAATTTTGATGCTATCTGGATGCGAATTTTCCGTCGTTGCATCTACATGAATGGAAAAAATCTCCCTCGCAATTACCCATTCAGAGGGAAAATCGTAATTTTTAAACTGATTTGTGGCGTCCTCAGTCAAAATTATATATACACTATATAGTCAATGATGACCATCTCCTTGCGACTATAGCCATTTTGTTAAATATTTTCAAAAATACAGGAAGAATTATCCTGAGACTCCAGTGCTTTAAACAGAATAGTATAGGTTATATTTTATCACGAAGATTCGCAAATCCATAACCAGATTGAGAAAACTAATATATTTTGGATAACCCTGTAAAAACTACTGTAGCAAAAGCTACTGTAGTTTTAGAGAATTAGAGAATAGAGAAATTAAGGTTTACTTATAAAAAGCCCTAAATTTGCCAAGTATTCAGAATTTTTAATATAAAACAAAATTCTTTTCAGAAAATATGACAAACAACATTATACACTAAGCCTTGGAGTCATAATTAAAAAATAAAAAAATGGATAAAAAATAAGTAAGTTTATTAAATAATGTTTCACTGCACGAATTAATGAAAATGTAATCTATATAATGTATAAACTAGATGCATAGAGCAATTTTTTTTAATCTCGAAAATATACCTTGAAAATTCTGAAAAATATAGTTGATAGAATAAGCTCGCAAACCGTCGTTCCCAAAAACGAAGAAAAAAGATCAGGGGTTGTGTCCAAATCCAATATATTTTACTCTATTGCAAGAACACAATATTGCATATACTACTATATTTGAATACAGTCTTTCCTTTTTTGCTTCTTTTCGGAAACAAAGGGTTTTGAGTTTATTCCATCTATGATAATTTTCAGTATTTTCAAGTTATCTTTGAGTCTTTCACAAAATATACTACATTCATTTAGCTAATATATTATGTAGATTACCCAACAAACACACAATTTAGGGCCGCGTGGAAGTTTCGTTGCGGCCGAAAAGAGTTAAGGCCTTTTGAACCAAACAATGTTGTACCGCAAACGACCCGACGCACAGTGGGGTAAAAAGCCTTCAAAACTGGCAAAAAATCGAAAAAATGAAATTTTATTTTGAACTTCCGACATACGTCACTTTAATAGAGCAGATGACAGTACACATCTTCCTAGTATTAAAATTTGCGCAAAGTTATTTTGATTGTCACAAGAGAAAGAAGTTAAATTGCATATTGTGCTTTGATAATAAGTGAAAAAAAAATCAATAATTTTGTTTCAACATTCGTTTGTTAATTTCGCTATAATAATTAAAAAATATTTTTTTTTTTACTATGGAACCTTTAACTACAAGTATGTAACAATAATTCATTAACTTTCAATTTGTTTTAATACGATTTTTATAGATATACAGACGCTTAGAATATATAGTGGTGAAATTTATAAAAAAAATTAATACTGTCTACAAACATTGTAGGTTTTAGTTATGAGTTAAGGCGAGTTAAGTGTTAATTATAATTTTTTCTACTAAGTATGAGTTTTAAAAGGACAAATATGCCAGAAAATCTTGCTCCTTTTTGCCACTTTTTTAATTGTATGGTCATTTTTATAGCTAATCATCCTTAATTTTTTGTTAGTGTACGGGTGTGCCAAACATGATTACAAATATTTTCTTTGTTAAATACGAATTTTAATGTATTGTTTATCACAAAATAATGTATTTAAATAAAACTGACTATCATGGAACGTTTTAACAAAAAACTTTTGAAAAGTAATGTGATTTTATGGTATAAGAGCTCCATAATCGGAGAAACTACGAACAAGTAGTTTAAATGAAAAGAAGATTAAATGTTTTAAAGTTTAATATAAATTCCGATGAGCAAAAGCCTGGCGAAACAAGGGAAATGCTTTAGAATTAACAAAGAGTGGCTTGGCAAATCGCTTTCATTTCCTCGATTTGAAAAACAAACAGAAGCGTCAATGAAAAGCAAACGTGCCCATCTTCATATTCCGTCTGAATTTGTTCTGGACGATCAAAAATATCAAGAGTAAAACGGTTATACAATTCTAGTTCTACATATTCGTTAGTGTACGTGACATGTATGAGTTTAAGATCTGAAAAACAGGAAAACAAAAAGTGTGCGTTAGCACTAAAACAACAGAAACGGTTTTTCTTCTGCTGTCTTTATAGTAATACGTACATTTTGCCTGAGAAAGGTTGATCCAATCCTTCAAAACGAGTCGCTAATATTCATTATAAGGTTTGCTTGAGAATAATTAAAATTACTAATTATGTTTACATTTTTTAATGTGATATTATGGATGATTTATAAATATCTAATTAGCATAAAACTATCTTAAATTCTTGTTTTTAACTCATTTTTCTACAAAAAATATTGAAAAAGGTTTGTAAATTAATTAATAAATTACTATTTAGCTTATGTAAAAGTTTAAAATTTTACTACTTTTCTTCTACAAAAGAATCCGTGATGTGCTTTTTTTGTTCAAAGTAAATTTTATTTTTTTGCCAAATTTGGAGCCTTCCTGCCCCACTGTGCGACGCTAATTGCGACAGCTATCACCGATCTGATAATGGATAGGCGATGACAAAACTGTTGCATTTACATTGCTGGTCAATTCTTAAAGGTCAAATTCCGGCAAACATGTATTACCCCTTCAACCTCTAGAAAGCAGAGGCCTAGTATAATCTAGCCCGCATTTTTATTTAATGAGAGAAAGGCTGTTTTTGTCTTCATTTCTTTGAAAAATTATTTAAAATATGGATTTTAATAAACATATAAATATGTTGCGAGATTTATATTTAAAACAGTAAAATGATGACACATTTTAATTTAGTTTTAAAATATTTTTATTAAAAATAAAAATTCCTTCAAAAATGTATACAATATTCCAAATATTTTCTTCGTCGGCGCTTTTTCACATTCGTTATTCATAAAAAACAACTGAGAGAAAATTAATAAATATTTAAAATAGATTAAAATAATTTAAAAGTGCTGACACGAGGGAGACGTTATGGGGCTAATAATTCTCCCTTAAAATGAATAATGTTTCTGAAGAACAATACATTTTTATAAAATTCTTTTGTTCATTTTGCATCAATTTATTTTCGTCCCCCCCCCCTTAAAAACATGTTTTTGATAAATTTTGTGACATCAGTCACTTTCAGATACATTTAATTATTTTTGTACATAAATTAATAAAATTGTTTTTGTAATCAAACAACTTTTTACATTTTTCTTAGATGTGTATACCTGGAATTGTATCAACACTTCCATCGTATTTTATTCACCGGCGCCTTTTTACATGCATTATTCATAAGGAATAATTGAAATAAAATGAATAGCTATTTAAAATAGATTAAAATAATTTAAAATAAATATTAAAACTCTAAAGCGCCCTTATATGAAAGTTGCTAATCCCCCACCCCCGCGAATGATACATGGTTCCTTCTGAATAAAGGGCTGGATCTGCTTCTGCGCATGTGAAAGGAATACCTCCAAATTCATGTATTTAAGAATAAAAATAAGTGTGTCACGGATCCAAAACAAGAGGAATGGGCAAGGAGGCATGTGCTCCAGAACGAAAGGCGCGCCATTTGTCGATTCATGCAAAAATGTATGTATATGTATAAAATACAATGAAACTTGCAAGCTTATGTTAAATCTATCACATCCTTCTTTTCAAATTTGTGAAAGTGACTTTATAAAACAAAAATTCTGCTGCCAAAATAAAAAAGTAAACATTAACCCGATTAGAATTCATTCTCTGCTATTCTAAGAAAAAAAAAATCATTTAAAACTATTCATATGCAAGGAAGAATATTTTTTTAAATATACCTATAAGTTTAATTAATAGGTTAATTTAATGTTAAGACAATTATAAATTCATGGATATCCACCGTATAAATTTAGCCGTATAATAAGGCCAATGTCCGTTTTTCAAGCTTAATGGTCAAATACAGTAAACTTCAAGTCATAAAGTCATAAAAGTTATAAAAGGTATGAAGCCTAAATAATATCAAATATTGCTATTCTGTATAACTCTTTTTTTTATCTTATCCCTATCTATTTACAATTAAATTAATTTGGCACTGAGAAAAAAGTTAGTTCATATTTAAACTGCATTCGCCTTTTCATTAAACTAAATTCGGCGTAGTAATACATATTTTTTTTTTCTTTTTACAGTGTAGCTAACATGAAACCCTTAGTAAAAGATTAAACTTGGCATTGTGCTGAACTCTCTTCGAAAGAAGGTCGCAAAGAGTCTATGGCGACTTGTCCGTTTCGCGATTTTCAAGGTAGGATTCCAATTTAATTTTAAAGACACTCTAAGCGTATTGACCCACTCAACGCAAGTGATTATTGCAAAGTGGGAAACCCAGATATTACCTACTATCACTGCACCCTGACTGAAGCCTGGCATCTCAGATATCACCCCTCTTCCTCTAAATACCGGCTACAAGTGTTATTATCTCGGGCAGTATTTCTGGCTGAACTAACGAACATATATAACTACCTAATGGATGTTTATATCCTAACTACCTCGCGGAATGTCTTTCTGTCGTGTAACAGGAGGTCGAGAGTGCTCACCACCTTCCTAAGCACTCCATCCCACCCGCTTCTTATCGCATGGGGGCAAGTGCATCAGCGGGCATCTCACCAAAATCTTGAACGTATCATCTTTCTCTCCCGGTCTCTGTCGCGAGGGGATAGCCTGTGCCTTAGTGACTGAGGAGTTCAGTCTTTTAATTTTTTTCTCTTGGCTTAAAAACGTAATTTTTTAGACTTTAATAAAGACAACCGGGAGGAACGCTATACTCTACAGACATGGCTTTATTTTCTGAGAAGTCTCTCTTAGACATTCAAACTAGCCGCGAATCCCTACAGTCCTGTATTGTATGTACAAACCGTCTGTATCTTTAAGGGTTAATATCTCGAATAATTATTAACAATTTTTTGTCTTCGAAAATCCTTATCAATAATGCTTTTATACTTCTGTTACAATAGATACATACCTTTAGTGTGCCTCAACACCTTTGCTAAATGCTCAAAAATAAAAATTTGTCTGTAACGCTAAGATGCTCATTTCTCAAAAACTATGTGATCTAGAGTTATCGCTACAGTTTTCCGGCAAGGTTTAAACTAACCTCTAATTTTTTCATAATTTTAGTTTCGATAGATTAGGAAATAGATGCAAATCACATATTTTTGCACTTTATTTTCGGCGATCTCTCTAAAATTACAATACATAAAAGAAATGCATTTTTGACTTAAAAGTTACGAAAGCTTTCAAGCGATACCCTCACACGGTATACGAAGAAAAGATTTTTTTTTTTTCAAATAACTTAATAAGCCCTCCACATTTTCCCTAAAAATATTTGTGATTGTTTACTAATCTGTAAATACGAGGGTGAGTATTCTTTATTAATTCCCCCAATTTGAACTTTCCACTATCCATATTTCACGAGTAAAATGGCTGCGACGAAAATTACAGACAGACAGAGAAGTGATCTTTTTCTTTCTTTCTAACCGATGGCCAGGCCCCTACCTGCCGAGTTATCTCAGCTTAACGGGTTAGATACCTGGTATCGGGGCGGTCGACCGCCTAATTGCCGCGTAGCGGCAATAAACCTGATTTCTTTGCTACGCATGCCATCATTTCTGCAGTACTTGCTTGTCGTTGAGCATACTTTGTTTCGCCTGTTAATTAATGTTACATCCTGTTGTTTGAACTGCAAATGGCTTCGCAAGATGGTCTCGTAATTTAGAGCCTTGATCAGATGACGAGACCTTCACCTGGCAAGGCACCTCCAGAGGTATAATTCACAGGTAACTTGGAGGACTTTGCACCCACGACGGATTTTACATGCACCAGGCGCCATTAACGTACATGATGTAATTTTAGCCGGCAAAGTGGCGAACCACTAAGACAAGTACCCGGGTCGGCTGTTTAGGTTAAGTGCTTTGTTGGTAATCTTTGTGGTTTATTGCACATTGGGTTAACTTTGTGATTTGTTGCCGCACACCTTGTACTCATCATACCAGACGAAATGGGACTGGATGTTTTTGGGCCTAAACAATGGTACTGAACTTAGCTGAATGTTGGGGAAATTTTGAGGGAATTAAAAAAAAAAAAGAAAAAAAAGAAAAAAAAAGAAAAACAGAAAATGGCCGAAAAGCTAAGTCGTACCGCTGATGGAGGAAAATTTTTGCTCCAAATAGCAAGGCAAACGAGAGCGTTGCAGAGAGAGAAACAAGAACCCACCTTTCTACCGTACCCCACCGAGAAAAACTGGCTCCTTGGGTTGTCCCATTAGAGCGGGTCCGGTATTTTGTGCGGACAGAGTCCTACTGCACCAAATAAAGAGGCGAGCTGTCAAAAATAAAATAAATAAATAAATAAATAAAAATTAGTAATAATAAAATTAAAAAAAATAGTTAAATAAAGAATAAAAAAAATATAAAATAAAATAATAGATGAAAAAACTTAAAAGCAGTTTTTAATTTTTTTTTTAATTTTTTTTTTTTTTTTTTTTTTTTTTATTTTTTTTTTTTTTTTTTTTTTTTTTTTTTTTTGGCATTAGGGGATTTCTAGACCTTTTATATATAATTTATTTTATTTTTTTATTTTTTTTATTTTTTTTATAACACAACACAGTGGACGGACAAGCAGTGCCGGGGGCGTTTGAAGCTTCTTACTGTGTCATATTGCACAACTTGCTGAACCGTTGGTGATATTCGTTGTGCTTGCAATTCATATGTTGCGGGGCTCCTATTGCGGGCCATGGTTACAGCTGATGTTGTGCGACTACCGCACACTGCTAAAGGACATAAAACATATACAAACAATTTTTTTTTTTTTTTTTTGGCGAAAGAAAAAAAAATCCTAGGCCTTTTTTTTTAAACATACAACATATAACACATAACATACAGTATTATGTTTCTGCTGGGTTACCAAAATGAGAGGGATTTCTGTTTTATATGTTTGTTTGCTTTAATGTTGTGATACTGTCGCAGTTTTCTTGGAGCCACCTGATTACTGTTTTTGCTTTATTTTGTACGTGTTTGTTTTTACCTAATTGTTCGTGCCACAGTTTATCATTATTTGTTGTTATGTTTACCAGGTGGTACTGTTGGGTGAGTGGGCAGTGGAGGAGATAATGTTTAGGCGTACCCTCCGTGCCGCATGCACAGTCCGGAGTGTCCGCTTTATTAAATCTGTGGAGATAAGCTGGAAATGCTCCATGTGCTGTGTAAAGTTGTGAGAGTAAAAAGTCACTTATGAGTCTGCTTTCACCTACTGTTGGAAAATACTGATGTGTTTCCCTGCCTGTATCCCCGTAATCCCACTCGAACTGCCATTGTTTCATTGTTAGCTCTTTGAGTGTCCGTTTCAGTTTTGAGATTGGCTTTTTCATATAGTATTTGTTTTTGTTATTTGTGTTTTCCGCTGCGGTTTTGGCTAACTCGTCTGCATCCTCGTTTCCTTGGATACCCACGTGCGCCTTGACCCAGCTGATTTTAAACTTATTGTTGGATTCTTTAATTAAGTTTTGTATTTTATCTACTGTTTCATTGACATTAAATGGCTTTTTTAGTGATTCTATGGCTGATCTGCAATCCGAACGTATGCTGTATGGCTCACCTGTTGTGTTGCCCCATTCCGCTGCTTTTTGTATTGCCAGTAGTTCGGCCTGGAAAACGCTGTTGCATTCTCTTAGGGGCACTGACCATGTCATTATTTTTTGGTTATTTTTGTATGCTACAAAGGCCGAACCTGTAGCGCCTGATTCCAATTTGGATCCGTCCGTGTAGGTGACTACTTTGTGCATGTTATATCCAATCCTTGGTTCAATTATTTCGGCTGGGTGATTTGCCCATATATTGATTTTCTTTTCATATACAAGTTGGTGCAGGACCTTGTTGTGTATTTTTGTGTTTTTTCTAAGTCTTGCGATTGTTCCATAGGCTGCCTCGTAATTGACTTTGAGGTGGATTGGAATTAGGCCCGAGAGTACCAGAAGTGCCGAAGTGGGGGCCGTTCTATAAGCCCTGACTATGGCCAGTGCAAAATGCCTTTGACAACTAGAGAGTATCTCTTTGCTCCTTTTATTGAGCACGTGCTCCCATATTGGGGCCGCATAAGTTAGCGTTTTTTCCACTACTGTTGTGTACCATATCTTGAGAGAGTGATCTTATAACGGTTCCGGTTTTAACTTTTAAATATTGAACCCTAAAAATGTGGTAATTTTAGAAATAATTCGTAATATGCTGAATACTACTTAGAAAATTCTTTAAATTAGTCATTTAAATAGAAAACTACATCAAAACCAAGAAGTAGTAAATTTTGTACAAACTATCGATATTCAATTTGACTCCTTCTGTAAACAGCAGATCCAAAGCTGTTAAAATTTGTTTAAAACGTACTGAAATCAGAGCATATTTAAATGCTTCTTTATTAGGAATAAGAGAAAACTTGAATTTATATCAGTAAAAGCAATAGTTCGTTAATTAATATATATTATGAAAACAAACCAGTTATTACAAGTTATTGTATATTAGCAATACAACAAAAAATATTAATTGTTCAATATCTCTCAATATTTTACAAAATAATAACCTATAATTTTGTTCACTTGGGTGAAAAAAATCTTTAGTTTTCGAAAATATTTTGGATATTTGTATATTTTAAGATAATATGGGATTTTTGTAATATTTAGCATAAAAAGAATTAATTTGAACTTAATTGAATCTGCACTGCATAAAAAGCTTTGAAAAATAATTCCAGAAGAAAACATACTGATAAGATAATAATATTGCATTTGAATTTGTTTCCTTTATTTAACTACAATACTCCCTACATTTCTCTGTATTTTTTATCTTTATCATTAACTATTTCACATATTTGTTTGAAATGTTTACACAAATATCTTTCCATTCTTAAATAACAAAGCGGACTTTTATTCACAGACATAATACTTTGTTTACAAGAAGAATGTAGAAATCCCCTTTGGGAACTGGCAATAAAGAGATTATGAATGCTTGATAGAAAAAAAGCTCCAGTGAAATTTCTTTTCATCCGATTTCTGTTATTCTGTTTTATTTTTTAAATGAAATTTTCGTGTATACATATATATATATATATATATATATATAATGTCTTTAGTTTAAACAGGATTAATCACGCTACTTTTAAGGTGGAGGTAATTTATCACTATTATTAAACTAATGCAGCAGCTTCAAAATAAAGCATTATATATTTATTTACCTTTAAATATTATTCTCCTTTTCGTAATTTTGAAGCATTACAAAGGTAATGAAACTTGTTCTTGAATGAAAGAAACTTATTCATTTCAGTCACTTACATTTTATTATTCCTATTTGTGATATTTCTCTAAATGTCTATTTTATGCAAAACTGTAATCAATTAACACACAGTGTTTTCAAAACGCGGTCAGACATAAAGTACGATATTTTATTATTAATAAGGAACTGCCTATTGCGTTATTATATCTTATGCGTTTTAGTAATCAACTGAATATTTAATTCCTAAATTCTTTTAATAAGCCTATTAAAGTTACTTATGTTTTAAAGATGTGTTAATTTAAAAGGGTAGCAATCAATATTATGTTCAGCAAGCATATATTATATATAGAATTTTGTGAATTTACCCTTTGTTCGCATACATATGTAAGGGTCGCATTGTATAGAGAGTATTCTATTCTTACCAGAACCCCTAATCAGTAAGCTTCATGATCATTTTACTTAAAATATGCTGTAGAAAGACACGATAAATATATTATTTTCAAATTAGTGGTAGAAATAATAAAATTTTCCTTATTGAATGAAACTCCTGCATACGCTATCAGTGCATATTTATTTCCAGTTAATCAAATATAATGCAGATACGTTGTATTTATATTTATATTATCTACATGTAAAATCTCCTATTAAGTCTCATGATAATGATATTTTATCAAGCTTCATAGAGCACAACTTTGGAGGCTATACAGATGTTATAAATCCGTATCTTACAGTACTTTTAATACAATAGCCTATATAATTTGAAATTTGATTGTATGATGATTTAAATGACTGTAATTAATAAATTTTAACACAAAGTTCTTGTAACTTCAATTTTATACGGCAAAATATTCTTTTGATCAATGCTCTTTTCATTTTCAGTGCAGTCATTTCAAGAATGTATATAGATTTGAAATTTTAAAAGTAGAAAATTTATCAGGAGAAATCTTTGGTGGGGCTGTATATATATACAGGGTGAGTCATAATTATCGAAACAATAGGCTGTTCCTATAAATATTGTCTCGAGATACATACTTCCAATTGAAAATATGATGAAATAAATTGGAACTCCATTGAGTGTCTATTTGAAAAAATAGAATATTAAATTTTTATACGACCCTCGAAATTCACAATTAGGAAATTATTTCTTATCTATTCCTGAACTGAACAAGAAAATTTCATCTTCATATCTAAAAATCTCACAAAGATGTTAAAATACAAAATTCTCTATAATTCGAGGCTTAAACCACTTAGCCATGTCTCTATACTAAGAGTTTTTGACTCTTTTGAAAACAAGATAGCGATCATCCGCAAATTGTCCGGTATTAAATGTCGATTTAATACAGTTCCTCCCATTTGGACACAAAAAAGCAGCATATAGACTTAATGCTAAACCTGCTTTCAAAATATGCTGGTAGTCTGCATTAGAGTTCTGCATGTTTCGAAATATCTAGGTCGGTCCCGAACCGACTCATAGAGGAAAAAGTTCAGCCCGGCCTGTAAAAATGTTAAAATCATAACCCAGCCGGGGCTGAAAAAAAATTAAATCATAGCCCAGCTCAGCCTTGAATGTCTACATAGTTTCTTTCTTACTCAGATATGTTTAAAAAATTTCGTATGGAGGAGTTGTGGCCAAAAATACTTATTATATCATTTCGTTTTTCATAATTATACATTTTATTATTAAAGAAGCGCCAAAGACTGATATATTTAATTTATCAAATACTTGAATAATAATGGCAGAGGCCTTTAAATCTGGCAACGAAAGTGCCGGTTTGAAGAGTGGTTTATAGTTTAAATTTTTTTTTCCATTCGCGTCATTTTAGCAAGCTTAAGAATTGTAACATACCAGTCCTTGGATGTCAGACAACCTATTATTAATTTGATAGAGGCAAATTCATTTGCAAAGTTAATGTCAGACGCGTTTAAGTCAGGCAACGAATGTGCCGCTTTGATGAGGGGGCTACATGTTTTGTAGTTTTTAAAATATATTCCCCTTCACGTCACTTTAGCAAGCTTGAATATTGTGACATATTAATCTATGGCTATCAGACAACCTATTATTAATTTGCCAGAAACAAACTCAGTTGCAAAGTTAATGCAATTTTTAAGCTTGAAAAGATATCACGAAGGTGACTTATTGTTTTTTAACATATAAATCCCTTATATATCAGCGTCTTTCGTTGCAAGGCACATCTGTCATTAACTTTTCAACGAATTTGTGTCTGGCAAGTTAATTATAAATTTTCTGGTATACAAAGAGTAATGTGTTATATTTTTCAAGCTTGCTAAAATGACATGAAGGGTAAATATATTACATAAACTATAAATCACTCTTCAAACAGGCACTTTCGTTGCCAGATTTAAAGGCGTCTGTCATTAAATTTGCAACCGAATATGTATCTGGCAAATTAATTATAGGTTGTCTGGTAGCCATGTTACAATTTTCAAGCTTGGTAAATTGACGTGAAGGGGAAATATATTTTATAAAATATAAACCACTCATCAAAGACTGCACTTTCGTTGCCAGATTACCACAAAGGCGTTTTCTACGGACTTTGCGACCTAATTTGTGTCTGAAAAATTAATTATAGGTTGTCTGGTTGATGATGGTGTACGCCCGGAACCAAATATAGGCTGCATCTTATGTCGATGCCACAAATCCAAAAGGAATGCAGGAGCAAAAAACGTTCTAAAATTACGTTTTTTATGTTAGTGAAAGGACTAGAATTATGAAATTTAGCTTGATAATTACTTATATGATATGAATGATCTCTAGAATTTCCTTAAAAATTTGAAATTTAAGAGGGGAGAGGGAGAGAATGCACGAAAATCGTCCAACACTGTTAAAAATATGCAGGTTTTGCTTCATCATCACTCCACTGCTTTGATAAAAATCTGTTACTTGACTATACAGTAAAGTATTCTCATTTTTCAGAATAAAGATAGTCTATAAAAGAATTAGATTTTCGATGCAGAGAATGCTGCAGATTTTAATAAAATAAAAATTTTCTAAATGTCAATCTGTAAGCAATCTGAGCAAGTATCAAACCGATTTCAAAAGTAAATTGGTGGTGATAGAAGCTGTTAAAACATGACAAACGTAAGCTAAATTTTATGTCAGTGACACTATCAACAATGGGTGCAAGAGCCAAAAATGTTCAAAATGGGGATTGTTATTATACAAAGGGGTCTAGAAACTTTAAATTTGGCATAGCAGTTACTTATAAAATATAAATGTCTTCTAAGCACTGTCGGGAGTACATTTGAAACTAAAAGTTATGAAGCGAAGGGATGATGTGCAGGGCCGGTGAGAGGGGGGGGGGGCACAGGGGGCAATTGCCCAGGGGCCCGGGAACCAAAGGGGGCCTGCGGTTTCGGATGAAAAAAGTACCTAAATTTCATGATATTCCAAATTTTAACTTTTTCGTACTTTTTTCTTTTACCAGCTGAAAACATTTCGCAGAATTGTAATTTAGAATATTTCCAACAAAGATACCGGAAATTTCCCATTTAGAGTACCATAAAAGGTGTGAAATATTCGGGAACTTCCTGTTTTCCTGGATCGCCGACCACCGTGGGTGTCTGTGCCTTCAGGCAAAAATAGGGTTATATACATCCGTCATGTCTCATTGAAACCTGATGTCTCGTTGGGCACTATAGACTGTAAGTTTCTATAATTACTTTAGTTACAATATTATTGTGCGAGTGACAGGGATATGCACAGTGGGCGATAGCGAATGCAGTTGTATCAGGTCCTAAGCTCAAAGGGGTCTGTGAGCGAAATTGGATATATAATATTACAGGCTCTAAACTCTTTTTAAATTCCCCTTTTTTAGGGATACTTATAAAAGTAAGGAAAAATTGAAGCCCAAAATTCAAAACTATTTAGGTCCTTCTTTTAATTAAATGTTTAAAAAATACGCTTTTTAATCTCTTTGGGGGCCCCAATAAATTTCAAAACTTCTTTAATACTATTACATCCTTCAACTAAATATGCTATTTCTATAGTTCCCATTCTTTTTAAAGCTGAGAGATGAAAGAAGTTTGTAAATGTGTTTTAAATTGTCTTTTTTAAGGCCTAATATAAAAGTGAGAAAATGCTGAAACTCAAAATTAAGAACATTTAGAGCCTATTTTTATAGTTCAAATGTTTTAAAAATAGGCTTTTTTAATCTCATTAATAGAACAAAAAGCTTCAATAAAGTTCAAAAGTTTCTTAATCTTATTACTTCCTTGAACCAAAACAGAGATGCGCTTTCTCTCTATAGCCACGATTCTCTTTAAAGACGTCCAGATGAAAAAGATTTTGCAGACTAAGTACTTTTTAAATTGTCTTTTTGGGGCCCTTATAAAACTGAAGCAAAATTGAACCCATGATTCAAAATTGTTAAGGCCCCTGTCCTCGCTCGAGGAAACGCTCGCGAGCTAATGCTATTCCTATGGGGAAGCATTTTTCTAATAACTCTTTCGCATTTTGACATTTTTGAATAATTTTTTTTTGCATTGGATAGCTGAGGTGCATGCCGACAGCGCACCTTTTTTACTTTTTCGATTTTGGTGGCAGATATTTTTTACAAAGTTAGTTTCACTTTCAAAACCGGTTTCGAAACTAAAAGTGCTTTTTAAAAAATATATCTGCAACCAAAATCGAAAAAGTAATCAAGGAGCGCACTTGAGAGGAACCTCAGCTATCCAATGCAAAAAAAAATTATTCAAAAATGTCAAAATGCGAAAGAGTTATTAGAAAAATGCTTCCCCCTAGGATTAGCATCAGCTCGCGAGCGTTTCCTCGAGCGAGGACAGGGGCTTTATTTTCTAATTCAAATGTTTAAAAAATGTGCTTTTTAATCTCATTGGGAGGCCCCAATAAGGCTCAAAACTTTCATAATACTATTACTTTCTTCAACTAAAACAGATAACGTGTTTCATTTCTACAGCCAGCAATTTTTTTAAAGGTGCTAAGATGAAAAAAAAAAATCGCAAGTTCTAAATTTTTTAAATTGACTTATTTAGGGTACTAAAAGTACTAAAAGTAAAAAAAATTGGAACCCAACATTCAAAACTTTTAGGCACTTTTTTTAATTAAAATGTTTAGAATAATGTGCTTTTTCACTTCATTGGGGGGTTTTAATAAGGTTCAAAAGTTCCTTAATACTATTGCTTCTTTCAATCAAAACAAACATGTCCTTTCTTGCTATAGCTGCCATTCATTTTAAAGGTGCCGAGGTGAAAGACATTTGGCAGACTTTGAATGCTTTTTAAATTGTCTTTTTTAGGACCTATATTAAAAGTGAAGAAAAATTGGAATGCAATTGCTGAAAAAAATATATGCTTTTTAATCTTATTGGGAGTTGCAATAAGCGAGTATCTGTGTGCAATGCATTTGTCACCCAACCCCGTATGTTCGACCTGTTTCTTTTTTAATGTTTCACTTCTCTTGTCATCGTAAATTACTAATGATAACTATACATAAATTATGTTCTGCAATTATTTAATCTATCAGCGGAGCATTGCCCGCTTCGCAGGTTGAATTTTTTTATGCACCCCCCCCCCCCATAAAAAAGGCTTTTTTGTTTTCCATTTCCTTTTGAACGTCCCAATGCCTTCCACAGCTTAAATCCGTTCAGGGCATCCCCCGCTCTGATCTTGAATCAAACAATCTTTGAATTATTGTAATTTTTCTTTCTGATAAAAGTTATAATCTCTTGAAAAAATTCAAATTTTCTAGCATCGTCATGCACATTGCTACAGGGATCATTTCGTTAATTTTCCACTTTAGCTTAACTATGAGATCGGCAAAATCTACCAGATAATTATTCGTTTTTAGAAAAAAATCGTCAAAAAAAGAAAACTTCGTAAAACGCGAAAAAAGGGCTAAAATTTGCATAAAAACATTAGGCAAATATTCAAAAATTGACTATATCTAGCGAAAACATTGCAATCGGAATGTTAAAAAATGACCCCGAAAGACGAAAATCGCTAAAAATCACATAAAATGTTCGAGACAAATTCAGAAATTGCAAATGATAAAATTTTCTACATTGAGTAGACTGAAACCTGATTTTTTTTAGGTGTGTCAAGAAACTGCGAATAAAACGCCGCAAAGTCAAAATTTACTCAGGGTTCATACTGAGTTGGGGAGAAAAAATCCAAGGAATACATAAAAAATCCAAGGAATCCAAAAAATTTTAAGGACTTGCCACTTTTGTTGTTATATATGTGGCACACACTTGCGCAGCCCCAATTCCGTATGGACTCCGCGAGTTACACCCCCCCGGGGGGGGGGGGGGAACTCGCGTATCCGCGGGGTATCCGCAATCTTCAGATGAAATCGGTGCTTTCCCGCAATCTTCAGACAAAATCAGCGATTTATCTGCGATATTTTAGCAAAATTGTTGATTGTTTGCGATCTTTTGTCGAAATCGGCGGTTTTTCTGCGATCTTTTGACGAAATTGGGATTTTCCCGGGTTTCTTTTTTATGAAATCAATGTTTTTTCGACGATTTTTAGACAAAATTAGCATTTTACGCGATCTTTTCTCGAAAACGCCGTTTTATTCTCGCAATCTTTTGACGAAATCGCCGTTTTTCCGTGATCTTTTGATGAAATCGCCGTTTTTTTCCAGCAATTTTTTAACGGAATCGGCATTAGTCTGTAATCTTTAGACGAAATCGACGTTTTCCAGTGGTCTTCAGACTAAATTAGCTTTTTATCTGCCATATTTGGTGAAATTGCTGTTTTAACTGCGATTCGTCCAGGAAATTTGCGTTTTTCAACGATCTTTTGACAAAGCTCGTTGACAAAAACATTGACGAAATCGTCATTTTTCTACGAAATATTGACGAAATGTGTGCTTTTTAGGGATCCTTTCACGAAATTTGCATTTCTCCGCGATTGTTTTTTCCGTTCACATAACCATACAAGTCGGCAACTATGCGGAACTGATAACACAATTTCAAATTTTCGGAAGAGAACCACCCTCTGGATTCACCGTTATCAGCAAAATTGAGGATGATGAAGAAGAAATCAAAGTTTTATATCTAGCTGTAAAGGATTTAAACAGTGTAATCACTTTTTGAAATCAGAAGCTTAGAGGTGTGTCTGGATTATTCTTATCACTTTTTCCCTTATGGCCCTGAAAAATAAATCACTTTGGTGGCTATTAGTATGATCCCAACCAAACACTGCTGTGCTTCTGAAGAATGACGTCCATAAAGGGTTTACCGCGCGTTTTACAATCGCGATTTTTTTTTTTCCCGGAGCAATATTGCTTGCATGCAAAACCGCTATACAATTTAAGGAGTTTTTAACACTAGAACTGCCATTAGGGGTCATTGTGACCCCTGCCAAATTGAAAATAGCTGATTCGAACCAGAAATTTCTTGATAGGATTTGCTAAATATGCGCAGCACAAAAATAGGCTAATTAAATAAGTTAAATAATTTTAGATAAAAATTCTGGTGTCAAATTCTTTTTTATAAAACTTGAATAAAATAGCCGGCGGTTCTAATGTTAAGGAGTATTTTGTTTATCTAAGTAGTTCTAAGTACTACTTGGAAATGTTTTCATTTCTAAGTAGTTTCTAAGGGGTCCAAGGAGTCTGTACGAAACCTGTTACTATATCGGGATAAAAGATTGAAAATAAGTTCTTTTTACAATAATAAAAAAAAGTGAATTGAAGGGGGTTTTTTTTCTCACTTTTCCCCCATTCAGACGCGCAGACACAAAAATGCATTTATTTGCCAATTTTCCGCAAAAATATAGAAAAGTACACAATCTAATGTAAAAATTACTTAACATTTTTAAATATAAAGGTTCATTTTCGTCATATAAAATCACAGAAGTGTTCCATCAATTGTGCAGCGTTGTATTTTTTCCTATTAAAAACTGAACTTTTACTCATGATTTTTTTTTTTCCTGTATAACTAGAATAAATCGCGAATCAGAGATCAAAATTTTTATAAATTTTCCGTCAAAAGTCGAAAATTTCTTCAGATATGAGAAAAAAAATGCTTCTAATTGGAGTCTTCAAAACAGCGTTGAATCCAGGGGGTGGTCAGGAAGGACATCCCCCCCCCCCGGAAATTTTGAAATTTTAAGTTTTCATTGGTCAAAAAGTGCAAATTCCCCCCGAAACTCCAATGTCCCTATCGGAACCACAGAGAAAAGTGTCTGAATTCACCACTGCTTCAAAACGTGGGGAAAATGCTCAAAATCGCATAAAAATTTGCGAAAAATTCGAAAATCGCATTAAAAGTTCGCAAAAATTTAAAAAATAGCTGAGGACAAAATTTAGTACTTCGGGTAAAAAGACTGAGACCTGATTCCGATTACTATAGTAAAAAAATCGCGCCAAAACACGAAAAAAGTTTAAAATCATATAAAAAGTTTGTGAAATATTCAAAAATTGAAAGAAAACTATTTTACTATATTCGGCTAAAATGGAAATATAGATTGAAAATGGATGTTTTTTTTTAATGTAGGGGAAAAGCTCGAAACTTGAAAAAATAGTAATAAATAGCTTAAAAAATTAAATTTTAAAAAATTGAATCAAAATCTGTTTCGAGATACAAAACATGAAGCATACAGGTATCCTTCCTGTCAAATTTTGTCCTGGACAGCAAAACATCTTCTACTTCACAGACAAAGAAAAACTCTTTACAGTCATACAGCTGTCTTTATTGTTATCTACAAGAACTAACCGTCTTCGTTGCCCACAGAAAGGTACAGTCTATCCGAAGGTATTTTTTTCTTTTCAAATTTTTATCCGGTCAACATGAATGACAAATTTATACTGGAAAAAATCGTAAAAATATGAAAACGACATTCAAAGTTTCTTTTTTTTCTTTCTTTTCTTTCCTTTCTTTCTTTTTCTTTTCTTTTCTTTTTTATTAAATTTAGTAAATCTGTACATACATATAAGGGAGAGTGAGGAGCAATAGGGCCCTCTTTACAAAAAAAAAAAAAAAAAAAAATCAACATTTTTTTTTCACACACGCGAAAAAAAAAAATCGATTTATAGAATACAAGATGAGACATTTTTTAACGTCCCTGAAAAATATAGAAACGTTATTTTTAGAAACACTATTTATAATTAAAGAAATGGAAAATTTTGAAATGTGCCACATATCTCTCGACTTTTTATATATACATTCTATATCTCATATACTGCGCTGCACAAAAGTATTCGCATACCATTCTCCTGATTAGAGGAAATTGCAGAAGGGGAATTTTCTGAAGTATCTATTAAATGAACTAAATTTTGGAACAGATGTTGTTGATAGATACAAATCTCTAAATCATATACAAGGCTGCTAAAAAATTCGGGGAATTTTCCGATTGTAGATGGGAACAGCTGAAATTCGGTTTTGAAATGCGTTACACATTTTCATATGGAAAAAAGAGACATAATATTTAAATTTTTAAACGGTGCAGTTTTGTTAGATTATACTGAATGTGCCGGAAAGTGTTTCTTAATCAGTGTTTGATGCATGATTTTTCCTTTCTTGTTTAGTTTATTTTTGTGCAGTATTTAGAGTTTGTTTTAACATTTTCATCATGTTTTTTTAAACATTTGTAAAGGAAATTCAATTACAAACATTTTTTCCAATTTTCAAATTTTTCGAGAACTTTTAATTTTTTTTAAAACGTTTTACAGATAATTTTTAAAATAGGTAAAAAGAAAATCCAGTTTCAATCTTTTAGGCCAATACAATAAATTTTGTTTCCTGTGAACTTCGAAAAAAAAATTATACATTTTTTGGCATACTTTCGCGTTTTGCAGCGATTTGTTAATACTTTTTGCTAAACAAAAGAATTTTCAGTTCAGAAGAGGAGCACGTTTATTAATTATTTAACAGCTGATTGAAATTAGCTGCTTTTGTTTGCAAATATTTTGTGTCATAAACAATCGGGTTGTAAAGTGGATGAAATGTAAAATTTCAGAATACCCTGAAATAAATCATTTTATGACAAAATTCGATCAAATTTTGATAATCACCTTTAAAAAAACTTGTTTGTAAATCTGAACCTGATTTAATTTGAGTAGATAGCGTTGATTTAAAAAAAATCGCAATAAACATTACGTTCTGAAGTAAAATAAATCATTAATTCAATTATACAGTGATTCAAATAAGCGGCGGATTTTCGAACTTTTTCTAATAGGGGCCCGTGAAACCTGTCACCGGCCCTGATGACGTGAAAAGCGTTCTAAAAAATTCGTAAATTACGATTTCAGTGCAAGCTCAGGAAGTAATAAACCGATTATAAAAATAATGTTTTCGAATCAATGAACACACTCTCTGATCCCACATAGATCATTCTCATGATCCTATATTTTCATAATCCTCTATGTTCTATGCCAGTACCGCTACCCCTTGGGGTAAGAACTATCAAACCGATTTCGCAATTAATATTTGCAAATTAATGGTGACAGTCCTTTTTTTAACGTAGGTATTTTATGGTAGTTCCACTACCCCTCGAGAGATTTTAGACCCTTAGAAAAGGAACTATGATTTTGACATGATTATTAATTTTAAAATGTAAATGCATACGAAGTTTGTTTCTAAAAAATTAAACACTTCAGCTGAATACTGATTTAAACATATGAACACAAAAGTTTCAAAATATTTTCTGACTTATCGTTTATTTAAAATTATCTTTTGTTCTTCGTGTTATTTTATGCCTCATTTTGGAATAATGGATGAAATAATGAAATTTAATCAAACTGCGGCTTAAATGGAAGTTTTCGAATTATTCCTTAATGCATTATTACTTCTAATAAAAATCAGACATACAAGTATCACTTGGCATATTTCAACCATTACGCAAGCAAAGCCGCGGGTTTCGCTAGTTATATATATTTTTCAAAAGCACCACGTCACGTGCACGACAACCCGCCATAGGGATTCTGTTAAGCACTTTACACAGCGCTGCATATGTGACTTGTAGTCGTTCCTATCACAAGTTCACGAACGAATAAAATAAAGGGTTTCACACAGACAAATTTAGCGTTTGTTTAGAGACATCTGGTAACTACCAGGGCAATGTTGTTTGGCAGCTCATATCATCGACTGTCATACTGACTCATTACCGGAAATAATGGTTTCGAGAAACATTTTGTTCGGACAGCTGATAGTCCTTATGTCTATTCCCAGTAGTCTGACAGTTCTGCTGAATATAGCCAACGCTACTGGTGCAGGTTGTCTTTGTCATATCTCCCGGCCACTCACTCTGAATGTGGGAACACAATCCACTTGCTTTCCTGACGAACAGCCATTTATAATCTGTCTCTTGAAATACGAGTAAAACCTCCTAACACTTAAGTTGCAATGGCCATCGTGCCACTACCGACACATTGCTGATGAGCAGCAGTGAATGTGACTCAGCAAGGAACAGCACAAGCGAAGAATAATAGCCTCTTCAATACTAGACATCGCCATTAAGCGTACTATATATAGCAGGGTGCAAAATGATAGGAACGATACAAAAATAAAGAAATTAGGTCGTGTTTGCTACGCAAATGCGCAAACCTTTGAGCTAAAATTATTGCTGATTTGTCTTTTTATTTTTAAATGTTACATTAGAATTACTGTATACAGAACTTGAGGTTTCATGCTTCGTAAGAGTCATAGTGGATTACATATATTATTGTTTAATCGATGGAAAACATACTTTACTAAGAATAATATGTGTGCAATACTTAGAGAAATAATAATTTTATTCAAGAAAAGTAGTAAAAAACGAACAATAAAAAAATTTGAACAAAACCCATTTTATTTTTGTAATCCAAAACACATTCTTATTTTTGAATTCACGTTTATGCAGTAAAAGCAATATAATAGACGCAAGAATAATTCATCTGTCAAAGTTTCAAAACTTTAAGATACGAAGGTTGAATTATTTAGAAGCATTTTGTCATTTACAGGCTTCAAAATAATGCATTATTTAACAATGACTTTATGAAAGAGAACCATTAAAGTTGAACTTTTAAGATATACGCTTTATTTTCTGCAAAAAAGACATCAAACTTAAATTTTGAAAATGAGCCAGAAATATTTTATATTTAATAAAGTTTTTTTTCTTGGATATAATTATAAAAAAAAACGTCATTTATAGTCTTGAAATCGACGTTTATAAATAAATTATGAAGATTAAAAGTTTAAAGTTGCTTCAAAGTTTAAAATCTGACCGTACCTATAAAAAAAATTAGGGGGTTATCATTCCGATTTAAAAATTTTCCCAAAGTCGGTAAAACACGAACTACTTTTAATGAATATGCTTTTCATAGGAATAAATATAAATGTGTGCCTTTGCTAATTTGACAACATCAATATAGAAATGTAGCATGTCCAGTTTAGAGATGTGCATCAAAAAGTTATATGGTGTTTGAGTCGCGCTTAATTTTATTTTGCATTTTACTTTGCTTTTTTTTTTTTACATAGTCGAACCGAGCCGGAACTGGACTTATTTTTTTCTCAGGATGTGTAAGGATGATAATAAACGTCTTTTAATGTAATCTTTAGATCTATATCTTAAAGTGGGGATTTACTAATTCTCTAGTCAGCAATGCTAAACTTTGACACATTTTCTGACTAATTTTTTGCTGGAAAGGCATAAATTTGAAAAAAACTGTCTATTAAAAGAATTTTGAGTCGAATAGAGATTTCACTTTTTGATAAATAAATTACTTGTCGAAATACAACAGCTTCTAGTCCCGTAGCTACAGGTTTAGTTTCTTTCCCGCGCTATTGCTCAAGGAATTTCGATTCAAAACGCTAAATTTGACAACATTTTTTTTTCAAAGATATATTGCCTTTATCAAAAAATGGATAATGCCATACGATTACACAGTTTCTGAATAAGAAAACTTGTCAATCTTATGCACTTCCAAAAAGATTTTAATTCAGAAATGCATCAGAAAGTATCTAATTTTTATTTGAGAAAGACGGAGAAATATTTTCACAAATCTATATTTATTAGAGCTTCAAAAGATATGATGACTTTGCCTCCTTTTTTTCTTACATTCAAAACTAAAATAATTTTTTACTGAACCCTTATTTGAATGTTCAAGCTTCTAAGAATCTAAGTAATCATTAATGTTGCTATTGCTGATTTTCTGTCTCGCGAACACATCGCAATTTTTAAATATAATTGCAAAATTATACCATAAATGCGGTATTCTTTAAAGAAATCTTAATTAATCTAGTGAAAAAAATTTTAATTTTTTGAAGAAATTGAGTCGGTCCAGGTCGGGCCGGGCCTGCTTTTCCTGATTTCTGTACGGGCCAGCCGAGCTTGGGAAGTACTTTTAGGTTTTAAACCGTATAATAATTTCTCCCTTAAAAAACAATGAAATAACTTATTTTTTTTATTTTACTGTAACGTAATATACAGGGTGTATCTAAACTCTTGGGCAAAACTTTAAGGGGTGATAGTACACATCAAGACAAACAATATTAAATAGGAAACTAAGAGTCCCAAACGTTTTCTGAAGGAGATAGGCGCCATTAAAATTTAGGGTCCAAAATTTCAAATAAACATAAAAAACGGAAAAAATTGGTCGATTTATTTGGGGTTTTCACTAAAACCATTCTTTAAGTCAGTATTTTCTTGAAAATAAATTATAAAGATAAATTTCAAAAAATGCCGATAGAGGGCGCTTTAGAATTTGGAGTAACATGCAACTATTTTTAACCGTTATTTTTTTAATCTCATTAAAAGCTTGCAAAACCTTAGACTGAAATTTTGAGCTTAAAATCTGAATCGTTGGGAGTAATTAAGTAGCGCAAAATTGAACTGTGTTCAAGGGGGGGGGGGGGGGGTTAAATTTCAACTCCTGAACACAGTTCTATTTGCGCTTCTAAACACCTTCCAACGATTCAAAATTTGGCTCAAAATTTAAGTCTAAGCTTTTGCAAGCATTTAATTAGATATAAAAAATAACGGTTAAAAATAGTTCTTGGTCACTCTCAGTTTTAAAGCGCCCTCTAAAGAAATCATTTGAAATTTATTTTAAAATTTATTTTCAAGAAAATGCTGACATAAAGAATAGTTTTAGCGAAAACGGCAAACGAATCGGCTTTTTTTTTTCTTTTCTTTTTATTGCTTGAAATTTGAACCCCCCTCCCCTCCCTTGAATACAGTTCAGTTTGCGCTACTTAACTACTCCCAACAATTCAGATTTTGGACACAAAATTTATGTTTAAGTCTAAGCTTCTAAACAAATTTAATGAGATGCAAAAAGTAATCGTAAAAAATAGTTGTTCGTTACTCCAAAGTCTCAGGTGCCCTCTATCGGAATTTTTTGAAATTTATTTTTATAATATATTTTCAAGACAATACTGACACAAAGAATAGTTTTCAAGAAAACCGCAAACGAATCGACCAATTTTTCCGTTTTTTATAATCATTTCAAATTTTGGACCCTAAACTTTGAAGGCGCCCATCTCCTTTGGAAGAAGTTTCGGATCCTTAGTTCCCCATTTAATATTATTTCTCTTGATGTGTACTATCACCCCTCTAAGTTCAAGTTATTTTCAAGAAGATATTGATTTAAAGAGTAGTTTTAGCAAAAACCACAAACGAATTGACCAATTTTTCCGTTTTTTATAATCATTTGAAATTCGAATCTTTGAACACAGTTCAGTTTGTGGTACTTAACTTCTCCCAACTATTCAGATTTTGAGCTCAAAATTTAAGTCTAAGCTTCCGAAAGCATTTAATGAGATGCAAAAAATAGTTCGTTATTTCAAAGTCTAAAGCGCCCTCTATCGACATTTTTTGAAATTTATCTCTATAATTTATTTTCGTGAGAATGCTGACATGAAGAATAGTTTTAGTGAAAACTGGAAATCAATTGACCAATTTTTCCGTTTTTTTGTGTTTATATGAAATTTTGGACCCTAAACTTCGGTGGTGCATATCTCCCTTGGAAGACGTTTGGGATCCTTAGTTTCAGATTTAATATTATTTGTCTTGATGTTTACTATCAGCCTTTAAAGTTTTGCCCAAGTGTTTAGGTACACCCTGTATTTAATATAATGATTACCCGTTTTGAAAACTGAAGTAATTAAAATTTTCTACAATAAATAACGAAAGCAACTGAATTTCAACAAAATTATTCATATTAAAAGCAGACAAATTCAACACTGAGAATGTTATTACTAAATTATGATTGACAGATAAAATCACAGATACAGTTTTTTTACTTTAAAAACTTTTCATTGGTGCAATAACAGAAGCAAATTTCAATGTAATTAGCAAAAAGGAAATTCTAAGTAACAGGCTCAAATACGAAGGCCAAACAATGTATTGCAACAAAGGTCCAATAATGTATTAATACAAAGGAACAAAACAACCACTCAAAAATTATTCTAAAAATTTTGATAACTCTGTGAAAATGGAAAAATGGTCAGGCCCTTTTTTTTTTTTTTTTTTTTTTTTTTTTTTTTTTTTTTTTTTTTCGTTTGCTTCTAAAAGTCTCATGATCTAAAACTGTTAGTTTAGAACTAATCAATTTCCGGGAAGTTTTTTCTAAATTAAAAAATAAAATAAGATAATAACAACAGTATAACAAGGTAGATAATATGTCTAGTGAACGTTTATACAGCGTGACCACTCTCAACAGTGGCCAATGGCTAATTCCTTAGCCGTTAGACATACCATATACTTCCAATTACAAAAATGTTTTAAATGAGGTATAGAAATATATTAAAAGCAACTTGGGTCAATAAAAATATTTCTTAAAAAGTTATACTATTTAATTTTTTATACGGTCCCCCGGTCCTGTAAGTTACGTTTAATAAAATTTTCCCGTTATTCTGACAAGTAAGACAAACAAAATCCCGTTCAAATAACACTAAAATTGACCAAGTTATCAAAATTGAAAAATGCATGACTTATACCACTTTTTTAGATGTGAACACAAATAACTTTGCCAGCCTTGAGGGGTCATATGCCAAGTGCTTAAAGTATTCGATGTACTTATTTCATGTGTATCTGCGGCTTGAAAAAAATTGCATAAATTTTACGATTGAGTTAACTTTTATTAAGTTTTTGACTGGCTAAAATAATTGTATTTTAGCATGTGTTTTATTTTGTAAGTATTTGGGATTTTTTATTTTCATGATTTCTTTTAGAAAAAATTATGTTATAAGATTTTATTTAACTTTAACTTTCGTATGTATGGTTTTACAGTTCAAAATTTGTAGTTGAACATTAACTCTCTTTCAAATATCTGATCGAGATAAAATTTTGCATAGTGAAGTAAATCCGATGACAATCTGATATTTTTATAAGTTTTGGTGGTTTTCATGCATTTATACTTAATTTATAGGATAACGCAATAAATATAGTTTTAAAAAAACAAAAAACACGCTTTTTAGGTATATCAAACTAAAAAGTGAAAAATAATTCGTACTATAAGCTGAAAACGAAAATAGATGAAAAATACTATTTTACTATAAAATCATTGTTATTATAGATATCAATTAATAAGCAATAAATAAAATTATCGTGGAAAAAAAGCGTGGGGTGCTTCTTGAGAACTGATAGATGGAGCATGGTAGATGGAGAACCCCACGCTTTTTTTCCACGATAATTTTATTTATTGCTTATTAATTGATATCTATTATAACAACTAGATGGAACCCGTCAAAACTTGACGGCACCACAGAAATAAAAGGTGTTTTCCAGCTATTAAAGGATTTTTTAATGACTAATCTTCAGCAAAAATTTCAATAAATAAAAGAAAAACCTGCATTTTACATCCAGGCAAATGACCTGCAATTGGCAGAGTTACATTCAAACATGCTGCTATAGAATTAGAATCTCTCTCATTCGATAATTTTCCATTTACAAATACAACACCAATAAATTGTACATGACATGAATAAACCATAAATTACCGTCATTTCTCATTTCATACAAAATATACATACTTCACTTACTTCGCAGCAAAATAAGACAAATTATAGTTTGCCATTTAGCAACAACTGTAACAATGATCCTCTCAGTGGTTAATTTGTTTTTACATTACCCACCCCATTCAACAAATAAACATTTGCATTTTCAACTAACTTTTCTATTACATTTTCATAAATCAAAAATACATGTCGATTTCACATATTAAAAAAATTAATGATATTTATTCTGGCTAGGTGAAACCCGTCAAAACTTGACGGTAACAATATGAAAGAACTAAAGAAAAAAAAGTATTTTGCCGCTATAAAAAAAATTAATATTTCTTAAAAATTTCAATATGCTTTTCCATTTACCAACGTAACACCAACATGACATGATCCTGGGCACAGAATCGGTGCAATGCTGCGACACACGTCACAAACTCTTGAAAATGTTTGAAGATTATTTTTCTACTGTTAAAGTTTTTTTAAAAAAATGCTAGAAATCATTTACTATGTACAAAAATTTCTCTAGGTACCATAAAAAATGCAAATTTTGGCAAATAATCACAAAAAATAGCTATTTTCGTTAAAATACCCCCCCACCCCCCAAAAAAAAACAAACATCCGGAAATTTTGCAAATGGATGTGAAAAAAAAACAGCAAATTTCGTCAACAGATTGCAAAAAACAACAAATTTTATGAAAAGATCTCTAAAAAATTTGTCAAAAAAATGCAAAAAAAAAAAAAAATTGTCTAGGTATTCCAAACAAAACAAATTTCGTGAAAGTATTGCAAAAAATCAAAATTTTGCCAAAACGTCTAAAAAAATTGGCAATTTTCATGAAAAAATTTCGAAAAATAAAGCCAAATTTGACAAAAAAAAAAAAAAAAAAAAAAAAAAATCCCTAAAAAATGGCAAATTTGTAAACATAGTGTGAAAAAAAAATTCAAAATATTGTAAGAAAACAAAAAAATTTGACAAATGATTGTGAGTAAACAACAAATTTCGTCAAAGGATTGAAAAAAAAAAGCAAATTTCATCAAATAATCACAAAAAAAGTAAATTTCACAAAAAAACCCAAAAAATTTTGCAAAAAGATCTTCAATAAAACAGGAAATTACATCGAAAGATTGTGACAAAACGACAATTTCATCGAAAGAACTCGAGAAAAACGATAAACTTCTCCGAAACTGTCTAGGTATCATAAAAGACACAAATTTCGTCCAAAGATCTCAGAAGCACATAAATTTTGTCTAGGTAATCGCAAAAAAGGTAAATTTTGCAAAAAATAGCAAAAAAAAAAAAAAAAAAAACAACAACAAATTTCTCAAAAAGATAACAAAAAACGACAATTTCTCAAAAAAGTCATGAAAAAAGGTTAAATTCGATAAAACGGCAAATTATATCAAAAGATTGTGAGAAAAAAACAACTTTCATTAATTGCAGGGGGAAAAGATGCAACATTTCTTTGTTTATCAGAAAAAAAAAAAAAAAAAAAAAAAATCACAAAATTTCTCGATCCATCACATGAAAAATAGAAAATTTGTCAATCAGTCGAAGAAAAAAATAAAAAAATCGACAGTTGGTCATGTGGGGTAAAAATTATAAAATTCATTAATGAATCATGGATAAAAAGTCATTTAGTTATGTAAAAAAGCGCACAAAAATTTTGTGATTGATCGAGACATTTCAGAATGTCTTTTCTGGGTAATCTTACGATGGGAATACTGCAGTTCAGTGTACCCATTGAACTGTGTGCTGAGTGACATATGTTTATTGACTCATTCTATAGGCAATTAAAAATATGTATGGAATTTTTTATCGCAATGTAATAAGTATATTTTTAACATAGGATCAGAGTAAATTAGTCTTTTCAACAAATAACCTGGTAAGTGAGAACTAACTTTTTTATTGATAGGCAATGTAACATCGGGTCGATCGAGTTTATTTTGATTTTGCCCTTGTTTTTGAAGGACATAATTTAACCGTTTTTTCTATTGCATAACACTTCTTATTTTGTTTTCAATCTTTTTTTTTAGTAATTTCTTATTGTGATCTTCATTTCTGTCATACGAAAAATTCATTTCTATTTCGCCTATAGCATTTACATAATGTTGACAAATTTCTGAAAAAAAAAAAAAAAAAAAAAAATGAAAAAAAAAACCAACAAATTTTCAAAAAAAGGATAAATTCGAAAAAACGGCAAATTGCATTGAAAGATGGCAAGAAAATACGACAAATTTCACCTAAAATCCCTGAGAAAACAAATAATTATTTCCTGGTATCATAAAAGACGTGAATTTCGTCAAAAGATCGTGAAAGTACTTTAAATTTGTCTAAGTAATTCAAAAAATGCAAATATTGGTAAACAGATTGTGAGAAAACAACATATTTTGTCAAAAGATGAAAAAAAGAGGCACATTTCATCATATGAACACTAAAAAGGTAAATTTTGCAAAAAAAAAAAAGGGAAAAAAATGACAAATTTCTGAAAATAACAAAAAAAAACCCAACACATTTCACAAAAAAAAAATCACGAAAAAAGGAATAATTTGATAAAACGGCAAATTACATTGAAAGATGGCAAGAAAAAACGACAAATTTCACCTAAAATCCCTGAGAAAACAAATAATTATTTCCTGGTATAATAAAAGACGTGAATTTCGTCAAAAGATCGTGAAAATACTTTAAATTTGTCTAGGTACTTCAAAAAATGCAAATATTGGTAAACAGATTGTGAGAAAACAACATATTTTGTCAAAAGATGAAAAAAAGAGGCACATTTCATCCAAAAAAACACAAAAAAGGTAAATTTTGCAAAAAAAAAGTGAAAAAAATGAGAAATTTCTGAAAATAACAAAAAAAAAACCCAACAAATTTCACAAAAAAAAAATCACGAAAAAAAGAATAATTTGATAAAACGGCAAATTACATTGAAAGATGGCAAGAAAAAACGACAAATTTCACCTAAAATCCCTGAGAAAACAAATAATTATTTCCTGGTATAATAAAAAACATGAATTTCGTCAAAAGATCGTGAAAATACTTTAAATTTGTCTAGGTACTTCAAAAAATGCAAATATTGGTAAACAGATTGTGAGAAAACAACACATTTTGTCAAAAGATGAAAAAAAGAGGTACATTTCATTAAAAGATCACAAAAAAGGTAAATTTTGCAAAAAAAAAAAAAGGTGAAAAAAAAGACAAATTTCTGAAAATATCAAAAAAATGAGAAATTTCACAAAAAAAAAGATAATTTCGATAAAACAGCAAATTGCATCGAAAGATCGTGAGAAAATGACAAATTTCACCGAAAATCCCTGAGAAAACAAATAATTTTATCCAAGTATTAAAAAAAACATGAATTTTGGCAAATAATTACAAAAAATAACAAATTTTGGCAAAATACCCCCCCCCCCCCAAAAAAAAGAACACCTGGAAATTTTGTAAATAGATGTGAAAAAAAAAAAAACAGCAAATTTCGTCAACAGATTGCAAAAAACAACAAATTTCTTCAAAAGATCTCTAAAAAATTTGTCAAAAAACTGCAGAAGAAAAAATTGTCCAGGTATCTCAAATAAAACAAGTTTCGTGAAAATATTGCAAAAAATCAAAATTTTGCCAAAACGTTTTAAAAAAATTTCGAAAAAAAAAAGCAAATTTTGACAAAAAAAAAATCTCTAAAAAATGGCAAATTAAACATATTGTGAAAAAAAAATTCAAAATATTGTGAGAAAACAACAAATTTTGACAAATATTTGTGAGTAAACAGCAAATTTCGTCAAAGGATTGAAAAAAAAGCAAATTTCGTCAAATAATCACAAAAAAGGTAATTTTGCAGAAAAAACAACAAATTTTGCAAAAAGATCTTCAATAAAACGGGAAATTACATCGAAAGATCATGACAAAACGACAATTTCATCGAAAGAACCTGAGAAAAACGATAAACTTCTTCGAAACTGTCCAGGTATCATAAAAGACACAAATTTCGTCCAAAGATCTCAAAAGCACAGAAATTTTGTCTAGGTAATCGCAAAAAAATGTAAATTTCGCAAAAAATAGCAAAAAAAGACAAATTTCTCAAAAAGATAACAAAAAACGACATTTTCTTTGAAAAAAATCACGAAAGAAGGATAAATTCAATAAAACGGCAAATTACATCAAAAGATTGCAAGAAAAAAATAACAAATTTCAAAAAACAACTTCCATTAATTGCCGGGAGAAAAGATGCAACATTTCTTTGTTCATCAGAAAAAAAAAAAAAAATCACAAAATTTCTCGATCCATCACATGAAAAATAGAAAATTTGTCAATCAGTTTGACAGTTGGTCATGTGGGGTAAAAATTATAAAATTCATTAATCAATCATGGAAAAAAAGTCATTCAGTTATGTAAAAACCCCACAAAAATTATCAATCAGTAGAAGTCCCCACAAAAATCTTGTGATTGATTGAGACATTTCAGAATATTTTTTGCATGTCCAATTAAAAAAAATATATGTATATATATTTTCTAGCTGCAGATGTAAAAAAGTAAGTTATTTATAAGGCATCTATTTTGATCTCTTATTATTTTGTTTATTTTTTGCAAGACCTACGTTTATTTAGTTAAGTAATACGAATTTAGAATTTGCAATGTTTTGTCTTTTGTTATTTTTTATCAATTTTCAAAATGATAATGCAACAAATGTAAATGCTATAGGCAAAATGGAAATGAAATTTTCATATGACAGAAATGAAGATCACAATAAGGAATCACTTTAGAAAAAAGAAAAAGATTGAAAACAAAATAAGAAGTGTTACGCAATAGAAAAAACGGTTAAATTATGTCCTTCAATAAAAACGGGCAAAATCAAAATAAATAATATTATGAAATATAAAATTAAGCATCGATCAAAAAAATACTCTCCGAGAAAAGTTTTTGCGAACATCGTAAGAGGGATATTTTACTTCAGTGTACCCATGGCAAAATAGAAATGTATTTTTCATATGGCAGAAATGAAGATCACAATAAGGAATTACTTAAAAAAAAAAGATTGAAAACAAAATAAGAAGTATTATGCAAAAGAAAAAACGGTTAAATTATGTCCTTCAATAAAAACGGGCAAAATCAAAATAAATAAACTCGATCGACCCGATGTTACATTGCCATTCAAAAAAAAGGTTCTCACTTACCAGGTTATGTTGTTGAAAAGACTAATCTAAGGTGCAATAAATTACTCTGATCCTATGTTAAAAACACACTAATTAAGTTGCGATAAAAAAATCCATACAGATATTTAATTGCACATTTTAAACATATGTCACCTCAGCACACAGTAAATCCACAAACAATGTACGCGGGCATACCACGCTAACATTTAGAGACAGTAACTATCTCTTCTCTCATTGGTTCTGTTGTCGGATCTGCGCAAGCACGAATCTGCGCAAGCGCAGAGAGCTGTTTGAGTGTGCTGACGAATCTGCGCAAGCGCAGAGAGCTGTTTGAGTGTGCTGAATAAAAATGGGGTTTCTTTTAATATATAGATGATTTCATAGTAAAATAGTATTTTTCATCTATTTTCGTTTTCAGCTTATAGTACGAATTATTTTTCACTTTTTAGTTTGATATACTTAAAAAGCGTGTTTTTTGGTTTTTTTAAACTATATTTATTTTTCACTTTTTAGTTTGATTACTTTAAAAGCGTGGTTTTTAGTTTTTTTAAACTATATTTATTTCATCTATTTTTGTTTTCAGCTTATAGTACGAATTATTTTTCACTTTTTAGTTTGATATACTTAAAAAGCGTGTTTTTTAGTTTTTTTAAACTATATTTATTTAAACTATATTTATTTTAAAATTTACAACGAAAGGACATCTATCCAAATCACTTTTTTTGGTCGACTCTGGTTAATTTAACCATGCATCTCGAATTCTATTAAGAATGTATAAAAAAAATTCTTCACATTATGAAAGAAAACGTTTTTTGCCAGATATAGCCAAATTTGGAGACATTCTTTCATTTGGCACCAAATACGTGTTGTGGCTTTCGTAATCTTAATAGTCAATTTTTCGGCCAAATGTCGCCAATATTTTGTGAAATATTGCCAACTTATTGGTTGCTGCCATTTTCTCATGACCCTGACCCGTATTAAACAAAATGACCCACTAATCAAATTTGATCAAACATGTGACTTAGCTCAAAGGTCTCCAGGTAATCAAAAACAGTAAAATATAAAGTTGAATCAAAATCGTTTAAGCCGTTTCTTAGATAAAATTAGCTTGACAGCATTCATCAATAAAGCGAAATGGCCCACTAATATAATTTTGTTTAACTTGCGACTCTGCCCAATAGTCTTCTCGTGACAAAAGACGTTTCGTTACAAAATTTAGGTAAAATTGATTGAATCGTTGTTATATATAATTAGAATAACCCTAACCTATTATGACCCAAAATTACCCATTAATCGAATTTTCGCGAGCATGTGTCCTGGTCCAATGGTTTTCTCTTTCCCGAGAATATCATAATACAAAATATAGTCAAAATGGTGAGAGACATTTTCTACATAAAATTAGCATGACCCATCAATGACCCACAAATGACCCATATAATCAAAATCTCTCGAACATGTGATTTAGCCCATTAGTTTCCTCGTGTCTAAAAATTGTTACATACAAAATTTCGTTAAAAACGATCTAGCCGTTCTTTAAATATAAATAGTTTGACCCAGACCCTTTATGACCCATTAATCGAAATTTCTCGAAAGTGTGACCTAGCCCGATAATTTTCTTGTGCCAAAAAAATGTTATATACAAAATTTCGTTAAAATCGATCCACCTGTTCTTTAGATATAGCTTGACATGATCCATTATGGCCCATCATGACCCACAAATGATCATTATAGTCGAAATCTCTCAAACATGTGATTTAGCGAATTAGTTTCCTCGTGTCAAAAAACTGTTCATACAAAATTTCGTTATAATCGACCACACTGTTCTTTAAATATAAATAGCTTGACCCAGACCCTTAATGACCCAATATGACCCATTAAAATTTTTTCTCGAACATGTAACCTAGCCCAATATTTTTCTCGTGCCCAAAAACCATAGAATGCAATTTTTAGTCAAAACTGCGTGAGAAAATCTTTAGATAAAAATAGCATGACCGACAATGACCCCAAAGATGAGCCACTAACCGAATTTTCTTGAGCATGTTACCTAACCCAATGGTCTTCTTGTAATCCAAAACGATAAAATATAAAATTTGGTCAAAATCGTTAGAGCCGTTTTTAGATAAAAATGGCTTGACCCATAATGACCCAAAAATGACCCACTAATCGAAATTTTTCGAACATGTGACCCAGCCCGATAGTTTTCTCATGCCAAAAAACTGTTACATACAAAATTTCGTTATAATCGATCACGCCGTTCTTTAAATAAAAATAGCTTGACCCAGACCCTTAATGACCCAATATGACCCATTAAAATTTTTTCTCGAACATGTAACCTAGCCCAATATTTTTC
Organism: Maratus speculifer; assembly: GCA_964019185.1. NCBI lineage: Eukaryota > Metazoa > Arthropoda > Arachnida > Araneae > Salticidae > Maratus > Maratus speculifer. Next base: position 193,884,830 of record OZ025293.1, on the reverse strand, counting down.
TCGTGCCCGAAAACCATAGAATGCAATTTTTAGTCAAAACTGCGCGAGAAAATCTTTAGATAAAAATAGCATGACCCACAATGACCCCAAAAATGACCCACTAACCGAATTTTCTTAAACATGTTACCTAACCCAATGGTCTTCTTGTAATCCAAAACGATAAAATATAAAATTTGGTCAAAATCGTTAGAGCCGTTTTTCAGATAAAAATGGCTTGACCCATAATGACCCAAAAATGACCCACTAATCGAAATTTTTCGAACATGTGACCCAGCCCGATAGTTTTCTCGTGCCAAAAAACTATTACATACAAAATTTCGTTATAATCGATCACGCCGTTCTTTAAATATAAATAGCTTGACCCAGACCCTTAATGACCCAATATGACCCATTAAATTTTTTTCATGAACATGTAACCTAGTCCAATGATTTTCTCGCGCCCGAAAACCATAGAATGCAATTTTTAGTCAAAATTGCTTGAGAAAATCTTTAGATAATAAGGACAGTTACAAACCCACAAACTCACATACAGGTGAAACTAATAAAAGCGTGTTAAAAAAATTTAGACAAATTACCGTCCAGAAGTATGAGAAAAAGTTTTAGATAAGATGTTTGTGTTTTTTAACTATTATGTATTTTTTATTACTCAATCCGAAAATTACTTTAATTTTTTACCATTATGTTAGGAGTTTTCGCAAATGATAAATTGTCAAAGTTAAAAAATAACCAAAATCGGATGTGATAAAATAAAGGAGATAGCTGTTTTTTAACTTTTGTTAATTGATTTTTATATACTTTTCAGTACTAAATCTGAAATGGCTTTCATTTTTAACCATTACGTTAGAATTTCTTTCTTTCTTTCTTTCTTTCTTTTTTTTTTATCGTAAATGTCAAAGTTAAAATAGCGAAAATCTAATACTATAAAACAGACGTAAAACTTTTTTAATTTTATTTAATTTTTTAAAATTCAATAACTTATTTATTTATTTATTTATTTGCTTATACTAGCATTCTTATAGCTAAACAGCTGATGGGTCTGATGAGGTGAGTTAAGAGGTTCAGTTTCAACATCGAACTTTTCAACTTTGAAAGAAATTTATAATTTGCGAAACATCTTGACTTCATGGTTAAAAATGAAAGTCATTTTCGGATTCAGAAAATCTATAAAAATCAATTATCAAAAGTCAAAAACAAAACAAATAAATCTCTTTATAGTATCAAATGTTTGCTATTTTTTTAACTTTAAAATTTACGACTTCCAAAAAATCTGGTAAAAAATGAAGGACAGTTTCAGATTCAGTGGTACAGAATATATAAGAATCAATTATCGATGGGCCGAATGCAGTTTTTGTCGGCTAGTGTAGTCTAAAAACATTTTAAAACATACATCATTTCGTAAAGAATTGAGGCTGTTAATTTTCATTTTTTTATTTAACAAAAATTCTGCTTCTTCCCTTAAACTTTGATTACACATTGTATATTTTGCATTAATATTTTAGAATGATTAAATATTTCAAATTAATGCTTCAATTTTAATTTTACTTTCAACCACTTTTTTAATATATCTGACAACATTATGTTTCTTCTACTCTTGAGAATGACACTAATTTTCAGAAAAATATACTCCAAATTTAAATAGCTATTACTTGGTCAATTTTAATTGTAGAACATTCGAACTTTTTTTTTTTTGTCTTATTTGTCAGTGTAACAGAAAAAATTAACAGGAGACCCTATAAAAATTTAAATTTCGTTTTTTTTTTTTTTTTTTTTTTTTTTTTTTTTTTTTTTTTTTTTTTTTAAAGAAATGTCATTTTTTTAACCCAAAACACTTTTAAAATATTTCATTACCTTATTTAAAACGTTTTTGCAGCTGGAAATATATGTCTATGAATAGCGGTTAAGGAATTAGCCATTGGCCACCGCTGAGAGTGGACACACTGTATGTATATTAGCGATACCTTCAAACCCATATAAATAATTTTCTTATTTTTTCTTTCAATTTCAAAAATTTCCAGAAGGCTACATCAATTATTTCATGTTCTGACACATTTAAAAAGGGGAAGAAACATACCTATTTTTCATTTTTATTTTATTTTATTTATTTATTTATTTTTACCAGAATTTGTGTAATATTTGTTCAATGAAAATCCCTTACATAATGTGTAACTCGGTTCTATCGTAAACTTTCAGACTAATAATTTAAATAGAATGTATGACTAAATATTACATTAAAATTGATCAATGTTAATAAATCAGTAATCGGTGTAAAAAACATTTTTTTTTTTTTTTTTTTTTTTTTTTTTTTTTTGCAAAGACAAGGAGTGAATTGCTGGTTGTTTTACATTCTATAATTTACAATGCTCAAATACATAAATAATTGAATGAAATCATAATTAAGAAATTCTTCGGAAGAAGCAACTGTAGTAACGATGAGAACTTGGAAGTTAAAATTTTAATTCTTTTTGTATAATAAAAGTACTTACGGCCTTTATATAAAAGCCGGGAAATTCACCAAATTGACAATGTTTTTAAAAAAGAAACTAAAATCTTCGACAACCTATCACAGCAAAACAGTGTTATGACTGAGTTGACACACGCTGTTTTAAGAAGTACAAATGGTAAAATGACAAATTGACAAAAACTACAACTTAAAAACTTCAACTGTGTTTTACAAAATAATCTATGACTCAGTCACCTCGTGGGTCCAGTTTCTCCAGCTAACCTTAAATGTAATAGTTTATAAGTAATAGTTAATTGTAAGTTTAAAGAAAATGTAACGTATAAAATTAATCGCCTTCTGTTACATATATATTTTTTTAATTAATCTTAAATTAATTGTTTTTTTTCTTCTGATGTCATCTACCTAGAGGTACATAGGCTTAGCCTTCACGAGCTACCGAGCCTGCTCCAATCTATGGAGTCAATTTTTACCTGGTGGTCCACGGTAGAAAGACGGAGTTCTCGTCTGTCTTGCTACGTTCAGTTTGGCTAGTATTTCGATCAAAAATAAACTCACTATCTACAGCGTCCCATTCTTCACACCCCACACACTAAAAGAACTATTTTCATTTGACAAGTCTGCACCAATAAATAGACTTCAAAAATTCCAGACAATTCCAATTAGATCGGAAAGCGGCGATTCATTTAGCAGAATATTGAACTTGTTCCATGTAGGCAGACGATACCGTGCTATCTATAATTAAAATCTCAGTATCCAGAAAGTGAAAAGAAGTGAAGTGTTTTTTATATTATTATTCCAAAGTTGTGTTTCAGTATGTGCAGACGATAATGCAGCAGTGAGCTGCTAGTGAGTGTTATTCTTTTAATAAAGTGTTTTTTAATATAATCAGTGCCTATGGAATAATTTGTGTAGTGTGTGCATTAATTTTACATGGTCCGACGTTCCGGGAGGTGAAAAAAATTATTTATGTGAGTGAATAATCATCGAATTTGAAATATGTGCTGATGTTATGTTAAGAGTTCTATTAAAGATCTGTCCAACGTTCAACATGAGAGTCTTCGAATAATATCATGCTCAAATTAGTGAAGAGTTGTGCTCAAATAAGTGAAGTGTGTCTAAGAAGATATTGTTTTAAGAGTTAATGAGTATTTTGACAAATTTTGTTTTGATACCGATCGCTGGAAATTTTTTTTTTCGGAACTATGCTTTTTGGAAGCAGTCAGAAGTTTAGATGCTGCTGTTCATATTTCACGAAAATTTTCTTTGTAATGATTTTGCCAATTAAAAATAAAGAAGTCATATGTTGCTTAAATCTGAAGATGAACTGTTTAAATTATTGTGTGATTAAGATATGGACAAATAAGTTGGCTTTTTGTATATTGAGTGGACTTTTTGCATATTGAGAGAATAAAGTTTTCAGTCTGTTTTCGTGGGATATGATAAGAGGAACTGTGCTTTTTTTTTTTTTTTTAAGTTTATCGCCTCCAGAGAGACAGTGCTGGTTTCATTCTGTTAGTATGATGAAAGATGATAAGACCTGAGTATAGTCTGCGTCCTAAACATTGGAGTTTATGCATTTTTGTCGTGAATGTCATGGTGCAGCAAGTGGAGCGTGTGGGCAGTATGAAAGTTTGATTGCCCTGAATGCTCACAAGAACCTTTCAGCTTTGTTTTTCTTGAACTGTGCTCTACATAGACTATGATGACTTTGCCCAGTTGGACTTTTTGCTGTGATGCCGTATGGTGCCTGAAAGGACTTCATCCTGATGAATTTTTGTTTCGATCATGAACTGTGATATACAGTGCTTGAAATGAATTTATGAATGAGCTTTTGTTCCAAGGAATCATAGACTTAGTTGTGACAGACTGTATCCTGCATACCAGTCAAGAGCTCTGATAAACTGGGAATCTACTTGGCCATGACGTTTTTACATATTTTCTCGACAGAACTACCGGTTCTGGTACTTTGTGTGATGGAGGACTTCTGCAGTAAAAGTGAAATTTTTAAAAATCTTTTTATTGAAAATGAAATGATTTTCTTTAGTTTAATAGAAAATAATTAAATGGATAAATTTTTAAGTAGTTTATGTGAAAAATATTATATAGAGATATTTATTAAAAATGTGTTTTATTAATATTTATAAAAAGGTGTTAAAACCTTAATAGTTTTGCTATATTTTTAAATTTAAACTGTTAAATTTAATTTTGAAGTTTAAGTATAATGAAGTTAAAAATTGTTACATCTATCTATATATATACATATATATATTAATTAGCAGTCCTGCATTTGAGGATTTTTGAAAAATATAAGATTTGAGAGTATATTTGAACTTTGAATAAAGTGTGTAATGTTTTAATAGACTCTTTTATATATTTAAAAACTTTAATAAATTTAAAGTTTTTAAAAAACTTATAAGGTGCTTAAATGGTAGGAAATCAGTTTTTGGTGCTGTCTGCGGGCGGAGATTTATGAATTATTAATGAAAGTTTATAGATATTTTTGAGTAATTTAATATTTTAAATTTTGTTTTATGACATGGCTCCAGATGTTTACTCGATCTTGCTGAGTTCCTGGAGTTTATGTCCTATTCTTTTAAGTTTAAAAGTTTGGTATTTTACATATATATATAATCTTAAAGTTTAGCATATTATGTTTTAAAAAATCAAGTACATTTTTTTTTCAATATGGGAGGTTTCTTGATTATTAGTGTTAGATTTAGGGAAACGTGATCTCACGAAAATTTTGGCATATTAAGTACAGAATATTATAAATAAATTTGAATATTTTTATTTACTGGATGAATTTTATTATTTACTTTACACCAGTCCTTGATTTAGTGCATATAATCTATAATCGGAGATAAATATTTCTTTTCTTTTTCTGAGTTCTCATAAAAATATTAATTTTTGAAATATGTTTTACAGATTCTTTTTTTAGAGTTTTAGAGTTGATTTAGAGTTTTAGAGTTGATTTAGAGTTTTAGAGTTGATTTAGAGTTTTAGACTTGATTTAGAGTTTTAGAGTTTTAGAGTTGATATAGAGTTTAAAAGTTGATTTAGAGTTTTAGAGTTGATTTAGAGTTTTAGAGCCATGGAAGAGATCCATCATTTTAAGTGTCAGGATTTTCGAGTTTGGTCTGGTACATTTATTTTTGTCCTGTTAAATGTGTATGCAAATGTTCAATGAAATATATATTAAACATGATTTATTTTTACAGATAAAATGAATAATTAATGTTTGTTTATTTCTGTTTTAAGTATAGTTGATTTCGTATGTAGTTTTTCTGTAATTGTGCAATATTTTTGGAATATAAATCATAAAAATAGCAATAGATACTTTCCATTTTGGTAAATGTGAAAGGCATGATCCCGAAACTTGGTGCTACACAGATACCCAAATTGAATAGATTAAATTAGAATAAGTATTGAATATATACATTAAGTTCTCTGTGGATAGCTTGCTGTTGTTGTTATAGGTTTTCCGTTGTGGGCAGTACAATTGTCATGTCTTTTGAGAATAGCATATTCTAAGGATCAGTATATTAAAAGATTTAAATTATTTACTTACCCTCTCTGGTGAACAGAAATGTAGAATCTTCTGCATTGGATGTCTAAGTGAATAGAGTATGACCACCCCACGAAAGCTTGAAGTTTTTCTGTTGGTTGAGAGGTAGTTGTCATAGTGGAGTATGGTTTAAGCAAGTTTGGTGTAATCAGAATTTGGAAACTTTTGCTATGGAGTTTTGGTTAAAGGATTTTTTGCAATTGTTTCGTGTCATGCCTGCTCAGTGCTAATTTGAGAAATAATTTTTAAAGTTGACTTTTGTTAATTGGAAGCTGAAAGTTGATCACGTGTAAGGCTAAAAATTCAACTCTTTTGATGAAGGAGTGTTTGAAGATCTGATCCATTTTTTGATTGAGTTGATGGATCTTTTTGCGGATCTTTTTTTTGGGGGGGAGGGGGGGGGGGTATTGAGTTTAAGCAATTGTGAAATGTTGAAACAGATATGGAAATAAATTAATAAAGTTTTTGTTATATTAATGTAATAGAACAGATTTAAATATTTTGTGTTAGATTCAACTGTAGGATTACATTTTTTTAAGTTGTTAGAATTGTCTCCTGAATGTGGAAGGAACATCTTTCAGCTGGCTTGTCAAGTTTTCTAAATGTGTTAGACTTGGTCAGATAAAATTCAATCTCCAGTGAATATAAGAGCAATAGTTTGGGGGAACCATGTTGTAGTGTAAGAGCGAATGAACCCTATGAGCTAAACTTGGTTTAGTTGGAGGTGTTTAGTATGTGATGGACTCTCATGGAATTGCTTGTTTTCAATTGTTGGGCTGAATTTTTGAATATTTAATGGAGATTTTTCGGAATGAAAATTTTTGTTTTGAAAACTGATATTAAATTTGCTAAATGTTTCTGTGTTTAGTGGAGGGGGATTGATTTTCAGATGTTAACTTTGCTCCTCGCTGAGTGACAGAAACAATCATGTGATAATATATTCAGTCAGCTGTGTAAGTTTTAGGGCTTGTGAGGAGAGTCTAATTTTTGTGACAGTGTTTTTGTACTGGTGGACTATTTCTCGGCAATAAGGAGTTTCTATGGTCTTGGTGTCAACATTGGTTGATCTGTCTTAATATGTTAAGTATGTAAACAATAGTTTATTATCTGAGGTTTATTTGTGATTGTCTGAATTCAAGTAATCTGTATCCGTGCTACAACTCTTGCCTATGTGATTTTATATTTTCCGAGAGAGTGAGGTATGAAGACCTAGGGTCCCAGGCAAATTGGGAGAGAGTGAAAGGGTAGCCGGGTGTACACGGCGCTGAAAGATGTATGAATGTTATGTACCAATTTAATTATATGTGTCCTCCGGATTCTTAGGAGATGTTGTAGCTGAAACTTTGTTTTTATTGGAAATTGGCTGCTGTGAAGGATAGGATTATTTTTGAGAATGGAGTCATGTGTTGATGCCAGACCGGGAAGTTTGTATCATGTTGTAAAAATGAGATTTGGTTACCTTTAAATTTAATCATGGGGTTCCACTATTCTTAAATTTTATAATTGAATATTAAAGATTTTTGATCTTTTTATTCAATATGTGAAAATAATATTTTTATATTGTTTAAAACAGTTAATTGTGTAAGATGTATTATTAATGTATATGATAATTGAAATTTCTTCCTATTATGGACTTTGAAGATTGGTTAATGAATATTACAATATTGAAAAAGTTTAATAAGTGTAAGATATTGACATGCTGTGTTCTTGTTGAAATATATGTAGGGTTTTTTCAAGTGTGTATAAGGTATATAAAAGCAGTATATATGAATATTTTTGAATATGTTTTTAAACCTAGGAGCCAGATCGAGTGGATCTTGTTGGTATGAGAGTAATTTTAAGTGACTACCTACCTGGTAAAAGTTGTTTTTTGATGTGTGTAAATATTATATAAAAGTTTTATTTTGTGTATAAATATGTTTGAATATTTTGGGTGTTGGGCTGAGCTGGAACTTTGTCTAATTTTCATTGTTTATTCCCGGTTATTGTGTCTTCTTTAAAGATTTATTAATATATTTGGTGTTCGTGTACAGGTGATTAAGTGCTGTTGAGATAATGGTCCTTTTTAAGATGTTATCCTTTTTTGTTCTAAATATGGACATCGTCAGGATGCACTAGTGTGTTAGGCTATCCTTAAGAGGATTAAAACTATAGTGGTGTATTTTAATATTCTTGTAGTCGCCTCTCCTTTTTAGATAAAAGTATTAAGAGGGGAGGGTTTAATAGGATTTAACATCAGCAGAATACTAGCAGTTCTTATCACTTTTATCTCCTTTCTAACATTTCTGTTTAGCACTAAAGTTTAAATGATATTTAAAGCAAAGGCTAAAAAGTTTATTTGTCAATTGTTAAAAAATTAAATTTAAAGTTAAAGTTCTATTTAATTTAATCAATAATTGAAATTAATTGTAAGATTTGGTAAGTGGAGAATTAAAAAGAATAATGTAAAAATAGGAGATCTAGTGTTGTTAGTAGAGGAAAATACACCAAACAATAAGTGGCCATTAGGCAGAATTATTGAAGTATATTACGGTAATGATGAGAAATTTGGCGTAGTTAAGGTAAAAACTCAGAATGGAATTTTTAAAAGATCGATTAGTAAATTATGCATTTTCCTATGCCAGAAAACTATAGTATTTAAAAAAAAAGATAAATATATGAATGTGTGTGTGAGTGTTTTATTGTTTTTTTTTTTCAATTTTTATATTTGAGTAAACATATATAGTGACCTTTTGTATTTATTTGTGTAATTAGTGTACTTGGTAAAAAAAGAGTTATTACTGAATGTGAAACATGTCAATGGGGGCCGGTATGTTCCATGTAGGCAGACGATACCGTGCTACCTATAATTAAAATCTCAGTATCCAGAAAGTGAAAAGAAGTGAAGTGTTTTTTATATTATTATTCCAAAGTTGTGTTTGAGATATGTGCAGACGATGATGCAGCAGTGAGCTGCTAGTGAGTGTTATTCTTTTAATAAAGTGTTTTTTAATATAATCAGAGCCTATGGAATAATTTGTGTAGTGTGTGCATTAATTTAACAGAACTCATAACTGAAAGGTCGCGGTATAAAGGCTTAATGCCGATTAATATCTGTCATGTACACAAATGGGGCCTGGAACACATAAAGTACGCTGTGAGTGCCAAGTCCTCCAAGTTTCCTATGAATTATATCTCCGGAACTGTCTTCCGAAGTGAAGGTCCCGTCATCTGATCAAAGATCTGAATTAAGAGATTAACTTGAGTGTCAATCAATAATGTATAAATGTTAAGAAACTGGCATAAAAAAACTTCATTATAATTAAGCTGCAGACACTGCTAATAGGAAGACGAACTTGGCGCCCGTGTGGCTTATTCCTGGTATGCTGCGATTAGGCAATCGCTCGCCCTGATACCACGTTTAAAATGCGTTCAGTCAGAAAGACAGAAAGGCATTAAAAAGTAATCCTTCATTAGTGTTGCTGAATTCATTTGGATTAGTTTAATAAAGATTTATCATCGATATCCTATTTGAACATATTTATACAATTTTAAAATCCCAGATTCACAAAATAACGTTATTTATAAACTTAAATAAAATGATTTATTTTATTTTATTTTATTTTATTTTATTTTATTTATTTATTTACTTATATATTATTTATTTTTTATTTATTTTATTTCATTTATTGTTATTTTTTTTGTCTAGAATGATTTTATGGGTTTAGGTTGGAGAGAGAGATAAAAGCGGTAAATGGTCATTTCCCTGTGATTAACAAAAAATGCTCAATAATAATGTTCCTGTAATCGTTCTGCAATCAGTTTCATTTCAGTTAGAAAGAAAATTCTGATTGGAATAAATTACTGATTGGTTGCAAATAATTTTTCAGCCTACTACTAGAAATATAATTCGACCTCTACGTTTTTTTTTTTTTTTTTCAAAATTTTGCTAAAGAAGTCGACTTATACACGAGTATATGCGGTGTATTACAAGTAATCTACTATATTCAAGTGTATAAATTTGTGGCAGATTTGACCGTCCAAAGAAAGCTTAGGTTCTTGTTCGGTTACTATGAATACTACTACTACAAACGAAATATTTATTTGTAATATTTCTTTTTGTTTATTGGTATATTTTTGCTTTTATTTAGTAAAACATTTGTATATCATTGTCTATAATATATGGGAACGTAACTGTAATGATTCGACACTAGAAGAATTTTGGAAAATAAGATAATGGCTGACTATAAAAATAAATCTTATGTCCTATCCAGTAGAGGTCTGCACGGGCCGGAATTTCCAGGCCCGGACCGGCCCGGCCCGTACAGAAATCAGTGAAAACAGACCCGGCCCGGCCCGTTTTGGTCCGTTACAATTTCTACGATTTCTAAAAAATATCAGATTTTAATCATATAATTAAGATTTCTATAAAGAGTACTGCATACATATCTATGGAATGATTTTACAGTATATTTTACAGGAAATACACATTAACAACGTTAATGATTACTTAGGATTCTTAGGCTTTCAACATTCGAATAAAGATTCATTAAAAATTCAATATGGCTTAGAATAAAAGAAAAAAGAAAAAAAAGCTAAAAACATCGTTACTTTTGATGATGTTTGATAAAAGAAGATTTATAAAAATATTTCTATATCATTTTATTAAAGGTTTTAAATCCAACGTCATTCTTAAATTCAAAGAAGCTCCTTTCTGATGCATTTCTAATCTCACTTTTTTCTCAGAAATGCATAAGATTAGCAGGTATCTTTATTCAAAAACTATATAATCGAGTGGCGTTATTCATTTTTTGATACAAGCAATTTAAGAATACTACAAGCAAACAAAATACTGTCATAATTAGCGATTTGAATAGAATTTCCGGAAGCGATAGTATGGGAAGGGAGAAAAACCTGTAATCATTTGAGAAACTTTACATCTCAACAAAGTCATACAAGTATTTTATTTACCAAAAATAAAAAACGCTATTCGATTCAAAATCCTTCAATAGTTAAGCTTATCACTTTTATACTTTTACAATTTAAATTAATCAGAAAATGTGTCAAACTTTCGCATTATTGATAAATTAATTTAAAAACCATCAAGAAGTATATATCCGAAGATAAAGCTAACATAAGTTCTTTACCGCTGTTAATAATTTTACAAATCATGTTATCTGCCCTACAGATCTTGAGAACAATTAAGTCTAGTTTCGGTCCGGCTAGTCTATATGTAGAAAAATAATGCAAGCTTGATCTCGGACCGGCATGAGTCAGCTAAAAAAATATTAAAACGAGTTGCACACAATGTAATTCTCCGATGCTGATCTCTACACTGTACATTTTTATATTGATGCTGTCAAACTAGTATGGCTCGTGACGCACATTTATACTTATTCCCGTTAAAACCATTGAAAATAGCCCATATTTTATCTTTCTAGCCCAAATCTTCAGAACGCGCCGGTAGGCCCGAAAATTTTTTTAATCGGCCCGGCCCGTCTGGCCCGTTCAATTTTTTTGCCGGCCCGGCCCGTTTATGTTGTTTGTCGGCCCGGCCCGGCCCGTTGAAAATATTATTCTAAATCTGCCGGCCCGGCCCAGCCTGGCCCGTTAGAAAATTTGAAACGATTCCTCCGGGCCGGGTACGGGTCACGGGCCAGGCCCGGGCCCATGCAGACCTCTACTTTCCAGGCTATTTTTAAACAGCGCATTTCAAATTAGGTATAATTACCCTAATTTCCTGCCTATAATCCGCGGATCAAACAATTCTTTTTCGACCCAGAAATTTTATTTCGTAAATGAAGGCAAATATTTACGGCGATCTGAAAAGTTATTTTTTATTTAATAAAATTTCTGGGTCGAAAAATGATTGTTTGATCCGCGGATTATACGCAGGAAATTAGGGTATCTACAACTTAAAAATTCAGAATAATCCAATTGAGAGTGAATTTCAATTAAGAATACTTTTTCCAATGAAATATACCACACAGATATTTTTCTGTAATTACTTTGAAATAAATAATCGTTTAACTTTCCAAAATAATAAATATTTAACCAAGTATTCATCATGTGAACATCTTTGAATTGAAGTATACTTGAATCTGAGTAAATGTTTGATGAAATATCTGGATTATTTTGAAAATATGACAAATCTTTTTCTGATTCTGCTGATGTTCTTCTTCTATTGCTACAACTTAATGGTAGTAATGATTCTAGTTGAGATTGCATGCACCAGTATGCACAAAAACAAATTTAAGCATAGTGAGTTCATTAATTGCCATATAATTAATGGCATGTTTTTATCAAATGAAAAATGTATAAAACACGATATTAAATTGGATTGCATTGATATTTTGAATTTTTACAGGAGAACTAATGTAAATCAGGCGAATTGTGCTTACGTTTTAGCATTTTAATTACTTACAATTTTCTTTTTGCTAATTCCATTGAAATTTGCTTTTGTTATTGTACCAATGAAAAAAAAATTATGTTACTCTGCATTTTGTTTTTAATAAGATATGCTTGTTAATAAACAATCAGCATGTGTAGAAATAAAAAGTTAGGCTTCTGTTGGCACATAATTTGTTGGACGGCAAGGCACTCATTTCTTACCTTTGGCAAATTGCAAAATATGGAAATTTGTCAATGTTGACCCAACACTTTTGAGCTTCTTTTATACCGTGCACTGAACCTCAAGAATATTGTGCCTCTCAAGTAATTTTTCGGATTTTTATAATATAATTATTTTTATTGAAGAATAGGAAGATAAATATTTTCTGTTGAAAAAAGAATTGTACTCAGTATACAATCCTTAAAGTAAACGCTAAGGGGGTGCAAGGGAAACCGAAGTAAATTTCTGAAATTTTTATACATTTATTTATTTTTATTTTTTTAACCTATTTTGAGATATACGGGATATTTTTCTATTCCCTAGGCATTCCTCTACAAACTGACACAATCATTTTGCGAAAGAACTAAAAATATAGTTCAGCAAAAAATGGTTAAGTTTAATTATGTTACACTGGAAAATGTGCGTCGTATGGAGGGCAAATTTACCAGCTTACACTGCAAAAAATCCGTTAAATTCTCTCTCTCTCTCATCTCATTTTCCATGAGATAGTTGTGTAGTGCATCCGTTAAATTTACGGCAAAAACTGCTGGCAGCAATGTTGCCAGCAGTTTTTAGCGTAAAAATTGCAGCAAAATTAGATGTAAATTTAATTGTTACATCTAATTTTACTGCAATTTTATGGCAAAAACGGCTGGCAACGTTGCTGCCAGCAGATTTTTTTACAGTGTACTAAAATATACAGGGGCAGAAATTCCAATTGAATTTAAAATGATAAATCAAAGCTAATAAATCTTGATTGTGTATTAACAAGTATATCTTATTATAAACAAAATGCAAAGTAACATAAAAAAACAGATTTAATGCATTTTACATTTCAAGACAAAAATTCAAATAGTTACCTGTCCGGGTTTGGATTTTATTTTTTCTCGTCCCTTTAATCTGATTTTTACACTTTCTCTTTTTTAGATAAATACTTTTTAGCTCACAGGCTATTAAAGCCCGACAGCTTATGTGTTCTGTATGTATGTACTGTGTGTTTCACAAAAAATCCCTAACTTTAAAAATCTATAACTCGGAAACGGTGATAGATAGAAACATGAAACCAGTGGTGTGTTTATTAAAAAAAATCTTAAGAATCTTATACAGAAATCAGAAAATTTAGTTTAAAATAGCGCTCATAGATGGCGCTGAGAGCGTTAAAACCATCTAAAGAGACACTGTTAAGAATTTGAAACTTTTGCTGCATCGTCAGTCCATCGCTTTTATAGAATATCTCTATTTTGACCAATGAGAATCCCCCATAATACATTGAAGTAATCGTTTTCTATGTAAGAGGTGGAGTGACGATGCAGCAAAAGTTTCAAATTTTTCACAGTGTCTATTTAGAAGGTCTTAACGCTCTCAGCGCCATTTATGAGCGCTATTTTTAACTAAATTTTCTGATTTATGTATAAGATTCTTACGATTTTTTTAATAAACACACCACTGGTATCATGTTTCTGTCTATCACCGTTTCCGAGTTATACAGGGTGTTTCTAAATTCATGGTACAAACTTTAAGGGGTGATAGTACACATCAAGACAAACAATATTAAATAGGAAACTAAGAGACTAAGGGTCCCAAACGTCTTCCGAAAGAGATAGGCGCCATTAAAGATTAGGATCCAAAAATTCAAATGATTATAAAAAACAGAAAAATTGGTCGATTCGTTTGCGGTTTTCGCTAAAACTATTCTTTATGTCAGTATTGTCTTGAAAATAAATTATAAAGATAACTTTCAAAAAATGCCGATAGAGGGCGCTTTAGAATTTGGAGTAACGACAACTATTTTGTATCGTTACTTTTTGCATCTCATTAAATTTTTTTAGAAGCTTAGACATAAACTTAAATTTTGAGCTCAAAATCTAAATCGTTGGGAATGATTAAGTAGCGCAAACTGAACTGTGTGGGGGGGGGGGGTTAAAATTTCAAATGATTATAAAAAACTAAAAAATCGGTCCATTGATTTGCGATTTTCACTAAAATTATTCTTTATATCAGTATTATCTTGAAAATAAATTATAAAAATAAAATTAAAAAAATGCAGATAGGGGGCGCTTTAGACTTTGGAGTAGCGTACAACTATTTTTACCGTTATTTTTTGCATCTGATAAATTTTTTTTAGAAGCTTAGACATAAACTTAAATTTTGAGATGAAAATCTGAATCGTTGGGAGTGGTTAAGTAGCGCAAACTGAACTGTGTTCAATGGGGGTGGGAAAGTTCAAATTTCAAATGATTATAAAAAACAGAAAAATTGATCGGTTTTCGCTAAAATTATTCTTTATGTCAATATTTCCTCAAAAATAAATTTTAAAGATATCTTTCAAAAAATTCCGTCAGAGGGCACCTTAAACCAACCAACAAATTTAAATTTTAAACTCAGATTCTGCATTGTTGTGAGTAATTAAGTAGCGGAAAATTGAACTGTGTTCGAGGGGTGGGGAGGGTGACATTTCAACTCCTGAGCACAGTTCAGTTTGCGCTTCTCAACCCCTCCCATTGATTTAGAATTTGAGCTCAAAATTTAAGTCTAAGCTTTTGCAAACATTTAATTAGATACAAAATATATCGGTTAAAAGTAGTTGTTGGTTACTCTAAAGTTTAAGGCGTCCTCTAACGGAATTTTTCGAAATTTATCTTTAAAATTTATTTTCAAGGAAATATTGACATAAACATCGGTTTTAGGAAAAACCGACCAATTTTTCCGTTTTTTATAATCATTTGAAATTTGAGCTTCCCCACCCCCATTGAACACTGTTCAGTTTGCGCTACTTAACCACTCCCAACGATTCAGATTTTCATCTCAAAATTTAAGTCTAAGCTTCTAAAAAAATTTATGAGATGATAAAAATAACGGTAAAAAATAGTTGTACGTTACTCCAAAGTCTAAAGCGCCCTCTATCGGCATTTTTTGAATTTTATCTTTATAATTTATTTTCAAGATAATACTGACATAAAGCACAATTTTAGTGAAAATCGTAAATCAATTGACCAATTTTTCCTCTTTTATATAATCATTTGAATTTTTGGGCCCTAAACTTTAAAGGCTCCTATCAGACGTTTGGGACCCTTAGTTTCCTATTTAATATTGTTTGTCTTGATGTGTACTATCACCCCTTAAAATTTGTACCATGAATTTAGAAACACCCTGTATATTTTTTAAGTTAGGGGTCATTTGTAAAACACCTTGTATTTTCGCGCGTATGTTACTTACGTACATAACGCAATATCTATTGATAAAAATATCCGATTCACTTGAAGTTTTGGATATAAGTATATTCTGATAAAGTGCTTCCCAGATTAGTTTTGGGAGTGCATTCAATAAATGTAAAAGGGGAACGGGGGCTAATGCCTCCCCCCCCCTTAATTTATATAAATGGATGTTTCATGCAGAATTACCAGTTTCCGTTCAAAATTTGGATATAAGATCATTCTGATGAGGCGCTTCCGTGGCTAGTACAGCTCATATTCAAAATATTAGAATAATTACCTTTTTTTTAGAAATTGAAAATATCGTTTGGTAATTAAATGTCTTTTAATGAAAATATGCAAACGATATTTTTATTAAGAACTTATTGTTGATTAAACTTACTTGTTATCTTAAATTTAATATCATTTTTGAAAAGATTAATTGCAAAAAAAATTATTTTGAAAAGTCAAAATATTAGAATATTTATTCTAGTGGTTCAAAATATTAGAATATTTCACGTTAATTCTTTTTTAATTATTACCAATTCTTAACTGGTGGCATCATTGATTAAATTCAGACTATTTTATTTAAAATCAGTATTCTTTTTTGTAGTTTGTTTCTTTTTCGTTTTAAAATGGGCCGTGTGAGTGATATTCCTGAATCTACTAAACTTCGTATGGTTGATTTGTATCGGCACGGTAAAAATCAATGTTTTATAGCGAATTATTTACATTGTTCGCAATCGAGCGTTAGTAAAATACTAACACAATATTCAAAAATTGGAAAATTTCAAAATAATCGCCGAAATGGTGGCCGAAAACCAAAAACATCTGCTAGAGATGACAGGAAACTGAAGCGTATAGTTAAGAAAAACCGTTTTAAAAGTGTGCGATTCTTGCACCGAAAATGGAAAGAAGAAGGAGTTGAAGTTTCTACATCGACAACATTAAGACGTCTCCATAAATTTAAATTTGAATCTCGTGTACCGAAAACAAAACCTCTCATGACTGCAAGACAAAAGCGTATAAGATTGAATTGGTGTAAATCAAGACGTTTATGGAGCAATGAAGATTGGAAAAATATATTATTTAGTGATGAAAGTATGTTTTGTGTTTCATATTGTAATCAAGGTATTCGAGTTTGGAGAATGAAGCAAGAAGCATTTGATAAAGAATGCCTTAAACGTTCCGTAAAATTTGCTGCTAGTGTCATGGTTTGGGGTTGTATGAGTGCAGAAGGACCTGGAAAGTTATGCATCGTCTACGAAAAGGTTAACTCTCTGATATATCAAGAAATTTTAGAATATTACATGATTCCATCATCAGAAGATTTATTTGACGATGATTTCATCTTTCAACAAGATTTAGCGTCCCCGCATACCCCGGTGTCAACTAAGAATTGGTTCCGCCAACGCAACATTAAGGTGCTTCCTTGGCCACCAAATTCACCAGATCTTAATCCCATCGAAAACTTATGGTGTATAATGAAGAAAAAACTTCAAGAAAATCCTCCTTAAAGTAAAACTGAGTTAGTGGCACGTATAAAGTCTATTTGGGCTAATATTGATAGAAATGTTTGTAAACACCTTGTATATAGTATGCAAGATCGATTGTACGCTGTTATGAAAGCTAAAGGGGATGCTACAAAATATTAACTACCATTTACTTCATATTCATAAGGTAATACTGTTGCGTAAAATAAAATATTCTAATATTTTGAACCACTCTAAATTTTATTCTAATATTCTGGTGTGTTTAAGGAAGCTGTATACCTAATTTATTGTGCTGTATTTTATATTTTATAAATGTTAAAATCTTATCTAAGCATTCCAGATTTAATTTATAAGAAATTTAATTGCATTTACTTAGTATAAAAAATAAATAAATGACAAATAATTTTTTCTTATTACTTTTTCTCAATTATTCTAATATTTTGAATATGAGCTGTATTAGATGTTTATTGGATAAGTATAAAGAGGGGGAACGAGGTTCTAATGCCTCTTCCCTTTAATTTATATAAATGGGTTTTTCATGCAGAGTTTATGAGATTTCATTCAAATTTTAGAATCAGGAACGTTCTAATGAGGGCACCTACATGATTAGTGCTCGGAGTTCATTGGATAAGTCTAAGAGGAGGAAATGGGAGGTAACCGCCCTCCCCCCTTTGATTTAGATTATTGGGTTTTTCACGCAGAATTTACTGATTTGCTTCAAATTTTAGCCTTATCAGAATGTAGACTCATTCTGATAAGGCGCCTCCCTGATTTGTTTTGGGAAATTATTGAATAAGTTAAATGAGATACCCCTCTGAATGAATACCCCTCTTAATTTACGTAAATGTTTTTTCTTGCAGAATTAACAGATTTGCTTCAATTTTTGGATACATATTCATAGTGATAAGATGCTTCTTTCATTAGCTGTGGGTTTTTTTAAGTATAAAGGGAATACGGGCGACTACCCCACTCCCTTAAATTTCATAATTGGGTTTTTATTAAGAATTATTCGATTTTCTCTGAATTTTGGATATAGTTTTTTTATATAGTAAATCCTGATTAGTTTAGGGTATTCAATGATTAAATATAAAAATTGGAAATGTGGGGAGCCATTTCCCTTGAAAATATAAGGCTGTTATATACAATTAGCATGCGTACCCTGTGAGCTCAATGTCGTACTAGGCTATTTTATTTTTATTGGTGTTGAACAACGTTCAAAAATCAAAGTACCTAGTGTGGCACCTGGAAAGTAAAAATTACTCACAGATGCCCTTACTAGATAAAGAGCAGCAGAACCGCCGAATTATAAAAACTAAGAAAATCGGGATTTTACAAATAACAACAGTATCGCAGTGCCACACGTTCTGCATAAAATTCGAGCCATCTAGCAGCAGGCATGCTAATCAGCGCTACATCATGATGGCAGACTGCAGATACATTCAAATGCCAAAAAGATACTTATTTATGATGAATCTCAAAGTGGCTGCGAGGGTTTATTCAGAACATTTTCCTCGGGATCGATATGAAATCATACTTTTTGATAGTTAAATTTCTGTATGAATTCTCAATTTCAATATAATTTTATTATATAGACGTATAAATCAGTAGAGTTCATATAGATAATATTCCCCATGAGAAGAAAGTTCTGTTATTTTTTCAGATATTTCAGTGTATGCCTGTCTGGAGATCTCTCTTATACTAGGTGCGCAACTAAGGTTCTGGAGGTTTTTTATTAATGAAAACTGAAAAATTTCAAGAGAAATACAAAAAATAGTTTACTGAAAGTATGGTCCCTAGCTAACTATATATTTTTTCCATCTCTGTGATAATACATGAATACCATGACGATAAAACGACGCGTCTTTAGACCGAAATCATTTAACCAAATCATTTAATCTTCGAAATTAGCCATGTGAATCCCACCTAAATCATCGGCCATCGACCAGAACAAGTGATAATCGGAAGGGGCCAGATTTGATAAATATATCCGTTGTGGTAGCATATCCTATTGCAGCGTGTTGGTAGTGAGCTGGAAGAAAGAATTCGATAGCATGAATCGTTGTCGTTCTGCAATATCTCTCGTTTGTGTTCCGTGTCCCATTCTGGGCGTTGTTCGAGCAATGCAAGGTTCAAATTAATCTGTTTTTGTCTGTAATGATGCCTATTGTCAGTTTCACCCAGTTTCAGCAGCCCATAGATCATGATTCCTTTCTGGTCCCACCAAACGCAGGGCACTGTCTTCTTTCTGAAACGATTTGGCCATGCCGTTTCATGTTGATGCGTCGCTAAGGGTAAAACACATTTTTTTGCATTTGGCATTCTCGAAATATATCTACTACTCATCTCCGATAACAAATCGATACAGGAAAATCTGATGCAGGTAATTTTGAAGAAAAAGCAAAGTTTCGATTATGGCGCTTCCATTTTTCACCTGTCTTTCAGACAACTCATGCGGCACCCATTTTCTTTACTCTTAATTTTTCCCATGACATGTAAGGATTTGGAAATACTTTGGGGAGTAATGTTTAATGCTTTCCTAAGTTAATTTTGCTTTTTTTTCTATCTTCTACTTGCAATAACGCTTGCAGATCGGCATCCTCAATTGTTTTGGTTTTCCGGAGAAATTGCGATTTCTATAAAATCTAAACAAATCTTCACAGGTATATTTTGATGCATGATTGCTATAGGTCTCCTTAACAAAGGACGTCTTTAAGCTGCAACTTTTTCAAATTAAATCAGAAAAACAAAACTTCTCGCAAACTCTGTTTATTTGGCATAAAACTCAACGTCTTCGTTGTTAGGAAAAATATTTTTGCGTTGTAACATATGTTGGTATTACGACAGTTTATTGTTAACAGATGTCCAAATTATTAAAAAAATATAACATCAGACATGTATGTCGTCTATGTATGTCTTAGCGCCATCCATGTGTGAAACCCAGAAATTTAATTGCACACCGAGTAAGGAATGACAGTATGCATTACAGTAATGTTACAAAAAACATGTGTATGAAAATTTCTTTATTTTAATGCTATCCTGGAAATGTCAGGTAATTTTAAAATAAGATGTTTGTGGACCACCCTAATAATTTTTATTGAGGAAAAAAGTTCATGCATATTAAGTATGCAATACACTTTATCTTATAAATTCAATGTCTCCAACTTACTGACCCCCTCTTCTGCTTAAATATTATATCTTGTGTTTTAATAAGGGTGCACTGAAATTTTCCTGACAGGAACGCTTTATTTTACGCAGATTGCAAGAATGTGAAGACAAGAAGAAGGATTTAGTTTTTAAAAGAAAGTTAATTTTTTTATCCATTAAATTGTATTATAGTAATTGTGTTATTTTGCATAGTTTTAATTGTTTGTTATATGTATCAGTATTTGAAAGTTTTACCATTTTCAATCAACTATCTATTTATATAACTAAAGTTTCATCAGTATTCTATTGAAACTTTTACATTCAATGTTTTATGTAAACTTTATCTGCCTGAGCTGTAATAAATATTTTTGCTTGTGCAATATGTATGACAATTTCTTTTTAGGTGCGTTCGTAATTATGTAGATACGTAGCACCTATTGTTGTCGCTCAGTCCGTCCGTCTGTCCGTCTGTCTGTCCGTCTGTCCGTCTGTCTGTCCGCATATAACAACGCAAAAACTACCCAACCGAATCGTTTGAAATTTAAAATACATAATTATTACATAATTTTGTCGAGTCATTTCAAATTTTATGAAAATTGGATGCATAGATCAATTACAGGGACAATCAAAAGTATTCCGTTACATTACGGTCAATGGGGAAAAAAGTTTCAAATGCATTTTAATCGTTTGAAATTTAAAATACATAGTTATTACATAATTTTGTCGAGTTATTTCAAATTTTATGAAAGTCGGATGCATAGATCAATTACAGGGGCAATCAAAAGTATTCCGTTACATTACGGTCAATGGGGAAAAAAGTTTCAAATTCATTTTAACCGTTTGAAATTTAAAATACATAGTTATTACATAATTTTGTCGAGTTATTTCAAATTTTATGAAAATCGGATGCATAGATCAATTACAGGGACAATCAAAAGTTTCCGTTACATTACGGTCAATGGGGAAAATGTTTCAAATGCATTTTAATGGTGTTGCACTCATTCGAATTTAATAAAATTTATATACAATATAAAGTACATATTATAATATGCATCTTACATAATTTGTGATGCAAAGAACATTTGTTATTGATTTACAAGGCCACACAAAAGTATTCCATTACATAATGGTATTGGGAGAACATTGTTTGATGAACGTTTTAATTGTAATTCACTATTTGCAATTTTATGAGATTGATATATGAGAGTAATATTTTTAAAACTTCATTATCGTACGAACGCACCTCGTTTGCTACGCTTCACGTGCAATTTCCAACTTGTTTCTTTTACAAATATAAATTAAAAAACAGTGAAAAATAAGAAACAGATCTTATAACGAAATGACAGCAGCTACAAAACTATAACTTTTGTAGATGGTGTGTGCAATGTTGCCACTTTGGTCAGTTCACGCGCTAGCATTATATAGAGGCTTATTTAAAAATTAAAGCGAATTGAAAAACCTTGCCCCGATCTCCCCTACTAACGGTACATTTTTTACAGTTCGGGTTACTCCAACTAAACATATTTTGTTTTAAAATTCGCATACAACTTTCCATTAGTACGCAATAAATCTTTTATTTGTAAAACATAATTTAAAAAAAAAACATCAAATCATAAGCGTTGTTGAAGATCTCCACGAATATTTTTCTTTTTTTAATATTTAGTTTTAAAATTAAAAATAGGTAAAAATAATTATGTATAATACGATAAAACATTTTCTAACAAAATTATTAGTTTTCCAGAAACATTGTATTCATATTCATATAAATGAAAATAAGAAATTTCCTACCAAACTTTCAAATATAAGTTTTAGAAAGACATGTATTGTACTCCAATACAAGAATAATATACATGTCATAAAACAAGATATTTGGAAATGGAAGCCTTGAATTATTCAGTAGTTTTTCGTTTTCAACAAATATATGGGTCTTGAATTATTTAAGCTGCTTTATTGCTTAAAAATAAGGCCTTGAAATACAAGTTGGCTTAATTCTCCTTTGTAAAGAAAATCACTTTATTTTGAAATGCAGGGGGTATACTTTATATCAAAAATAACTAGAAGTTTCAATGGCAGCTAGAATTTAAAAAAAAACAGGGAACAAATAATGGTTTCAACAGATAAAAAATTTTTGTTCTCAGCAGTACTAACAGAAAAATTGGCTTCGCATTTTTCATATTGACACATATATATTTATTCTTGATACTAAATGATATATTATGATATAAATAACTTTTTTTTATTAGTTTCTTTATGTAACCATTACAAGCATATGGATTTTGCACTTACGTTTTCAATTGGATTCAATTTTAACCGCATCTTGTATAAATGAAATTTGAAAAGTATTTCAGAGCAAATTGAATTTAAAAATAGTCTAAGTATAAGCAGTTTGGATTTGAGGTTTTTTTCTCCAACTCGTATTTTTGTTTAATTAATTTTTGCTATGCGAATTGGTCTTACGATAAACTTGTCAATATAAAAGTTGTTGATATTGAGAAGATGTAAAATAAACGTAATTATATTTAACAGTTTAAGAGTTGACAAAGTTAAGGATTTTTGTCTTTTTTTACCCCTCTTTTTTTTATCGGTAAGAAATAGTCCTATCAAAAACTTGTAAATCCAAAAGTTTTAGATAATGTTGAGAACATTTATACAAAATTTAGTTGGATTTGCTAGCTTGAGAATCGATGAAGTTATGAATTGTTTTCTCCCAAAAACCCTTTTTTTTTTTTTTTGGCCTCTTTAGCCCATTTCTAACTTCATCAAAAATCTGTCATGCATAAACTTTTTGCCCATTTTTAAGAAGTAATATAAACTTTAAATCGATTCGAAATCTATTTTAATTAAGAAGTTATGGTCTTTTTTTGTTTTCACAAATACCTTCCCTATTTCCACCTCCTTGGGCCAATTTTGCCCATTAACTAACTTAGCCGAGATTTTGTACCCCTTGACTATCTGTATCATTTTGGAAGAAATTGGAGCAGGACTATAGAAGTTATCGTGTCCATGAGAAAGTGAGATATATATAACTTTTTTACTGTTGGTAGTTTTGGGGTCTAGAGGTCATGATCGGCGTAGATCTGTAAAAAAAGAATTTCACAAATTCCAACATAGGAGCGACCGCAATAGGGAGTATTTCATGCGAAATCTACCTAATTAAAAATGAACCTATATTGTAAAAAAAAAAACCGAATAAGCAGATATATACGTTCTCGGTGGCGAAAAATTTACATATTTTAGAATTATTTTTTAGGAAGTGTATAAAATTCATTGAAAAACTAATAATTCCATCTTCTTTTTTATTGATTCAAGCATTTAAAAATATTTTTTTGATGTTAAATGTGGTTTCACAGATGAATTTTTAATCACTTTTAATTTATTGGTGATTACTTTAAATATGCGTCGGAAACCTGCAGCCGAGTTGAGCTATGTCAAAATATCCGGGTTCGATGCGTAGCATCCTAGCTTCTTGTAGAAAGAAAATATTGTTCAAATCTCGTTTTTTTCTTGTAAAATAAGATTGTAGCTAAGAGTTAACTGCTCAAGTTTTTGAATTTTTGAAAAATAAGAAAATTGCTCTATTTTGAAATTGTTTCATTTTAGTTTCAAATTTTGACTGTTAAACTAACTAAAAAATATAAAATATTAAAATTTTCAAAAAATGGCTCGAAGATCCTTTCTCTATTTAATTACAAGTATATGAGCTAATTTTGTATCCAAAAATGTTGAAAATTATTCAAGTTATCGTTTTGCGTAAGTTGAAAAATATATTTTCCTGAAAATCGCGTTTAAAATTTTTAAGATTCAATATATTTTTATCGTGCGGGCACTCGCATTTTTGCTCATATCTTCCGTAACAATTCAGGTATCACTTTAAATCTTTTTGCCTAGAATTCTAAACATTATAATGATTTAATTTCCATCAAAACAGTTTTTATTTTATTGAAGATATACACTATATGGCCATTGATTATTGGACACTAGCGATTTTAGACATTTTGTTAAATATCTAGAAAAATACATGAGGAATCATCTCGAAACTCTTAGTGTATAAATATAATAGTATAAGTTAGCGATGCACAACCTTTTTGCCAGAAAATCGTTTGACACCAGAATATTTGAAAAGTGACGTCTGTTTTCTTTCATAGCAAACTTTCTATCATTATTATAAGGAAAATTATTCTGCATAAAATTACTGGTATCAGTTTGCCCCGCGGGCCACAGGTTGTGCATCCCTAGTATAAGTCATACATCTCCGTGAAGATTTTTTCCCGAAACTCCATAGGGGACCGTCAACAAATTAAAAAAGAATGAATATCTTTTGAATAACATTGTCAAAACTAATGTAGCAAAAGCGCTAAAACTCTAGATTATGATTGAATGCCTTATTGTAATACGCCTTGTTCATTTTTATGCAAATAGCATGCATACTCGCAGAGTAATTAAGGTTTTTATAAAAATGGTTCCAAATTTTTTCAAGTTTTTCCCTTATAATGTTCAGAGTTCTTAATATAAAATAATATTTTTTTTTTTTCAGAAAATATGACAAACAACATTGCACACAGTACCCTGTAATCAGAATTAAAAAATAATGAAAATTGTATACAAAATGAGTTGGTTTACTAAATAATTTTTTACTGCGCATGCGTCAACGATATCAAAATTTCATTTGCATATTATGTTAGCTAAATGTACAGAGCAACTTCTGTGAAAGTCACAAAATCTTAACTTGAAAATTCTGAAAATAATCGTCAATTGAATAAGTTGAAAATCCGTTATTCTTAAAATGAAGCAAAAACAACAGGGGCTGTATCCATATATTCATTGATTAGTGTCAATATAGAATACACAATACGGGATGTACTATTACATTTGGATAAAATTCCTCATTTTTTTGCTTCATTTTGGAAACAACGGATTTTGTCCTTTTTCTATAGACGATTACTTTCAGAATTTTGAAGCTATGATTTTGAGACTTTTACAAAATTTGCTCTATACATTTAGCTAACATAATATGCAAATGAAATTTTGATATCTTTGACGCATGCGCAGTAAAAAATTATTTACTAAACCTACTCATTTTTCATACAATTTTTATCATTTTTTAATTCTGATTACAGGGTACTGTGTGCAATGTTGTTTGTCATATTTTATGAAAAAAATATTATTTTATATTAAGAACTCTGAAAATTATAAGGGACAAACTTGAAAACATTTGGGACCATTTTTATAAAAACCTTAATTACTCTGCGAGTATGCATACTATTTGCATAAAAATGAACACAGTGTATTACAATAAGGCATTCAATCATAATCTAGAGTTTGAGCGCTTTTGATACATTAGTTTTGACAGGGTTATTCAAAAGATATTCATTCTTTTTTAATTTGTTGACGGTCCCCTATGGAGTTTCGGTAAAAATTCTTCACGGAAATGTATGACGTATACTATTATATTTATACACTAGGAGTTTCGAGATGATTCCTCATGTATTTTTCTAGATATTTAGTAAAATGCCTAAAATCGCAAGTGTCCAATAATCAATGGCCATACAGTGTATATATCCGTATGTAAACAGATTTACAATTTTTTTAAAATATTCTTGAAAGATTTAATGCTACAAATATTAGTAATAAAATATAAATTTACAATGATTTTCTTTGATGAGAATTTGTAACATGATTTTTTTAAATAATACTTACTCTTTATTTTTTTTAAATTTAATCACATATCGTCAGTGGATGAATGATTGCTCTTAATTTCGAATTAAAATATGTGCTAATATGATACTGAATTATATATATAATATGTGTGTGTGTGGTTGGTTGGTTGATACATTTTGTAGGTTTATACAAAAAAAGAAAAAAATGTCGTATTCCATATTGTATAATAATGTAATATAGCTAGTTTGAAAATAAGATAACTACTTAATCAAACCATAAACGACCTTAAAGAAATTATCATTTATTACAATATATTATATACAATTATTATAATGTTAGAAAAAGCTATTAATCCAATATTGCTAAATGCACAGATTAACAAAAAGGAGGATAAAAATTCCAAAAGCATAAGATAAGGTAAGAACGTTACAATAACAAGAATGCAATGCAATAATACACAAATACAATATACAAGTAAAATGTAACCTATGTTGTATCACACTTTCAAGGGGTGACATCTGACAACGTAAGGAAGTCGCAAATGTTTTCTGTCTGACCATGGAAGCAGCAATTTAAAAAAAAAAATTTATCGACAAGATGCTCAACCAAATGTGATAATACATACGATAAATAATGGAAAATTAAGTACTGACCAGTCCGTAATTCAACTATAGAAAAACTCTACATCAAGACCAATGAAAAACACTCAATAATTAACATATTTATTTTCATATTTAATGGAAAAGATTCATTAAACATAAATCTAAATGTAAGAAACAAACCAGTAGAAACTCATCACTTTTCATTATTGTTTTAACCATACGAACTGGGAAAATAAGTGCAACAAAACATGTAAAATTTGTGTGCTAATTCATAATAGGTCGCAGTTCCTCTTGTTCTACGAGTGAAATTTTGTAAAAAATTCCCATTACACTAACAAACTAGTCGTTGGGGACCATCCTAATACTTACCCATCAAGAATACGCATATCTATACTTATAGAAAATAGTTTGTCCTGACTGACAGATAACACTACCTAACATCAAAAATATTTCGGGCTCAAAAATTGTTTTTACCGAAGTATTTTGTCTAAACATGAAACTCAACACAAAAAGTTGAGAATAGCTCTTGTTTTCAAGATAGGAACCAACTTGAGAAATCTCACTATGGCTGTTTTATGGAAAATGCAATGTTCGGAAGTTGGTATTCCTAATAACTGTAATTCCCCTCAACTGCATATTCTGTGTAGAATGTTTTTGACGTTCCTTTTCTACAGCAGATGGAATCCTCTCCCTGGAACCGACGGTCTTTTGAACCGGTGAGAGAGTCAGCAGAACGAAAAAAGATAGCAGTGCACGATTCAAGTGACATTCTCTGCTATTCGCCTTACAACTAAAGGTAAGCAATTTAATTATATCGAATGTATCAGTCTCATCGACGGTATCCATTACTCTATTTGATCTTTTGAAAAAGTTTAAAATCTTTAAGGCTATTTTGGGGTTTTAAACCAGTAAAATTTGCTGTTTTGAGGCTATATTTCAGTTGCGATTTCTGACATTCTGATCATGGAGCTTGCAATTTCAACAGGTTTAGTGGATGTATATTAACACGCTTGGTATCCTTTATTAAAAAAAATATAGGCTTTCAAATATAAAAATTAAATAATAATAATAAATTTGACAATTTAAAATCGAATTACGACTTAAAACTATTATTTTAATAGTTATTATTTCAGAATTAATCACTAAAACTAAAATTTAAAATTTTCTTCTTTCAGATCATAATGGGACGGAAGTGTGTTAATGTTATCAACAACTTTTGTTAGATCTGTGGTGAAATAATTATTGAAACCCAGAAGCGAACCATTAGCTCAGTTGTAAAGACAGCTTACTTCCTTTACTTCGGTGTGAATGTAGGTGACCAGGATAAACCTTGGGCCCCACATGTTTGTTGTAATTCTTGCTCAGTGAGACTGCGAGAGTGGCTGAATGGGAAGAAATGAACAATGAAGTTTGCTGCATCCCTGATTTGGCATGAGCGAACAAACCACGTTGACAATTATCATAACTGCATGACGCTCGCCATGAATCGAGGTTGGACAAAAAAGCAGAAGGAATCGGTACAGCATCCCAATGTTCCATCTGCCGTTCGGCCGTTTCCTCACTAGGCTAATCTGCCAATTCCTGAACCACTTCAAAATTATGAGATAGAAGAGAATGATACTGTAGAGGAAGAAGTCACTAGACCTGGGACTTCCCATGACCCAGGTTTCGAGGCAGAAGATTTGACTGAGCCTCATAGACTAAATCAAACAGAATTGAATGACCTCGTAAGAGATCTTGACTTGCCAAAGGAGAAAGCAGAGCTTCTGGCATCAAGATTGAACCAATGGCATCTACTCCATCCAGAAGTCAAGATCACAGAATACAGGACTCGTCACAAGAATCTTCTTCATTTCTTTGAGAAGGAGCATGTTGTTGCTTTTGCTGATGTTAATGATTTCATAAATTACATGAACATAACTCATGATCCACGGAAGTGGATGTTGTTTATAGACTTTACCAAACATGAAAGCAGTCTTACTACACAATGGCAACATTATTCCACCCATTCCCTTTAGACATTCCGTTCACATGCAAAAAACTTACGGGAATGTGGAATTACTTCTAGAGTCAATCAAATACGAGGATCTTAAATGGCAGATTTGTGGCGACTTGAAAGTAATCGCTTTATTCCCGCGAATGCAATTAGGCTATATCAAATAGTGGTGTTTTTTGTGTTTGTGGGACAGACGTGATAGAAACTCTCACTGCATAAAAGAGAAATGGCCTTAGAGAAATCTAAATCCCGGGGAGAGAAATGACCAAAATGAGCCTCTAACTTATCCAAAAAACATTCTGCTTCCATCCCTGCACATTAAGCTGGGATTAATGAAGAATTTCGTGAAAGCCATGAACAAAGATGGAGAGGGTTTCCAGTACCTCAGAGCGAATTTCCAAGACTCTGCTTTTGATAAAGTTTTGGAAGAGAAAGAGAAAGCAGCTTGGGAAGCCTTCAAAGGTGTTGTACGAGGATTTCTAGGCAACAGAAAACTCGAGAATTACCAACAGTTGGTGAAAGAACTCCTACAAAAGTATCATAACCTTGGATGCAACATGTCTCTGAAACTTCATTTCCTCCACTCCCATCTTGATTTTTTCCCTAAAAACTGTGGAGCTGTAAGCGATAAGCACGGTGAAAAGTTTCACAAAGATATCTCTGTAACTGAACGCAGACATCAGGGCCGTTGGGATGAGTCAATGCTGACCGACTACTGCTGAACTGTTGCAAGAGATGCTCCGGCGTTGACATACAAGAGGCAATTCAAAAGGAAACGATTGCAAGAATAGGCTAAAAACAACCATTGCTTTCTGAAAAATGAACATTGTTTAATAAAACGTGCCTATTGTATTTATTACATAGGAATATTTTTTCTTCTTCAATTTGCTTATGTGGGATGCTGCGTGTCTTTCTCCAGTGGGCTGTATAGTATCTTGAAAATAAGAGCTAATAAAAAAAATTAATTTAGATATTCCTTTTTTAAACCCAAAATTAGTAAGAATTGACTATCTAGAACAAGGAAACTGACAATTTTTTTTTTGGGGGGGGGGAGGTAGTGTAATTAAATATACAGCTCAAACTACTGAACACAGAAGCATGCAAATTGGGGAGAAAATATTTCTTATGACGCAAGCGTGCACTAAGACAGGGTTTTTGAAAATTTCGCCCTTATGGGGGCCAAACAGAGGATCGAAAATTTTGAAACACTTTGCTATAACTCAGCATCCGTTTAAGGTAGGATCGTGAAATTCTAGGAACTAAAACTACTAAAAAAAATAACTAAGCACATATTTCAGTGATTTCAGAAATTCCCATCAGTAAGGAGGTTAATAGGAGAACGAAAAATTAAAACATCTGGCACATATCAGCAGTCGTTTAAAGTGGAAGCATGAAACGGCAGAAAATAAATCTATTGAAAAATAATTAACCACGTGTTTTAGTGATTTTAAAATTTTCGTCCCAGACTAAGATAGGGCAAGAAAAATTCCAAAAATTTTTGAACCTGTAATGTTAGATATCATCGGAAAGCCCTCAGACCACTCTTTCAAATTATGAAGCTTTCTTTCAGTTCCCCTATTTGTCCCTCCGAGGGGGGGTGTTTTTGAACTTCTTTGAAATCGCAACGTTTTACCATTTTAGATTTGATTTTTTACGTCGCCCCCGATAAATATTATGTATAATGGATGAAAATTTTAAAGAAAGGGGAAGGGTTTTTTCGGGGTGGGGGCGACAATTGGAATTCTGGAGGGGGGGTGGAATTTTCCTAATTTGGCCTACATCCGTCATGTGATATGTCATTGGAATTCTTTCTCACACTATGTCATATTATACACCTTCTGTACCTTTTGCCCCCATTTTTCCCCCGTAGGGGGCACTTTTCTAAATTTAGCCGATGCCCCTCATGTGATACATCGTTGGAAACCCTGTAACTACTTACTACACACTTTCCGTGCCCTTCCCCCTAATTTGCTCCTTTCGAGGGATGCCGTTATCGTATACCTTCAGGAAGTCTTCCAATAATGGGAAAATCATAGAACTGATCTCAATCACAGAGAAAAAACAATAAAAATGTTTATCACATTTACCTTAAATTTAGTTTCTCTTTTTGACTCCAGGGTTGCATCTTACTCTTATTTCTACGGCCAGTTTGCAGCTAATTAACAAAAAATTATAATTTTTGATACTTAACCTCTGGTATCTTTCTTTACTTACCTGCCCCTTTTTAACTTTTTGCAACCACGGGATGCTGTCACATGGCTTTTGCACCATTGTGGTTTCTTTCAGCTTTTAAACGGCGGGATGTTTTTAATTCCATCTGTTTTAGCTACCATATATTTACTAAAACCTTTTATAAACATGTAAAAAGTAATTATTTAATGGACTTCTGTAGGATATATTGATTATAGATTCTCGGAAGTAATCGATGACTGTATCGATTGTGTAATTTATGATGACGAATTTTTTTCCTTTTCCGATTGGTAAATTTTTGAGACTTGCCCATCACTAGCCATATACCAGCATCAGTTTCAGGTAGACGCGAGAAAATCTAAATAACAAGTCTATAAAAAATATTAAATATATATTTCAGCGGTTTTAGTAATCCCCCCCCCTCTCCCCATCCAAAAGAATTAAATGGAGGCACGAAAATTTAGGTTATTCCCTGATACCTTAACAGTAGTTTTAGAGAGAGGTGTGAATTTGAGGTTACCGAGTCTACTGAAACAAACTTGACATGTGTTTTATCTATTTTAAAAATTCCTTTGTAAGCCGATTTAGAGGGATGATCGCACTTTTGAGGCGTATCCCCATATCTCTGCAGCAGATTTAGGTAGAACCGGGAAATTCAAGAAAACATATATATTAAAATAACAGTTAAAAATAGGTACGTCAGACATTTTAGAGTTATTTTGTGTATTATTTTTAACATCAATTTTGAACTGGATAAAGACTAAACGAATAAGAAAACAAGTATGGATGTTTTATTAGATATTAACCTTTTTTGAAATCTTCACCAGATAAATTTCGTTTGATTCAAGTGTTCTTTAAAGAAACCGAACAGCGTAGCGGACGAAGGCTGCTAGTATACAATATGGAAATACAACATGTGTAAACTATTTTTAAAATGCATTGTAATTCTAAGCTAAAATTTTAACATATATTTAAATGTTTTTATTCCATAAAAATACTCTATTACGAAATTGCGCATACTATTTCATTATCCCGTTAACCCATTTCAACAAATTATATGAATATCCAAGCTACTTGCAAAATTATAGAAATTGGCATAACTTTTATTTTAAATAACGAAAAAACAAATAAATTAGTAAATGATAAATATAAATATAAATAAAACGTAGAATTAAAAATAACTTGCTGATGTAAAAAACTCGTGTACCATGTTTAAATATCAATTGAATGTAACATTTACGATAAGCCTATATTGACATTTAATCTTATAGTTTGGCTATAATTTTTCCGTTGATAGGATAATCAAGTAGTACTGAACTGCGTAAAAGTAATTCCTTATAACTCAAATAACCGTATAATAACCTCAAATTTATGACCTCGAAACTAATAATAATATTAACTAGCAATTTACAGTGTTTGATTTAGCATCTTACTTTCAATTAAAATATATATTTGAATTGAAATTTGCATGAAATACAGGGTCATGAAAAATCGAAGAGTGTGGAAAATAGAATTACGAATATATCGACAGTTAATTATCTGATTGACTTCATTATTTATGCAAAATTTGTGTTTTTTTACTGTCTTTTACGTTCACTCATTAAAATAAAAGCTTTCGAAAAATTTTATATACCTTTACTCAGAACGAATATTTCGAGAGTCTGAAAAAAATAGTTCCGTGTAATCGAGGTTACTGATATTCAACAGTCTTCTTTCCCTTATTATATACTAAGTACACACCAAATTTCAAATTTCTGTCTCAATTTATTCGGAAGCTAGAGCATTTACAGACAGACGGACGGCATATTTTTTTCTAAAAATATAATTTTCATAGTATGCAATGTCTGAAACATGTAAATCTGTTTAAAAATTTTTTTTTAGATTTTCAAAACGATTGCAAGATTTAACCTATACTACGTATGATGGCTAAGTAATAAGATTTAAGAAAAGGTCCCACCAGGATTAAAACTTACTGATTAATAGCTGTTTAAAGTTGAAGCATCATTTTGCCGCGAAATGGGGATCGTTCATAAACTTCCTAGAAATGTAAATAATCTTCAGATATTTATAAAAACATTAGTTGAGTAAAATTAACATTACAATAAAAATTTGAATTTTATTTTTATTCTAGAATATTAAAGAAAAATATACAACTTGCAGTAAAAATATAAGTTAAAAAATAAATTTTTGAAATGAAATGATGAAAAGAAAGAGTTACAATTCATTACAAAATTATATACAGTGCGGTCAAACATTTCCGACCAGATAGATTCTTTGATTTGTTTGCCTGAACATTTTACCGAAGAAGAAGCAAAATTTCTGGGAATGTTAGGAATATGCAAACAAACGACCTCTTAACACGTGATTATTTTGACTGGATAGTGACCCATGGTCCGGGAGACCCCGGAAAACAACTATTCGTGTGGACACAGTTATCAGGAGATAAGTAGTTACCTCTGCAATATCCCGTGATTTACAATGTGAAAGCATTCCTGAAATAAATCTATCTACCGGTTCAAGACACTTACGTGACGTAGAACTTTATGGAAGAGCCGGTGTTAAAAAACATTTTATGAGTTAAAAAAATCAGCGGGCCCGACTGGTATTTGCCAAGGAAGAGCGTGGTTAGTCAAATAAAGTCACGTGAAAATAGCAAAAAAGTACTATTTTCCGATGAATCGAAGTTCAATCATTTAGGGAATGGTGGCAGCCACTATGTCCCATAACCTGAAAATAAAAGACATGATTCGAGATATTATCTTCGTACAGTGAAGTATGGCGGAGGACACGCTATGCTGTGGAAGGCATTTTATAGAAAAGGTTTCGGTATGTTAGTTAAAATTCGCGGCAAAATGAATGATGCAATGTATAAGGATATGTTAAAAGATTATTTGCTGCCTTATCGGAGAAAACATTTTGGTCACAACTATACGTTTATACGTTTCAGCGGGAGACAGCGACTCAAAGCAGACATGCAAGCTCGTCAAACAGTGGCTTTAGTACAAAAAAATACCGTTTTTGAAATGGCCAGCCCAATCACCCGATCTGAATTTTGGAGTGGCGACAAACGTGGGCGAAATTATAAATATTCCAATTCAAAAAGTTGCTGTAAAATTAGATGTAATTTTTTTATTACATCTAATTTTACTGCAATTTTTACGGCAAAACTTGCTTTTGCTGTAAATTAAACGGATTTTTTTGTTTTGTTTTGTTTTATTTACATTTTATAAAAAAAATTAGAGCAAACATGAAGTTCATGCTAAAAAAAACTGAACAGATATTTTTGATAAAACTTAAATTATTAATCTTCCTATAGTAAACTTTCTTTCTTTAGTATTCTTTATAAACTTCTTTATAGTAAATATATAATTTAACCCTTTCGGGTCCGATTTGATTTTTTTTCAGTTTTTAGAAAAAATTACTTTTACGTTAATAACATTACCACTATCTATCCAAATAGATTAGTTAGTGTTTACCAAACATTTCATTGTCTGAAAGATAACGAATAACGTTTTTTTTTTCGTAGTATTCAATTGATATTCATATGACAAAGGCTGAGAAAGAATTGTTGGAGATATTTAAAAAATATTGTATTACAATAAGATTTAACTTTAATTCCATTTTTTAAATATTTTTTGCGCTTTATTACACATGATTATTTTAGGAAAGTAAATTTATTTTAAATTTAAATTGTGAAACATATATTTAAAGTAAAAGAATTGCAAACGGCGCTAAGAAAATTAAACAAATGATAATAATAATTATTATTATTACTAAATGCCTATACATAAATGAAGTCATATAATAAATCCATATACATATTTTAACATTGCTACATGTAAAAATTAGAAAGTATTACAGGCATTTGAATATTTTTATATACTATATTTTTGATACTGCATACTGTGGTGACGAAAATAAACACCTCCTACTAGGTACGCAAACGTGACGTGGTTAGTACGAAGACAAATGAAAATAATATCCCTTCGGCGTTGTGAACGAAGATCGGATATTATTAATTTACTGAAATTAATTCCTTAATATCATACATAAAATTAACATTTTGCAATAACATTAGGATCGCCTTATTTAACGTATGAATTTGTGAAAATTGGGATTGATGAGTCAATAAAATACTTGAGATATTAATCTACAAATTTTAATGTTAACATTCCCTAATCTGCATCTAGAAATTACCTTAAAATACATAAAAGGAGAAAACTGGAATAAAGACAAGAATAGGTACATATATACAAAATTTTATTAAAACATATAAATTGGCATCATGCAAACACTATAAAAATATAATATGCAAGGCAATAACTACTGAAATATGGTTATAGTGAAATATACAATATATTTTATTTCATTTTTTTTTTGTTGTTTTTTTTTTGTTGTTGTTTGTTTATTTATTCATTTCCTATTATTCTGCTATCCTCACAGCTCATAATGCTTAAGTTCACGACACAACTTATAGGCAAAGCCCCAAAATTTCATATTTTATCAAATCAAGTCCTTCGTTCATATTATTAGTATTATTTTACTGGTATTATTAATTTATTTATTTATTCATTTTACTATTAATTAAGTTTGAGCATTAAATTCTGATAATTTTGAGCCCCAAAGATAATAATAATTTTAAAATTTTAAAATAATCAAATTTTAAGTAATCAAATTTCAAAAACCAAAATTTTAACACCACATTATATCAATAAAATAAATTGGCCAGTCACATGAACAATGAAATTTTCTCACCTTACAAGTATGTTCCTGGTATTGGTCGTCGTTGGCTTATAGCTGTCCATACAGTTCATCAGTACACTGACACAATTAAATCCAGGTGCTGAGTTCCAAGGCATTTTGTTTTTTTTTATTAACACAAATAGTTTGCAACTTTTCAAATTTTGCGCACTTTCCAGTCATCAGTTAGACGTATGGTCCTTTTCACACTAATAAGCACTTTCAAATTTCACTGGGAGTTTCAGGCAAAGTTTTTTTTTTTTTTTTTTTGTTTTGCAGAAATGAATTCCACTCAGCAATACTTAGAAATCATCCGATGAAAAATAGTCCGCTCAGCAATACTCAGGTGTTCCTTTTTGAATTGGAAATCAGTCGACGATTCGTTCTCTATGTGCAGAGCATAGCGTCGCTTCTCATCACTTCGTCCGGGAGGCATAAGATCACATCTTCCGACGACACGGATTATTTCGATTTCCTCTTTCCCCTCTCATCTTAGCGGGAAACTCGCAGCAGAGAGAAAAAAAATCTTTTTTTACTTTTACACTTTCAATTCCAAAAACTGCACTGACTCATGTGGGGTTTTCTTTTCAGGGCCTGTACGCCCCCTTTGACCCCATTGGGTATAAAATTCGGACTCCAATTGGCTTTGAATATGTTTCGCTGTCCATTGGTCAAGTAAAAGAAACGGGGTTGGATTTTTAGACATTGTTTCTCCATTATTTATTGCCGGAGCTACAATTCCGAACCGGCGACCCCAACTGGACCACACACGGGAGTAATAAATTTGATTGTAAATCTCTCATTGTTGCTTGTGTACGTTAATGTCACGAATGGCGACTCTAGGTTTTATTGCTTCTCGTAAACATTTGTTCCTTTTGTAACTAATGGTGAGAAAATCCCTTCGTTCATGTGGTTTTGCTATTTTTAGGCTTTGACTAAAGGAGAGCTTATAGTATAATAAAACTTCCGAACAAACAACACATATTATTGTTATCATTTCTTGTTTACGAAAGCTAAAATAAAAATTTATTTTAATACTTTTATATACATTAATATCATTTCATTTTCTATCTCTTTCTAGATTATTTATTTATTTATTTATTTATTTATTTATTTATTATTATTCTTTCTCTCTCTTTGTTTTTTCTTTTCTTTTCTTTTCTTTTATTCTAAGCGATGTCGTGACATTTCTTTACGACAAGCTTATCCCCTCTTACTTTAAGAAAAAAAAATTATTCTATCCAAAAATAAGCTATAATATATATACAGATTTATAATCTAATCACTTAAAATTAAAAGATGTGCAAGAATACCATACCATTATTATAAATATATACATGTAATGACAAATGGACATAGTAATACAAAAATTGAAATAACATACACAAATACATTAAATGTGAGAAAATCATCATTGCAATGTGTTGGTCTTTGAAAACTGCCAAATATAATATGTATATAAACATATTCACCTCCGCGATACCTATATTATTCGCTCGAATTTCCTACTGAGACGCATTCTCACTAGAATTCACTACTGTTCATGCTACTGTTTATGACTTCATTTTCATTCCCGTTTTTATTTTTATCATACATTATTTCACGATCCCATTGTATTATTGTTCTGAAACCTTTTCTATCTTCATTTTCCTTTTTGCATAACATACCGTGTTATGAAAAATTCGTAAATATAATTTTTATATATATGTATATATATTTTGTTTGAATCTAGTTTATTTTTATATTAGGTAATATATTACGACTATTCATGTAATGCCTATTTTTAATATTTATTTGTCTCTGTTATATATATTTTGTCTATGTATAGTCTCCTAAAAAATATTTTCCATACCATGCAAGTTATCGACCAGCAATAAATACTCACATCCCGGGAAGTACGAAACATATTTCGTATGAGACCATAATATAGCTCCGTTTTTTTTTTTTTTTTTTTTTTTTTTTTTTATAACGTTAATTTTGTATGTAATTTGCAAGATTCGAACATTTTTTAGAATTTTCTGTGTTTAATTGTAAAATTTTTTTTAAGTTTGGCTGATATGTTAAATACGGTATATTTAAAAGATTTTGACGGTTTCAGTAGACGCTTAAAACAATTTTAATAAATTCTTGAAGTCTAAAATTTTTTTTTTTTTTTTTTTTTTTTTGGAATTTTATTTATTTAATTTTGTTTTATTATTATTATTATTTTTTTTTATTTTTTTTATTTTTTTTTTTTATTTTTTTTTTTATTTTATTTTTTTTTTTTTACACTTATTTTCTAAGGAATGATTACTTGTTTTCTGTTCTGTTTGCCACATTGGGCGCAAATAATTTAGAAATATGAATTCTAATAGGTCTCAGGTCTGGCCTATGTTTGTTCTTTATGAGGTAGTTATCATTTCTGAAAATTCTCTCAATATGATATGGGCCTGAAAATTTCTGATGTAATGCCTTAGGTTTTCTCAGCATTTTCATGTAGACCTCGTCACCCAATTTTAATTCTTTGTGTTTTAACTTCGAGTTCTTATTCAGTTCCAAATCCGCCTTTTCTTGATTCTTCATAACTTCATATCTTACATCGTGCATATGTTTGAGCTTATTCTGTACATATGTACTGTAAGAATCCATATTACGCACTTCAAAATTCGTGAATGGCGTTTTTATCTCTCTACCGAAAAATAACATGCTTGGAGAAAATTTTGTTATTCTATGTACAGTTGAATTATGCATAAGTACGAAATATGGAAGTTTTATATCCCATTCGT
Source organism: Maratus speculifer (assembly GCA_964019185.1). Lineage (NCBI taxonomy): Eukaryota > Metazoa > Arthropoda > Arachnida > Araneae > Salticidae > Maratus > Maratus speculifer. The sequence continues at coordinate 193,846,436 of OZ025293.1, read as the reverse complement.
AAGTTTTATTACACATAGAGGCTATGGAAGCTTTCAAATCCCGGTGTATTCGTTCAAGTACAGATTGCGATTCCGGGTGGTACACCGACGAAGGTATTAGTTCAATATTTAAATTTTTCATATAATCTTTGAAATCCTTCGATTTAAAATAAGCTCCGTTATCTGTAGAGATATATTTCGCTAATCCAAAAGTACTGAAGTAACCATTTAATGCGTTGATTATAACCTTAGTATCTGTCGATCTAAGTGGAAATGCTTGTAGGAAGCGAGATGCTGTATCGACAATAGTTAAAACAAATTTATTCCTATTTAGAGATGTAACCAAACTTCCTACTACGTCAATAGTTAATTTATGACCAGGTATGTAATTTTTATCCATCGTTTCAGTGGAATTTTTATCGTTTTATGCTGTTTAAATGTATTGCATGTTATACATTTCGCACAGAATTGTTTTATCTCTTGATACATTCTATACCAAAAAAATCTTTCTTTTATTATGCCATAGGTTTTTAGAAAAGCGAAGTGTGGGACATGTGCGCTTTTTATAATATCTTCTTTTAAATTCTGTGGCGCAATATATAAATCATCATTATTTGAATTTCGTGATTTTCTTAGAATTAATATTCCTTCTTTATTTAAATTGTATTTTTCATATTTTTTTGCTTTTTTCTGTTGTTGTAAAGCTTGAATAATTTCGTTTGATTTAGGGTCTTTTAATTGTTCTTTTTTTATATTGTCTGCATTCAAATTTTTATTTACCGCAAAAAGATGTTTGTTTAAATCGTCCGCTATAGTTAAGGCATTTGTTTCTCTACTACAGAAATCTGCTGGGTTATGAATACCTTCAATGTGCGATACTTCAAAATCATAATCCTGTAGCTTAAGTAACCATCGTGCTACAATTTCCGGCTGTTTTTCCAAGTGTAAGTGGTATGTTAATGCTTTTGAATCTGTTAGGAGAAAAAATTTTCTTCCTAATAAAATGTTTCTAAAATAAGTTATAGTTTCATATATTGCCAAAAGCTCTATCTGCATGCTTGGATATCTCTTTTCCGATTCTTTTAATTTTCTGCCCGTAAATTCAATTGGTATCATTTTATCTCCTTGTTTTTGCGCGAGTATACCTGATGTTGCAATTTTTGATCCGTCTGTAATTATATAGAAATCTTTATTAAAATCTGGGGGATGTATGGTAGGTTGTTCCATGATAATTTTTTGTATTTTTTCAAATGATTCCTGTGCTTTGTCATTCCATTTGAATTTTGTATTCGCTTTAGTGAGATCTGTCAGTGGCGCTATAATTTCTGCATAATTGTTTATAGTTGATTTAAAATACGTGCATAATCCAATGAATGCTCGCACTGTTTTCTGAGATGTAGGGACTGCAAAGCTTGTTATTTTTTTTATATTTTTTTCTGAGGGTGCATATCCTTTTTCACTAATTTTATATCCCAGAAAGTCTATTTCTTGCATGTATAGTTTTATTTTAGCTGGTTCAATTGTGAGATTAAATTTTTCTAATTGTGTTAGTACTTCTTCTAGTAATGTGTGCATTTGTTGTATATTATCAGCGGCAAGTAAAATGTCATCAATAAAGTATTGAATGTTATATTTCTTTTTTAAATCACCTAAAACTATATCGATTAGACGAGCAAATATATTTGTTGAGATTTTAGTTCCGAATGGCATTCGTGTTATTTGAAAATGGTTATCCTCCGTGATAAATGCTAGTTTATGCTTGTCCTGCTCTTGTAATTTGATTTGAAAAAATGCAGAATGTAAATCTAGAACTGTAAATATTTTTTTTCCAGCGATGCTTTGTAAAATACTCTTTGTGTTAGGGACTGGATACGGATCGCTTTCTAATATATCGTTAAGAGCTCTAAAATCTATAGCCATTCTAAGTTTTATTAAGTTTTGATCATTGGTTTTTGACGTAGAATTTTTTTTACGAAAATTACTGGGAAAGCATAACTTGAGTTCGTAGGCTCTATGATACCTGCATCCAATAAATCTTGAATTTCTTTCTCCGCGAATTTTTTTACATCATGCGCTAATTTGAATGGTTTCGTTTGTATAGGAAAGTCATGCATTAATTTAAAATTCGGTTTTATTACGTCCGTTTCTCCTAGAGTTTTGTATGATTTGCTGAAAGCAGTAGCATGTCTCATTAAAATTTTCAATACTTCTTTTTGTACCTTCGGTGTTAAGTGATCTATTTTAAAATCCTTCTCTGAAAGTTCTTTTTTTCGTAATTCTCTAATTTGTGTGATATTTAAGTTATTTACTTCGTAAATATTATCAGTATTTGGTTTATTTTGTTTTTTTATAAAAAAATCAGTGGTAATTTTTCCCATTTCCTGATCCTTATGAAGTCTCAAATACGTTTTCGATTTATTTTGTACTAATATTGTGAATGAATTATTTTCTGTTTCCTTGTTTTCATGAACTGAATTTTGGATTACTAATTTCCTGTTGTTATATTTAGGTTGGAAAAAAAATTGTTGCTTGTTTCTAAATTTCCCATCAAAAATTAAATTTACTAATTTCGATTCTCTAGGTCTCAAAGTAATGCTTTTCTTTACAAATACTCGTGTATTAATTTTCGGAATGTTATTGTGTTGATAGGATTTGATTTGTTTTGGTATTGTTTGAACGTCATCATTTTGTTGTACGGGCTTAATTTTATTCACCTCCGTAATTTGATTTTCATTGGGGTTTAATTGTATAATTGAATTATTGAGTTTAAAAGTATTATTTTCAAAATCCATGATTATTTTATTACTTTTTAAGAAATCATATCCTAAAATAATTTTGTAATTACGGTCAAATTCATCTTTAGTTACATAAAATGTGCCATTTAAGAAAGTGTTGTTAAATCTAAACTTAAATTTTACACAGTGTTTAAAAGGAATGGATTTGTTTGATAAAGTTGTAATTTTTATAGCGTTAGCTAAATATTTAATCTTTATATCCGTCCCTTTTATTTTTTCAAAGACCCCTGGAGATATTAAACTTATACTCGCCCCACTGTCAATAAGGCTGGGTATAATTAAATCTTTCTTTATTTTTAAGTCCCATATTGGTAATTCATTGTTTTTTTCCGAGTTACAACTTGCGATCAATTTTTGTGTTATATCTTTTTTTTCTTCCTCATTTTTTTTTATCATTGTCTTTTTCGTTTGCTTTTGTTTCAATATTTTTAATTCCTTGTTTGATTTATTTTTTATATTATAACCCTGTTTTTTCTCAATGTTACGGGACCTACGGGCTTGTATTCCTCTCAATTTTGTAGGCCCGCTTACCGGTTTAAATGACTTTGCCCTCTGTTCCTATTATTATTATTGTGTCTGCCTCGCCTGTCTCTGTTTTCGTTAGGAAAAGTAATTGTGGGCTGATGTTCCCTATTTCCCTCATTATTTTGCGGCAAAGGATTTTGGCTATTTTGCATATTTGCGAAACCCTGATGCTGCCCTGTATATGCAATTTGTGTGTTGTTTCCTTGTGTTGGATCAAAGTTTTGCATTGGAATCATATTTTGCATATTGTAATTTCCAGGATACATTTGATTAGGTCCTATTTGTGATTGGGTCAAATTTTGCCAATTTGGCATTTGAATTTGCATATCATTAAATCTAGTTTGATTGTGATAAGGTCTTGCAAAATCCAGTGTTTGTGGCGCTTGGAAATGTTGTGCATAATTTTGTGGAAATCGTTGAAAGCCTCTATAATTATTATTTTGATAATAATTTTTTTGAAATCGTGGCCGAACATTGTTTTGCGCTCCCCTTGGTTGAAAAAAATTCGCACTTTTTTGATTGAAATAACAATTTTGTGTCTGGTGGTTGGATTTATTACAGATATGACAAAAATTATGTGTTATCTGATTTACTTCTGCGTTGTTATGTTCGCTTTCATTTTTTTGAATTTTTAAATCTTTTATTTGTTCTTTTAATTGGTGTATTTCCGATTTTTGTTCTTGCGACATGCTAAGAAGTGCCTCGAATAATTTATTTTCGCTATTTTCAGTTAAATTGTTTACTTCTCCTGCACATTTACTGTTCAAAGCACTTTCGATATTTTTAGCTTTTTTTACTGCTTCATCAAACTTTGTGGGTGGGTATTTTTTTAATTCAAAGGAGATGTCCGGTCTTAGTGCTTCAAGGTATTTAGTTAATTTAATAGTTTCTAATAATTCTTTAGCTCCATTCTTTTGTTCATGTCCTGACGAGACAAGGTATTTTTGTGCCTCAATGTTGAATTGTTTAGTAAATTCTTCAATAGTTTGGTTGGGTGTTTGTTTTGCGTTTATGAATTGCGCCTGAGCGTCAGCAAACGATCTTTCTTTTTTAAATTGTGTTATCGCATTTTCTTTGAATGTGTTATAGTTTTGTGCTTTATGCAATTCGGCTGTGTTTTTTAGAATCTCTCTCGCTTGACCTTTAAATTTTGACTTTGCCAACACCAATTTTAAATCATCAGGAAATTGTGCCGCTGCGGCTAATTCTTCGAACTCTTCGAAAAAATATGATATATTTTGGTCTGGTTTGTCCTCAAAATTTTGTAAAGAGTTCAATAGAGTGTCTATTCCAATTTTAAATGTGTCCCTTTCGGGAGAAGACTGCCTTGCCTTGTTTCTACCTGTCATTTTTATTTACCTATTTGGAAAATCTCACACAGACTGATGTTTAATACTTTTTCCTTTATTTTTATTTTTTTTGAACTCTTTCACACCTCAAATTATGATATCATATACTCTCAAGATATGAGTTTTGTAATGAATTATTATAATTTATACTCATTCAAGAATAATATATAATAGAAATTATGAAATAGCCCTAAATATTTTTATAAATACACATAAATATAATGACAAAGTAAATTTTCCGAAATACGGATATATATAGTAACGAAATTCTTTACAATCTTACAAGCTAATGTGTCGTGAACTAAACCAACTCTTCTGTATATTTTTGTTTCATCTTCTCAACTATTATATTTCAATTTCGTAAATTTTTAGATATACACACAATATTTATAAACACAATATGGATAAATAATGTTTGTTAGTAGAAGGAGAAAAAGCTAAGAGAAGATAGGTAATTAAGAATAAAATCATAATACTGGCTATCTTTATTTATATTTAAATGCAGAAAATTTTTAATTTTGAATCCCAAATACAAATTCATACACCTGGTATGAGCACCATTAAACTTTTAGTAGTGTGGTGACGAAAATAAACACCTCCTACTAGGTACGCAAACGTGACGTGGTTAGTACGAAGACAAATGAAAATAATATCCCTTCGGCGTTGTGAACGAAGATCGGATATTATTAATTTACTGAAATTAATTCCTTAATATCATACATAAAATTAACATTTTGCAATAACATTAGGATCGCCTTATTTAACGTATGAATTTGTGAAAATTGGGATTGATGAGTCAATAAAATACTTGAGATATTAATCTACAAATTTTAATGTTAACATTCCCTAATCTGCATCTAGAAATTACCTTAAAATACATAAAAGGAGAAAACTGGAATAAAGACAAGAATAGGTACATATATACAAAATTTTATTAAAACATATAAATTGGCATCATGCAAACACTATAAAAATATAATATGCAAGGCAATAACTACTGAAATATGGTTATAGTGAAATATACAATATATTTTATTTCATTTTTTTTTTGTTGTTGTTGTTGTTTTTTTGTTGTTGTTTGTTTATTTATTCATTTCCTATTATTCTGCTATCCTCACAGCTCATAATGCTTAAGTTCACGACACAACTTATAGGCAAAGCCCCAAAATTTCATATTTTATCAAATCAAGTCCTTCGTTCATATTATTAGTATTATTTTACTGGTATTATTAATTTATTTATTTATTCATTTTACTATTAATTAAGTTTGAGCATTAAATTCTGATAATTTTGAGCCCCAAAGATAATAATAATTTTAAAATTTTAAAATAATCAAATTTTAAGTAATCAAATTTCAAAAACCAAAATTTTAACACCACATTATATCAATAAAATAAATTGGCCAGTCACATGAACAATGAAATTTTCTCACCTTACAAGTATGTTCCTGGTATTGGTCGTCGTTGGCTTATAGCTGTCCATACAGTTCATCAGTACACTGACACAATTAAATCCAGGTGCTGAGTTCCAAGGCATTTTGTTTTTTTTTATTAACACAAATAGTTTGCAACTTTTCAAATTTTGCGCACTTTCCAGTCATCAGTTAGACGTATGGTCCTTTTCACACTAATAAGCACTTTCAAATTTCACTGGGAGTTTCAGGCAAAGTTTTTTTTTTTTTTTGTTTTGCAGAAATGAATTCCACTCAGCAATACTTAGAAATCATCCGATGAAAAATAGTCCGCTCAGCAATACTCAGGTGTTCCTTTTTGAATTGGAAATCAGTCGACGATTCGTTCTCTATGTGCAGAGCATAGCGTCGCTTCTCATCACTTCGTCCGGGAGGCATAAGATCACATCTTCCGACGACACGGATTATTTCGATTTCCTCTTTCCCCTCTCATCTTAGCGGGAAACTCGCAGCAGAGAGAAAAAAAATCTTTTTTTACTTTTACACTTTCAATTCCAAAAACTGCACTGACTCATGTGGGGTTTTCTTTCAGGGCCTGTACGCCCCCTTTGACCCCATTGGGTATAAAATTCGGACTCCAATTGGCTTTGAATATGTTTCGCTGTCCATTGGTCAAGTAAAAGAAACGGGGTTGGATTTTTAGACATTGTTTCTCCATTATTTATTGCCGGAGCTACAATTCCGAACCGGCGACCCCAACTGGACCACACACGGGAGTAATAAATTTGATTGTAAATCTCTCATTGTTGCTTGTGTACGTTAATGTCACGAATGGCGACTCTAGGTTTTATTGCTTCTCGTAAACATTTGTTCCTTTTGTAACTAATGGTGAGAAAATCCCTTCGTTCATGTGGTTTTGCTATTTTTAGGCTTTGACTAAAGGAGAGCTTATAGTATAATAAAACTTCCGAACAAACAACACATATTATTGTTATCATTTCTTGTTTACGAAAGCTAAAATAAAAATTTATTTTAATACTTTTATATACATTAATATCATTTCATTTTCTATCTCTTTCTAGATTATTTATTTATTTATTTATTTATTTATTTATTTATTATTATTCTTTCTCTCTCTTTGTTTTTTCTTTTCTTTTCTTTTATTTTATTCTAAGCGATGTCGTGACATTTCTTTACGACACATACTTCATTGGAAATAAAATAATTTGTAAGGTTTCTAATGATATCAAAAAGCAATGTATTTCCTAGTAGTTTTACAGTAAATTTTAAAAGCTTGAAAACTAAATATATATTTATTTATTTACATATAAAACCATAAATTCTAAAACAATATATAAACCATTGAATTCAATATAAAATTACTACTTTGAAATTTGGAAGAAAAATAAAATGAATATAATTCAAATTCGTAGAACCAAAGCAGAATCGTCAAACCCACAAATGCTTTGGAACAACAACTAAAGTATGTGTATTAACTTATCAAACTTATTAAATCTTTGTATTAACCATAGGTTTTTTAAGATGCAAAAATATTTATCGAAACAAAATAATTCCCAATTAAAAGACATGTATTACTAATGGTACACCAGACTCGAAAGGGTTCAACATACTTTTTCGATTAAAAAAATGTAATTGATTCTATAAAAAAAGTTTTTCTTAGACTTGTGCATAAATACGATTTTACCCTACTGGTTGTATAAAACTGGGTATCCATTTAAAACTTCTGGAGAACTCATTTTCTTCAGAAAAATTCCTCTGTAATATAGTAATAAAATACATTTTAGTTATCTTTAACCAAATGAAATTGCACATGAGTTCTTCTACGTTGTGTCAAAAATAAATCTGTAGTAAATTTCCTACATTGTACAGAGGAAGATGGGACACCTTGGGACATTTCTCAGTAAATAATTTTTCTGAATTTCATTAATATTTATTTCTTTTCTAACATCAATTAAATATACAGTATGAAAATTTTTCCATCAAATAAATCTCATAATAATCTAATATATCACTTAAGAAAATAATGAAAACGAAACAAAAAAGGTTTTAAAATGTCCCAACCTGCCAGGTATGGGCCAGGTTGGGACACTAGTTTTAAACAAAAATACATATAAAATTTTACGTTTAATTGATGAAAAAAACTTTATTAGTAAAGCTTTAGTTGAATTAAATACTTTAAACATCGAAACATTTTAATAATTGGAATTGTAACACGTTTTGATTTACAGATTTTCTATTTAATGCAAGCAAATTGATGTCCTTCAAATTCTAATAAAACACATCTTTAACATATTGTCTTTTCAGGAGTACCTTGCTTTCTAAATTTATCTGTTTGATACACAAGCGAGCTGTCATCAGGATTTAAAAAAAATGACAGCTCTTGAATCGGCTTATCAAAATGGATAGATCATAATCGCCGCTGTCTTCGACATTTTTAACTTGACTTACAAATGCAAAAATGCTTTGTTTTATTGCAAACTTTACCAATGCACACTATCCCAATGTAAGTTTGCCCTTTGTCTGTAAGCTTTGAGCAAGTTTGCAATCTTTACGAAAATCAGCATTACATGAACAGCTAAATTCATCACTACTTCCATCACACAAATCACTTATATCGTTTTTCTTCCAGGGGTGATTTTCACCAATTTTGCTAGTGCAGATGCCTCATCCTCACTGCTTCATGAATGTTCTAACTGCTTGTATACTTTATTTTTCCTTCTGTAAGTTGCATTTGTATACTTTTTAGCATCTTTCGACATGTCCCAAGGTGCTCCACAACTGAACATCTCAACTTGCCCCACTTCACACATTAAATAACAGAAACTCTTATAGAGTTAAGCTTAGCATTATAGTGTATTTTTTACCAGTCAAATAATAATAAATTCATATTTCCTGATCATAGTGTGCTCCCACTTATTTTATTTCATTTCTTTCAGGAAAATTTTAATCTTCAAAACACAGATTAATGTTCCTCATTCAAAAAGAAAATAATGGCATTGTTTGTTACCGACAAACACTAGCGATTCCAAAACACATGGGAGAGTAGATTGTAATATTACACATTGGCACTTATGTGCGCTAATTTTTGACTGCCAAAATAAAACCAGAAAAGAAACCAGAGATGTCCCAAGGTGGGCCATGTCCCAACGTGCCCCACCTTTTCGTTTGCCTATTTATTTTACCCCAAAACTCTCAAAGTTATTTTAACAGTAAAAAACAAAGACAAATTAACTATCATATTCTTATTCATACTTACGTGCTTCATATGTCCATCCCTGTCATTTCAAACACTGTATCCAACTAAATTTCGATTCAGAATTGGGGTAAACTTCATTGTGAAACATTCGACCTTCATTATTTTCTTTATGTTCTTAGGATGTTCAGCCTTTTTGGTTTCTTTTCCTGTTGATTCGTAATTTCTTTTTTTCTTTTTTAAGAGTCTTTATTTTTAGTCTTGGTAGTTGGGCCTGAGACTAGTTTTTAGTCTCAGGCTGTTGGTTTCTTTCTCTTCGGTATAAGTTTCCAGCTCTAATTTACCGGGAGAAGAACTTAATATAATTGTATTTCTCTTCCTTTGATAGCTCATTTCTCAATTCTAAAGCCTTCCTCGGAAAAAAGGTAATACCATTTTAGGCGAAATTGGAAATGCAGATTGCTATTGTTGCAAATTCCCCTCGGACTAAAGGATTAGTCCGGTAGCGTATGAGAAGAAATTTACCCAATGAATCAATTTAAGTGATTAAATAATATTTATTTACAAAAAGACTTATTTAAATAATAAAATTATTTAGTCGTGCATTTTTTTCAGGGGTGAGTTCTGAGTCTTGTGCGAATGTTCCCGGAACACAGAAAGTTTCCAATTGTAGTCTTACGGTCTTTAGATTGACCTATTCACGTGTCATATGCACAAAGGTCACCGAGAACCTCGACAAATTTTCCTTCCTTCCCTCCTCCTTGTACGAGGAAATTCTTTCTCCAGAATCTCACTGGACTGCCTGTCTGGTCCCAGACTTTTCCACAACACACAACAAAACTCTCTTTTTTTGGTGTCCTCACTTGAAAAGCAACCTGAATAGGGAGGGGCCCTCTAGAACCTATTAGAGCACCTCCACATGATGTCAGTCTTAACGTCTTCTATAATTGGTCACCTCAAAATGCTGATGCCACGTACAAACTACCGTGAGAAAAACTAACACCTGTCGGGTTTCAACATGAAAGCATTCGGCGGCACCTTTTGTCAAATTCTGAGAAAGATATTTGCTGTCTAAACCAAAGTGCTCTCTTGTCAACGAAAACTTCAACTTGTGCGGCCCAATGTATCTAAGAAACAACACAATGACAAGCTCCCACGTAGGCAATTCTTTCTGTAAAGTTCAATTCTTTATAACACCCCCTTCTAAAGATGATTCTTCGGGCTTGCATGAAGAATCTGATAATCACTAAAATGGGTTAGCAAATTCCAGTATTCTTTTAATTTCTTTCTTCAAAATTTCCGTTTGTCTAGGGGAAGATCTATAAGGTTTCATTTTAACAGGTTTATACTCTAACAATTCGATATCGTGCTCCATTAAATCAGTGCGTCCCGGATCATTTGAAAATAAAGAACTAAACTTATCTAATAATTCTCTCAACTGCTCAATTTGCGCCGAGGTGCATCTAGCATTCAAATTGCTATCTTTTACAACATTTTCAAAGTTATAAATCTCAGTGCCAGCTTCCGGAAATGCTATATCCAAGTCTATATTGTCCTCGACCTCATCTATCTCTTGCGCTACGAAATTGACTAACTCAATTCTTCTTAAATACGGTTTTAAGAGATTAATATGAAATATTTGAGATTTCTCACGCCTCCCAGGAACATTTACGATATAATTTGTCTCAGAGATTTTAGATAGAATTTTCCCAGGACCTATCCACTATACCGAAAGTTTGTTCGTTTTGTTGGTATTCAAAACTAACACCTCATCACCTACGTTAAACTTTCTCTCAACCGCCGTTTTGTCATACCACAACTTTCTCTTTTCTCGCGCTTCGGTCATATTTTCAACTGCTAATTCCTGACAATGTTTTAGCCTATTGACCAAATTAAACACATACTCAGTAATTAATTCATTCTCTTCTTCTCCCCCCGTCCATTTTTCAAAGAGTAAAGCTTCGGGAGTTTGTAAATTCTTTCCATGTACTAACTCATCCGGAGAAAATCCCGTAGTATCATGAGTTACCGTTCGTAAGGCTAGCAACGCATGCGGCAAATTTGCCTCCCAACTTGCACCATTTTCTGTGCAAAGTACTTTCAATAATCTTTTCACAGAACGATGCCATCGCTCGATACCACCATTCGATTGGGGCCTACACACTGAGGAATGAGTTAATTTAACTCCAAATTTCTTCAAGAATGTAGTTGTTAACTCGCTTATAAAGTAACACCCAAGATCCGTTTGTAATTCTCTGGGATAACCTAATCTACTGAATACCCACATTAATGCTTCAATAATAGTTTCCGATCTTACATTAGGTAACGGCAAAGCTTCGGGATATCTACTCGCCATACAAATTACCGTTAAAATAAAGCTATTTCCTTTTTCCGACTTAGGCAAAGGGCCTACGACATCAGCCGATAGCTTTGAAAAAATTTCTCCAATAATAGGTACACGCCTGAGAGGAACTTTCCCTATCTCTTTAGACTTGCCAACGCGCTGACAACTATCGCACGTTTTAACATAATCTTCTATCTCTTTGATAATATTTGGCCAAAAGTAATGACGCAACACCTTTTATTTTGTCTTCATCTCTCCGAAATGCGAAGAAATACCCTCATGACAGGCTCCTAGCACATCTAATCTGAATTTTGAAGGTATTACCAATTGTAATCTCTCCCCCCCTTTGTTATCAAGTGTCTTCCTAAACACTAAGTCATTCATAATTTCAAAGTGAAACTTCTTATGTTTCGCTTTTTCCCTAACTTCTTTTAACAAAGGATCTGTTTCCTGTTCTGTCTTGAATTCCTGACGACTAACCTGTGCTAAATTCCCGAACTTGTCATTTAAATCCTTAGGTAACAATTCCCAATTCAAAATTTCATCTTTGTCTAAAAATTCCAAACCCCTTTCACGCCTTACAATAGTATCGTCTGATTCATCTTCCGAATACCCCACTTGTATCCCTTCTGTCTTTACACATTCCATATTTTCCCTAGCCTCATCCATCAAACTGACAGGTTCCTTCCTGGCTTGTGATCTGGTAATCACTGCATTCACCTCACTTACGTGCTGTCTGGCAGAATCAATAAGCTTTTGCGTTTTATTTCCCAAGAGGTAATAACGCAAGTCCGATTCTTTATTGACAACCCCTGCCTCCGTCTTAAGAAGCCCCACTCCATCAAAAGCGATTTCTATTTGTGCCACAGGCAAGCACCGTATGTTAGAATCCAAAGGTTGTTTCACAAAGACATAATCCCCTGTCAATTGATTCTTTGTTACATGTTCCTCACATAACAAGTCTAAATTCGTTCCCGTGTCACGGAGGGTGACAACTTCACGCCCATTTATTTTTGCCCAATTCAAATAAGGTGTAAATCCTGTTTCAAAGTCTGAAGGTTTACTCATATGATTCACTTTAATAGTATCTTTTTCCCTTTTCTTTAATTCTGGACATTCGGCTTTAAAATGGCTTGAAGAGTTACAAAGGAAACATCTGTTTACCCGCCTCTTTTCAAAAACCCTTTCTCTTTCCGAATCCCTATCTCTCCAATTGAAATTATTTTCAACGCTTTTGTTCTCTACACGCGGGCTATTTTTTTCGAATTTTTTTTCCCTAAAGGATTTCGCTTGAAAGGTTTTTCTTTGAGATTTTTTTACAACTTCTAATTCATCTAAGCGTTTTACTAAAATTTTTGAGTCAGTGAAATTTGACCAAACATCTATTAGATGATCTTTCAACTCTTGCGGCGCTCTTTTTTTAATCTGATCGGTAATTAATAGATTATTTAATTCCTGAAAAGTTGTGATTTTTAAAGAGTTTAACCAACCTTCCAAATAGCTATTTAATTCAAAAATTAAATCTCTCCACGGATTATTTGGATTTCTCTGATGTTGAATGAATTTTAATCTATACGATTCTGCATTTAATTTGTACCGTTCTAATAATTTACCTTTCACATATTCATAATTATCTGCTAAGTGTGCTAATTCTCTAAGAATTAATTCTGCCACATTTACAGGTAGAAGCGCCAATAAATTAGTTACTAATTCATCATCTTCTAAATTACATTTTTTTGCTTGTCTCTCAAACAAATTTAAGAATAAAGATTTTTCTGAGCGACTCTCATCAAAACGATGTATTAAGGATTTTAAAGGCAATTTATTAATTCTCTCCGTCCCATTATTTGATGCCACACTACGCGTCTCTGCCTCTTGCGATAATTTTAATTTTTCCAATTCATTCCCCTGTCTCTTCCTGTCTCTCATATGCCCTTCCCTCTCCATTTTTTTTCTTTCCTTTTCCTCAGCTACCAAAGTTTCTGGATCATGTAATATATTTTTGGCTTGTGCCAACGCAAAATCTTTATCAAAATCTTCAGCCGATTCTATTTTTTTTTTCGCAATCGTGTCATTTTCGTCAATCTGAATATCCAATTCCCCTGCTAACACTTGCAAATCAACCATTTTGAAACTTTTCCAATCTGACATTTTGAAAACTTAACCTCACAAATTACACAAATACCAAAAAATACAATAACAGAAAAAATATATAAGCATGCACAAAATATATCATTCAGTTATAAATTTACACATTAATTAGAATTACACTATTCCTCATTTAAAATTTCATTGAAAACAACAAAATGCCTCTCATCTGCAACCATCATTATGCCACATTATTACACCTTAAAATATTTTGCTAAACTCTCAGAAATAATTTCCTTAAAAGCAGATTAGAACATTAAATTATTAAAATCTAGAAACTGTTCAAGTAAATTTTTCTTAACACTCTTTTTCACTAGCAAAATAATATGCTGAAAATTTTCTTAACTGTAAAAATAATTGATATTCTTAAAGTTTTTTTTTTTTTTTTTTTTTTTTTTTTTTTTTTTTTACGTGGACACAGAAGGATTTTTCATAAAAATAATCTAATAGAAAAAATTCTTATTGCAACCAACTGTTAAATGCAATCTTTCATCGATCCCTAGTGAGACATTTTACATGTCAAAATCCAATAACTGAACTAGCTAAGGTAAAAATAAAAACATATACCAGGCAATAACAATTCCTAAACTTTATAAACAATGCCATCTGAGATAAAAGAATTCACTTACCCCGCTTGATTCTGTCAATCGCCTCCTCTTTTCAGCATTTCAGATCACTAAGTTTCTTATCACCACACACCACATTCTTAATCAATCGTATCCTTAAGGTACACAACACTGAAAATCTTGTCACTTTTCAGAGTTCTTTTCGAATTCCAGTTCGCCTTTTGTATTCCAGTTCGCCTTGACACAAAATCACACCGCTTGCCACCAGCTGTTGCAAATTCCCCTCGGACTAAAGGATTAGTTCGGTAGCGTATGAGAAGAAATTTACCCACTGAATCAATTTAAGTGATTAAATAATATTTATTTACAAAAAGTCCTATTTAAATAATAAAATTATTCAGTCGTGCATTTTTTTCAGGGGTGAGTTCTGAGTCTTGTGCGAATGTTCCCGGAACACAGAAAGTTTCCAATTGTAGTCTTACGGTCTTTAGATTGACCAATTCACGTGTCATATGCACAAAGGTCACCGTGGACCTCGACGAATTTTCCTTCCTTCCCTCCTCCTTGTACGAGGAAATTCTTTCTCCAGAATCTCACTGGACTGCCTGTCTGGTCCCAGGCTTTTTCACAACACACAACAAAACTCTCTTTTTTGGTGTCCTCACTTGAAAAGCAACCTGAATAGGGAGGGGCCCTCTAGAACCTATTAGAGCACCTCCACATGATGTCAGTCTTAACGTCTTCTATAACTGGTCACTTCAAAATGCTGATGTCACGTACAAACTACCGTGAGAAAAACTAACACCTGTCGGGTTTCAACATGAAAGCATTCGGCGGCACCTTTAGTCAAATTCTGAGAAAGATATTTGCTGTCTAAACCAAAGTGCTCTCTTTTCAACGAAAACTTCAACTTGTGCGGCTCAATGTATCTAAGAAACAACACAATGACAAGCTCCCACGTAGGCAATTTTTTCTGTAAAGTTCAATTCTTTACACTATCAATACAATCTGCAATCTCGATAAAAAAGGCTGGATGCGCGATGTCATTACTTTCAGATGTGGAATAATGAGATTCCTTATTCTACGATGTTTCAGAAAAAATTGCTGAAGTTATGCCAACCTATGGCTCCGTAGATTTATTTTTTTAGTAAAAACATAGAAATAAATCTTCCAAATTAATGGATGCTTTAGGGCATTATATTCTGGATTTTCAGTAAAAATTGTGCTTCGAAAATTCAGGAAACTTTTCATTTTTCGTGAGATGTATATTTCCCACTTATTTTTTATTCCCTGCTGCCAAATTTGTACAAAATTTGTGCATAAAATTCTGTAAGACATTTCGACAAAAAATTACTTGTAATAAAGCACGCGAAAAAAAGCATTTACTTATTTTCAAAGTAAATTGCTTGTTGATTCGGGTGGCAGTCAAGCATTTCAGAATTTTAGAAACGGAATTATTTTGCCAATGAAACGATTAATACGTGCATAAGAGTTTTCTTCATAATATTACTTATTTAAAAGTCTCGAAATTATGATATTTGGAACAAAACAATACCAGGAATTTTAGAGCAAGTAATGAGTGACGATTCCAAATTGGAAAATTGGGTTTTCTAGACAAGCGGTAATACAGATGCCATTGTAGTTTGTTTCACTTTTGTTGTTGTTGTTGTTGTTGTTGTTGTTGTTACTCACAAATTTCTATTTCAATAATAACAAATGAAAACTAGAAAATATCTAACTTGTAATGAGAACAAATAAAAATATTTGAATTTTGGAAGTTTGTACAATGCATCGAATTTTTACATGCTTATACGAGAAGGCGACAACTTCATGACAAAACTTTTAAAGGTCTGTTTCAAGTATGTCATGTTTAACTTCTTAAATCCAGTGTTTTGATCGAATTCTAAGCTCTATTATCTATTAATAACCAATATTATTCAATAAATCTATAATACATTTCAGAAAATCAGTAGGATACCACAAACCGCAAAGTGATTGGTTGGATATATGAAACAAAATAATTTGACTTGTTGTAAGTCAATTTTCGAATTTAATAAGCTACTAGATGTTAAATTTTTGTACATATTCTTTTGGACATAACATCACAAATTCGACCTTTAAACAAGAAAGTTTTGCTCATAAGTTTAGGAATACATTAACAAAATTATAAACTGCAAAATTCTATATAGTAAATTTTCTACCGCTTTTCGCTTTATATTTATATAAATGCTGAAAAAGCACATTCATTCTTCATAGCATATATCTTTTTGAATAAATGTAAAATAGGCACTGTTCTAATGTATTGTTGTTCCTGTAAACGCAAAAATGATAAATGAATATTGCTTAAATGTGAGCATTGAATTATTATTTACTTATTTATTTGTTTGAAGATTGTTGGAAAATGGTTTGTTTCATTTCACAACAAGAAGTTTTTGTATTTTATTTTCTATACTGAAGCAAAAGTGCAAAATGATTTATTAACTCTCAAAGTTTTTAAACTTTGCAAGATTTAAGCAATATATGCACACACTAATCTCATCAAAATAAAGTTTTCAAAATTAGATTTAAGAGAAATGAAACCTGTAAAATATTATATTTTCAGTTTTTTATAGTTTTCCATTTCTCAATGTCCATAGATTTTATGATTCTTTTACAATAAAAGTCTGAGATGTAGTTTCGCAACAGAATTTCTTATGCACATCGACTGTCAAAAATCAATGATAACTGAATAGAGATGCGCAGCCACACAATCATTCGGATATTTACAGGTATTATCTATATTGCACGCGCATTTACATATGTCCGACATTTGCTGCGAATAGGATGCTTGGTTACTTGTGCTAATCATTTAGTATATTTCCGCAAAAAATAATAATCAAAACTAAGCATAAACTCTGTGTATTATATTTCAATTTTTGTCTAAATTCACACATTTTATTAAAAGGATTCTCTGGTGAAAATCATCACAGGAAGATACAAAAATTTTAAAAGAATTAATAAATTTGTATTGATTAGAAATCTAATTATAACAAACACAAAGGCCTTGTTTCAGTTAGGCGTAGTTTATGCCTTCTTCTACCACTATGTATGTCTTTCTGAGGCCTGGATAGGCACGCTGTAGAAAGTTCAGTACAATAGATTATATTTGGAACAATGATGCTAGAATTACTTATTTGTCATCTATATAACTGATTTTTAACGTTTCTTTGCGTGTGAAAGAAAAATAACAAAATAATCAAGAAACTTTATGCCAAATATTATCATTTTAAATTGAAATATCTTGTGAAAAGGTGGGGAACACAATTTGTAGAGGTAAGAAAAGTTAAGTTTTTGAATAATTTCCTTATTACTATATTTCTTATGAAGTAATTTTTATTGATGAATTTAAATATTTCTAAAATGTTTTTAAAATATTTTTATCTCAGGTTTTAAGTAATTTTTTAAAAAGTTATATTTGTTAAATTACTTACTATCCTACATATAGTTGTTCGTATTTGATTTTGTGAGAAAATACAAAGAAAAGAAGTTCTTTTTATAAAAAGAATTAAGTATTTTTACTGAAAAGGAAAGCTTTATAATATTTATGTAACCCCGACAGAAGCCAATTTTGTAGATTTGGGCAAAATTCGTGAATATGACGTGAGATTAAATTATGTCCGAAATTTCTGCTGAGATGCGTAAGTTACAGTACACACAAATCCATCAAGTGCAAAAAATCATAGAGAAAAAAGATATTACGTCTGAATTCCTTTGTGTTGTCCTGTAAAAGAAGCGTAAATATGAAATTCCGTAATTTAAATGAAGATCTTCCATAATGAGCCTCGGTAACATATACAAATTTCGCAGGTTTTCAAACATTATGGCATAATAACATAAAGCATTTTATGTAATTGCTTTTCATAGACAGTAGAGTAATCGAATTATTTTATGCAGTCCTATTAAATGCATTTAGTGCTATACATAGTACTACAGGAAAAAAACAGGATGGATATGAATGTAACAACACACTGAAATGCTACCACCGTCAGCTATCTACAAATCAATATTTAAACATTTTAAAAACGTTTCATAAAATTGCTGCATTAGAATTCTGTGTGGAAAGAAAAGGTATAGGGTGTTTCGCAATAGGTTTATATAAACACAGTATGTCCTCTTGAAATAGACGCAAGGTATGTGATCTAAAGAAAATGATTTTGTAAGCAAGAAGAGACACTGCCATTTGATGTGCGTATTTGGATGTACAGGATTCAATAAAAAATCGTTCAACGTCACATGATGGAAAAACCTGCTATTTATGTAGCTTCGATTGAAGACAATTAACAGGTACTCACCATATAGATAGTTAAATTTCAGAAAAAGTTCAACAATGCAGTTTTTTGCTTCACAGCATGAGAGTACAACCAGGATGCATAGATAGTTGTAAAGGGAGTAGTAATTGGATTAACTACCAAGAACTGTCAAATTTGAACGAACTTAACCTTCTAAGATTCTGCATCGCATACAGCCAGTGACGAAAATGATAGCCTGTAAACTTCATTAAACTGTAGACGTAGACTAGTTCTAATCTTCAATTGTTATTTGTCACAAATTGGTTTTTGTCTTCTACTTGTTATTTGTCTTATGTTTGTTTGTATTTATGTCGGCCAATTATCTACACTGTAGGATGGGGGCCCAAAGGAGGGATGCCCTCCGTGGAGGTCTTTCTAAGGGAACCTAACCTGTATTTACGCAAGATTCGAAGAAAACCACGGAAAACTCTGAACGGTTAGGCCGACGGTCGCGACTGGATTCGAACCCAGCACCTACCGTCTACCAGTTTGGAGTTCAGAACCTCGCGGCCACTGGTGGGGCTATTTGTCTTATGTAAGATTTCTAATCAGGTATCTCTGTACCATCTAAATGAATTACATATATTTTTATTGTAATAATAATGGGGAAAACTTCATTTAATGTATTTCAACAATCTTGCGTTGTTTTCATTATCCCCATGATTGTATTAGTAGTTTTATACTTTTAATATTTCTGGCAACAAGTGTAAATCATGTCTGAACGCTTTTTAAACTTGTGTCATTGCTCGCTTTGTTGCTTCTTCAATAATTGAGTGCCTTCTTTAATACATTTTAGCTCTTATATATTGTTATTTTTGGCTATTTTGTTCTATGTACTATGTGTGGTAATCAAAATTGTATATTTCGGACTTGTTATGGTTCATGCAAGATATGAAATTCGTACATGATATTTGAACATAAGATAATTTGGATTTGAGGATTCTGCCTTGTATAAACAAATATTTTAAATTTCCCAATGTTTACTGTATTTGCAATTATTTCTCTTGCTTGATAAGCTGATATGCTTATAGATGACACTGCGATGTCTAAAATTTTAAGAATGCTCAAACTAACATATAAAAATACTATCAAAAATATCTCAGTGTTTGTATGAGTTTTTATCTATCAGAAGTTTGTATTGTGAAACCATTATGTTAATTTCAGCATATTTACATAGCATAGCATCTGTCATAGCACAACATCATATGTAACAAAAATAAAATGCAGTTTTTATTTAATTGCTTTACACAAAATTTATGCACTATTTGATAAGTATGACATTTATTTTTTCTTTAAATTCATCATTGTAAATGAATTATTAAATTTTAAACTTAGATGTTGCTTTATGAAACATCTTGTATATAAAATTCCCGCATTCTATAGGCACGCATAGCCATGTAAAATTTTAATAACTTTAATGTTCATTTATGTAATTTCCTCTCAGAAAATCCTTTCAAGAAGCATATCTATCATAGCATAATCCAATGTTCCCTACTTCAGCTCATTTTGTTAACATCGCTCGTAAAATAAATATCTTGACAGACAAGCTTTCAGCAACTTAATTTTGCAAAATTAAAATCCCTCTTATGCAGTTTTCCATTCTACCATCCTCCACTTAGGCAACTTTCCAAAACATAGTGTTCAAGTAATCAATATCTGTTTTGCTAACTGAAACAGCTCCTTTTATTTCCAAGCTTAAAATGTTTAGCATTCAATTGTGCCCTTTATTTTAGTAGTTCTTCGAATCTTTTTTTTTTTTTTTTTTTTTTTTTTTTTTTTTTTTTTTTTTCAATAAAATAAAATCATTACTACTGCTATCTTTTGTACTCATTTAATTTGGAAACTTTTTTCAAAGCAACATCAAAAGAACATCTTCTCATTTCTATATCAGCAGGAGGTTGAATATTTAAAAACAACATATGGATTTCAAAGCCTAAGTATTGTTATTCGAAAAGAGAAACATTTAAACCGAAATAAAAGAATCGTTTGAAGAAAAACATTTTCTTATAGAATGTGTTTTATTTCACCATTCGTATGAAATGAACTAATAAATTCTTTTTTTAAAAAAAGTCTTCCCTTTTGTATTCCTTACGGAGCACACTTTTATGTGTTCACTTTTAAAATAAATTAAGTAGTTTAGTTCTTTATTTTATTTTTGTTTCTTTCATTGATAATTAAGCAAAAGTTTTTTACTGTATCTCATACCTGTAATGAAACTTTTATCTCTTTATGAAATTCATTTCTGCTAGCTGTGACCTCTTTGAGAAATTCTCTCTAATTAAATAATATTTAAGAAGTTATTTATAAAGCATGATGCAATTTAGCACTGAGTTTTAAATCTAATTTGTTATTATATATTTATCAAGGTTTCAAGAAAACGTGTCATTATTTTTTCAGCTATTAGAATTTCATATCAATATAGAGGTTAATTCTGAAATGTTTAGAAAAATCGATCATGGCATACGTTAGTAAACAAAAATGTCTATGAAGACATAATCACAATTCACTCATTTAATAAAAGATACAGGATGTCTCATATGCCTACTGGTATACATTTAAAGATAAGACCAGCATCGAATTTTGACTTTTTATTTGAATTCTTCCTTATGTTTTTAAATCCTAAAATACCAAATGTCATTCGGTCAAGCAGTTTATCAAACATTCAAGTTTAGAGTGTGAAACAACTAATGTTAAATCCATTTTCAATCTTTGCAAATCTGGTTGCAATGCGAGTCCGTTTGTTACATAAATTTCTCAAACTACTTAGCGGTAATTTTGGATTCAAAAATTAAAGATTTTTAAAAAATAGATTTGTAAGCTGTGATTTAAGGAAATTTGCGCAAAAAAAATGCTCTCAAAATCTGTATTTTATATTTTATGAAATTTAGAGTAGTAAAATTCCAGATAGCATGCACATTAGCAGTATTACCTTGCCGTGATAAATTTGACTTGGCAAATTTTCAGCGAATTTCCCACAAGGCAGACCATCCCCCACTTGCATGAATAGCTTGTTGTAATATTGATGCAAAACTGTCTTTAATTCACGAAAGTGACGAAAGCAAAAAATCCCTCTGTTGCGAGAGTACACAACTTTCAGGAAGGTTGTCTTTACACAAATTTTATGCGGTTGGCACTACATTTTTAAACGCTTCACTTATGAAGCACAAAAAATTAAGATTATAACTTAGAAGTACAAATATCACCTATAATGGTTAATGGTCATAAAAATGGTGCATGCACTTTCTCATGATGCATATTCATCAATTGGCTAGAAGGGGTTACACATCTGGTGTGACAGTTATAAACAGATAGTGCGGCATCACAAGGTTACTTCTTTGCTTTAAGTTTGCAGTATTTTTGACAAAACTAAACTATATTATCTAATAGCTTTCAAAAAATTTGCAGCATTACGTCATGACAGAACAAAATTTTCAACTTGTTTGCGTTAATTTGCAATAAATTTCATACAGCAAGAGGTTAACTTGTATGACAAGTTAGCTGCACGTTCAAACTATGCTGCCTTAGTTTTTACTTTTTCAATTTTGGTTTCAGATTTAAAAAAAAAATTACTTTAACTTTCGAAACCGGTTTGAACCGGTTCTGACATTGATACTATACCAATACAAAAAAAAATATATATAATAATAATAATAAAAATAAAATAATACATAACAAAAATCGAAAAAGTGAAAAGTTGCCCGGTTGCAGATCGTCCTCAACTATTCTATCCAAAAAAAAAAAAAGGTTGGAAATTGCACGTGAAGCGTAGCAAATGAGGTGCGTTCGTACGATAACAAAGTTTTAAAATATTCAGATCTTGCTGATATAATAGAGCGTACTTTGGATACAGTATAATGGTCGAAATCTTTATGTTCCTGTAAATATGCAGGGAGTAATTTTTAATATACTGCATTAACGTATATCTTATTCATAAAATGTGAAGTAGTTTAATATAATTAAAACACGCCCCAAACAATGTTTCCCCGTATAACATTATTTAGTGGAATACATTTGTGTGGCCCTGTGATTTAATAATAAATATTCTTTGCATCACAGATTGTACAAAATGTATTTTTTAGGGCATATTTCATAGATTCATATCAATTATATTATATTCAAATGAGTGTAACACCATTAAAATGCATTTGAAACTTTTTTCCCATTGACCGTAATGTAACGGAATACTTTTGATTGTCCCTGTAATTGGTCTATCCATCCGATTTTCATAAAATTTGAAATGACTCGAAAAAATTATGTAAAAATTATACGTTTTAAATTTCAAACGATTAAAATGCGTTTGAAACTTTTTTCCCCATTGACCGTAATGTAACGGAACACTTTTGATTGTCCCTGTAATTGATCTATGCATCCAATTTTCATAACATTTGAAATGACTCGACAAAATTATGTAATAAATATACGTTTTAAATTTCAAACGATTAAAATGCATTTGAAACTTTTTTCCCCATTGACCGTAATGTAACGGAATCCTTTTGATTGTCCCTGTAATTGATCTATCCATCCGATTTTCATAAAATTTGAAATGACTCGACAAAATTATGTAATAATTATGTATTTTAAATTTCAAACGATTCGGTTGGGTAGTTTTTGCGTTGTTATATGCGGACGGACAGACAGACAGACAGACGGACAGACAGACAGACGGACGGACTGAGCGACAACAATAGGTGCTACGTATTTACATAATTAAGAACGCACCTAAAAAATCATGTAAAAATATTAAAATTTGAGCGTGATATTTGAAAAGAACGCTCCCATAGACTTTACATTATCATTCGAACCTTTTCCAGTGACTATTGTGGGGCCTTAAAGCCGCGATGAGTTTAGAAAACTGGTAGACCCTTGAATTTGTATATTTGCCTTTTGCATTTTATTTAGTTACCTTTTTTGGTACTTATTTTAATATATTGATAGAAAAAGCCCACAAGAGGCATTATTTTCTAATTATAAATACAGATAAAAATTTAAAGTAATGTCCATTAAGTCGACTGTTTTTACATATAACGGCTATTAACAGTAATTTTATATTATTGTCGGCCCTTTTTATCAAATGGGCAAATCGCGACTTTGCCCATGAGCCCCGGGACTTCAAGCCCCCCCCCCCCCCAAAAAAAAAAAAATCCATATATTAATTTACAAAATATTTATTTTGTCGCCAATTCAAACTCAGAAAATTTTCAAATACAAAATACAAATTTAATTTTTAAAATATTTTATTTAACTTTCTGAAAAGCAAGTTTCATTTTAGGTAGATTTCGTAAGAAATACTACCTATTGCAATCGCACCAGTCTATATATCTATCTATCTATCTATCTATGTATCTCACTTTTTTATGGACACGATAACTTCTATAATTCTTCACCAATCTCCACCAAATTGGTACATAAAATCAAAGGGTTTAAAATCTTGGCTAAGTAAGTTAATGGGCAAAATCGGACCAAGGGGGTCGGAATAGGGGGCGTTTTTGTGAAAACCGAAAAAACGCCATAACTTCTTAATTAAAGTAGATATCGAATCGGTTTAAAGTTTATATTACTTCTTAAAAATGGGCCAAAAGTATATGCATGACAGATTTTTGATAAATTTAGAAGTGGGCGCAAGAGGCAAAAAAAAAAACAGGGATTTTGAGAGAAAAAAAATCATAACTTCGTCAATTTTCAAGATATCAAGTCCAACTAAATTATTTGTAAATGTTCTTAAAATTATCTAAAACTTTTGTTTTTACAAGTTTTTGATAGGACCAACTTTTACCTATGAAAAAAATTAAAAACGAAAAGAAAAAGGGCGCTGAAAAAAGAGAAAAATCCATAACTCCGTCAATTTTTAAGATATCAAATCTGATTAAATTTATTTTACATCTACTCAAAAATATCTACAACTTTTATATTGACAAGTTTTTCATAGGATTAATTCGTATAGCAAAAAGAAATTAAACAAAAATAGGAGTTGGAGAAAAAACTTCAATTCCAAACTACTTATATTCTGACTCATTTTTAAATTCATTTTTATTTTAAAACGCATCCAAATGGTAGATCCTCTTATTTAAAAACTGTATAAAGTCACGCATCGGTCAATTTTCTGATAAAGACAGAATATATTTCAAAAAAGGCTACCAAAAAGGGTATTTTGAACAGAATTTCCGAAAGTCATCGGGACTGAAAATTGAAAGAAATATTCAAATAAGAAATTGCGTTTTTTTCTGACTCGTTTTTAAATTCATTTTTGTTCTCAAACGCATCTAATTTACAGATCCTCTTATTTAGGAACTATATAATGTGACGCATTGGTCAATTTTCTTATAAAGACGGAATATATTTCAAAAAAGGCTACCAAAAAGGGTATTTTGAACAGAATTTCCGAAAGTCATCGGGACTGAAAAATTGATTTAAGTATTCGAATAAGAAATTGCGTTTTTTTCTGACTCGTTTTTAAATCCATTTTTGTTCTCAAACGCATCCAATTTACAGATCCTCTTATTTAAGATCTATATAATGTGATGCATTGGTCAGTTTTTTGATAAAGACGGAATATATTTCAAAAAAGGCTACCAAAAAGGGTATTTTGAACAGAAGTTTCCGAAATCATCGTGACTGAAGATTTAAGGAAGTGTTCAAATAAGAAATTGCGTTTTTTTCTGACTCGTTTTTAAATCCATTTTTGCTCTCAAATGCATCCAATTTACAGATCCTCTTATTTAGGAACTATATAATGTGATGCATTGATCGGTTTTTTGATAAAGACAGAATATATTTTGAAAAAGGCTACCAAAAAGGGTATTTTGAACAGAATTTCCCGAAGTCTTCGTGATTTGAAAATTTAAGGAAGTTTTCACATAGCAAATTGCGTTTTTTATGACTCGTTTTAAAATCCATTTTCGCTCTCAAACGCATCCAATTTACAGATCCTCTTATTCAGGAACTATATACTGTGACGCATTGGCCAGTTTTTTGATAAAGATAGAATATATTTTTTTTAAATGCTGTCAAAGTGAGTATTTCGCACAAAATTTTCCGAAGCAATCATGATTAAAGAATTAAGGATGTATTCAAACAACAAATCGGTTATTTTATGACTCATTTTTAAATTCAATTTTGTTCTCAAATGCATTCAACTGACAGTTTTTTGTTATTTAGGAACTGTATAATGTACTGTTTTGGTCGATTTTTTAATAAATTCAGAATCTATTTCAAAATATTTTGTCAAAATGGGCATTTGAGCTGATTTTTTTCACTTTACTTCTAATTATGTCGCCATTTTTCGCAGAGAACCTCTTATTAACGTAACGGATATTTGTGCGTCTTATATAATAAAATAGTTTTTTTTTATGTATGACGTCATATTTATTTTCCTTTGAATTATTTTTATTTTAATTTTTCACATGGATACTGTTCAATTGAAAATTAATTGCCGAGGAGATATTATTATCCCAGATTTTGATTTTATTGGCAACGGGAAAGAAAAATGGCTATTTTTTATTGGAAAAATTTTAATTGATTCTGTATGAAAAATAATGAAATTTTGAACTATTAAGGAAAATATTTGAATAAATCAATTAAAAATAAGCCTATGTTCACCGGAAATTGTGTAGCTTTCCAACGGTGAAAGAATTTTTCAGATCAGTCAAGTAGTTTCGGAGCCTATCCAAATCAAACAAACAAACAAACAAACAAACAATCAAATCTTTCCTCTTTATAATATTAGTATATATATATATATATATATATATATATATATTTTTTTTTTTTTTTTTTTTTTTTTTTTCTTTGAAATGAGCACTCTTCGAAATCTACCTCCGCCTATAGGCCCAGCCGACAGGGATTTTTGAAATCGCAGAGCTCAATGCTTTCTCAAACTAATCTCAACCACTATTAAATAGTAAATAATAATTTGATTTTAATAGATTGTATTAGCAATGAGCTTAGATCATACCTAAACTTTAGTGATTCAAAATAATTAGTATGCACAGTAAAAAATATCAGATGTTTCTGAATGTATAAAAATGTACTGTAATCAAAAACGAAAGTACACAGTAACCTCTTCTAACCCACCTAAGGCTACGAAAACCGTTCCTTTACCTTTAAAAATCCCAGAAAGCTATTTGTTTTCGAAATTTAAAGAAGTATTTATGAAAATTAATTTTTATTAGCTGCCCGTCCTTTTCGGAAACGTTTCTAAGTAGCTTGTACAGTACAATAATCACTTTTCTGAAAACAAAATAACACTTTTTTGGATGCTACCAATTCATGCGAAAATATTTTGAAATTCAGAGAACGTTTAATAGACAAAGATACGATATTAACAGTATTAACATTAATATGAAAATTAACATTATTTTGCTACAACTGCATGCACAAAATCAACTATGCAGCTGAAAGTGTTTACTTGAGAATTGGTAGCATCCGAAAAAGTGATATTTTGATTTGAGAAAAATGATTATTTTACTGTAAAAGCTACTTCGAAACGTTTCCGAAAAGAAGGGGCAGCTAATAAAAAGTAATTTTTATAAATACGTCTTTAAATTTCGAAAACAAATAGTTTTCTGGGATTTTTAAAAGTAAATTAATGGTTTTCGAAACCATAGGTGAGTTAGAAGAGGTTACTGTATATTTTCGTTTTTGATTACAGTACATTTTTATAGATTCAGAAACATCTGACATTTTTTACAGTGTGTGTAGTACAACTTAAAAAGATGCGAAAGAAAGTAACTAGATTAATTCTCATTTATATGTTAGAATATTTAATAATAAATTCAAGTTATTAAATTCATCTTAAAGAAATATAACAAATAGCTATAGTTACATAAAAGAGTCTTGTTCTGTGGGCCCCCAATTAGTCATGATCGGGAACTGATTATTTTGACCAGAATATGGTCAATATTATGGTCATAATACCTTCAGAATATGATAAAGTAACCATTATTTAGAAAAAATCGTCAAATGACTAAACAGGAAACATTGCTGCCGATTTTTAATAGTGTAAGCAACTATTTGCCTGTATAACACTATTTTTTGTTAAATTTCAATTAATTATAACATC
This sequence comes from Maratus speculifer, assembly GCA_964019185.1. Lineage (NCBI taxonomy): Eukaryota > Metazoa > Arthropoda > Arachnida > Araneae > Salticidae > Maratus > Maratus speculifer. Next base: position 193,818,719 of record OZ025293.1, on the reverse strand, counting down.
CCAACAGTAGTTGTTAATAAACCAGATGACTTCCGTTACAATTTAAAATATGTATCTTCTTGAAATATGCAATGCTGTGCTACCGTCTTCTATCCTTTGGACCTGGCTCTCCTTAATCGAGGGCTGATTTCTCACTAACTAACTCAAATAAAATTTTCAGACTTTATGCATCCATCGGAAATACTATCAGTGAATTAAAACAGTTTCACACACCATGTGCATCTCTATTGATTGTCATTAAGAGGAATCATTCTATTATTCTAATAAAAATTCTTGTATTCAAGAAAAAAAACTTTGCGTCAATCACCAAAAAATTTCAGGAGGTTATACACTCTGTTACTGAGTGTAAAGGCGTCCTGCTCATCCCAAAAACCTCTTATTGTCAATAATCACAGGTAATTTCAGAAAGATTTGGAAAGCAATGCATTTGACCTAAAGAGCAAGAACTGTGCTAGGTTTTGTCACACCATGTTCAATCTTAGTGTTATCGACTACTCATAAATTAATTAATCGTATATATGCAATGATATTCCACTTCAAATATTGAATAATATTAGTTGAGAGAGCATTTTGTCTCTCATTCATTCAAAAGCTCTCTCAGAATTGAAATTGAAAATCAAAGATTGTCCCGTGCTACATACAAGCTCTCGAAAACGATGTGGGAAGTTTGTAACAGAAAATTCTAAAAAAAAAAAAACTTTGATTTCGTAATATCAGAGACGGCTAAGCTAGATTACCTTTGTTTTCCAATCACAAATGCTAAAATTTGATAATAAATCTCAGTACAACTATTTACCAATAGTATAAAATTTAGGTAAGAGAACTGTAAAAATTCTATAAAAATGCTTTAATGAATATTATTCAAAATTGTTTAAAAGAAATACTGTTCTAATATCCTTTTATAAGTAGCGCTTTGATTATTTTCAACTTTCTGTTACACTTTATTAAAAAATACAAGTGAAAATATCGTTTTAAAGAAATTGTCATAATTTAAAAACAATGCAAAATCAAAATATTTTAACTTAATTTAAAATTTATTTTAATTCAAATTTCTATGAACATATCTTTAAATTATTAGACGTTGATGTGAAAAAAATATATCACTTACATGAAATTTTGTAAATTGTGGTAATATTTTCAAAATTCAAAGGTGATTGCGCGAACTAAAGAATTTAATGGACTTTAACGTTTCTTTTTGTATTATCCTTTAAATTATAAGAGCAAATTTTACGCAGCATTAGAAGTAGGTGAGATTTTTTTTTTTTTTTTTTTTTTTTTTTTTTTTTTTTAATTTTCAGCACCAATTTCGAAAATTGTCTTTATTTTATATTTTCTAAAATTCGAGTGCGGTGCACCACCTAAACATATTAACCAATTTCAAAAAACTTTTTACAAAAAAGCAAGTTTTCCGAACAATTAGAAGATGAAGTAAAAAATCCGATCCTTTCGACCACCGTAAGTGTGCACTTGTCAATTTGCAGTAATGCAGAGAAGGAAAATGGATTACTGAGCATCTTTCCTGATATATCATGTGAGCAAATTCTCATGAAACTCTGTCAATTTTTGTATTACTATTTCCGGCTCTCAATAATCCAAAAGGCGCGTAAAGCACGAGCTTCCTCTTTACAATTTAAGAGGGCCCCCCAAAATGTGCTTTAAAATGTGCGCTTTAATCCCCATTTTTCATCTTTTTATGTTGATTTTTTTTCAAGTTTGTCTACTGTCAGATAAAATCTGCATATTGCTTCGAAAAATTTTCTGGGAAATGTAAATATGACCAACAGGATGCAAATATCATTGCATCCTGATGTGCTATTTAGGAATGACTTGGGTACCCTGTAAAAAAAATCTGTAAAGTTACCAAGATTTTTTTAGTAGACTTGTATTCCAAGAACTTTTCATGTAACGGTAACAGCAAAAATTCGTGTAACCTTCTTCGATTAGATTTTTTTTTATTACGTATATTTTTATTTATTTATTTATTTATTTATTTATTTATTTTTTACTGTATAACTGAGCACACAAAATCTAGTATATGCACTAAAACTAGCTGTAATATACAGAAAACACATAAAAAACTATTTAATGAAAGTAAACTTTTGAATGCCGTGAACAATATTGGTAGCATTGATAAGTTTTTCACGCATAATAGAATTTACAAAAAAAATTTCCAAATAAAAATTGATACCAAAATGATGCTGTTCTTTTCTAGATTCGGGATTTAAGCCGGGCCTGACTATTTCTGATTAATTGTAAAATTTCGCCAGCTTTTAACCTTTTTAGTGCGTTCTTTCGACAACTTATAAGTGTAGGATGCAAAAATCTATGATAATTTATGCCTTTTATTCTAAATAAATTAATTTTATTGATAATATGTTACAAATGTTTTTTTTTTTTTTTCAGTAAGGAAAAGTTACATTAAAATCATTTGATATTCCTTTCTAATAAACTATTATATAATAATTGTTCCATAAAATTTATATACTAAGTTGTATATTTTTATCCCTGTAAGTAATATTTGATAAGAATAAGTTAAATTGGTAATTCATTGTAAGAAAATATATCAAATTCTACAGACGTAAACTTACGGAAATGTGTATTATTACTAAAATTTGTACATTGGACAAAAAAGATGTAAATCGAGAAAACTAGTTTTTATAAAACTGCAAAAATCTCTATAGTATTACAAAAGAATCTACTGAAATTACAATAATCCTGCTAAAATTTGATCTATAACGCGGGTTTCAGTTACATAAAATGTTCTAGGCATTCCAGTTTTCTAAAAAAATCTTAGTAACCTTACAAATATTTGCATTTACAGTGTAAATGTGTGCCTGTTACATGATTTCTTGTTTTTGCCGTTACAAAAATGTTCTAGGAATATGTTTCCTCGAAAAATGTTGATAAATTTACAGATTTTTTTTTCACAGTGTAATAGTAATTAATGGTAAGTTTGAAATAAAAGAAATCAGATAAAGATAATGTTTATGACCATAAAATAAAATTATTTATTAGTATTTTCGACACGGTGGATATTAAGATTTTTTTTTAAAAATCACATATCTTATGATCGACTGGTCCCCATCCGTAAAAGTAATCAAGGTATGCCGTTGATAGTTTTTTCCCTTATGAGGCAAAAATGTTTATATTAGTAAACTTTTTATTAGGAAAATTATGTTTGAGTAGGAAAGAAAAAGTCTTAAAGATTTAATAGCTTTCGAATTTAATATACATCTTGCCTCAACATTGAAACGATATAGAAAAATATTATACCGACAAAACGTATTACATTTTATGCTAAAAAAATAAAGTTAACATCCCGCCAGATGAACCTAGAGGCACTGAAGTAAGAAAAAACAATCGATTCTGTGGTAATGCTACAAAAGAAAATACTTTTCTTCCCAAAAGTCTTCTTTCACTGAGTTACACTTTGTCGATGGAATAGAAGAATTTTGAGAGTTGTTAATAATAAAATTTTCTTTGATTTACTTATAAAGAAAGCGCGTGATGTCACGTATCTCCAATTTTCTTATGCACATGATACCCTGTTTTCGTATTTTATTTATATATTTTTTTGCTTAGCTATTACCGAGATCCATTTATTTATATTCTTTTATATTATGAATTTTGCTGTGTTTTCTATTCGAAAAAAAGTTTTTCCTTTATTGTGCAACATTTAGTAAATAACAAGACAATTTTCATTTAGTGGAAAGCAGTTTTCAGAAAGAAATGTCAGATATATAGAAAATAATCATACGATAATAACTTCTACTAAATTTTATGGGATTGTTTATTGTTTTTATTCTTTTTTTTCTGAGAAATTTGAATTATATGCCTAATTTGTTTGAAAACTGCTTACCAACTTTTCGCAAATAATTATAAAGGGCTTCTAATTCATTTTTGACGTTCATGAGCGTCAAAGGTTTCATGTAAAATATGAAAAAAGGCAGAACACAGACGATAACACCAGTTTTAATTGATGAAAGGATAGAAGGGTCTTTTTCATTCGTTAAAGGCATTTGTATAAATATCAATGCTACTAAATGGATCATATTAAACTCTGAGACTTGCAAAAACAATTATCAAAATAATAGCAGTCTTTGTCCGTTACGCTGATCGATTTCTCTATAGGAATCTTGAAACAAATGAAATACATGAAGCAAAGATTTAAAAAATGATAAACTTAATATCTAAACAAACATCCATATTTGTTGTCTTATTCGTAGTATCTTATATTATCCTGTTCAAAGACGATTTTGACGACATAATAGACAAAATAGCTCTAAAATGACTAAAGTACCTAATGTTTAAATATTTTTTTCAGTAGGTGTGTTATCTTGAATTTCCTGCTTCTAAATAAACCTGTTCTGGTGAGATATGACGGAATATCTTAAATGTGCGACCATTCCATTAAGTCCGCTTAGGGAGGAATTTCTAACATACATAAAATACACGTTTATTTTATTAGATTAGATAACCTTAAATTCATGTCTTTATCTAAAACTGCTGCTGAGGTATGGCGAAATGGCCTAAATTTTCGTACTTCTTGTTAATCCTTTTGGACGGAAGTAATTTCTAAAATCGCTGAAATAAATGTTTAATAATTTTTAATAGGTTTATTATCTTGAATTTCTCGCTTCTAACTAAAACTGCTGCAAGTATATGGCTAATGATGGGCGATTCTCGAAAATTTACAAATCGGAAAAAATCGTCATTATAAAAAACACGATCGATACAGTCATCGATTATTTCCAAAAATCTGGAATCGTCCTACAATTGATCATTAAAATAATTACATTTACATGCTTATAAAGGATTTTAGTAAAATACGCGGCAACTAAATACGGATGGAATTAAAAAACAACACACCAAAAAAGGCTAAAATGAAGCCACTATAGTCAAAAAGTTGTTTGATGGTATCCCCCAGCTGAAAAGGCGCAAGTAAGTATTAAAAAAATAATAATAAGGAAATTTAAATATTAAATATTAGAATTTTTCAACAATTAGCAGCAAAATGTCCCCCCACCAAAAAAAAAAAAGAATTTAAAGACACGTGGTGGAAAAACAGGAACAAAATGGATAGTAAATAAGATCAATATTTAATATTGTTTTTTCTACGCCACTGATATCAGTTCCATAATTTTCCACCATTAGAAAACCTCTGGATGGAATGTAAAATCTGATAGCGCCGAGATCAGCAAAAATTGCGTGGAATGGTGCGGGAAATGCATAACATGAATATGTGGTCACAGGGCTTTCCAACAATATATCTCATGTCAGCTAAATAGAGAAAATTGACCCCCCCACGGGGGCAAAGTGGGAGGACATGTGATAGAGGTGTATAACATTAAATAATGTGCAGAGAGCTTTCCAATAATATATCACATGAGGGGTGTAGGATAAATTTAGAACATTGCCCCGCCCCAGAGTTCCAACCATCACGCTTTCCTGATATAAAACCTTACCCTCTCTTTGAAATATTCATATATTATAAATAACATTTATCAGAAGGCCCTGTAAAAAAAATCTTATCTGTTATGATAAAACGCTACATTTTCAAAAATTTCGAAAACTGCCCCTCCGGCGGGACATATTGGGGTGAGGGAAGAAAGCTTCATAATATTAAAGAGCGGTGTGAGGGCATTTCGATGATATGTCACATGACGTGTCAAGAAAAATTGGAAATTTTCGAGCCGCTTTTGCCCCTTGGGAGCGGAAATTTAAAAATTGCTGAAACATGTCTTTAAATAGTTTTAATAGATTTATTTTCTGCCGTTTTACGAATTTACTTAAAACGACTGCTGAGATGTGCCAAGTGTTCTAAATTGTTCGAACCCCTTTTAGTACCCCTAGGGGGGCGATTTCTAAAATCGCTAAAATATGTTTTTAATTATTTTATTAGTAGATTAATTTTCTGGAATTTCACGCAGCTACCTTAAACGGCTGCGGAGATATAGGAAAATGTCGCAGAATTTTTGACTCCCTGTTTTCCCACCTTTTGTGGGGAATTTTCAAAAATGCCATCTTAGAGCAGGCTTACATCATAAGAAGTTTACTTTCCCCAATTTTAATGACTCTACGTTTAATAATTTGGGCTGTGCGTTAATTATTACTCAGTCAGGCCAAGCTATTTTATACAGGGTGAGTCATAAATATCGAAACAATAGGCTATCTCCCTAAATATAGCCCCTAGACCCATACTTCCAAAATTCATAAAAAAATTCATTAAAAAAATTGCAAAAATTCATAAAAAAGTGAAATTTTTCATAAGATAAGTTGCAACTCCATGGAGAGGGGGGGGTCTATTTGAAAAAATACTAAAATTAAGTTTTTATACGGCCCCCGTATGGCAAAATTCCCAGTTAGGAAATTATTATCCATTCCTAAATTGAACAAAAGAAACTACATCTCCGTATCTAAAAACCTTACAGAAATATTAAAATCCAAAATTCGCCGAAATTCATGACTTACACCACTTTTTGACTCATTTTGAAAGCAAGTGAGGGATAGTCCACAAATTGTCCGTTATTAAATGTAGATTTAAAACAGTGCCTCTTATTTGGAAATAAGAAAGAAGGTTACTGATTTAAAGCTGAACTTTTTTTTCTCAAAATATATTGGTAATCTTCACTGAAGGTCTGCATGGATCGAAATATCTAGGCCCGGTCCCAAACCGACCCACAGGGTAAAAAAGTTCAGCCAGGCCTGGAAAAATGTTAAAATCCTAACTCGAGAAGACATACATACTTTCTACATAGTTTTTTTTTTACATCGGTGTGGTTAAAAATTGTTTCGTATGGAGGAGTTCTGACCAAAAATACTTATTATAGTTTTTCGTTTTTTATATTTATACTTTTTTATTATTAAAGAATCGTCAAAGGCTGTAATATATTTATTTTATCAATGAATCTCTATTCATATGTAAATGTTTCACTTATATTTTAATGTCGTTAATCCATATCTCATGTGTTGGAGATTTTGAAAAATGTTATACAGTAAAAGGTTTTAAGACGGGATCACATAGGAAAGAAAAAATACTTTACAGACAAATGTTCTTCCCAGGAGGTGTAAATGGAGTTAATTTTTTCACAGGCATTATTATATTTATTTTGCATGGATCAACTCATTTTCTGTTTAAGACAAGATTCCGTCATAGACAGATTCTTTTTTCACTTGTTTTATTGTATTTGATTTTTTTGCCTTTGAGTATACTATTCTTTAAAAAAAGAATTTTAAAGAGGTTTTTTTATTTTATTTATTTATTTATTTGCATTTTATTTATATATTTATTTATTTTATTTGTAAAATAAAAGCAATTTTAAAATCTATGTGTTTTTCGTAAAAATGTTGATTGAACCAAATTTTACTTATTTTATGCACGTATTAGGTCAGTTATAGACAGTGATTTTAATACGGACTATTTGAGAATAATACCAAAATTTCGTCCAGTGCAGACCTAGGAAGAAAAATGCAGTCCCCACCGGTAAGAAAAATACGTTAGCCGGCCAGACGAGTCTTCAAAAAAAAGTAACATCTCGGTCCTGTCCCGGCCTGGGCCCAGAATACAGATTTTTTAACAGACTCTCCAGGACGATAAAAAGCCGGAAATTGTAAAAGCTAAATATATAAAAAAAGACTTAATCTGCATGTAAGAAAAAGCGTTGTTCTGAAGGTTATTTAAACAGTACGCGTCGTTTTTCTGCATAATGAGTTTATTTCTTGTCTTTAAACTATCAAAAGTTAAGAATTGTTAAAGAAAAAAGTGCAAAATTTAAACATGTCATTTTTGACTATTTTATATTAGTTTTGTTTCGTAAATTTTGAAAAAATATTTACTTTTCAAAATATGTTTCTTTTTAAGTTATGTTATTTTTTCAATATATTTTTAATAGTTTTAAAGTTATTAAATTTTTTCAAAAAATATTTTTAATAGTTTTAAATTTAATATTGAAAACAAAAACCGTGGAGCAAAGCTAAAATCAGATTTTCATCTTTAATTAAATGGAAAGTAATTGAAATCCGATAATTAATGTGTCGGACGTTCCTCTCAGTCCACACAACTTCGAAGAAAGACCGTGGTAGTTATAGCTGCCACCACCGATATTACTAGGTGATATCGGTCACCCACTGTGAGGAATGTGTGAATGAACACTGACGCTGTCAATTAATTGAATTACCAGTTTATTTAGACTATATGTACACACTAAATACGCTATTTACAATTATATACAATTACAACTCGGATATAGGTGATCCGGTTCAACATTAAATTATATACAGTAAAGGTTGGCTGTGTACTATTCCAATTACACTTTCCACCTCACGCTCAATGCACGTTAGATTCACTTTATCGGAGATAAATCTCGAATCTCCACACACAGGTATACTCGGCCTGCACTTCTCGGTCCAGAGCACTAAACACCAGGACGTCTGTGTCCTTTGCTCTCCAGAAACGCACTGCTTACGCTCTACCACACAGAGCACCCTCTAGGTACGAAACCCAGGTACGGACTGAACTCATCTGAGATAAGACTTGCTCTTCTCAGATCACTGCTTTCCCCAATATAAACCCCCCCTTTGGAGCTCCCTCATTGGGCACATTCCACATTCCTTTCTTGATTAGTGACATGTTCCTCGTCTGCTGATCATCCGCATACCTCAATGACGGGTGGACATGCCTCTCAGCAATCTTCTCTTTCTCTTATTCACCACCTGCACAGGATTACCTGTCAATACTCCTTTTCACAAAGAAGGAATGTCACCTTGGAAATTCTGGTACACAGCCATACAATACAACATATTAAAATAGAGAAATAGTGGAAACTCCATTCTTTAGCAGTGGTGGTGTCAGAACCTGACACCCCCCACCTTAGCGGAAAATGTGCCTTTTAGGGGCTAATTTTCCCCAAACATATAGTAATATCGCAGAAGAGTCCAATAGTCTCTTTACAGATTTCTTCATTATGCTTATTACATAGGTATTTCCAGGTGTCTGAACATTACCTACTGACATCTCTACTGAACCTTGTACTAATATTATCATAACATAAGCAATACACATGTTAATACAATATTATAAACATAAAATTCAAAAATATTTACACATACACAGAAAAAAGATTAAATGTGTGATGACATCCCTTTAAGGTTGTCCACTACTGGTCGTTGATGCTGATGGGCTAACAACTGATTGTTCTTCCCAGCTCTTTCTATGTAGCCTAGAAATTGCGTCAGCATTCAAATGTTGAGCTCCTGGACGATGAGAAATACTTAGGTTCCAGAGTTGCAAGGCAAAAGCCCATCTAGTGAGTTTGGGTTATCTTGGGGTTGTTTCGGTGAGAAATTTTAATGGATTATGATCCGTAATGATCTCAATTTGAGATCCATAGGTCCATTTTTCAAACTTTCGCAACCCAAAGAGAACACTCCAAGCCTCTTTCTCTATACTCGGCCAAGCACGCTGAGCCCCTGACAATTTCTGACTGGCAAAAGCTATCGGTTTATAATGACCCTTTTCATATTTTTGAGTAAGACAACATCCTACTGCCAGATCGGAAGCATCTGCGTGGAGCTGATATTCCCGGCTTACGATAGGTGTAGCCAAATTCATCACCTTACATAACTCATCCTTAAGAGTATTAAATGCTTTTTCTGCCCTTTCATCCCATGGTACAGTTTTTTTAACCTTCCCTTTGGTTAATTCGGTTAAAGGTATAGCAATTTCGGCATAATTTGGAATATAAGATCGGAAAAATCCCATTAATCCCAAAACAGATCTAACTTCCTTTTTAGTTTTTGGTCTTTCTAAATCCCTTATTGCTCCTATTTTCTCCTCATCAGGTGCATGCGTTCCACCTCCAATTACATGACCTAAAAACTTAGTCAATTTCTCTCCAAATTTACATTTATCCAGCCTAATCGTAAAATTTCTATTTTTCAACTCTTCAATGACGGCCCAAACATGCTCACAATGCTCTTCCCAGGTGTCGGAGAAAATGATGACATCATCAGTATATGCTTCCGCACATCTCCGATGACCTTGAAGAACCTCATTCATATCTTTCTGAAACGTGGCAGCCGCCCCTGATAATCCAAAAGGCATTGTACGCCACTGATAAGTTCCGTTATGCGTTGTAAAAGCTGTCAAATGTTTATACGCCTCAGCTATTTTAATCTGCTAATAACCCCTCAATAAATCAATCGACGATAAATACTTAGCCGCCCCTGCGGTATACATGATTTCGTGAGAATCTTTCATCGGAAGGTTGGAACCTAATTTACCGAATTTAAAGCTTTATAATCTATACAGAGTCGAACGGTTGCATCTTTTTTCGCCACACAAACAACTGGATGACTAATTTCAGCGTTTGACACCTCGATTAGATTTAATTCTAATAACTCCTGAATCTGCCTATCTACTTCATCTTTATAAGCTACCGGCACACTATATAACTTTGGCTTTTTCCTTGCCACCCCCGGTTCCCCGTCAGATGCTCCCCTCAGCAGGGGAGCATCAATACGATGCTCCCCTACTTCAGCTGGTCGTACAGGACCCATAAACACCTCTTTATTCTCCCTCAAAATGGACTTTATATCTTTGACTTGACTATTAGATAACCCTTTTATTTCGAACTTCTCTATATATCATTCTACTTCCTGGTCCCGGTTCAAAATAGGAATTTCCCCAACTTCTCCAAATTCCTCATCACCCTCGAAAACAATATTAACTATATTACATTTAGCAATAAATTTTCGTATTTTATTTTGGTGCACATGCTCCCTACTCCCGTCGGCTAACTCAACTATAAAAGAATGCTGGTTTCGTTTTTCGACGATAGTTACCGGCCCTTGCCACCTAGAATATAACTTATTAGTTGAATCGGGGATTAACAATATTATTTTATCGCCTACTTCAAACGTTTTTTCTTTTGACCTTAAGTTATAATGATACGCCATTCTATATTGTTGCACCTCAGATGATAATTTTGCCTCATTTGCGGCTCTTTCTAAACGTCCACTAAGTTTATTCAAATACTCATGAATCGGCGTAGTATCTAACTGTGCTCCCTTATTTTCTACTGCCCAGGATGACTTGAGAATCGATAAAGGACCCTCCGGCGCTCTACCATATAGTAACTGGAAAGGTGCGATACCCGTCGTAGAATTTGGGACTTCCCTATACGCCCATAATACAAATGATATTTGTTCATGCCACTTTTTTCCTTCTTCTCTAATAGTATGATGTAACATACGTTTAAGAGTCTGATTAAATCGTTCCACAAGCCCGTTAGACTGTGGATACTGTGGGGTTGAAAATCTTGGACTAGCGCCTAACCTTTTCTCAAATTCTTTCGTTAAGTCGGCAGTGAAATTGGTTCCGTTATCACAGGCAATTATATTTGGAATTCCTGTCCTCATAAATATTTGAAGTAACGCATCACACGCGGTTTTAGCCGTTAAATTTTTTAGAGGGATCGCATCCGCCCACCTGGTATGCTGATCAATTAAGGTTAGTATATACTGATGCCCTTGTGAACTTTTAGGATCAATAGGCCCAATTAAATCAACATTAACTAACTGAAATGGGAGTTCCGGCCGCGATACTGGGGAAATAGGAGCTCTATCATTTACTTTAACCCCTCTAGTCAATTGGCACTCTAAACATGACTCACAAAATTGTTTAGTTTCTTTCGGCATCCCCTCCCAATAAAATGAATACCTGATTCTCTGTAAAGTTTTCTTGGCTGCATTATGCTCTCCAAATACTGAACTATGCGCTAATTTTAAGATTTCTTCTCGCCTTATTTTGGGTACTACTAATTGCGCTATAGTTTCGCCTAACAATTTCTCTTTGTGATATAAGTCATTTACAATATAATAATCCCCCTTATCCATTTTAGATAATTCACAGGCTTTCTCTAACTCTTTACATTCTAATTGGGATTCCTTAAACATATCTGAATTGCTAACAATAGCTTTATTACCTTTCTCCACTTCCGTTTTTTCCGTATTCTGAGTTTGTACATTTTCTGACCTCGCTTCTATTGCGTAAACATTACAATTATCGTTACTCATACCTTCCTTTTCACCCGAGTTATCAATAATAATTTCCGAATTTTCTAATTCTTGGGCCTTTAGCAATGGCTCCTCCCGGTCGACACCTGACAACTCATTAATCACCTTTAGATGTAAAATTACTTGCTCATTAATATTATCAGTCACTGCGCAAAGTACTTCCTGATGAATTATATTAGTTTGTCGGAATTGCGGAATAGCTAAAGGTAATTTAACCAACGGTGATTTAACTGCTTAACCAAATAACCCTTGTAAATAAATACTACCCGCTCCTTTTAATTTCTCTTCCGGTACCAAATCTTTATGAACAACACTAATTTCACATCCAGAATCAACCAATCCCTTTGCTTTTTGCCCATTTACACTAACTTCAATTTTCTCAAGTTTATTTAATTTCTCACCAATAACATTAGTTCTCTGTTCGGCCTTTGCCTATATTCTCGCCACAATAGCTCCATTAGGTAACTCTTTGTTTTCTTTTACCACAATCTTATGTACACCCGCTTTCGGATCTCGCCCTTTATTGCCATTATTCCCCTCATTACCCACTTTATTACAAAAACGTTGGTAATGACCTCTCAAACCACATTTAAAGCATTTAGGCGCTGAAGCATCACTAGGTTTCTTAAAATCTATTTTCCTATCCGAAAAAAAATTAGTCTCATTACTCCCGTTTTGCCTCCAATTATTACTAACTTTGCTATCCTCCCTCGGTCTCATTTTTTCATTGTTTACGTGCCTATCTTTACCTTTAAAATTTTTATACGTAACGGCGTAAGACTTATGTTTAGCGTCAAAATAATTGTCACATTCTTTAGCAATTTTAGAAGTTTCTAACCATTTACCTTGGTGAGTTAACCCAATATATGACGCAGTATCCTCATCTAACGTACTTACTAATTTATCAGTAACTATTAACTGGTTGACCTTTTCATAACAGTCAGCACCTCTAATCTTACAATAATTTTCCCATGTCGCTATTAAACGCGATACAAGTAATACATGAGTTTCATTCTGGTTTCTGTTAGCCTTCTTAAAATTTTCCAAACATGCCTTCGGTGTCGACTCATGTTCCCTTAGGACTAACTCCTTTAACTCCTCATAATTTTCCATTTGTTCCGTAGTGGTATAAATTAACAAATTATCCGACTTGTCTCCTAACATATTTAGTAGAATTTCGGCCTGCTGGTTTTCCGGTACATTGTTAGTTTTGAATGCCCTTTCTAAGCTGTTAAAAATTAATTTCATCCCTCAGTCCCTTCCGGTACTTTGATAGATAGATTTTTCACACTTTTGATCAGTTTTTCTATGTTACTTTCATTATTAGATTCCCTAAACCATTGAAATTATTTGTCGATCCTTGCACCCTTAGTCTCTCCATTTCTAATTCATGTTCCATCCTTAATTTTTCTATTCTCTCTTCTCTTTCTAACCTTTCGTGTTTTTCTTCGAGCTCTAATTTTTCCTGTTTTTCTTCACGCTCTAACCTTTCCTGTTTTTCTAACTTTTCGCGTTCTAATTTTTCGTGTTCTAACCGTTCTGCAACAATAGCGTCAGATAATTCCTTAACAACCCCCTCGTCATACTCATCACTCTCCATTATCTTTTTCTTAAGCAGAATTCTGGTATCATCATCCGCGAATTCAACACCCAATTCTTCGGCTATTCCCTGAAGATCCACCTTTTTTAGTTTCAATAAGAAAGCCATACCTTCACCGATTGTTATTACCACCCCACAACAATAGTTAAACCTACCAAATTAATATTTCCTAAATTTCTAACTTAGTACAGATATACCCCACTTATTTTACTAATTAATATCCTTCAGATAATCAATGCATTTCATTTCTAATTAACCTACTTAATACTCTAATTTTTCTCAACCATTGCTATCCCACAATATACTTCCAATAAAACAAAAAGGTAAAACAGTAATTCGATTTGACTACTATGCAATATAGATTCCAAGATATACCCTTAGATAATAACATGCAATTCACATAATAATACTCATACGTTGAAATTGAATAGAAGTATTGATGTCAATCAAAAAATCCACATAAAGAAAAATTGTAAAACATGCATATATAAATTTCTACATTTATCCTCACTAAAATATTTCCAAATTCAATACTGGTTCTCACACTTAAAACAAATATACTGAAAATCTTCACTTTTATTTTTCCTCACCATGGCTCTCATTTGAGCCTTTTTTTTCCACTATGGCCCTCTTTTGAGCCTTTTTTTTCACTATGGCTCTCTTTTGAACCTTTTTTTTTTTTCCACTACTATTGGCCAATTAAAATCCTAAGCAAATGTTGTTATCAACTCTTCAAACTTAAAAAATATTGCTTCATTTAAATATTACTTTAACAATGATTTAAATTTAAGTAAATTTAATTATTCCTTCCAACTACTATTAACACAATTAGTAAAAAAAAAATTATAGACAGTCAATACTAGCTCAAGTTATTACGACCTTTCCTTAAAACAATAGCCAATATGGTTATTAACACTTTATAGGTAGGAAGTATTGATAAAACACATAAATAATCTAGACAATTTACTTAAATTACTATTAATTATACAACAACAAATTTTGTTTCGGGATGTCAGCAGAAGGAAATGATCAAAACATCTTACCTTATACTTTATTTGCTGGGGTACTTTTCTATTCACAGGTAGTTCCACGATGTAGCGGTAATATGGCACAACAGTTCAGTTCTTTCTAATACTGATACGGCACAGGCACAATATTTTAGAACACACTCGATGATACGGCATGACACTTCAGCACACACTCGACGATACGGCACGATACTTTAGCACACACTCGACGATACGGCACGACACTTTAGCACACATTCGACGATACGGCACGATACTTTAGCACACATTCGACGATCCGGCATTACCACGCAAGAATTCCACTGGGTACTCTGGCACTAACACACTGCAACACGGCTCGCTGGTCACTGGTTTCAGGCGATTCTATCCCACCGCTGCCACCAATTTGTCGGACGTTCCTCTCAGTCCGCCCAACTTTGAAGAAACTCCGTTGTAGTTATAGCTGCCACCACCGATATTACTAGGTGATATCGGTCACCCACTGTGAGGATTGTGTAAATGAAGACTTACGCCGTCAATTAACTGAATTACCAGTTTATTTAGAATATCTGTACACACTAAATACGCTATTTACAATTATATACAATTACAACTCGGATATAGGTGATTCGGTTCAACATTAAATTAAATACAGTAAAGGTTTACTCTGTATTATTCCAATTACACTTTTCACCTCACACTCAAAGCACGTTAGATTCACTTTATCGGAGATCAATCTCGAATCTCCCAACACGGTATACTCGGCCTGCACTTCTCGGCCCAGAGCACTAAACACCAGGACGTCTGTGTCCTTTGCTCTCCAGAAACGCACTACTTACGCTCTACAACTCAGAGCACCCTCTAGGTACAAAACCCAGGTACGGACTGAACTAATCTGAGACAAGCCTTGCTCTTCCCAAATCACTGAGTCACACCAATGTCAACCCCCTATGGAGCTCATTCATTGGACACATCCTCCATTCCTTTCTTGATTAGTGACATGTTGCTTATCTGCTCATCATCCGCATACCTCACTGACAGATGGACATGCCTCTCAGCAATCGTCTCTTTCTCTTATTCACCACCTAAGCAGGATTATCTGTCAATTCCCCTTTCCACAAAGAAGGAATGTCACCTTGGAAATTCTGGTACACAGCCATACAATACAAAATATTAAAATAGAGAAATAGCGGAAATTCCATTCTTTAGCAGAGGTGGTATCAGAACCTGACAGTGGTATAAATTAACAAATTATCCGCCTTATCTCCTAACATATTTAGTAGCATTTCGGGCTGCTGGTTTTCCGGTACATTTTTAATTTTGAATGCCCTTTCTAGACTGTTGAAAAATAAATTCCATCCCTCAATCCCTTCTGGTACTTTGATAGATAGAGTCTTAACACTTTTGATCAATTTTTCTATGTTACTTTCATTATTAGATTACCTAGACCCATTGAAATTATTTGCCGATCCTTGCACCCTTAGTCTCTCCATTTCTAATTCATGTTACATTCTTAATTTTTCCATTTCTAACTTTTCCTGTTTCTCTTCGCGCTCTAATTTTTCCTGTTTTTCTAACCTTTCGTGCTCTAATTTTTCCTGTTTTTCTAACCTTTCGCGCTTTAATTTTTCCTGTTTTTCCAACCTTTCTCGCTCTAATTTTTCCTGTTTTTCTTCACGCTCTAACCTTTCCTGTTTTTCTAACTTTTCGCGTTCTAATTTTTCGTGTTCTAATCGTTCTGCAACCATAGCATCAGATAATTCCTTAATAACCCCCTCGTCATACTCATCACTGTCCATTATCTTTTTCTTAAGCTGAATTCTGGTATCATCTTCCGCGAATTCAACACCCAAATCCTCGGCTATCCCCTGAAGATCCACCTTTTTTAGTTTTAATAAGAAAGCCATACCTTCTCCGATTGTTATTACCACCCTACAAGAATAGTTAAACCTACCAAATTAATATTTCCTAAATTTCTAACTTAGTACAGATATTTCTCCACTTATTATACTAATTAATACCCTTCAGACAATCAATGGATTTCATTTCTAATTAACCTACTTAATACTCTAATTTTTCTCAACCATTGATATCCCACAATATACTTCCAATAAAACAAAAGGTAAAACAACAATTCGATTTGATTACTATGCAATACAGATTTCAATTTATACACTTAGATAACAACATACAATTTACATAATAATACTGATACGTTGTAGTTGAATAGAAGTATTGATGTCAATCAAAAAAAATCCACAAAAAGAAAAATTGTATAACATGTATACATAAATTTCTACAATTATCCTCACTAAAATGTTTTTAAATTCAATACTGGTTCTCACACTCAAAACAAATATAATACTTTGATCACAAGATCTTTACTTTTATTTTTCCTCACTATGGCTCTCTTTTGAGCCTTTTTTTTTTTCACTATGGCTCTCTTTTGAGCCTTTTTTTTCACTACTATTGGCCAATTACAATTCTAATCAAATGTTATTATACACTCTTCAAACTTAAACAATATTGCTTCATTTAAATATTACTTTGATAATAATTTAACTTTAAATGAATTTAATTATTCCTTCCAACTACTATTAACAGAATTAGAAAAAAAAAATATAGAAAGTCAACACTAGCTCAAGTTACTATGACCTTTCCTTTAAACAATAGCAAATATGGTCATTAATACTTTATGTAGGAAGTATTGATAAAACACATAAATAATCTAGACAATTTACTTAAATTACTATTAATTATACAACATCAAATTTTGTTTCGGGATGTCAGCAGAATGAAATGATCAAAACATCTTACCTTATATTTTATTTGCTGGGGTACTTTTCTATTCACAGGTAGTTCCACGATGTAGCGGTAATATGGCACAACAGTTGAGTTCTTTCTAATACTGATACGGCACAGGCACAACACTTTAGCACACACTCGATGATACGGCATGACACTTCAGCACACACTCGACGATACGGCACGATACTTTAGCACACACTCGACGATACGGCACGACACTTTAGCACACATTCGACGATACGGCACGACACTTTAGCACACATTCGACGATCCGGCATTACCACGCAAGAATTCCACTGGGTACTCCGGCACTAACACACTGCAACACGGCTCGCTGGTCACTGGTTTCAGGAGATTCTATCCCGACGCTGCCAACAATTTGTCGGATGTTCTCAGTCCACACAACTTTGAAGAAAGTCCGTGGTAGTTATAGCTGCCACCACCGATATTACTAGGTGATATCGGTCACCCACTTTGAGGATTGTGTAAATGAGCTCTGACGCTGTCAATTAACTGAATTACCAGTTTATTTAGACTATATGTACACACTAAATACGCTATTTACAATTATATACAATTACAACTCGGATACAGGTGATCCGGTTCAACATTAAATTATATACAGTAAAGGTTGGCTTTGTACTATTCCAATTACACTTTCCACCTCACACTCAATGCACGTTAGATTCACTTTATCGGAGATCAATCTCGAATCTCCACACACAGGTATACTCGGCCTACACTCCTCGGCCCAGAGCACTAAACACCAGGACGTCTGTGTCCTTTGCTCTCCAGAAACGCACTGCTTACGCTCTACCACACAGAGCACCCTCTAGGTACGAAACCCAGGTACGGACTGAACTCATCTGAGATAAGACTTGCTCTTCTCAGATCACTGCTTTCCCCAATATACCCCCCCTTTGGAGCTCCCTCATTGGGCACATTCCACATTCCTTTCTTGATTAGTGACATGTTCCTCGTCTGCTGATCATCCGCATACCTCACTGACGGGTGGACATGCCTCTGAGCAATCTTCTCTTTCTCTTATCGAAGTGCACTCCTCCCCATGGGCCTATATCCCTAGTGTAGAAAATCGGCCGACACAAATACACCAAATACACCAATCTCTTTCTGTTATTCACCACCTGCACAGGATTACCTGTCAATACTCCTTTTCACAAAGAAGGAATGTCACATTGGAAATTCTGGTACACAGCCATATAATACAAGATATTAAAATAGAGAATTAGTGGAAATTCCATTCTTTAGCAGAGGTGGTATCAGAACCTGACATAATGTTTCGAGTTATAACGATTTTAAATTATCCCATTCAAACCAGTATTAATGATATGAAATTTTTTAAATTTTATACGAAATTTTAGGATGTGATTGTCTTTACAAATTATATGGCTAACCATCCATGGTTAACAACCGATTTTATGCCCCTTTATTTTATGTATGAGTTTGGAAGAGATTTGGGAGGAATTATAAAAGTTATCGTGTTCATAAAAAAGTGATAGATAAATGGGTCATTCCAAAAATAAAGCACCCTTTGGTGTCCCGACACTTTGTATTGCTATATTTTCTAAAATTTTGTTTCAAAATTAAATTTAAATATTGGAAAAGATATTTTAAAGATATTTTTCTTTAATGCAACTTTTAAATTTGAGATAAATTCCATTTATTGTTATTCAAATAACTTTCATAATAATTGTGTCCTGTAAAAAGCCATGTCCCAAGAACAATTTTTGCTTTTTAAACCCCATTTTTTTTTTTTTTTTTTTTTTTTTTTTTTTTTTTTTTTACAATATGTATCATTTAAGTTATCTTTCAGGATATTTTTTATGTCTTTGTAATCTTTATATTATCTCTATATACTTTAAATATTTTTTGTAATTTTTTTTTCATTTTATAAGAAAAATTCCTGTGTCCCTTAATTTTTGTCCCCTGTGTTACCGCCACCTTTTTCTTCATATTAAAATAAGAATTTGCAACCTAAATGTTGTTAACAGTAGTCATTCATGTACTTTTAGAGTTAGCATTCATCCTAGGTAGTCATTTTCCTCATTTGTTAAATTTTGAAGAATATTATCTGAGTAAAGGTGATTTTTTAATGTGGGTGTATTTTTTGTGTATCCCCTGTGTTACTATTGATTTATTTCGATTAATTATTAATTTTCTAGTTTATTAACATTTAAATTGTAAGTCTTATTTAAAAGAAAATATTCCATCTAACTTTACATCGTTTCTATGAAAATAGTAATACATAGGTGATAATTTATTTCATTTTGTCTCCTGTGTTACTAGTCCCCCGTGTTACCATGATATTGGTTGATATGTTGTTAAGGGACAAAAAACCCAAGTTTAAAAATGAAATGCAACAAAATATCCTGTTTTTTAATGAATTTGTTGGTCTATATCAAAAATACATTTTTAATTAATACATAAGTACACTTTTAAGATTGTTAAATTTTTTATGTTCAATTAGGATGTCCCCTTTGTTACTTTATTGTACCCTGCGTTACTGATATTTCCTTTATCAGAACAAAAGAAAAAACTTTCTTATGAATCAGTTTTATAATATGCACTGGCTAATATGTATAAATAAGTTTTACTATAAATTTATTGCATTAGAGTAATTTTTACTAAGTTATATAAAGTTTTATACAGGGAGAATACAAAAAAAGGTAACACGGGGGGCATAATATGCCTATATCATGAAAAAATATATACATAAACAAAAAACTATATGGCACTGAAAAAGAGCATTTATATCAAAGTGTTACTATTGTAAAAGCAATTCTCTATTTTAATAAGAAAAATACAGAAGATTATTTAAAATATGGTAACACAGGGGACATTTTTCAGCCAATATTTCTAAGTGTAGTGAAAAATATTTTTAAAAAAGTGTGCTGCTGATATTCATTTTCTACTCTTGAATATGTATACAACCCTCTCAATAATATTTTTATTTCATTTTAAATGAAAAAAATTTTGAAAAATTTTTTCTCAAAAGGGACTTTTATTTTTGGAATGACCCAAATAGATAGATAAACTTTTTCATTGGATGGTAGTTTTGGGGTCTAGATGTCATTATCGGTGTAGATCTGCAAAATTTTTTCCGAAACTCCAAAATAGGAAGGACTGCAATAGAAACAGGTAGTATTTCATACGAAATCTACCTAATAATTCCAATTCCTCTATGAAATCTTTCATGTTTGCTTGAATATAGTCACCTACAAGCACAAAAACACGAATTATAGTGCTGCCATCTATGAGCTTCATCCGAAAAAAGAATACATGTTAATCTAATTTCACATATGTGGGGACGACTATGACAATTTTCGGTGATATTAAAGGGCAAAAAACTCTGATAAATTTTCATTCAAATGAAAACTTCAACAAAGACATTGTGAAAAATATCGTTTGTGAATCTAGCTGTTAATGTCATGGTTATAAATATATTTAGAAAATTTATTTGTTGTTACATTAAATTCTTGAAAAAAGTAATGTCCTCAAACGCATAGGTGTAAAATTATGTACAGAAATAATGAAAATAGTGTATTGAAAATTCTTATTTTGTCATAAATATAGTAAAATGCTTCCTTTTCATTTTAAAATTAAATAAATGTATATCAAATTTTGTATCATCTAACAGATTCCAAAATTAATCATCTAAATGAAATCGATGTCATAAATAAGCTTTGTTGTTAGTAAAATTATCTTAACGAAAATTTTTTAAGCAATATATTGAAGAAACTTTTCAAGATATATGAGGATCCCAGAAGCCAAGGGGTACAAGTGACAAAATTTAGATTTCGAGTAAATTGAGCTCAAAGTTAAACATCAAGTGTAGTTGAATGAATTGAAATATGAAACTTTTGCTTATTTTTTAGTGATCTTTGAACTCTTATTTCAATAACTGTTTTAAAAAATGGAATATTTTTTTTTTTTTATAACTAAGCAACGTTTATTATCTTTCGACACTTGTACCCCTTGCTTCCAAGCTGTAATGAAAACTGCTTGGAAGCCAAAGGGTACAATACTTTTTTCTACTCTGTCACTCATACCCCTTGGCTTCTGGGCTAAATTATCAGCCAGAACAGAAATATAATTTAAAAATACCTTTTTTTACTAAAGAATGCATTCTATTTAACCGCATTTAAAACAATAGTCCATTTCAGTTTAAAGGCATAGTAAAATGAAATTTTCGACGCATAAAAAGCACAAGTGAGTAAGTGTGATCGATAATCACTTAAATGGTCTTGATTTATGTTTCTTTCACAACACTTTATTTGTTGTCAATGAAAATTTACATAGCAGCATCCTTAAATATACTTTTCAAATGAGAACAGGCTATTTTTTAATCAAATTATAAATACTCAAGGCCTGTATCTGAGACAAATTTAAAATCTTATGTATGACCAAAAAGAATATTTAATAACACAATTTAATTGTAGCTTTAAAAAAAAAAAAAAAAAAAAAAAAAAAAAAAAAAAAAAAAAAAAAAAACTGAAAAAAGTTTGTATTTATGACGGCCAAATATTAACACGAGGAATATAAGCCCAAAGGGAGACTGCACTCCATGGGGGTCTTTTTATTGTAAACTAACCCGTATTTACGCAAGGAAATCAAAGGTTCGAAAAAAACACGCAAAAATCCCAACGATTAGGCCGATGGGCGTGACTGGGTTTGAATCCAGCACCTCCCGACAACCAATTGCGACTGCAGAGCCTCTCGGCTACTGGTGGGGCAAGAATTAAAAAAAAAGAACAGAAAAGAAACCCTTAAAATGGCTGAAATATACGAAAGTTCTTTTAATTAAATACATTAAACGATAAAATGTCATTAAAAAAAATCTAAAACTGTCCCTTTTGTTCTTAAAATGAAAAAAAAAAAAATCCCTAAAATTGATATTATTAAATAATAAAATCTATTCCTGATGGAAAATTTCAAACTGCGAAGCTGATCTTCGAACCAGAAGCGAATGGTCGAAATTCTGTGAGGATCCGACTCATAAAACATGAGATAAAAAAGAAAAGTACACTAACCAGTAGCTTCTGTCTATCGATCATAATATTTATCGTTCATCTTTATTTTGTTTCCAATCGTCATTCCAATCCATATGTCGATAGGAAAATATCGATGAAATAACTATTTGTTCCGCAAATATTATGCAATTGCATTCGTTTTTAATGTTATTTATCGTTTCTATATTGTCTTTTTTAAGTACACATATTCGTTATTTGCTGTATCGCATAAAAATTAATATAGTAAAACAAGCAGGATGGAATCTTTATAATGGTGTTAATCATTTAAAACTCTCTCTCGTGAGACTTTTTAGTGAACTAACCGTAATAGCACGGATTATATGTTATGTTATCTTGTAGAATTACTTTGAATCACTATTTTCAATGCAATTAATTTGAACGTACATACTCTTAAATATTGAACTATATTAAAACTTAAGAAAGAATGTAAAGAATAAGCTTAATTTTTTTAATAATAAGTAAATAACGATTAAATATTATTTTAGTTATCTGGAACGAAAAAACAATTTTTTCAAAGTTATAAATGCTTTTGTATTTAGTTACATATTATCTGAATAATATTACAAATATAATTCCAATTCTGCTCATATTCTAGACATTTTCAGGAGTAAATGAATATTTAACTCGTGCTGCCCTCTACGAAAGATTTTAGAAAATATTCAATAAACGTAAGTGTTTATTTCTCTTCTATGCATAAATCCATAATGCCGCTGTTTTTGGTTGTCAAAAAATAATGATTTAAGTGATTAATAATAAAACTTAATGTTCCGTAAGTACTTTTATAGTATTATGTGCCTTATTTTATATGCAGTCTTCCTTTGATGAATGAAAAATTACATTTTATCATTTTCAGGAAAGAAATTTAGAAAATAAAAATAAATATAAATAATGTTCCAGATTTTTGTTGAATACAGAGTTTATCACATATATTTAAAAAAAAAAAAATTCTGTTACGCAGCATACGCACTTTGATTAAATTCTGGTACCTGATTTACGATTTTTCATTTTTCTGTTCATTCACTTCGGCATATAAATAAACGAAAAGATGTACTATTATCAAAATACAATTACTAATATTCGTTTTTTTAATAATTATTATTTATTAGTATAGCATTTGTTTTATTCTTTCAGTAATACTGATTTATATACCGCCCCACCAGTGGCCGAGAGGTACGGACCTCTCAACTGGTAGACGGCAGGTGCTGGGTTCGAACCCAATCGCGGCTGTCGGCCTAACCGTTCGGAGTTTTCGTGGTTTTCTTCGAACCGTGCGTAAATACGGGTTAGGTTCCCTTAGAAAGACCCCCACGAAGGGCGCTCCCCCCTGGTCCTATATCCCTAGCGTAGATAATCGGACGACAAAAATAAACCTAAACCTGATTTATATACCAAATTCTTTTTGTCGTGGTTTCGACATTCGAATTATTTAAATTTCTTTGATTAAAAACACAATATCTTCTTTTTTGGTCGAATAATTTTACATTTAAAAAAATAACAATTTGGGATTAAAAACTAACAAAATACAAGACAAAAAATGATACGACCTGTCTAAAATCTTCGTGGATTTTCTGCTTCTATTTTTTGTATATTTTATTTAACAGAACTACATCTTAACTGAAAATCCTTTCATTATAGTGGTGGTGAAATTTTCTTTTTTTCCCTTCTTTTTTTGTAAAAGAAAATAAATTCTTTTTAATTATTATGAAAATTAAAGTA
The DNA here is from genome assembly GCA_964019185.1 of Maratus speculifer. NCBI lineage: Eukaryota > Metazoa > Arthropoda > Arachnida > Araneae > Salticidae > Maratus > Maratus speculifer. The sequence continues at coordinate 193,794,462 of OZ025293.1, read as the reverse complement.
CAATTTCTTTCTTTTTTCTAATTTTGTTTTGTGACATATGATTTCTCTAAAATGTGTACAGATGGCAGCACCAAACTAAACAGCAGTTTTTTTTCTCGGAAATTTTGCATGGATTGTAATAAGGAGGAGTGCATAAAGGTTTGACGGGACGGGATTTACAAACGAAATTATCATGGCTCGGCCAGGGGTAAAAATTAAAAGTTCGGCCTCAGCTTGGCCCGACCCATTTATATTTTCAAGACCCGGCGCGTACAGAAATCAGTGAAAACAGATCCATCCTGATCTGGATCTGGCCCGAATAAATTTCTACCAAAAAAATCAGATATTCATTATAATACATTTAATAACATACAATTGAAATTCCTTTAAAGCATACGGCATATATATTTATATGAAACAAATTACAGCATATCTTAAAATAACGATGTGTTCGCAAGACAGAACACAATAGAAACACCGGTGATTACTTATATTCATAGACGTTTCAACATTCAACTAAGGGTTCATTAAATAATAATAATAATAATAAGGAATAAAAGAAAAAAAGAGCGTTAAATATCCTTAATTTTAAAGCTCTTTTATAAAATGGTAGATTTTTGAAAAGATTTTTGGATCATTTATTAAGACTTTTCTCAAATCTCAAAAAGCTTATTTCCTGACACATTTTTGAATTCATTTCTTTAGGAATGCGCATAAGATTGGCAGGTGTTCTTATTCAGAAACTATGTAATAGAATGACGTTATCCATTTTTTTTTTATAAAAACTATGTATCTTTGAAATAATACTATAAAATACAGCGTTTTGAAACGAATTTACAGAAGCGATATCACAGGAAAGTAAAGTTTGGTTTGGTTTGGTTTATTTTTGTAGTTTGATTATCTGCGCTAGGGACATAAAACCGGGGGGAGTGCCTTTCGTGGGGGTATTTCTAAGGGAACCTACCCCGTATTTACGCAAGGTTCGAAGAAAACCACGAAAACTCCGAACGGTTAGGCCGACAGCCGCGATTGGGTTCGAACCCAGCACTTGCCGTCTACCAGTTGAGAGGTCTGTACCTCTCGGCTACTGGTGGGGGCCAGGAAAGAAAAGAATCTCTTATATATCAACAAAAAATTTATTTATCAAAAATGTTTCCCCCAGGTTTAAAAAGGGTCAAGGCACTACTGTTGTGAAAAGAGCATTTTTTATATTCTTCAGCGCACTTTTATACAGTTGAGTCTAGAACCTTACTGCTTTTTTTGATGTGGTCGTTTGATTAATTTCTTTTTTTGATAGCAAGAGGGGAAAAAAACGCTACTTGATTGAAGGGGGTTTTGGATAATCTTGAAATTTGTCAATCAGTAGTACAAAAATCTTCAATAGGTCACGAAAGAATTGTGGTTTAAAAAAATCTTGGGAAAACAGAAATTTCGTTGGAGAATCGAGAGAAAATACAAAAAATTCGTCAGAAGATTGAAAAAAAAAAAAAAAAGACAAACTTCGTCTAAAATTTGCGAAAAAAATGACAAATTTTGTTAAAAAATCTCGAAAAAAACGGCAAATTTTGTTAAAAGATCGCGAAAAAACAAAAAAATTCGTTAAAAGATCGCGAAAAAACGGCAAAGTTTATTAAAAGATCGCGAAAAAACGGCAAAGTTTATTAAAAGATCACGAAAAAACGCAAATTTCAAAAAAGGAGCGCGAATAAAAAGTAGATAGTTTATGCCGGGAGTGGAATCGCCCCCTCTTTTACCATACCTCTGTTGTCACCTTTAAGAAAATTTTCTGTAAATTGTAATATACAGGGTGTCCGAAAAGTCTGGAAACGGTCGAATAACTCGAAAAATACATATGAGATTGAAAAACGTAAATATACATGTTAAATATTTTTAAATAAGCTACTCAGTGATACCAAATTTGACCTTCGTAACCGACCCCCTGGGGGTCAGAGGGGGTCCAACTTTGAAATCTTAAATTATAACCCCCATTTTTTATTGCAGATTCGGATTCTACGGACAAAAATATGTAACTTTTGAATTTGATGTTTATTTCAAATCTTCGTTTATCACGGTGTAATCGAGCATATTAAATCGATACATATTCCCGCTTTTCCAACGGGATTTTCCCTATTCGAAACTGATTGGGCAGAATTTTTGACGTCAAATTCCTCGTCTTTTGTAGGAATAGCGTTTCCTGAAAATCACCCGTGGCGATTATTTCAATAGTGCTACACAGTTAAAAATTTGACCCATTTGCTGCAGCGTCACTCCACAGCTATTATAGAATATCTCTTTCGTGACCAATGAGAATGCTCCATAACACAGTAAAGTAATCGTTTTCTATAAAAGCGGTGGAGTGACGATGCAGCAAAAGAGTCAATTTTTTTACTGTGTACTTTACTGTGTTATGGAACCTTCTCATTGTTCATGAAAGAGATATTCTATAAAAGCTGTGGAGTGACGCTACAGCAAATGGATCAAATTTTTAACTGTGTAGCACTACCGAAATAATCGGCACGGGTGATTTTCAGGAAACGCTATTATTGCAAAAGACGAGGAATTTGATGTCACAAATTCTCCCCAATTAGTTTCGATTAGGGAAAATCCCGTTGGAAAAGCCGAAATATGTATCGATTTAATATGCTCAATTACACCGTGATAAACGAGGATTCGAAATAAACATCATATACAAAAGTTACGTATTTTTGTCCGTAGAATCCGAATCTGCAATAAAAAATGGGGGTTATAATTTAGATTTCAAAGTTGGACCCCCTCTGACCCCCAGGGGGTCGGTTATGAAGGTCAAATTTGGTATCACTGAGTAGCTTATTTAAAAATATTTAACACGTATATTTACGTTTTTCAATCTCATATGTATTTTTCGAGTTATTCGACCGTTTCCAGACTTTTCGGGCACCCTGTATATATATATACATATATATATATGTAATAAAAAAATGCGCCATTTTGCCCTTTCTGAGCTTTTAATTCTAACTTTATGGAACATACTTTTAATCTTAGTTTCGTAATGTATTAATATTTTAACAGCTAAAGTTCTTTTTCTTATTTTATTTAACTTAGTAATAATCTATTGCTTGTTTCTCAAAAAGAGCGAGAAATGATTTCGAAATCTTCTTTGAATGTAGAGTCTATTTTTCTTTTTTAGAGTAATTATTGAGATTTTAATTTTATTTTTTATTAAGCTCGTCTGCCGGTGTGTTCTTGCGCGGATGTAAACAGGTATTCTTAGTATAGTAGATCTTAATACTATTCCGCAATAGTATTAAGATCTTACGGGAGGTCACGCCCCCATCTGCCAATAGGAGATGGTGATGTCTGACGTCGTAGCCTTGAAGTTAATCCTAATTGGATCTTTAATTTACTGACGCGGACGGGGGAGGGGCTAGTTTTTTCGTGAAGTCTCCGAAATCCATTCTAGGTTTGAAGAGCGTCAGAATGCAGCTGATTTTTAAACTACTAAGACGCCCGTTTCATTTTTCCGATAAATTGGAATATCGAATGATGTAGCTTGGTTCACGAAGGTTGTGGTATTCGATGTGTACAACGCTGACTGCTGGAATAACTTCACTTATCTTATGTGTTCTAATAAACATGAATTCAAAGAATGAGTGACTTAAATTTTTTACGGGGAAATACCCAAAGACTCCAATCCACTGCTTGGCAACTTACTATTACGGCTGCTTAACCTGCTGTTAGTGCTTAAGGGAATGGACGTATTGTACAGCGGATGGAATACCGCCATTTTTTCGTCACAATTGAATCCGGCAGGATGTCGAAATTGGACCCGGCGTAATGTTTTTGAGAGAAATGCTGAAGTATCGTAACTTAGCAACTATAGAGTGGAAATTAAATATAGTAAAGTTTAAAGATATTATTTTCAGTATTTAAGCCCTTAAGATTGCTAAAGCAAGAACTGATGAATTCCATTTAAAAAATAAAAAATATTATGATAAAAATTATGTCAAACCAAAATTTTAAATTGGGGATCTAGTTATCTATGAAGAATTTCAGTATCCTAATACTAGAAAGTTATCACAAGTATTTGGTGGACCTTATAAAATCCTTAACAAATTATCCGAAGTAAATTTCGAAATTGATAGGCAAAACCAATTCAAAAGTTCAGAAATTGTACATGTATCTAAATTAAGGCCTTATTATTCCCCTGATAAATTTAAATTAAGTCATGAGCAACAACCCCCTAAACAACAACAACAAACTCAAGAAAAAACTGTAGCTTAAACTTAAATCCCTAGTTTTTTATCATTTTATAATCTTTTCTCTTGAACAGTACATTTATTTTCATATTTTAATTCAGATAATATCCTGTAATTCTTACAGAATGACAATGTAATTCCTTGACTGCAGCGAGAGTATCACTTGTTTGGAAGTTTTTTATATTTGTTTGTTTATGGCGGCGTAAACGGGCAATGTGAAAATTTCTTATTTTGTATTGAATTACTCTAGTTATAAATTATAATAATATAATAATAATTAAATTTTAAGTCAACTTATTTTCATTTTAATTTTCAACTGAACCTATTTGTAATATTAAAATTAATCTATCAATCATTAACTTAATTATTTGCCAGGTAACCAAGTTTTATCACTTTATGTTATTTTTTTTTCTCTCTCTTTGCTTCTGCATTCCAGTCCAAGTACATGTCAATTAGAATTTAATTTTGTTTCTTTTTCTCTTTCCTTCTTGCATCTTGCAATGTTTTATCACACCAAGAAAATATTTATTGCGTAATTATTTGACATGATTAAATCTTGTCTTTAATTTTTATTATTTAATAATATTTCTTTTTAAGAATCTTAGTAGTTGAAAAGTCACGTGCGTTCTCAAACATGAACAAAATTTTTATTTTATTTTATTTTATTTTACTTTATCTTATTTTATTTTTTGTACATATTCCTGCTTAATTCGATACAGGATTAAGTAAATGATTACATAATTGATTATATTCTTTATTCTATTCCGTTTCTCTCCATAGTTCATCCCAAAAATATGAGATGAGATAAACGAGATTAAGTATACAAATTAGAATTTAAAGAATGTCTTTTGTGATATTTATTATTACTTATTGAAAGATTTACTTATACCCATTATGAGATTTACTTATACTTATTATGATATTTATTATCATTGATATTTTTCCATATTATGTTTCTTTATTATATTGTTTATTTATTACATTGTTAAAGTTTATTATTACTATATTATAAAATGTGTTTAAAAAAATACAATTACAAAAGTATTTTCACAAAGATTCCAAAAATGGAACTGTTATGAATGTTCAAGGACTTACTCACACAAAAACTGAACTAATATTATAACATTAGTTGATGAATTTGGACAGTTAATGACGATAATTAGACACCCTTGAAAAGAGATAATTATTGGACATACGAATCTTCGAAAACAAGAACTGAGAACATTATTCAAGATTTTGTTTTAATACTTTATTTCTTTCAATTAGCCAAGCCTCAAATTCTCCACTTTGCGGTCTACATCCATCTACCCTTTTCCGAACAGTAAAAGACTTTACTATTGAACTTTGAAACACTTTGACTCATCATATTTTTGTATTACGCACTTTTCTTTTCTCTCTTCTATGTGTGAAATATGCAGTCGGAGAGACGTTCCTTTTCTCTCTCCCTTAAAATTGTTACCCTTTAATTATTTAATCTAGAAATTATTATATGGTTTTATTACATTAAATATACAATTTAAAGCAATGACATCCGTCTTTGATGTGTGCACTAAAGTTACAAAAACCCAGTTATTAATGATATAATTAAGTTTCTTACAGCTGCAAACCCAACGCTGTGGCTGAAACGGATATTTCGTGGGTCGTGTTTACTGGGATCTGGGATGACCATAAATGAGGTAAGTGAACAATTTCCTTATCTCTTTATTTGTTCATGCTGTTTTGACTAAATAAATAAAATAGAGGATCCTCCGCTCCAGTATTTGAAATATAATATATCATAGAAGGCAGCAGCCTTCAAGTGACGCAGCTTTAAACCTACCATCGTCATAAGGTATCCACGTAAGATAGATGCGGAACTTCATATATAAGGCTAACTCAACATCAAAGGAAATCAGAAAAGCCGCCATCTAATAACTCAGCAAATATTGGTCAGAATGGTCCAATTTTTTTAATATAGTCTTATATTCCCAGTCTAATCCTATCCTAAAATTTTTACATTTCTACGTGCCGTATATTTTTAGATCTCGATAACCATTTTTAAACCGAAATCGATGGTGTTTGTTCCTGATAATGAGATCTAGAAAACGGCCTGGGAGATTTTATTAAAACTTATATATAATATGAATCTCTTTAAGATAGAGTGAATAAGACTTGCCTAGTTTCTAGGAAAACTCTTGTTTGTTATACATTGGTCTTGGAAAATTGGACTATATTAGCTCGCGGATTACATGTTATACTATGGGTTAGCAGACAAAGACGATGCGATAAGGCTTATGTAGTTATGGTCAGAGTTAAAACAATCGCATCGAAGCAATAAATGTTTTTTAAACTACAAAACCATCTTATAATGTGCTTTAAAACATTCAATAAATATATACTAAATCAAATTTCTATTTATATTGCCTTTATTTTTCGTAAAGCAGAAAATATTACGTTTCTTACATTGGATATTTTTGCATTTTGTGGAAAAAATATTTTGAATCCTTTTTTAAAATAGGAAAATATTTTTTAATTATACATATTCAATATACTTTTGACTTATGATTTTTTTTTAAAGTTTACAAACAAAAATTATTTTTAATAATTTGCTTTAGAATTCCATGTATTCATACGCGTTTAGATAGTTTTGTTTTGAATCGTAATCGAATTCGCTGGCGGTAAGCTTTGTACTTGGCACTTGTTGTTGTTTTTAGCATGTATGTTGTGTAATTTGCGAAATAATGGTTTTAAAGTTTACTCTGAATATAGGTATTGTGTTATTTGGAGAAACAAGGCCCCCTTTTTTGGATAAAATAACATGGTGAATCAAAACAAATTGATTCGTGCTGTATGTTGGCATGAAATATTCAATTACAGGAGACGAACGTGAAGCTAAACCATCTATAATGAAAAAGAAAGGTAAATAAATATTTTTTGACACTCATTATTAAAGTATTATTTAAAAAGTATAAGTGATGTATACATTAGTTAGCATGTTGATTTGATTTCAAACCAACATAAACTATCACAGAATGTATAAACTATTGCTAAATTTTGGTAACCAAACTATATTTGTAATTGACCAACAGTTTAACCAAGTGCTTGTGAATTCTAAAATTCTCAAAATAGTTTGTTTTTAAGTTTATAGATGTCCTTATTATATGAATTAATTAACAATAATTATATGAATTAATTAACAATACTAAGTTTTAAGTGTTGTAAAAATTGTGCTTTTTTATTTCATTTATTAATTTCTGTGATTAATAACCCAGGATGTTAATTTTTAGATTAAAATTGCTTGAATATGTCATTCAAAATGCATTTATTACTTTTTCTTATGCATTTTTGTCGCTATTATTTTTCATTTTGAAACTGTGCCTTTTTAGCTTAGCTTAATGGCCAGTAAATCCAGGTTTTAAACAATTTTTAAAATAAGTAAGTGCACTTATTATTGGAAATTGTGAACAAACTAGTATTTATCAACAAATTACAGCAGTATTTTGATAATTCAAAAGAAAGTAATGAAGTTAATTTGTTCTTACATGCATTAGTGACTGTGGCTATAAAGATTTCAGAGATTTAAAAACAAATTAGTTGCACTCATTGTTTTTTTTCTTCATGTACACACAGTGCTTGTACAACATGCATTAGTAATTGCATTTTTAATTAATTTTGTGTATTTTACGGATTGTTGCACAGCAATTTTGCTGCAGCCTGAGTGTTTTGTTTTTGTTTTGTTTTCATGTGCTCTAAGTGCTATACATGCAGTAGTCGGACTGCTTTAACGAGTTTTATTTTAGCGAGTGAGAGTTTTAGGCCCTTTTTTTCTAATATAAACGTTATTGTTTTAATGTATTTGTTTCACAATATTGTCACTGGATTTCTTTAGTTCAGGTATCACTCATTTCTTCCAGATATTGGGAATCTGCATGTTACCGCATAGTTTGCTGCATCTATTAATTTTTTTTTTTTTTTTTTCATATGGGCATAGTGCTCATACATTTGTTATTGACTGCGGCTTTGAGAAATTTCATGTGTTTTAGAGACCATTGCATAAGTTTGCTGCATCCAGTAATTTGACATGCACCCAAGCTCTCATTATCCATTAGTTACTGTAGCTTTAACATGTTTCATGCATCCTATTATTTCATTAATAATTTCGAAATTCCATGTTTATATTTTAAAATGTTATTTAGCAGTTGCCACGGAGGTAATACACAGCGCATCATTGTAGTCTGCATTAGATGCTGTTCAAAATATAATTTTTTTTTTCTTCCTAAGAGTCTCATGATTTAAATCCAAGCGTGAAAAATTTTGTCTCAGATCACAAACCGAATACAAAAGTATTGTAATAGTTAATAATACGTTATTGAAATCAATAATCAAAATATAAAAGCATTAGCTTTACAGCTTAGAACATAGCATTATTAATAAACTGCATTTATAAATTGGACATCTAAAATGGAAAATCTTAATATATTTTTATAATGTTAGAATTTACAAGCACTTAAACTGGTTAAGCAAATAATTCTTAACCAAATATTAACAATAACATTGGTTTAAAAAGAAATAACTTATACTTCTATGCTTTAATAATGAGTTTAATAAAATATAAATTTACCCCCCTTTTTTTCTATAGATTTTTTAATTTCATATTCATTGTCCCAAAATTGAAGCATTTCTTTCTAACATTCTTTTACAAAAATGTTTGATAATTAAGGCTTTTTTTATCAAAAAAAAAAAAAGACGTGTGGCACTCGGGGACTGCCGCAGTAAAGCTATTGCATAGCATTTTTTATCAACTTATGCAATCATAATTATTTATTTACTTTTTATTTATGCAGTTTTTTTGTCTTTGATATTAATTCAAGTTATACTTTTTGAGCGTGATCACCGATAACAAAACATTTTTTTTCTCTTTTATTGAATAAATGAGAAATTAATATCGTTTAAAATATTTTTATTATCTTAAAACACATGTAGGTTAATCAGGAATTTTTATAATTGAAAATATACGTTTGTGGTAGCTGAAATAAAAAACATAAGTTTGAGACTTGATATTCTCAAGATATCTGAAAAATACCGCTTTAATGTCTGCCGAAGTCTACCGAAGGATACCGTGCCGAAGTCTGTCAAACTCAAGCGACGTTAGCCGGAGTGTTAGGTTTTTCTCGTTACGGAATTTCTAGATTCTTTCGCCGCGCTCAAAACCCGCGATAAAAGATATGCCAAACAAAATTTACCAAACAAAATTTGGCCGCGCTACGAAAATTAGATCGCGAGTTACAAGCATTATAAATTTTCCGATCCTCACCGTGGGGGGTCTCCTGTCATCAAAAATTAACATTGTCTTATTAAAATTACCAAACGAAATTTGGCCGCTCTACGAAAATTAGATCACGAATTATAAGCATTTTAAATTTTGCGATCTTCACCGTGGGGAGGGGGGGTCTCCTGTCACCAAAAGTAACACTGTCTCCTAATAAATTATCAAACAAAATTTGGCCGCGCTACGAAAATTAGATCGCGAGTTATAAGCGTTTTAAATTTTTCGACCCTCACCATGGGAGATCTCCTGTCACTAAAATTAACATTGTCTCACTATAAATTACCAAAAAAAATTTGGCCGCGATACGAAAATTAGATCGCGAGTTATAAGCATTTTAAATTTTTCGACCCTCACGGTGGGGGGGGGTCTCCTGTCACCAACAGTAACACTGTCTCATAATAAATTGCCAAGCAAAATTTGGCCGGGCTACGAAAATTAGATCACGAGTTATAAGCATTTTAACTTTTTCGACCCTCAACGTGGGGGGGGGTCTCCTGTCACCAAAATTTAACACTGTTTCATAAAAAATCATTAAACAAAATTTGGCCGCGCTACGGAAATTGATCGCGAGTTATAAGCATTTTAAATTTTTCGACCCTCACCGTGGGGGGTCTCCTGTCACCAAAAATAACACTGTCTCAAAATAAATTGCCAAACAAAATTTAGCCGCGCTACGAAAATTAGATCATGAGTCATAAGCATTTTAACTTTTTCGACCCTCACCGTGGGAGGTCTCCTGTCGCCAAAATTTAACACTGTTTCATAAAAAAATAATTAAACACAATTTGGCCGCGCTACGAAAATTGATCGCGAGTTATAAGCATTTTAAATTTTTCGACCCTCACCGTGGGGGGTCTCCTGTCACCAAAAATTAACAATCTCTCATAATAAATTACCGAACAAAATTTGGCCGCGATACGAAAATTAGATTGCGAGCATTTTAAATATTTCGACCCTCACCGTGTGGGGATTCCTGTCACCAAAAATTAAAACTGTCTCATAATAAATTACCAAACAAAATATGGCCGCGCTACGAAAATTAGATCGCGAGTTATAAGCATTTTAAATTTTTCGATCCCCAAGGTGGGAGGTCACCTGTCACCAAAAGTAACAGTGTCTCTTAATAAATTACCAAACAAAATTTGGCCGCGCTTTGATCTCGAGTTATAAGCATTTAAAATTTTTCGACCCTCACCGTGGGAGGTCTCCTGTCACCAAAAATTAACACTCTCATATAATAAATTACCAAACAAAATTTGGCCGCGATACGAAAATTAGATTGCGAGTTATAAGCATTTTAAATTTTTCGACCCTCACCCGGGGGGGGGGTCTCCTGTCACCAAAAGTAACACTGTCTCATAATAAATTGCCAAGCAAAATTTGGCCGCGCTACGAATATTAGATCACGAGTTATAAGCATTTTAAAATTTTCAACCCTCACCATGGGGGATCTACTGTCACCATAAATTAACACTGTCTCATAATAAATTACCAAAGAAAATTTGGCAGTGCTACGAAAGTTAGATCACTAGTTATAAGCATTTTAAATTTTTCGATCCTCACCGTTGGGAGTCTCCTGTCACCAAAATTTAACAATCTCTCATAATAAATTACCGAACAAAATTTGGCCGCGATACGAAAATTAGATTGCGAGCATTTTAAATATTTCGACCCTCACCGTGTGGGGGTTCCTGTCACCAAAAATTAAAACTGTCTCATAATAAATTACCAAACAAAATATGGCCACGCTACGAAAATTAGATCGCGAGTTATAAGCATTTTAAATTTTTCGATCCCCAAGGTGGGGGGTCTCCTGTCACCAAAATTTAACACTGTTTCATAATAAATCATTAAACAAAATTTGGCCGCGCTGCGAAAATTGATCGCGAGTTATAAGCATTTTAAATTTTTCGACCCTCACCGTGGGGGGTCTCCTGTCACCAAAAGTAACACTCTCTCATAATAAATTACCAAACAAAATTTGGCCGCGATACGAAAATTAGATCGCGAGTTATAAGCATTTTAAATTTTTCGACCCTCACGGTGGGGGGTCTCCTGTCACCAAAAGTAACACTGTCTCATAATAAATTGCCAAGCAAAATTTGGCAGGGCTACGAAAATTAGATCACGAGTTATAAGCATTTTATCTTTTTCGACCCTCACCGTGGGGGGTCTCCTGTCACCAAAATTTAACACTGTTTCATAATAAATCATTAAACAAAATTTGGCCGCGCTGCGAAAATTGATCGCGAGTTATAAGCATTTTAAATTTTTCGACCCTCACCGTGGGGGGTCTCCTGTCACCAAAAATTAACACTCTCTCATAATAAATTACCAAACAAAATTTGGCCGCGATACGAAAATTAGATCGCGATTTATAAGCATTTTAAATTTTTCGACCCTCACGGTGGGGGGTCTCCTGTCACCAAAAGTAACACTGTCTCATAATAAATTGCCAAGCAAAATTTGGCAGGGCTACGAAAATTAGATCACGAGTTATAAGCATTTTAACTTTTTCGACCCTCACCGTGGGGGGGGGGCTCCTGTCGCAAAAATTTAACACTGTTTCATAAAAAATCATTAAACAAAATTTGGCCGCGCTACGAAAATTGATCGCGAATTATAAGCATTTTAAATTTTTCGACCCTCACCGTGGGGGTCTCCTGTCACCAAAAGTAACACTGTCTCATAATAAATTACCAAACAAAATATGGCCGCGCTACGAAAATTAGATCGCGAGTTATAAGCATTTTAAATTTTTCGATCCCCAAGGTGGGAGGTCACCTGTCACCAAAATTAACACTGTCTCATAATAAATTACCAAACAAAATTTGGCCGCGCTATGAAAATTAGATCACGAGTTATAAGCATTTTATCTTTTTCGACCCTCACCGTGGGGGGTCTCCTGTCACCAAAATTTAACACTGTTTCATAATAAATCATTATACAAAATTTGGCCGCGCTGCGAAAATTGATCGCGAGTTATAAGCATTTTAAATTTTTCGACCCTCACCGTGGGGGGTCTCCTGTCACCAAAAATTAACACTCTCTCATAATAAATTACCAAACAAAATTTGGCCGCGATACGAAAATTAGATCGCGATTTATAAGCATTTTAAATTTTTCGACCCTCACGGTGGGGGGTCTCCTGTCACCAAAAGTAACACTGTCTCATAATAAATTGCCAAGCAAAATTTGGCAGGGCTACGAAAATTAGATCACGAGTTATAAGCATTTTAACTTTTTCGACCCTCACCGTGGGGGGGGGGGGGCTCCTGTCGCAAAAATTTAACACTGTTTCATAATAAATCATTAAACAAAATTTGGCCGCGCTGCGAAAATTGATCGCGAGTTATAAGCATTTTAAATTTTTCGACCCTCACCGTGGGGGGTCTCCTGTCACCAAAAATTAACACTCTCTCATAATAAATTACCAAACAAAATTTGGCCGCGATACGAAAATTAGATCGCGATTTATAAGCATTTTAAATTTTTCGACCCTCACGGTGGGGGGTCTCCTGTCACCAAAAGTAACACTGTCTCATAATAAATTGCCAAGCAAAATTTGGCAGGGCTATGAAAATTAGATCACGAGTTATAAGCATTTTATCTTTTTCGACCCTCACCGTGGGGGGTCTCCTGTCACCAAAATTTAACACTGTTTCATAATAAATCATTAAACAAAATTTGGCCGCGCTGCGAAAATTGATCGCGAGTTATAAGCATTTTAAATTTTTCGACCCTCACCGTGGGGGGTCTCCTGTCACCAAAAATTAACACTCTCTCATAATAAATTACCAAACAAAATTTGGCCGCGATACGAAAATTAGATCGCGAGTTATAAGCATTTTAAATTTTTCGACCCTCACGGTGGGGGGTCTCCTGTCGCAAAAATTTAACACTGTTTCATAAAAAAATCATTAAACAAAATTTGGCCGCGCTACGCAAATTGATCGCGAATTATAAGCATTTTAAATTTTTCGACCCTCACCGTGGGGGTCTCCTGTCACCAAAAGTAACACTGTCTCATAATAAATTGCCAAACAAAATTTAGCCGCGCTACGAAAATTAGATCATGAGTCATAAGCATTTTAACTTTTTCGACCCTCACCGTGGGGGGGGGGGGGTATCCTGTCACCAAAATTTAACACTGTTTCATAAAAAATCATTAAACAAAATTTGGCCGCGCTACTAAAATTGATCGCGAGTTATAAGCATTTTAAATTTTTCGACCCTCACCGTGGGGGTCTCCTGTCACCAAAAGGAACACTGTCTCATAATAAATTGCCAAACAAAATTTAACCGCGCTACGAAAATTAGATCATGAGTCATAAGCATTTTAACTTTTTCGACCCTCACAGTGGGAGGTCTCCTGTCGCCAAAATTTAACACTGTTTCATAAAAAAATCATTAAACAAAATTTGGCTGCGCTACGAAAATTGATCGCGAGTTATAAGCATTTTAAATTTTTCGACCCTCACCGTGGGGGGTCTCCTGTCACCAAAAATTAACAATCTCTCATAATAAATTACCGAACAAAATTAGGCCGCGATACGAAAATTAGATTGCGAGCATTTTAAATATTTCGACCCTGACCGTGTGGGGATTCCTGTCACCAAAAATTAAAACTGTCTCATAATAAATTACCAAACAAAATTTGGCCACGCTACGAAAATTAGATCGCGAGTTTTAAGCATTTTAAATTTTTCGACCCTCACCGAGGGGAGTGTCCTGTCACCGACAGTAACACTGTCTCATAATAAATTACCAAACAAAATATGGCCGCGCTACGAAAATCAGATCGCGAGTTTTAAGCATTTTAAATTTTTCGACCCTCACCGTGGGGGGTCTCTTGTCACCAAAAATTAATACTCTCTTATAATAAATTACCAAACAAAATTTGGCCGCGCTACGAAATTTAGATCGCGAGTTATAAGCATTTTAAATTTTTCGATCCTCACCGTTGGGCGGGTCTCCAATCACCAAAAGCTACATTATCCTACCTTATTTTATCTTAAGACGATTTTTTTCTATACACATTCTATCAGGAATTTTCATCATTGAAATTATAGATTTATGGTAATTGAAATAAGAAACATAAGTTTGAGATTTTATATTCTCTAAATATCTGAAAAATACCGCGTCAATGTCTACCGAAGTCTACCGAACGATACCCTGCCGAAGTCTGCCGAGCTGAAACGACGTTACCCGAGTGTTAGGTTTTTTCGTTACCGATGTGTTAGGATTTTTTCGCGTTACGGAATTTTTGGATTCGGTCGCCGCGCTCAAAGCCCGTGATAAAAGCTATGCAATAGCTTAAAAAAACAGGCCTTGTTTCTACTGATGAACACAAAATCCTCAAATAACTTTGAATCCATTATTTAAATAAATTGCATAACATACCTAAGAAGAAAACATGTTTATAAGATTCAATTTAATACAAGAAATTAAAAATTTTTAATTCAAATAATGTAAAGTTACTAACACACTTACAAATAAATATTTTAAAATACTAACAGCTAATAAAGGGCGATAAATAAGTTTAGTTTTGTAATTTCTAAAATGTAATTGTTTAAATTCTATTTGAGTTGAACCTCATCCAAACCCTAAGAAATATTCTATCAAACCTTAATTCGATCTGAAAAAAAAAAAAAAAAAAAAAAAAAAAAAATCTGACAATACACACTGACAAGCAGAGTTGTATAATATAGACGGACGGCATGTGCAGAAATTTTATGAAGAAACAATTTTTATTTATTTATTTCGACAAAGAATTGCATTTAAAAAAAACTGTATCTCAACAAAGAATCATGTAAAAAAACCCAACATTTCAACAAAATACCACGTGAAAAACGTGAATTTCGTCCAAGGACCACAAAAAAAACGTTAATTCAATCCATGAATCGCATAAAAAATACGAATTCCATGCATGAATCGCATAAAAAATGTGAATTACATGCATGAAACGCATAAAAAATGTGAACTACATCCATGAATCGCTGAAAAAAAAGCAAATTGCATAAAAAATGGGAATTATGTCCACAAATTGCTTAAAATGTGAATTATGTCCATGAATCATGTAAAAAACGAGAATTATATTCATAAATTGTATGAAAAACGCAAATTACGTCTATGAATCGTGTAGTAAAACATGAATTATGTTCATAAATCGCTCAAAAAACACGAAATTTGGCGGCAGAAAGCTGAAACAGAAATTACCTCTATAAAACACATAAAAATAGCGAATTGCATTCATGAATTGCATAAAAAATGTGAATTACGTTCATGAATCACTCAAAAAACGCAAATTACATCCATGAATTGCATAAAAACGTGAATTACATTCATAAATCACTCAAAAAATGCGAATCACTTCCATGAATTGTGCAAAAAAACACGAATAACGTTCATAAATTGCAAAAAATGCGAATTACGTCCAACAATTGGTAAAAAAAGCGAATTACATTCATAAATCCTATAAAAACAAAAATAACGTCAATAAACCGATCAAAAAACGCAAATTTCGTCGATAGAAAGCTAAAAAAAATGCAAATTATATCTATGAATCGCATAAATATAGCAAATTACATTCGTTAATTGCATAAAAATGGCGAATTATGTCCATGAATTGCTCAAAAAAAGCGAATTGCATAAAAAACGTGAATTGGGTCCACAAATCGCTCAAAACGTGAATTACGTCCATGAATTGTTTAAAAAAGTGAGAATTATGTTCAGAAATTGTATGAAAAACACAAATTATGTCTATGAATTGTGTAGTAAAACGGGAATTATGTTCATAAATCGCTCAAAAAACACGAATTTTGGTAGCAGAAAGCTGAAACGCAAATTACATTCATAAATCACACAAAAAATGCGAATCACTTCCATGAATCGTGCAAAAAAACACTAATAACATTCATAAATTACAAAAAATGCAAATTATGTTCAACAATTGGTAAAAAAAATGAATTACATTAATAAATCCTATAAAAACACAAATAACGTCAATAAATCGATCAAAAAACGCAAATTTCGTCGACAGAAAGCTCAAAAAATGCAAATTATGTCTGCAGCTACCATAAATATAGCAAATTACATCCATAAATCATGCAAAATGTAAATTACATTCATTAATCGCATAAAAATCGCGAATTATGTCCATGAATCGCATAAAAAACGCGAATTGGGTCCAAAAATCGCTCAAAACGTGAATTACGTTCATGAATTGTTTAAAAAAGTGAGAATTACGTTCAGAAATTGTATGAAAAACACAAATTATGTCTATGAATCATGTAGTAAAACGGGAATTATGTTCATAAATCGCTCAAAAAACACGAATTTTGGCAGCAGAAAGCTGAAACGCAAATTACGTCTATAAATAGCATAAAAATAGCGAATAGTGTTTTGCATTCATGAATTGCATAAAAAACGCGAATTACATTTATGAATCGTTCAAAAAACACAAATTACGTCCAAGAATCGCATAAAAACGTGTATTACATTTATAAATCGCTCAAAAAAATGCGATTCACTTCCATGAATTGTGCAAAAAAACACTAATAAAGTTCATAAATTGCAAAAAATGTGGATTACGTCCAAGAATTGGTTAAAAAAGCAAATTACATTCTTAAATCCTATAAAAACACAAATAACGTCAATAAATCAATCAAAAAACGCTAATTTCGTTGACAAAAAGCTCAAAAAATGCAAATTATGTCCACGAATCGAATAAATATAGCAAATTATGTCCATAAATCATGTAAAATGCAAATTACATTCATTAATCGCATAAAAATCGCGAATTATGTCCATGAATCGCTCAAAAAACGCGAATTAAATAAAAATGCGAATTACGTCCACAAATCGCTCAAAATGTGAATTACGTCCATGAATTGTGTAAAAAGTGAGAATTACGTTCACAAATTGTATGAAAAATGCAAATTACGTCTATGAATTGTGTAGTAAAACGGGAATTATGTTCATAAATCGCTCAAAAAATACGAATTTTGGCAGCAGAAAGCTAAAATGCAAATTACGTCTATAAATCACATAAAAATAGGGAATAGCGTTTTGCATTCATGATTTGCATAAAAAACACGAATTACATTCATGAATCGCTCAAAAAATGCAAATTACGTCCATGAGTTGCATAAAAATGTGAATTATGTTCATAAATCACTTAAAAAATGCGAATCACTTCCATGAATCGTGCAAAAAAACACGAATAACATTCATAAATTGCAAAAAATGAGAATTACGTCTAAGAATTGGTAAAAAAAAAGCGAATTACATTCATAAATCCTATAAAAACACAAATAACGTCAATAAATCGATCAAAAAACGCAAATTTCATCGATAGAAAGCTCAAAAAATGCAAATTATGTCTATGAATCGCATAAATATAGCAAATTACGTCCATAAATCATGTAAAATGTAAATTACATTCATTAATCACATAAAAATCACGAATTATGTCCATGAGTCGCTCAAAAAAAGCGAATTGCATAAAAAACGTGAATTGGGTCCACAAATCGCTCAAAACGTGAATTACGTCCATGAATTATTTAAAAAAGTGAGAATTACGTTCAGAAATTGTATGAAAAACACAAATTATGTCTATGAATCGTGTAGTAAAACGGGAATTATGTTCATAAATCGCTCAAAAAACACGAATTTTGGCAGCAGAATGCTGAAACGCAAATTACGTTCATAAATTACTCAAAAAATGCGAATCACTTCCATGAATCGTGCAAAAAAAACACTAATAACATTCATAAATTACAAAAAATGCAAATTATGTCCAACAATTGGTAAAAAAAGCGAATTAGATTCATAAATCCTATAAAAACACAAATAACGTCAATATATCGATCAAAAAACGCAAATTTCGTCGACAAGAAGCTCAAAAAATGCAAATTATGTCTACAAATCGCATAAATATAGCAAATTACATCCATAAATCATGTAAAATGTAAATTACATTCATTAATCGCATAAAAATCACGAATTATTTCCATGAATCGCATAAAAAACTCGAATTGGGTCCACAAATCGCTCAAAACGTGAATTACGTCCATGAATTGTTTAAAAAAGTGAGAATTACGTTCAGAAATTGTATGAAAAACACAAATTATGTCTATGAATCGTGTATTAAAACAGGAATTATGTTCATAAATCGCTCAAAAAACACGAATTTTGGCAGCAGAAAGCTGAAACGCAAATTACGTCTATAAATAGCATAAAAATAGCGAATAGTGTTTTGCATTCATGAATTGCATAAGAAACGCAAATTACATTAATGAATCGCTCAAAAAACACAAATTACGTCTATGAATCGCATAAAAACGTGAATTACATTCATAAATCACTCAAAAAATGCGAATCACTTCCATGAATCGTGCAAAAAAACACTAATAACGTTCATAAATTACAAAAAATGCAATTACGTCCAAGAATTGGTTAAAAAAGCAAATTACATTCATAAATCCTATAAAAACACAAATAATGTCAATAAATCGATCAAAAAACGCTAATTTCGTCGACAAAAAGCTCAAAAAATGCAAATTATGTCTACGAATCGCATAAATATAGCAAATTATGTCCATAAATCATGGAAAATGTAAATTACATTCATTAATCGCATAAAAATCACGAATTATGTCCATGAATCGCTCAAAAAAAGCGAATTGCATAAAAAATGCAAATTACGTTCACAAATCGCTCAAAACGTGAATTACGTCCATGAATTGTGTAAAAAAGTGAGAATTATGTTCATAAATTGTATGAAAAATGCAAATTACGTCTATGAATTGTGTAGTAAAACGGGAATTATGTTCATAAATCGCTCAAAAAATACGAATTTTGGCAGCAGAAAGCTAAAATGCAAATTACGTCTATAAATCGCATAAAAGGGAATAGCGTTTTGCATTCATGATTTGCATAAAAAACGCGAATTACATTCATGAATCTCTCAAAAAATGCAAATTACGTCCATGAATTGGATAAAAATATGAATTATGTTCATAAATCACTCAAAAAATGCGAATCTCTTCCATGAATCGTGCAAAAAAACACGAATAACATTCATAAATTGCAAAAAATTCGAATTACGTCCAAGAGTTGTGTAAAAAAAGCGAATTACATTCATAAATCCTATAAAAACACAAATAACGTCAATAAATCGATCAAAAAACACATATTTCGTCGACAGAAAGCTGAAAAAACGTAAATTATGTCTATGAATTGCATAAAAATAGCAAATTACGTCCATAAATCATGTAAAATGTAAATTACATTCATTAATCGGATAAAAATTGCAAATTATGTCCATAAATTGCTCAAAAATGCAAATTACATTCATAAATCGCATAAAAAACATGAATGATGACCATGAATTGCACAAAAAAATGCGAATTACACCCAACATTAAATTAATTTGCAGAAAGTTTTTGGTTTTATACAAGTTTGCCAACAAGAACCTACAAGTTATCCTGAAACTCATTCTAAACCAAAAAAATTTAATGGAATGATAAATTTGTCCAAGAAAGACAAAATAATTTCCATTGACATACATTGACTAGAATCGAAAAATCCCTATTGAAATCCCCAAGAACCTGAAAATTCCATTTGAAGTCAATCCGAAACCAGATTCAATCCCCCCCCCAAAAAAAAAATATCCAATCAAATCAAGATTTTAAAAAAAAAAAGAACAATTTATGTCGATATGTACTGACCAGATCATGGAAATTCCAATAGAAGTCTATCTCAAACCCGATCCGAACTCTTAAACTGAAACCCAATCCAATCCCCCCCCCCCAAAAAAAAGTAAAATAAAAAAATTAAGAAATATAAATCTGTTCAAGAAAGACAAAATAATTTCCGTCCCCATCCACTGACCAGAATTGAAAACTAGTACTTGAAATGCAACTCGACAAGAACCTGAAAATTCCAATTCAAGTCAAACTGAATCGAGATTCAAACCCGAAAAAAAAAACAATTATCCAACCATATCAAGATTTTTAGAAAAAAAATTATGTAAATACGTACAGACTAGAGCATGGAAATTTTAATAAAATCTTAAACCCGATACAAACTCCCCCCTCCCCTCCCACCAAAAAAAAACCATAGGAATTGTAATCCAGTATCTGTACAGGACAGAATATTTTTTTTCATGGAAACGCAACCTGGCCAGAACCTAAAAATTCTATTTGAATTGAACCCAAATCGAAACAAACAAAAAAAAATAAATAAAAATCCCATCACACTGTAACCTGATCCAAAATTGAAAAATATTTTCTGCCAATAAGCACCGACAAAAACCTATAAGTTTACCTGAAACTCAATCTAAACCAAAAAAAAATTAATGGAAACATAAATTTGTCCAAGAAAGACAAAATAATTTCCTTTGACATACATTGACCAGAACCGAAAATTACCAATTGAAGTCTATCCTAAACACAAACCAAACACTAAAAAAAAAAAAAAATCCCTCCAGTAGTCAATCTATTTGCGACAAAATATTATAGATTGAAATGTAACTCAACTAGAACTTAAAAATTTCATTTCAAGTCGACCCATTACCAAATTTGAAAATTAAAAAAAATCTATCCAACCATATCCTGAAACGAGAAAGAAAATGTAATTTTCATTGATACGGACAGACTAGAAGCTGTAAATTCCAATTGAAGTCTATTTTAAATCCAAATCTGCACAGAACAAAATATTTTCTGCGGAAATGCAGTCTGACCAGAACTTGAAAATTATATTTGAATTGAACTCACTCCAACATCCCCCCCCCCAAAAAAAAAAAAAAAAAATTCTACGGAATCTTAACTTGATCCGAAAAAGGAAAAATAATTTCTGCTGATACACATTGACAAGACCCCAATTTGAACTGAAATAAAAATCAGTGTAAAGATTAATCTGTTTAAGAAAGACGAATTAATTTCTGTCAACATGCACTACCCAGAACCTGAAAATTCCTATTGAAATCTATCCTTAACCCAATTAAAAAGACCACAAGAAGAAAAAAAAACTTCTAATTAGAACCTTTTTACCTGTGACAAAATAATATATTTTGAAATGCCACCTGAAAATTCCAATTGAATCTGGTTTAAATTTTTCGGGTTTAGGGCAGATTTCAATTGGAATTTGTATTTATAGCTGTTTAGTAAATCAAATGTGGTTTTTAATGGATAAATGTTATTTTACATGATTTATGAGAAAAAAATAAAAAATTTTCAAGTCGTCAAAATATTACATACAATGTTGAAAATCTAGAAAAGACTTTTGATGTATTGCACTGCAAGAAACCCTAAGCAAACACGGACTATTTTTTAATAGCTGTCTGCTTTTTTCACAAAATTATGTTAAAAAAAATTAAAATCTAAAAAACATGAAATGTTTAAATTTATGTACTTTGCATGTTTTATGCTTAGTGACTGAAATGTTCAATAAAAATTACTTTTATTTTGTAACTTAAGTCGCTCAAGAATGGAAAGTTTCATATGAAATGAAAATATTTAATAAATAACAGAGTCCTGATTTTCTTTCTATGTCAGTTAAACATTTTCCTAATTGAAGTATGAAACTTATAGGGTGGACCGGGGTAATCCCTGATCAAAAAACACTAACATCTAAATATCTTTTTAATGTTTACAATAGATGTAACCAAATTTAGCATGGTTAATGATTCACCATGTTTCTATTCAATAAAATATTGGCTTTGATTAAAATATTATTTAAAGTTTGCTTAATTAAAAATTTTTGATTCTCGGTAACTACCCTGGGAACATTGTAATTATCAATTACACCGGGGCAATTACCAATCAGGACATTCTTTTGTACAAATGACAGGTACATTGATTAATTTAGAATATATATTGTCAATTTTAATATAAGCCTGATTTAATTAAATGCCTTCATCCATCTGCAATAATTTTATCAATGTGTAAAGAAAAAAAAGAAAAAACAAGAACGAAAAGTTATGTGTCCAACATAGAATATGATGCAACTTCCAACATATTTTGAATACTATTTTCATCCATATACAGTAATTTTTCCAGTGCAAAGAACAAAACATAACTAACAAGAACAAAGAATCATGCATACTGCATCGATTATGATGCATTTTCCTACTCATTCTGAATACTGTAAACTTATTATTCTGTGCAAAAAACAAAGCATAATTAACGACAATAAAAATTTTTGCATACAGCATGTTTAGATACTTTCCAATTCATTCTGAATACTTTAAACCTATAATTTTCATCTTTGTACAGTAATCTTCCCACCCTATGCAAACAGCAAAACATAAATAAACTAACAAGAATGAAAAATTACGCATAAGTATAGATTATGAAACACTTTCCAATACATGTTCAATATTGTAAACCTATCATTTTAATCTATTTGTAGTAATTTTACCAGTCTATATAAAGAACAAATCATAACTAACAAGAAAGAAAAACATGTGTGCAACATAGATTATGAAACATTTCCAGCATATTCTGAATATTGTAACGCATATAGTCTTAATCAATCTGCAATATTATCAACCTATACATAGGTTGAAACATAATTAACAAGAATCATGCATGCAGCATAGATTATGAAATACTTTCCAGCACATTCTTAATATTGTATCCCAGATCATTTTAATCCATCTGCAGTATATGTATCAACATGTGTAAAGAATAAACATAGTTAACAAGAATGAGAAATGATACATTACATACAGCATAGATTATAAAAACCCTTTCTGAGATGTATGGTGCTGAATGTACATTACTTCTTATCTTTATTAACGTATTTTACTACAGAGTTGTTTTTAACAAAATCAAGTAGTACAGCACACATTAATAAAATATGAAATATCTTTTTTTTAAGTGGATGGGGGAGGGGTAATTAAAGGTGAATGAATCATGAATATGAATTTTTTGCATTAGTCTTTAATTTTTTGTTTTTATCATTAACCTAAAAAAAGCAATGATATCAATACAAAAAACCCTGAACGTGTTAAAAGCTTGTGACGCAGCACTTTATCTTACATCTCTAAGAATTTTAAATTTGGGACTTAAAACTAATGATATCAAAATTTATGTGACGCTATGCTATTAATATATATATATATATATATATTTATTATATATATATATATATATATATATATATATATATATATATATATATATATATATATATATATATATATATATATATTAAATTTTATTCATTAATGCTTTATCATTTATATCTTTCATAATTTCGAAATATGAATCTTAAAAGTTATGATATCAAAATTTAAGTGACGCCTTGATGAGACTTTAAACGATGTTTTAAAATTCCATTTATTTATTTATTTATTATCTAAATACATTTACATATCTAAACAATACTTTTCATTTTCCAATACACTGTTAAATACATCACTTTCACTGAATATATATAATGCACTGAAATGTTTTATTTGAATAAATTGGCTTATCTTTTGTGCTACGCTATCCAAAATCAAAAGTAACATTTAAATGAATATTTTTGCGTCATTGTATCTATTTGCATATATTTAACTTAGTTTAGATACAATGGTGCAAAAATATTTATTTAAATGTTAATTTTGATTTTGGATAGCGTAGCACAAAAGGTAAACCAATTTATTCAAATAAAACATTTCAGTGTATTATATATATTCAGTGAAAGTGATGTATTTAACAGTGTATTGGGAAATGAAAAGTATTGTTTACATATGTAAATGTATTTAGATAATAAATAAATAAATAAATGGAATTTTAAAACATCGTTTAAAGTCTCATCAAGGCGTCACTTAAATTTTGATATCATAACTTTTAAGATTCATATTTCGAAATTATGAAAAATGTAAATGATAAAGCATTAATGAATAAAATTTAATATGTATATTAATTAATAGCATAGCGTCACATAACTTTTGATATCATTAATTTTAAGTCCCAAATTTAAAATTCTTAGAGATATAAGATAAAGTGCTGCTCATAAACAAATTAAATAAAGAATTCCCAGTTACTGATTTAGGTGAGGCGAAATACTATTTGGGGATAAACATAAATAGACCCGACAAGAACACAATGACACTCGACCAAATGAATAAAATCAATGAATTAGCAAATAAATTTAACTTAGAAAATGCGAAACCAACCAACATACCTATGGAACCCGGATATGTAAAACTAGAAGATAATGAAAAACTTCTTCCAAATAACACAAATTACAGACAGGCAGTGGGGGCTCTACTTTATATTGCGACTGTGTCTAGACCAGACATTTGCGCAGCAGTAAACATTTTAAGCCGCAGAAACGAAAATCCAAGAGTTAAAGACTGGGAAGCAGTTAAAAGAACAATTAAATACCTTAAGACAACAATACTCTTAAAATTAACTTACACTAATTTAGAGGAACCTGTCTTGAGAGTATATTCCGATTCGGACTGGGCCAATGATAAATTTGACAGGAAGTCAGTATCCGGAAATCTCTTCAAATTAGGAAAAAATACCATCTTGTGGACTTCGAAAAAGCAGAGCTGCATTGCTCTATCATCGGCAGAGTCCGAATATGTTGCAGCTGCATGTGCAGCACAAGAAACTGTTTATATTCTCCAACTACTCAAGGAACTTGACCTCGAACAGAAACTACCTATAACTTTACACGAGGACAATCAGTCCTGTATTAAATTAACTGAATCAGATAAATACCACATTAAGACAAAACATATTTCGATTCCATACCATCTCATAAGGAATTTAGTGGAAGAGGGAATAATAAAGCTACAGTATCTGCAGTCTGAACCTCTCCCCAAACCTCAATTTCAATCACACCTTAAAAAACTGTTCAACATATGAACTTACACTTGTTCCTCCGATTCAGCGGGGATATTGGACATACGAATCTTCGAAAACAAGAACTGAAAACATTATTCAAGATTTTGTTTTAATACTTTATTTCTTTCAATTAGCCTAGCCTCAAATTCTCCACTTTGCGGTCTACATCCATCTACCCTTTTCCGAACAGTAAAAGACTTTACTATTGAACTTTGAAACACTTTGACTCATCATATTTTTGTATTACGCACTTTTCTTTTCTCTCTTCTATGTGTGAAATATGCAGTCGGAGAGACGTTCCTTTTCTCTCTCCCTTAAAATTGTTACCCTTTAATTATTTAATCTAGAAATTATTATATGGTTTTATTACATTAAATATACAATTTAAAGCAATGACATCCGTCTTTGATGTGTGCACTAAAGTTACAAAAACCCAGTTATTAATGATATAATTAAGTTTCTTACAGCTGCAAACCCAACGCTGTGGCTGAAACGGATATTTCGTGGGTCGTGTTTACTGGGATCTGGGATGACCATAAATGAGGTAAGTGAACAATTTCCTTATCTCTTTATTTGTTCATGCTGTTTTGACTAAATAAATAAAATAGAGGATCCTCCGCTCCAGTATTTGAAATATAATATATAATATATACATTTAACAACAATAATGGACTATGCCATTCCAAATATGACTTTAAGAGGATTTTTGAAACAAACTTTTAAAAATTGGTTTCTAGAAATTTCTATTAAATTTCTTCATATTTAGGCTTGTCATTGACGAGAAAGAATTCAACGTTATTGTTTTTATTTTTTATGTTAATATATTATGATTAATTGCTTAGATTTTCAAATTACTTTCTGATGTGTACTTTAAGACAAGATCCTATCTTGTATTTTTGTTGAGTCCTATTTTAATGTATGTAAATTTAAAGTTATCCACGCATCACCTTAGTGTTCCTAAATTTAAATTCCATATTTATAAAAAAAACTAATTTTATTTTATTTTTATTAGTATCTAGATATTATTACTTCTATCAACAACTTCGTGATCTAAGTCTGCATCATCTCCCTTTCAGTGAACTTGCACGTCTCAGACTTGCATTATCACCCGTCTTTTTTGGGAGGGGGGATTAAGTTACCAAGCAGTGGATTGGGGTCTTTGGGTATTTCCCCGTAAAAAATTTAAGTCACTCATTCTTTGAATTCATATTTATTAGAACACTTAAGATAAGTGAAGTTATTCCAGCATTCAGCGTTGCACACATCGAATACTACAAACTTCGTGAACCAAGCTACATCATTCGATATTCCAATTTATTGGAAAAATTAAACGGGCGTCTTAGTGGTTTAAAAATCAGCTGCATTCTGACGCACTTCAAACCTAGAATGGATTTCCGAGACTTCACGAAAAAACTAGCCCCTCCGCAGTCCGCGTCAGCAAATTAAAGATCCAATTAGGATTAACTTCAAGGCTACGACGTCAGACATCACCATCTCCTATTGGCAGATGGGAGCGTCACCTCCCATAAGATCTTAATACTGTTGCGGAATAGAATATCCTGTTCACATCCGCGCAAGGACACACCGGCAGACGATCTTAATAAAAAATAAAATTAAAATCTCAGTAATTACTCTAAAAAGGAAAAATAGACTCTACATTGAAGGAAGATTTCGAAATCGTTTCCCGCTCTTTTTGAGAAACAAGCAATAGATTATTACTAAGTTAAATAAAATAAGAAAAAGAACTTTAGCTGTTAAAATATTAATACATTACGAAACTAAGATTAAACGTATGCTCTATAAAGTTAGAATTAAAAACTCAGAAAGGGCAAAATGGCGCATTTTTTTATTACACACACACACACACACACATATATATATATATATATATATATATATATATATATATATATATATATATATATTGCTTAGAATCGTTCCTGTGATTCTGTCGGATTTTGATAGTCAGATTTGTGTGATTTATCAGAAGAAAAATTAAGACTGTCATTTACAAAAATTAAAAGTCTGTCATAACATCGTAATTTCGGACATGACATATATCGCATAATTTGACAAATAATCGAAAAAAAAATCATTTTTTAAGTTATTCAAAAAAAATCGCCAATTTCGTCATAGGATTGCGAGAAAAACGCTAATTTTGTCAGAAGATGAAGAAAATATATGAATTTCGTTCAGGGTCACCGAAAAATGCGTGAATTTCGACAAATAAACGCGAAAAAACGATAAATTTCGTCAAAAAATCGCGAAAAAAATGCGCATTTCCTTAGCCCTCTGATGCAATTCTCATTTTTTCCGCGTCATTTTAACGAAAATCGCGCTTTTTGTCTGCTGTACTTTAATGAAATTCGCGTTTCTTCATTGGCCCTTTCGGAAAAAATATAATTTTTTCCAATTTTTTTTGCAGTGATTTGACAAAATTCGCTTATTGTAGGCAGTCATTTAACAAAATTTGCCTTTTTTTTCGCGGCCCTTTGACAAAATTCGCGTCTTTTCAATGGCTCTTTAGCAAAATTCGAAGTTTTTTTCCGATTCTTATTTGCATCGCCTGTGGCGAATTTTCCACGTACTTTGACAAAATTCACGCTTTTGTTTGTTACATTTTGCTAAAATTAACACTTTCTTCTTCGATCCCTTGGAAAATTACCGTTTTTGACCACCTCAAACGAGTGCACAGATAGCCTGTTCCGTGAAGTAGGGGCGATCTCCCACCCTACCCACTAGGGTGGATCGAAAAGTATAGGAAAAAAAATTTTTTTTTAGAAATCACTATCGGCGCGGCGTGCAAAAGTTGCCTTTTATGTATACTAGTTTACAGGTTTTTTTTTATTAAAATACATTCATATCTTCCGGTGCCCCAAGCGCCCCAAAAATAATTAAAAATTGAGTTTTTTATGATTTCTTTTATATTTTTTTGTTTTATTATTTTTCCTTAATTACTTTTGGCGCGGGGCGCAAAAGCTATCTTTTATCTATCTTAGCTTACATATTTTTTAAAAATAAAATTCATTCATATCTTCCGGTGCTCCAAACGCCCCAAAAATAGTTCAAAATTGAAATTTTCTTGAAAAAATATTTTTTTGTTTCATTTTATTTTTATTTTATTTTATTTTATTTTATTTTATTTTACTTTTTGAAATTCATTTGGCATTGGGTTGGAAAGTTGCTATTACAATACTACATAACTCTGCAGTTCCGATATATTTTTTTAATCAAAATCCATTCACATCTTTGATGAACCAATTATAATTAAAAACTGAATTTTTTACAAAAATGTATTAAGAATTATAATTTACGAAAAATACTTACAAATTTTTAAAAAAGTTTAATTTATAACGTATAAGGTTATAAATAACATTAATTTTACAATAATAAGCGACATATGAATTTAAAAATCAAAGCATTAAATCATAAAAATTACAGAAATCGAACTTACATAGAGAAAAGTTTTACATCCTTCAATTTGGAAATTTACATAGTTTTAAAGTTTGTAATCTTTTTTGGTATCAAAGTGTTTTATATGGCTTCTTGATTTTATTCTATTCAATAAAAATATATCGTCTATAAATAATATCGTGTCTCTTTTCTTGTCCAAATACAGTTTCTGATGCCTCAGACACCAGTCAAACGCATCTTTCAACCGCTTGGGTATTTTGACCATTCATTCGTTTTTACAACTTTTATCATATTCTCAATTTCTTCGCAAGGCACATTCATCAAAAGAGGTGGTTCAAAAAGTCCAACTCGTTGCCAGTCAATAAGTTCAAAATAATCTTTCGCTTTGAAGTTTATTTGGGGTACTTTGAAAATTCTCACTTCTGGTGATTTTTTCTTTTTATTTCTAGCATAAATTAGCTTTCGCATTGCTAAAGATCTGATATGCTCTGTGTTATCTGTGAGCATTGACAATAGCAAACTTTCAGAGTAACAAAAAAAAAAAAAAAAAAAAAAAAACTATTTCGTTGAATAACAGCATCTACGATCTTTCTTAAATTGGGTTCCAAATATCTAGAATATGTGACAAGTTTCCAAATATGACGCGCTCCTTCAGTTATGGATGGCTTTGTTTTGATATGAAACCATATAGGTGCATATACCTTCATAATATATGTTGTAAGAGTGATGAGATTATCAGAAGGATTTTCTGTAGCCACTTACAACCTTAAAATTCTACACGCAGTTGTTAGCCATCTTGAGTGATAAACTGAACCAGGTTTCATTAATGCCAGATCAGAACCACATTCACCACGTGATATTGCTATGCAAATATCATATAAATATTGCTGGTCATTGCTGAGAACGCTTTTATCTATGTTGTCTTCCAAATAATAAAGTATAAAAAGTTTATTTTATACATTTAATAAAATACGATTAACGATTTCTCATCCTCTCGATCTACGTTTTACGTTAGATAAATTATTCTTTAACTGTTAATTTTACTTGTATTTTTTAGCTCAAAATTTGCATGAAACTTGATTTTCGACAAATAATTAAAAGTTTTGGGGCATTGGAAGAAATTTATCAAAGTCGAAAATTATTTGGATGCATGCTAATATACTATAAAAAGCATCTTCTTTATCCCGCTGATAAAATAATTTAAAATAAATTAAAAAAACAAAAATTATAATTTTTTATAAAATTTCAATTTTTTTACTATTTTGGGGGCGTTTGGGGGGACCGGAAGATATGGATGGATTTAAATTTTAAAAAAAAGGTTGAACTAATATATATATAAGGAAACTTTCGCAACCTGCGCCAAAAATAATTTTTAAAATATTAAGAAGCGAAAAAAAATTATAAAATTTATAAAAAAATCAATTTTTAACTATTTTTGAGGCGTTTGGGGCACCGGAAGATATGAATGGATTTCAATAAAAAAACATATGTGAATCATATGTTTTAAAAAAACATATGTGAAAATTTTTTTGAATCATATGGTTTAAAAAAAACATGTGTTCAAAAAAACATATGTGAAAAAACATATGTGTAATGCATAAAAAGCAACTTTTGCACCCCGCGCCGATTCGATTATCCGAATTTCGATTTTTCGATCCACCCTACTACCCACCTCAGACCACCGAGAATTATAATGATTTCTAAGCTGCAGCGGTTGTCGTTATTAAATTATTAAACGTCCCTGCCAAACCCTGTTTGCTGGTTGGTGTATTAAAATTATTGAATGTAACTTTTAATTTTTTTCAATGTCATCTTCCATCATCTAATCTGAGACTTACTGTTCCGGGTTTGTCTTTTAAAAGAAAAGGAATCTGTGACGGGCAGCCTTTTCCAAGAAATGACGCTGGATATATAGGTACATAATTTAATGAAATGAGCTTTTATTTTTTTTCTGATTACATCTTCCGTGATCGGGTCTTCGATATCCGTTCCGATGAAGTGTTTAAAATGGTATCGGTGACCTTGGGCATTTTAATCGCTGGGTACTATAGCTCAATTAGATAATAATTTGGTGGAATTTATGTAAAAAAAAATTTCCAGTGAACTGGTTAGTTTAAAAAAAAAAAAGAAAATGATGTCGTACTGGTGCGTGGACCGCCAGTTTTGAGTGAGCGGTGGTTATTAATGCCGCGTAGAAGATATACGTAATAGTGTAAAGGGCATTAAAAGTATGGAACAAGTTTTTATCACTAGTGAATTTTAATATGATTTAATCCATCAAGATCAAAAACATTTTTTATTCATTTATTCTTATGAAAATAGATTTACGCAGTTTACATGACTTTTAATATCAGCCACGCGGTCATTTTTTTTTTAATTCGCCGCTCACAAATTTCAAGGATTTCCTTTTTATTCACATACAAACGATTAGCCATTGACAACGTGACAAAAAGTTTTGAATGTCCACATTTTTCAAAGACATGATTCGAAACAAAACATCGCAGCTCGTTGCGGCATTACAAGACACAACGTACAACATGTTGCTAAATGCAGTATCACAACGTTAGAAGGTGATATGGCGGCATTTCGTCACGCGAGAAGACGTTGTATAGCGTGCGTGATTTAATATCTCCTGGCTTCCTGCATAGAATCCTGCTTGAAAATCCTGTTTTCTCACAATAATAAAATTCGAACTAAATAGTCAGCACAGGTGGGAATTGACGCGTAGCACAGACGATGTGGAAGACAGCAGACTATATACTTTTAAAGCAGACTGTATACTTTAAAGTGATTAAGCAGACTGGACGTACCAAACTAAAAAGTTCACGATTTTGTTCAATTTGTTTGTTGAACTCCATTTCAATAAAAAGAACGACAAATGGTTGAATAACAACCTTAAACCAAAACTAATACAATCTGAGAATGTTTTCAAAAGTAATGTTTTGATATTATTTAAAAAAAATATTAACTTTATTTTCCATTTTGAATATAAATATTCAAGAAAAATATGACATATTGTATATTATTATTAGTTACATGAATATCTAGTATGTTTTCGTGGTCATTTTCGACTGATGTATTAAATAAATACTCTAAAATAAATAATTAAATATATACACAGAATGGCCATTAATCATCGGATATTTTCAATTTTAGACATTTTATCGAATACTTAAAATTAATACTAATCCGATCTTTTTGAACTGCAGCATTACAAAAAATATGTTTCGCCTCAAATTTATCAACGTCGATTTGGTAAAGAAAACAAATAGGAGCCAATAAAAAATCAAAGGAAAATAATAGTATTTAGGTTTACACCTTTGTACATTAAAATGCACGAAAGGTTACAGGTAGAATATAAACATGTGGGTACTGTATAACATGTTTACTGACTTTTGTATGAATAGCACATATACTCATGTAAATATAACGATTTATCTTGAAAGTTAAAATTTTTTTTTAAAAAAATGCATGTTTTAGCGTGTATCATTCAGGGTTTTCAACAAAATTTAATATCAGCTTTAGAAAAAAAAAAAAAAAAAAGAAAAAAAAAAAAAGAAAGAAAAAAAAGAAAAGGAAAGAAAAAGAAAAAAAGGCAAAATACATTAAAAACAATATAATGCAATTGGATTATATCTATATGAAATGTTTTATCAAATATGAGCAGTTGCATGAAATAATTTTTATATCTGCATGCGCGAACGACAACAATGATTTTTTTGCATAATTTAATAAAACCGCCAACTCATTAAAAGAGATCTAGTCAAATATCATGAAAAATTCAGAAAGATCTCATTGATAGAGTGAGCTTACTTTTAGTTGTTCTCTAAAAGTAGCTGAATAATAAGGGATTTTTCGCAAATTGACATTTTTTATGAGCTGACATTCAGTAGTCATTATTTAAGGAATATCAATGACTGAACTTAAAACAAAGAATTAGATTTTTATGCTTCTTTTTATCAGGAAATTATCATCTCATCTTGTTATGGCGGTTCTACCAGAAAAACTTAAGAAATAGTAAAAAAATTAAACGAAAATTAAAATTGACAACTTGTAGAAAATCCCTTAACAATTGCTTTTAGGTAGCAACTAAAAACTAGCGCAATCTAACGACGATATCTTTTTGAATTTTCACGACATTTGACTATTTTTTTATCAGTTGCTTCATAGTGTTGACTATTAAATTACGTAAAAAAAAAAAAAGTTATTGTTCGCGCATACGCCGATAAAAATATTTCACACAACTACTCTTATTTCCAAAAAGTTTTAATATATTTATATTAAAATTACACATTACTGTTTCTACTACACTTTATTTTTTCTAAAACTGGCGTTAAATTTGGTTGAAATCTTGTATCAGCTATAAACATGCAAGATTTTTTTTAACTTTTGAAAAAAATCGCCATATATCAATGAATATACTTGATGTTCTTACACAAGTCAGTAAACATGGCGTACAGGATCCACAAATCTGTATTCTGCAGTAATAGATAATTTCGTGAACTTTAATTTCCGGGGTGATTCCAAATATTATTACTTTTCTTTGTATTTGTCCCCATCCACTAATTGTCCACCTTATGAAATCAACATTGATAAATATGAGGTAAAACGTATTCCTTATAATCCTGAAATTCCAGAAGAATCTGACAAAATGACTAAAATTGAAAGTGTCCCGTGATTAATGGCGATATTAGTGTAATTATAAGCAGTACTGTATGAAAGCTAAGCAAATGTATCCTCTGAAAGATTTGTTTTTGGTAGATAGATAGTTTTGTTTAGATAGATAATTTGTTTTATCGTAATCTAACATTTTTGTAAATTTCGGATTTTCGATTTGTTTATAAGATTCAGCAATCGATCCTGAAAAACACATTTTACAAAAGTGTCCGAGTCCGTGTGTGTGCCTTCATCAAAAAGTGCACAAAGTTATGGATATAAAACAAAATCTTCATATATATATGTTTTTGACTACGGCCATTATAAGAACCAGTTGAAGTTGGTGATATCCGAAAAAAGGCGCTGAGATGGTGATTTTTGAGCAATTTTTCTAGGTTTTTTGCAAAGGGAAATATTTATGAATATTTTTCAACGAAATGTTATATTTAGATGTAATGCAACAGTTCGATTTTTGTATAAAATTTTTGTGGGGAAATCGGACGAAAGGTAGTAACAAGGAATTTACATGATTTTCCCTTTATCATCCGAAATTATATGAAGTAATGGAAAGAATTGAGACAAACTTCATAGATATGTCTTTTGACTGCGGTCACGCAGTGGAATATTTAAAGCAAAGTCCTGATCAAAATTATTTTTCATGTGTTTTACAGTTAAAATCGTTGCTGTTGACTTACAATTATTAATTACACTTAATTAATATAAACACAAATAAGTATGCATTTACTTAAGAAAATTTTGTATTATTATTATTATTATTTTAAACTTTTACTGTTTATTAGAAGAATGTCATTTTGATAGAGTTGTTTTCCTAACAAGTAATATTTAATTAAATGTGCGTTGTTAACTATCTATCTCTATATTATTAAGAGGTAATGTTTGTTTATTTATAGGAACTACTTTGAACTACTTTGGAACTACAGAACTGGTTTCAAAAGTAATGGTATCAAAATGATAGTGTTTGTCCCGATTCAAACATAAGCTATACACCTTATGTCGATGTCACTAATTCAAAGGAGGTGCAGGAGTAAAAAAACTTTATAAAAATACAATTTTTGTGATAGTAAAGGGCCTACAAAAATGAAATTTAGCATGTTATTTTCTTTTAAGATATAAATGCTCTAAAAACATTTCCTAAAAATACGAAATTTAAAAAGGTTGAAAACGCGCGAAAAGCGTTTTAAAAAGTTGTAAATTGAGATTTTTAAGCAATCTCAGCAAGTAACGAACCAGTTCCAAAAGTAGTGATGTCAAAATGATGCAC